>BSYO01000009.1:22447924-23144304 GCA_033239525.1 Nepenthes gracilis
GCCAAACAACATTCTTAAATGTAACTCCACTAAAATTGACACTACAGAATTATATCATCAATGCCTTGACCACTTAAATTTTAAAAGCCTATCAAAAATTTTAAAGAAAAGTTGTGTTGAAAGGCTCCCTAAATTATTAAATATAAAATATCATGTGTGTGGCCCTTGTTAATTAGAAAAACAAATTAGAACAAGTCACTCATCTCATAGTGACATCCATACATCTCGACCTCTTGAATTAATTCATATAGATCTTATGGGGCCTTTTAGAACTGAAAGTCTAGGTGACAAAAAGTATATTTTAGCGGTTGTTAATAATTACTCTAGATATTATTGGATAGATCTTATTCGAGAAAAATCTGACACGTTTGACCCCGTAAAAATCTTATTTAAAAAACTCACTAATAAAAAAGGAACTTCTATCATAAGAATTCACAGTGACCATGGTAAGGAGTTTAAAAATTTTAGTTTTGAAACATTTTGTAATGCTGAAGGAATTCATCATGAATTCTCTTCCCCCATCACCCCTCAACAAAACAGGATTGTTAAACGCAAAAATTAGGTTATTCAAGAAATGGCCAGAATTATAATGCAATGTAAGAATATTGCCATACACTTTTGGGGCGAGGCCGTGAATACGACTTGTCACATAATCAATCGGGTATACTTAAGTCACAGGATAGAAATAACCCCTTATGAATTTTAGAAAGGAAAGAAATCCAATGTTAAATATTTCCATATTTTCGGTAGTCAATGCTTTATTTTATGAGATAGAAAAAATTTAGGTAAATTTGACTTAAAAAGTGATGAAGGAATATTCTTGACATATTTCCTAACTAGTCGAGGCTATCAAGTCTTCAATTTACGCACTCAAACGGTTATGGAATCCATAAATATTGTTATAAATGACATCCCTCATGAGTATCCTAAAAGCGCTGACTATTCTAATAAAGATGATGATTTTTCGATATTGAGCAAGTAACTCCGACCGCCATTCTTACAAAGGAACCTTCTGTCAGAGTTAAGCTCAATTATCCTAAGGACCTTATGTTAAGAGATGTAAGTGAAGGTATGAGGCTGCGCCGCTGTGTTCTAAACCAGCTGGCCTATACTTGTTATATCTCTCACATCGAACCAAAAAGAGTTGAAGAGGCCTTGGCCAATGAGTGCTGGACGAATGCCATGCATGAAAAATGAAATCAATTTGTAAGAAATAATGTATGGTCCTTAGTTCCCCGTCCTACACATACAAATGTCATCGAGACCAAGTGGATATTCAAAAATAAAACCGATGAAAATGAAAATATCACTCGAAATAAAGCTCGCCTTATTACTCAATGATGTACTCAAGTGGAAGGCATTGACTATGATGAGACTTTTGCCACTGTGGCTCGTCTCGAGTCTATCCGTATTCTTCTATCTATTGCTTGTACCATAGGATTTAAATTGTATGAAATGGATATAAAAAGTGTATTCCCAAATAGTTTTATTTAAGAGGAAGTATATGTGGAACAATCCAAGGGGTTTATGAATTCTGCATTTTCGGACTATGTGTACAAGCTAAAAAAGGCTCTCTACGGGCTTAAGCAAGCTCCCAGAGTTTGGTACAAGCGTCTCACCTCGTACCTTAGCAATCATGGTTTTATTCGAGGTAATGTTGATAAAACTTTATTTGTTAAAAAGACCGAAATATGTATGTTGGTAGCCCAAATTTATATTGTTGATATTATTTTTGGCGCCACCGTGAACTCCCATGCTCATTCTTTTCCAGACTGTATGATTTCAGAATTCAAAATTAGTATGGTCGGAGGACTTATATACTTTCTTGGCTTACAAATTTGACAACTCTCTCACGATACTTTTATTATCCAAGCCAAACATGCCAAGGACCTTACCAAATACTTCAATCTTGATAACTCCAAACATACCCGGTCACCTATGACCACTTCCTCAAAACTGGATCGTGTCCTGTGGGCAAGAGCGTCGATCCAACTCTTTATAGAAGTATGATCAATAATCTCCCGTATTTGACTGCTAGCCAACCCGACATTACATTTAGTGTCGGTGTCTGTGCCCGATATCAATCAATTCCAAAAGAATCTCATTTAAATGCTATTAAGCGTATTATTTGCTATATCAATGGGATTTCTAATTATGAAAATTTCTTCTCTAACAACTCAAATTTCGCCTTAGCCGGATATTCCGATGCTGATTGAGTTGAAAATATTAATGGTCGAAAGAGCACCTCTAGTGGATGTTTTTATGTCGGCTCCAACCTAGGGGCCTAGATGAGTGAGAAACAAAATTCTATCTCATTATTTACAACCAAAATCGAATACATTGTCGCGGGAAGTTATTGCACACAACTCCTATGGATGAAGTAAATGCTTCTTGATTACGGTATTGTCCAAGATATTATGCTGATTTACTGTGACAATACTAGTGCTATAAATATTTTTAAAAATTCAGTCCAACACTTTCGCACCAAACATATCGATATTCGGCATTATTTCATTCGTAACCTCGTGGAAACTCGAGTCATATCACTTGAACATACTCCAACCGACAATCAACCGGTCGACATCCTCACCAAACCCTTAGATAGTGTGCGTCTTGAATTTTTGAGGATAGCCATCGGTGTGTGTTCGCCACTCGATAAATGACACAAACTTTTTCTCAAAAATCGTAGAAAGTGGGATTTTTTTTGATGCATTTTTATTAAATGGGAAAATATGTTTGTGGATTTTTGCCATTTTTTTACACAACACATAACACCACAAACAACCAAAAAAAAGGGCGCACACTCCGTGCGCTGGCCCGCCGTGGGCTCGAGGGTGTGTTGCTCCCTTTATCCTTCCAGCGAGCAACGTGCACAACCCAAACCCTCCATCTACTCCATCTTTGCTCGCACGTTTTCCTCTTGTCGATGGCCTCTCTCTCTCTCTCACCCACATTCTCTCTCACCCACATCCAGATCTACCCTCCTTCTCCATGTGGGCGTTCTCGAGGTAATTTCTCTCTTTCCTTTTTCCTTCTCATCTATTTTGCCATCCGCCATTAATGGCATCGCCGGCCCCGTTTTCCCTTCATTTTTGGTAGGCTTTCCTCATAGGTCATCGTTTGCTTGCCTCCTTACTCCAAATCCATCAGTTCTTGCGTGAATTTTGTGTGCCGGCAATGGAGTTTGTGACTCCTCTGTTTCCTGTTTCTTACGGCACCGTTCATGGTGCCTCCCTACCCTTTTCCACCACCAGTGGTTGGGCGACCTAACCCACCGGTGTATATGGTCCTCCCTGGCTGTGAAGATCGGCCGATAGTGGTAATTGAGGGTGGCGGGGCGTCGGTGGCCCTCTGGTGCTACGATAGTTTCCTTCACGGTGCCAGCTTTGAGCAACCAGCCACCGCGCAGCCCTTGGAGCTGCCAGCTTTCCTTTCGCGCTGCCTACACCCTCACACAGCACACATATTCACAATACAAAAACAAAAAAAAACAAAAAAACAAAGAGGGGAGATAGTAACAGGGGCCCACTTAACAAATCTCTATCTATGTATAATTACACACTAGCATCGATATAACCTTATTTATGTGTACTTAAAATTTTTTTCAGATTTTGGCCGCGAGAAAATCCATAGCGCATAAATCGATTGGTAAATGCAATCCACCGAGTGGGCTCTCCGCCCCCAATCATTTTATTAGTCCAAAGGCTGAGGCCTTATTTACCACCCATATGTTCTATCGAAAACTCTCCCTTGAACGGAAAGTCCGTCTTGACTCCCTCGACCCCTCCATATCTTCTGTATTCACTAACTGCCTTTGGGAACCGACCCTCACCGGTTTAATTGCTCCGCCCCTTATTTTTATTCAAGAGTTCTATTCTAATATTCATGAGATTTCCTTCGATTCTTTCGCCACCTTCGTGCGAGGGGTACACATCCACATTACTCCGGATGTCATTACACGCGTTCTTGGCCTTCCTCCGGTAACCAACCCGACCTACCCTTTTCCTCCATTCTCCTGTCCTCATCCAAATGAAGTTGCCACATTCCTCCATGGTACCCCCATGGAGTGGAATAGGCGAGCCTTTAAGACCTCCTTCCTCTCTCCCCCGGCATCGGGTTGTGAGCCGCATCATACTCACGAATATTTTCCTTGTTTCTCACTTTTCGGCCATTCCCATGGACAAAGCCTTATTTTTGTATCTCTACTGAGTGGTTAGCCCATCGACCTACTATCCCACATTGCCTCTCACATTATCTCCCACTTCTCCGCCCGTAAAGAGGATAATCTTTCCCATGGGTGCCTCATTCAGTGGCTACTTTTTGGCCTCAGTTATTCTTTTTTCGATCTTCCTCGTCTCCAACTCACTCGTCCTATCACCTCCATTACTTTTGCTCAAAGTCAGTCCTACTCGCGTTGCTTTGTTGTGGACTCCTAGGAGCCGTTCGATGAGCCTCTCCATGCGGTGCCTCCTTCTCAGCCCGAGGATGGACCATCTGGCTCTGCATCATCCTTCCCTAACTCCTCGGGTCTCAAACCGTCTGCTCCTCGCCGACACTCTACCTCTTCCTTAGCAGCTCTAATGGGCCGGCTGTCTCGTCTTGTCAACCAGTTTGAGCGTCTGTATTCCTCGTAAGAGTTGATTCTTGCATCCTGATCTCAGCTGCAGTCCCATATGCTTGCTAGTTTTGAGCGTTTGGATGGTCGTTTGGCTACCCAGGAGGTTGAACTTCGATGATGGCGGTGTCATTATGGTCATCCGCCCTCCGGCGATTCTTCCGACTCTAAGTGATCCCCTCTCTTTGGTTCTTTGTGATAAAAAGGGAGAGATCCATTTCATTTTGACAGGGGGAGACCCTATGTACTTTAGGCGGGTAGGGGGAGACGTTATAATTTTTGTTAGGGGAGACTTGATATTTTTATGAGGGGGAGTTCTTCTTGGCTTTTTGTACTGCTTGTATTTCATTCATTTTACTATTGCATGTTATTTTTTCTCTTCTATTATTACTATTTTATTATATCATACTATATTATACTTTTTATACTAACCCTGTTTGACCAGGCAATACAGTTACAGTATCAATGTAGTAGTCACAGTATCGACACAGCAGTATTAGTGTAGATTTTTATATTTTCTTATTGTATTATTTATATTTTTATTAGGTGTAGATTTTAATGTACACGAGTTTTATCTCAGTGGTGTCTGAACCCGTACTTCACTTGTATTTTTTATTTTCTGAGTTTTGTCACAGAATTACCAAAGGGGTAGATTGTTATGGTCATTTTTATGATTGATATATTTTGTGACTTTATATAATCTTGTGTCGATCTCAAGTTGTGTTTCGTCGAAATGCTGCATCAACATATGTTCGGTACTATATGTTTTGATTTTCAGGGTACCGTGCCTGCCGTAAGCACTCTATCCGTTCGAGCCCAACATCTTGAAGCCCCACACTTTCCGTGAGCTCTCTACCCGCTCGACCTCAAAAACCCAAAACCCTGCACTCGCCATGAGTTCGCGACGAGCTCAAGTGTGAAATCCCAAAAGGCCCTGCTCACAACTCGCTGCCTTCTCGCCCAGTACCCGCAACAACGGAAAAATTTTTTTAAATTGCTTTTTGAGCCCTCTATATATATGTGTCTTAATTCTTTTACCCTAACTTTTTGACTGAGCATTTTGGTACTCCTCTACTCGAGAAATTTTTAGCTTTTACTCTCCAATCTCATTACAATTGAGAAAATCGATCCTTTTATCATTGTGCTTCATGTATTAACAAGTTTTCTCAACACCTTCTATTTAAAGATCCATCATTGTTACTCTTCTACCTTCGTTGGGGATATCGATACGTTGAAGGAGGAGACCCAATCGTATTTGACGATTCAAGTTGCTTGAGAGGGAAGATTATTGTGAAGATTGAAAGGCGTTCGGTTTCGTTACTGCAGACAAATCTAAGGAATTCCTTAATAGGGATCACAAGATTGGAGTAAGTTAATTATGTTAGCGCGTCGTTACCACCCGATCTGTAAGTTAATTTTTATAGTACATTTCTTCATTTACCCTTGAAACCTTGAGGTTTTGCTCGATTATCGTGGGTATCGAGTTTTTTCTTCGTCACCAAAAATTATCTTTTTATTATTAATTATCATCACATATATTTTGTATACTTATTGTTATTGTCAGCATCTAAAAATAAATATTTAATACGTATATTGAATATTTAATTTTTTATTACTTCTGCTATCATTGCATAGGGTCGAAACATTGCTGTATAATTTGGGATGAAAAGTCCTTTTTCACTCCTCGTAGCCTTGAGCCCTGGGTGAAGGATCGAGTACTTAATATCTAGTCACCGTTTGGGTTCTCTTAGAGAACTTTGGAATGGGTTCCAGAATCCGTCCTTCTCTACATAGCAAGAGTAAGTATTTGTAAACTCTTTCAGGGAGGCTTTGGGAGTCGGAATCTCCAACAAGTGACTTGCCAGGAATTGTCGGCCGTTGCACGTTGGTGGTTGCCCAGTTGTCACTTTGTAGAGGCTAAGAGACCGTTGTCTGGTGTGAGCCACGCTAGACCTGTTGACTGCGCTTGGATTGGTTGAGTGGTTGCGAGGACGACGTGCACTGTAACTGGTCAACGTTGACCTTTTCTTTTATTGGCTGGCATCTTCTGAGTCGGCGCCTGCCGCCTGCGATCATCTTCGTAGGCACGCACGCTTGCTGATTGGTTGCTTGTCTGAGACACAATATGGGTCGTGCCTCTGGTCTCTTCGGACGCCGTAGCTGGGCTTGGACCCTTCTATTGGTTGAACCCGCGCCTTTTCAATTGGGTCTTGCCGGTTCTGGCCTAATTTCATGCTGGACCATCATATACATTTTTTTTTTATTTTTATCTTATTTTTACATTATTTTTATTGATTTCTAAAGTTCAAACACCGTGCCATAGTCAATGCGTTATTTGATAAGCTTGTACATTTGGAAAAGATTTGATGTTTAATTCTGTCGTGCAGTCTTATCTGTTATAGAACTTCGTCCATAATGTAGTTATTGTTAAATTGTAGCAGACTACAATATGACCAAGTCTCAACAATATTATGTTCACATCAAGCACACAACTAATAAATAGAAAAGAAAAAATCATTAATTATCGTGTATGAATTTAGAGAATCAAGGGCTCAATTGTGTAGGGTTAGAGCCCCTCTCTACTCTACTCTACTGGATCGTTAAATTTTCATCCAACAATTTATATTTTATATTCAAATAAATAAAAATGTATTAATAGTTATATTTTTGTGAATTTATTTTTTTACAGTATGGGTATCTTAATATTTTATTTAAAAATCAAAAATAATCTATTTTATAATTTTTTAACTATATAAAATAAGAATGATTTAATTTTTAAAAATTTTAATGGCTGAGAAAGGAGACACCGAAATATGAATTTAGCCCAAAAGTGAGCCAAGGTCCGTTCATATTGTTGAGGGGAAAGGGACAACATAGAAAAGTCTTCATCTTTAGGCTACATGAGAAACTAATAAAAAAATATATTTGATACTATTATACCAATAATTGAATTAAATATTGTACGAAAAAAATTAAATTTAAGATAACTTAGGCGGCACAATAATCTCAATTAACCTTATGAAACTGAATATGAATGACAAAAATTACCTCAAATTTAGATACTAAATAGAGAAAGCATAATCAATGGTTTGACCAAACAATGCATGCCTTTTACAATCTACTCTCCTGGGAAAATATGAGAACCGCCTGTGAATGAAAATAAGAAACGAAGATACCAAGACATTGAAACTGAGCCAAAGTTGGAACACCCACAACTTTATGCAAACAAAAGTCAGAATTAAACATAGCAGTGCAATGGAGTAATGAGGTCACGTATGATGTCATGGGACCTACCATATGCTGCTGGTCTCATTTTTCCACGGTCCAAATGTGTTACTTTCGTGCTCTCCACATTAAAAATATCAGTATTAGGTGTACTTTATCTTTTTATTTCTCGAGCAGCCTAAAGATTAAGACTTTTGTATATTCACAGAAGCACAATCAAACCTTCTTTTCCCTTTGTCAAGAACGATGGACGTTTGAGGGCTAAATTCATAGAGGAGGGTAATTAATAGTTCAATGTCCCTTTTTTTTTTTTTTTTTTATAAGTTATGCGTTTAACTATAGTTAAACGCTGACACATTCTCCGATGTAACTAATTAGGAGATTGACGGGACCATATGTTAGAGTTAAACGTAAAAGCTTCTCTTAATATTCACCATTGGGACTTATGGCATTGACTATAGCTTGGTGGTTGGTCTTTAGAAAATAGTAAACTAAACAAATAAATGTGCATTTAAAAAATGTCAAAAATATAATAATCTATGTTAAAAGTTACCTCATATACAAGAAATTTATTATCATTGATGTTGTTAAAGTTACCATTGCTGCACAAGTCTATTAAGTTTTAGGTTACTTATTTATAAATTTTATACCCATTAATATGTCATCTATGTAAGCATACAATGTGACTTAAATAACCACGAAAGGAAAATAAAGGATCGAGTTTTATACCTTCCGCCATTTGCTTGCTCTGTTTTCGGGCTCTGAGATTCGGACTGATTTTGAGTTTCTGGACACGTCTTACTCTTCTAGATGGTGTATTATTTGAGCGGGGTGTCAGAGATAAAACCAAAATGCATAATTTATAAGACAATTTCATCAAATGCCTTAACCGAACGTTACCAATGAACAACCAACCGAGATTGATGAACACAGTAATGGAAGAGTTATCAGCATTTAAATGGATCACTAATACTTCAGCAATCAATTGAACACAACGGAAGAAGGAGATCAGCCGTCGTGAAGATGAAACGAAGGGAAGAAGTGAATCGGCTGAGGCAGCGGCTCAAACGGTTGATGAAGCCAGCTGGCAAGCGGCACAACTCACGGCTTTGTGGCTAATTGTGGCTGAAGTATCTACATTCTCCCACTTGGTCCATATCTTACTTGATGTGATAATCAAACCCATCAATTCTTAAACTTAAGAAATAAATATACGAATTATGGCGATAAATCCTCTAATAATAAGTAATATTTTTCATGTATTACAATATATTACATTTCTCAAGTCATATCTGTATCCGGTAACATTACTTTATGAATAAACTTTATGTTTATTCTTTGTCCAACAATTAATGACATTCTCAAGTAAATCAATGTGTACACAATTTTAAGAAATATTACAATAGATAAATAAGAATTTTATTAAATATCATTGTCCATATAATAAAAATTATAAAATAAAATTTAGTCCTATTTTTGTTACAAGATTCTTGAACCTCAATGGTGACATACCTTTTGTCAAAGGATTAGCGATCATCAATTCAGTACTAATATACTTAATTGCAATTTCCTTTCCTTTAATGCGCTCCTTTATGGCTAAAAACTAAATGTCGATGTGTTTACTTCGACTGCTACTTTAATTATTTTTAGCCAGAAAAATAGCAACTGAATTATCGTAATATATCTTTAATGGCCTTGAGGTGGAATCAACCACTTTAAACCTAGATATGAAATTTCTTATCCATACACCATACTTTGTAACCTCAAAACAAGTAACGAATTCGGCTTTCATAGTGAAAGTAGCAATCAAGATTTTCTTTGCACTCCGTCAGGATACAGCTCCACCGACAAATAAAAATATGTAATCGGATGTTGATTTACGTGAATCAATACATCCAACGAAATCTAAATCGAAATATCCTAATACTTCCAAATCGTCGGTCCATCTATACGTAAGCATGTAATCTTTAGTACCTTAAAGATATATCATCACTTTCTTAGCAGCTTTTCAGTGTTCCATACCTGGATTATTCTGAAATTTTCCCAACATTCTAACTGTAAATGCTATGTCAAGTCTTGTACATACCTGAGTATACATCAAACTTCCAACAACGGAAGCATATGGAATATTTTTCATCTATTCCCATTCTAAATTATTTTTCAGGTATTGGCTCAAATTGAACCTATCACCCTTCACAATGAGTGCTACACTTGGTGAACAATCTTTCATCCGAAATCTCCGTAAAACTTTATTAATATAGGTCTCTTGAGACAAACCTAAAATACATCGTGGTCTGTCTCGATGTATCTTGATGCCAGTGATATAAGATGTATCACCTATATCTTTTATTTTAAATTTATCAGAGATAAACTATTTTACTTCATACAGCAACCCTTCATGATTGGATGCAAGTAAAATATCATCCATATATAAATTAAGAAAATAAATCTTACTCCCACTGACCTTCTGGTATATACATTGATCCAAAATATTCTCGTTAAAAATAAATCAAGAGATAATTTTATTAAATTTTAAATGCCATTGATGGGAGGCTTATTTCAATCCATATATGGACTCATTAAGTTTGCATACCAATTGCTCACCATTATTAGAGGAGAATCCCTCTGGTTGTTTCATGTAAACCTCTTCCTCTAGATCACCATTTAAAAATACTATTTTCATATCCATTTGTTATAATTCCATATCAAAATGAGCAATCAATGCCAAAATTATCCGAATAGAATCCTTTTTAGATATATGAGAAAAAGTCTCCGTGTAATCAATTTCCTCCTTTTGAGTATATCCCTTAACAACGAGTCTTGCTTTATATCTTTCGATATTGTCTAATGAGTCTTTCTTTGTTTTAAAGACCCATTTATATCCTATGGCTTCTACCCCTTTGGGCAACTCAACAAGATCCCAAATTTTATTGTAACTCATGGAATTTATCTCTTTTTCATGGCATTGTACCATAATTGTGACTTATTATAACTCATAACTTGTGAAAATATTTCATGATCATTTTATAAATCTTGAATTTCATGGTCAACTGGAATAGGATCAATATTTTGTGGAATGACATTGATTGATTGTTCAACACCAGATTGATCTTGAGGGGTGTTGTGTACAACAATCAACCTATCATTTGAAGTTGAGGGTTGAGAAATCAAATGATCATTATCAGAAATTAAATTTCTTAATTGTTTTCTCCCACTCATTAAATCATTTTCAAAAAATTTTATATTTCTTGATTCCACAATTCAAGTGCTATGAGATGGACAGTAAAATCTGTATCCCTTGGACCGTTCAATATATCCAATGAAATGCCCACTAATAGTCCTTGGATCCAACTTCATCTCATGTGGATTATAAACTATTATTTCAGATGGGCATCCCATACGCGTACATGTTGTAAACTCGATTTCTAATCTTTCCATAATTCAAAAGGAGTTTTTGGAATAGCTTTTGTTGGGACCTGATTTAATACATACACCGCCGTTTTAAGAGCTTCACTCCACAATGATTTAAAAATTCAGAGTTACTAAGCATACTCCTTACCATGTCCAATAATGTTTGATTTTTTCTTTCAGATACACCATTTTGGTTCAAAAAATTAGGTATAGTATATTAGGTAATAATCCTATGTTCTTGAAGAAACATTGTAAATGGACCAGGCATTTGTCCATCTTCAATATATCTTTCATAATACTCTTCACCTCTATCTGATCTTATAATTTTAATTTATTTTTATATTATTTTTTGACTTCTATTTTAAATAATTTAAAAATATTTAAGGCTTTATTCTTATTATGAAGCAAGTAGAGATATATATAACGTGAAAAATTAGCAATAAAGGTGATGAAATATTTTAGGCCATATGAGTCAATATCAGAACTATAAATATCAGTATGTATAATTTTTAATATGTCCAAACTCTTCTTGGTATTTTTCTTAATCTTGTTGGTCTACTTTCTTTTAATGCAGTCCACACAAGTTTCAAAGTCAGTAAAATTTAGAGTACTAAATACTCTATCATTCATCAATCTTTTGATTCATTCAATGGAGATATGAGCTAACCTCCTATACCATAACATAGAGGAACATTCATTCATAACATATCGTTTAATACCAGTATCAGTATACACGGTATTGAAAGATGTATTATTTTATAAATTTAAGCAATAAAGGCCATCAGATAATGTACTATTCTCAACAATATCAGACTTATAATGTAAACTGAAAAATAAGTCTGAAAATATAACGGAATATTTAAAAGGTGTAAGTCTTGATACGGAAATCAAATTTCTGGAGAAATTTGAAATATAAAAGGTATTATCTAAAGTCAAAATAAAACCACTACTCAAAACTAAGCTACATGTTCCAATGGCCTCCACATGTGAACGTATCTTGTTTCCGGAGAAAATACTTTGTTCACTGCCCACTGACTTCCTTAGATTTTGCAAGCCCTATAAGGAATTTGAAATATAAATTGTAGAAGCAGAATGAATCCACCATGTGTTATGTACAATATTAACAATATTAGATTCATAACATACAAAAGAGAATGGATTATCTTTCTTTTCAAACCAATTTTGATACTTGATACAGTCCTTCTTAACGTGTCCCTTCTTTTTACAGAAGAAGCACTTGGACTCATTCTTGATGTTAGATTGAGGAGATATTTTACCTTTCTCCTTCTTTTTGGCTTGTGTTTTAAACTTTTTTTCTTTGAACATATAAACGCTTTCACTTTGTTCCATCATGAGCCTTCCTTCCTCTTGAATACACATGATCATGAGTTTATTAATTGACCATTTATCTTTATGTGTATTATAAGAGATTTTAAAAAGTCTATATTGTGGTGAAAGCGTGTTAAAAATATAGTGCACAAGAAAAGATTCAGACATTTTTACCTCTAAATTTTTTAATTGAGCCGCTATATCCCTCATCTGCATTAAGTGCTCACGTATACCCTTAACACTGGTAAGCCTTATAGATGAAAATTTTATTATCAGGGTGCTAGCAAGTGCTTTATTTGAAGTTTCAAACTGCTCATCGATAACCTTCAGTAAATTTTACACTTTATTATACTGGTCGACAGAACCACGAATATCAACAGAAATTTTAGTCTTTATGAATATCAAATTGAGGCAATTAGATCGCTCTCAACGTTCATAAAGTGTTACATCAACCGGAGTGTTGGTAAGAGTAAGAGCAGGTGGTTCGTCTTTCCGTAAAATAGAATCTATGTCCATTCATCCTAAGTGGAGAAGAATTCTCTCATTTCACACCTTATAGTTATCACCTTTTAATTCAAAAATTTCACATCTTATGTCGAAAAGATTAACAGATTAAATAATTGTATAAAAATAAATACATACTTAACAACCAATAAATGAGGCTAACAAAATATAGAATTATGTTTTACCAATGTAAAAAATTACCTGTGGGTTAAATCTTAATTCAAATAGATTCATATCAAAGTTTATGATAAAATTATTAAATTATATGCCAATTCTTAATCCCTATAGACAAATTAAGAAAAATAATTTAACATTTTATCCTAATTAATTAATTTAATATAATAAAATTTTCTGTGGGATAAATTTTATTATATCAAAAATAATTAGCCACAATTAATGTCTTTATACCATACGTGACAAAAAAAATAATTTTATTAATTAAGGATGCTGTGGCCAATCCCCAATTAATTAAATTATTTTAATCACTAGATATTATATACACATATATATAATTATATTATGAATATTATATTTTAATCTTTATATATATATATATATATATATATATATATATATATATATATATATATATATATATATATATATATATATATATATATATATATATACGTATTATCTAAATGTATAAAACAAAATAAACTGCCCAAATGAACACCAACCGAGGGTTCAGCGCAGTGACAAATCGGCTTCAGCCCGTATGACCCGCGTTCAAGTCCAGGCCGCCTCGCGCGCATGCAGCATTTTGCAGATTTTTCGGATTGCTACAGTGATGGGCCAGGAGGCGTGTGGGCCGCGCACGAAACAGGCTAAAGATCCATTGCCGCGCGGATGCAGGATTTGGGCTGCGAACGAAAACGGCCCAAGTCCAAAACCGTTTTATATTTTTTTTATTAAATGCACTGTACCAGAACGACATCGTTTTTGATACTGTAGTAACAGACAAATCGTCGCTGTTCAGAATACTGATAACCGACGATAAAACGACGCCGTTCACGTCCTCTTCTACCTTCGTTGGGTTCGCCCGAACCCGACAATGCCCGATTCGACCCGTTTTCCAGATCCGATTAAAACAACGCCATATGAACACCAAAATTGATGAAAAATATATGAAAATGTCAAAAATTGAATTTCCCAACAATTTTCGGTGCTCATTTTTACCGAATCATTATAAAAACGAAAACTTTAAGAATTTTAAGTTACGGGCAAAAATGAAAAATTGGCAGAACGACAAAGACAGAGGCGATGCCTCTCTTTGATACCAAATGTAAGCATATAATGTGGCTTAAACAATCACGAAAGTGAAATAAAGTATCGAGTTTTATACCTCTCGCCATTTGCTTGCTCTATTTTTGGGCTCTGAGATTCAGACTGGTTTTGAGTTTCTGGACACGCCTTACTCTTCTAGATGGTGTATTGTTTGAGTGAGGTGTCAGGGACAAAACCAAAATGCATAATTTATAAGGCAATTCCATCAAATGCCTTAACCGAACGTTACCAATGAACAACCGGCCGAGATTGATGAGCACAGTAATGGGAGAGTTATCAGTATTTAAATGGACCACTAATATTTCAGCAATCAATTGAACGCAACGGAAGAAGGAGATCAGCTGTCGTAAAGATGAAACGAAGGGAAGAAGTGAATTGGCTGAGGCGGTGGCTCAAACAGTTGATGAAGCCGGCTAGCAAGCGGCTCGACTCACGGCTTTGTGGCTGATTGTGGCTGAAGCATCTACAATCTATTGATATGCTCGATATTATATGAAAGTTAGCTCATGTGAAGGGAGTTAGCACGTGAAGCGAAGATGTTTAATCTATGTGCAGATTAGTTATGCCTAAGGGGCATTCATGTGCTGTTTATCCACTAGGTTTAAGCCTAATGTGCTTAAAAACACTCGTATATCGATACTGTTATAAAATATTTTGATATGGTTTTAGGACATTAAATATGGATTTTGATTCCTTTTCAATGCCAACATAGAGAGAAAGAAAATAAAAATAGAAAAAAAAAAAAAAATAAGATTTTCTTATTTGTTTAGGTTTTAAATCGAGTTCTATTCTTTGTCGATTTTGGTTATATTATTTTTGTCATTGAGAAGAATACTTTATCTATCATTTTTTATATTTGTTATTATATTCTCTATTATTTAAATTTATTATTACAAGATATTATATTGTTAAAAATTTTTATAAGTGAACTCATTATATTGTAGATGTTTTCAGAGTTATAGTTCTATTTTTTTAATTTTTGAAGGAGTTTTTATATAAAAAATTATATCATATTATTGTGATTATTATTTTTTTATTATGTATTATCGTAATACTTACTCGTGGATCCAAATAAATGGCTCAGAAACAGTCGTTGTAGGGATTAGTTTTTAAATTTATAAGCAAAATTTTAATAATCAAAACCCAACAAAATCACCATCTCAGCCGCTGCACCAGGACCATCACTATAGCATTGGGAATGTACATATTATTATCACAAATTATTTTTTATTATTTATAAAGTAAAATATATATATTAAAAAAAAGTATATATCTTTGACAAAATAATAAAGCATCGGCAAGGGACAAGTAGTTCAGGCCAATTGCGCGACGACAGAGTCAAAGTAACGAGGTCAGGTATTACATCCAGCGCCTATTATACTAAATTGGGCAAGGAGAACGCGATAGAAAGTCCAGTGTTTCCTTTTAACATGCAATCCTTAACACAAATATGATGAACGAATGTGCACAAACCAGTACTCCCGTCCAAGGTACAGCCTCCTGTGGCAACTGCCTTCCAACAGGCAGCATGATGGATAAACGTCCAAACCCTTGTGTACGGGTATTAGCAGTAAAGGTGGACAACCTCTTCAGAGCCGTCCAAACTGAAAAAGCACGTTTGTGCTAATATAAACAATCAAGTTTCGACCCCGTTAAAAGTATAGCGGAAGCAGTAAAAATAAATATCTAATACACGTAAAAGATATTTAATACTAAATGCATATAAGACTAACAATCATGCGCAATAAACAAAATACGTAAGCAATAATATAAAGACGCGATTTTTGGTGACGAAGTGAAAACTCGATACCCACGCTATCGAGAAAAATACTCCGGGCTTCAACGGCCAGGGAAGCAATGCACTATGAAAATCAACTTACAAATCGGGTGGTAACGACGCGCTAACCTAGCCGACTTAATCCCGTCACGTGATCCCTACCAAGGAACTCCTTGGATTCGCCCACGGCAATGGAACCGGACACCTTCCGGTCTTCACGTTAATCTTCCCTCGAACCACTTGAATTGCCAATCACGAACGAGTCTCCTTCTTCACGTACCGACGTCTCCAACGCAGGTAGAAGGCAATGATTCAATGGTAAAAGAAAGTTGGTGAGAAAACCTATATGAGCATGAAGAATAATCTTATAATGTGAAGTTTTCTTAAAAGAAGTAGGAACAATGGAGCATTAGAAGCTTTCTTCTCCAAGGGGCACGAATGTTCAGTCAAAAATGGTGATTAGGGTTTCAAAACTTAAGGTGTGTATTTATAGAGGGCGCTAAAATTCGATCAAAAATTTTGCCCGTTGGACCGACGCTCGAGCGGAGCTCGAGCGCGCGGCAGGCGGACGTAGGGTTTTGTGAGAAACCCTGCGGGAGCTAGAGCGGCCAGAAGGTGAGCAGCGAGCGGGCACCCTTCTGGTTTTTCGGTTCGAGCGGATGTCGAGCGCCTGGCGAGCCGGGCACCTACTAGATTTTCAGCTCGAGCGGGTATCGAGCGCCTAGCGAGCCGGGTACCTACTAGATTTTCGGCTTGAGCGGGTATTGAGCACTAGGCGAGCGCGCGGGCTTCTGATGACTCGAGCGACTAGAGGGCAGAACGGACAGAACGGACTTTAACCCGACAACCCACAACCCGATATCGATACAATAATACATAAGGTCACGGAATATGCCAATTAGATAAATGTCTCTAACAATCTCCCCATTTGGCAATTCTGTGACAAAACACATAAAAGAAATAAATACAAGTGAATCACGGGTTCAGACACCACCGAGATAGAATCCGTGTACATAAAAATCTATACCTAACGAGATACAAATAAATATAAAAGAAACTACACTACTACTGCTGTGTCGAGGTAGTGACAGTTGTATTAGTCTAACAGAGTTACCTGATCAAGCAGGATTAGTACCAGCAACAAAGATGTAGGCAATAATAGATACAACAAGCAGTACGAAAGTGTAACAGAAAGAGTAGATATCTTGCATAACAAGTCAACAGATAACATGAATGATAACAGTAATAGCAAATCTCACTCAAACAAAAGTAAGAACATCTCGCCCTAACAATAGCAAATCTCCCTCTAACAAAAGTAAGAACATCTCCCTCTAACAAAAGTAAGAACATCTCCCTCTAACAAAAGTAAATCTCCCCCTAACAAAAATAAGAACATCTCGCCTAAGCTCCCCCTATCAGCAGGCACCAAAAAAAACCTCGATCTCCCCCCTTTTGTCACGAAGAGCCAAAGAGAGGGGATCAGTCTGAATCGCTAGGAGGTGGAGAGCCATAATGTCGTTGCCAGCGTTGAAACGCAGCCTCCTGAGTAGCCAAATGAGTATCCAACCGCTCAAAGCCAGCATCCAACCGCTTAAAACCAGCAAGCATGTGGGACTGGAGTTGAGATTGAGAAGCAAGAATCCGCTCTTGGGAGGAATATAGACGCTCAAAACGGTTAGCAAGACGAGACATCTGATCCATCAGAGCGGCCGAGGAAGAGGTGGAGTGCCGATGCGAAGAAGACGGGCCAGGACCAGAGGGGTCAGGAAAGGACGAAGCAGAGCCAGAGGGGCCTTCGTCCGGCTGAGGAGGAGGCACGTCAGGGAGAGGCTCATCGAACAGCTCCGGGGGGTCAGCAGCAAAACGACGGGCATGAGACCGACTCTGAGCGAAGGTGGTGGAGGTGATGGGTCGGCCGAACGGGAGGCGAGGGTAGTTAGCGAAGGGGTGACCGAGCCCATCAATCAGTCGCTGAATAATGCACCCGAAAGGAAGGTTGGCCTCTTTCCGGCCGGAGAAGTTGGCAAGAATGTCAGTGATAAAATGGGATGGTAAATCAATGGGCTGACCACTCAAGAGAGCATACAAAAATAAGGCCTTCTCCTCGGAAAGGGACGAGAAGTGGGAAACAGGAAACAGGTTCGTGAGCATGATACGGCTCACGACCAGTCGCCGAGGGAAGAGGAACGAGGTCTGGAATGCTTTGCCATTCCACTCCAGAGGGGCACCGTGAAGAAAGGTGGCAATCTCATTAAAATTAGGCCGGGAGAGTGCCGAAGAGTAAGGGTAGGGTGGGTTGACCATCCGAGGGATACCAATAACACATGCAAGTATATCAGCAGTAATATGAAGACGTGCCCCCCTTACGAAGGTGGAGAATAAATTACAAGAAATCGCATGAATATTGGAGTAGAACTCCTGAATAAGTACAAGCGATGGAGCAATCAAACCGGTGAGGACTGGCGCCCAACCGCGGCCAGTGAAGACAGAGGTGATGGACGGATCAACTGAATCAAAACGAACTTCCCGTTCCAGGGAGAGTTGACGATTCGACATGTGGGTATTGAAAAGAGTCTCGGCCTCGGGACTAATAAAGCGATCAGGAGCGGAGAGCCCACTCGGCCGAGTGCGTTTGCCGCTGGACTTGCGTGACAGAGACTTGCGAGTAGCTGACATCTGAAAAATAAGGACACTCCAATTTTAAAAGAATATATATATATATTTTTTAATAAGTGGAAATTATTGAAGGGGGAAGCTGGGCACATGACTAAGACGCCGTGAACAGTACCGGCATTCACGGTCGACGGCGGTGGCGAGTAGCACAGGAACGTACCGCCAGAGGCCCACCGGAGCACCACCTCCAGCACCCATGTTGCTGGCCGATTTGGACAGCAGGAGGATGCACCCACACGGTGAATGGCAGCGTCCGGCCGGTGAGGTGAGGAAATCGGCACCGGAAACGCCATGAACGGCGGGGAGGGGGCCGACGAACATTGATGACTCACAGATCCAGGGTCTACGTTCAAGATCCACGCATGAAACGGGGGATCTGGACTAAGGAGGTGAGTAATGGGAGGCCGACGAAGTCAGCCAACGAAAGAAGACAGGGAAAATGGGGACCGACACCCATGAACGACAAGCGGCTTAGGAAACCGAAAACGAAGAGGAACGAGGAAGGATTTACCTTGAGGACGCCCGAAATTGATGAAGGAATCTGTAGATCTGGCCAATAATGGTAGAGAGTGGAAAGGAGAGAGATGGCCGACGCAAGAAGAGGAGAGGAGCAGCGAGGAGTGTGAGGGTTTGTGAGCGGCGCTCGCTGCTTGCTCGAAGATAAAGGCAAGTAGCGGGCGTTCGAGCCCACAGCGAGCAAGCGCTGAAAACCGCCCTTTATATATATATATAACGGGTAAGAGTCATTTAACAAAAATTTACGCAGGAAATTTCAGTTCAATTTTCTTAACCCAAATATTTCTTCCCAAATTCACTTTCTAGCTTAACCTTTTAACTTGTTCATTCAATTTCTGAATATGATCAAAGAATTGATTCATTTTTGGCCATTTTCTTTCGTTGTAAAAAGAACTCATAGTGTAGCACCGTGGCTGAATGTGACCTACTTTTTCACATGCATGACAAGTAGGCACAAATTTAGGTACGGTGGAATGGTCCATAGATCTTTGATTTATGTTGATAGGAGACTTGATCGATTTTGATGCTTGGTTCACCACTTTTTAATTAGGTAAATTTCGCAAATTAGTTGAGTCAAATTGAGTAGCCACACGTCGAGCCGGTTGCTTAGAGACTTTTGATGTGTTAATGTGTTGGTGTGGCATTTTTTGGGTGGGAATAAAAATCGTTTTAGGTTTCACGTCATTTGGGAGCATATTCTCAACATATCCCAACCCATGTTTATTTTCTCCAATTTTACCCAACCCAAGCATATGATCAAATTTTGTTGACCCATTTATGAATTGTTTCAAATCTTTTCTCGTGGCCTCAAGTTCAGATTCCAAGGTTGTGATTTGTTTAGAAAATGAGATTTTCAGATTTTCAATTTCTTGACTTTTAGTATCTACATTGGATTGTAGAAATAAGTTTTCTTTTTCCAAATCGGCGATCCTACCGTTTAGGGTTCTATTTAATTTCTTTACTTTCAAACATTTCCTAAACCGTTTATCATACGTTTCTTGAAGGCCATCAAATTCAACTTCTGATTCAGCCTCAGAGCCATCAGATTGATTAATATTCTCTACAGCGTTGTCACACATTGAGGTCATAAACGCCATGTATTTGACAGGGCCATTTTCAGAGTATTTTTCATCATCTTCTTCTTCGTCATCGCTTAAGGTCACATTAGCTTTAAGGGCTTGACCTTGTTGGCGTTTAAAGTTTGGGCATTCAGCCCGATAGTGACCAAAACCTTTACATTCATGACATTGAACTCCTTGAATCGTTTTTTATTTGGAGTCCTTATGTTCACGACGGTCTTTCTTCTCAAATTTAGGTGAACGTTTGTCACCAGATTTTTTCGTGGAAGATTTATTTGTCTTTCAAAATTTTTTGAAATTCTTGACAAGTAGGAAAAATTCACCATCGCTACACGATTCTTCATCAGAATCTCGGTTTTGCTCTTCCCTACTTGATTTTAGAGCAAGTGATTTATTTTTCTTTGATTGTGGCAATGTGTGCTCATAAGTTTGTAAGGACCCTACAAGTTCTTCTATTTTTAATTTATCTAAATCATTGCTTTCTTCAATGGCAGTAACTTTAGGTCTAAAGCATTCAGGCAAAGATCGAAGAACTTTTCTAACAATTCTGTTTTCTGGAATTCGTTCGAGCATGCGGCGGGCGGACGTAGAGTTTCGTGAGAAACCCTGCGGGAGCTCGAGCTGCCAGAAGGCGAGCAGCGAGCGGGCACCCTTCTGGTTTTTCGGCTCGAGCGGATGTCGAGCGCCTGGCGAGCCGGGCACCTACTGGATTTTCGGCTCGAGCGGGTATCGAGCGCCTGGCGAGCCAGGTACCTACTGGATTTTCGGCTCGAGCGGGTATCGAGCACCAGGCGAGCGCGTGGGCTTCGGACGGCTCGAGCGACTAGAGGGCGGAACTGACAGAACGGACTTTAACCCGACAACCCACAACCCGATATCGATACAATAATACATAATGTCACGGAATATGCCAATTAGACAAATGTCTCTAACACAAACCCTATGCACGAAACTGGACAAACAATCAAAGGGAGCACCACTAAAAGCACCCCTAATTGCAACATCCCAGAGAAAAAAATAACCCAGGAAGCAAGCTAGCCAGCTGGAGGACCTGGGGATACAAGCTACCTTAAGCAGAAAAATCTCACGGTGATTTGAAGGTCGCTTGGGTCTTCGGAACCAAGAGGATGGCTCAAAAAGGTCAGAACCCCGCCGCTCTCACCAAAATCGAGAGATCGCCTTTCATGAGGGATCCTTTTGCAGAGGAATTCCCCCAAATGAAAAGAGCCGTGCAGAGTAAAAAGTTATGTAGGTTTCTTGCAAACTGATGGATTACCTCAATGAGAAAAAGGCCACGACTCAACTCCAAACAAAGAAAAAGCTTAAAAAGATCTGGAAATGGGCATTTGGAGGAAGGACCAGCGAAGCAAAGAAGCCAAAAGGCGAAGCGGATTCTCACCCGAGGACGGTCGAAGGAAAAAAATGAATGGGGTCCATCTAGAGTCCCGAGGACCGTCAAAACAACACAGGCCTGAACAGGTTATTCAAAGGAAGTTCAAACCTTCGAACCTAACTCTCTTGAACGAGTCACGCACCATCTTGAGGCAAATCCAAGATGAAGAATTCCTGAAGTGGCCCAATGCGTTAAAGAACTAAGATTAGGGTGATCAGAAAAAGAATTGTCATTACCATCACCACCGAGGTCACGATACTGAAAGCTGTCGAACGCTGCAGGCAAAGATTGAAAGGCTGATCACACAGGGCTACCTCAACCATTTCCTACAAAAATTCGGATAGATTTTTGCATCAGCAGGAGGTGGTTGGGTAGACCAGCCAGGAGATGAGATGTCACAAGCGTGATGCTCCCACACCCAGTCCGGATGACAGTGTGCGAAGGCTTCATGAAAGCCTAGATGTGTTCGAGGAAGCTTAGAGCATGGCGAGGCTGCAGAGAACCGTATTCCAACAGGAAGCGGCTAGGAGCGGCCACAGTCAGGTAAAAGGACCAAGGATTTAAGCCCGCAAGGCCCACAAGGTTGGTTTGGCCAAGAGAACAAAATTGGCACCAAAGGCCCAGGGATTTGGATCTACGTCCAAAGAGGTTCGAGAGGCTGATTTGGCCAAGAGTCCAAATTAATCCAAGAGGTCTGAAGACAATAGTCCACATCCTGAGAGGCCTAAGGAACCAATTCCGTCCAAGAGGCTAAATCGGCCTAAGGGGTTAGGGGACTAAGGCGCTCATCCCTAAAAACATACCGGCAAATGTATGCGCGGACGCCCAAGTAAGACAAAATGCATCTTTGGGAATGCTTGTAATACATTTCATCGGTATAATAATATTCGTTTTAACTTGTTCATCGTCTTGCATTTTATGGGATGATTGCATCACATCTCGTTGATCAACAAGACCTAGGCTACTCCTAAATCAAGTGAAAGCAACTCTTTCACTTGTCCTAAAATTTGACTATGTCTGAGCAGTATAAGAGGTCATACTCAAAATTTGGCTATATTCGAGTGGCTCAAGATGTCATACTCAAAACATGGCTATATCCGAGCGACCCAAGAGGTCATATTCAAAACTCGGTCATGTCCGAGCAACCTAAGATGTCAGAATAAAATTTGGCCACGATGCCAAACAACTCTAGAGATTGAACTCAAAACTTAGGGGGTTTAGAGTAGCAAGCATGCGACGACCCTAGGGGTAACATCTTCAACCTAAGACGGACAAACAGCTCAAACATTATGCCAATGTAAGACTAAATTTTTTAACAAACATGTCGTAAAGTAATCAAACACTCCAATGGTCCGAGTAAGACAAACCAAGTGTTCACGCTTAAACGATGTGAATTTTATCGATATAAACAATATGTGTATAGTAGTATACATACAAAAAATTCTGAAATATACAATCAGCCATCAGATGGTCATAGCTTAGGAGAAGTGCCCTACTGCTGCTATCCTCCAGGACCAGGGGGCTCCGCTTGCTCTGAGGATCCCGGCTGCCCAAGGGTCTCAGAGTGACGTGATGGTCCAAGTATAGAATGGCTAGGAGGCCAATTCCTTTCTAGGAGGCCGTACAAGTCATTTTCACAGGTAACACTGGCGTTCTAAAGATCAAAGGCAGTTGTAGGAAATCGAGGACTCATCAACCTCATCACTCAGCGGCACAAGTTGATATCATCCCAGTACTTATCCTCCAACGCTGGAGCAATGTTAGCAGCCCTCACTGAGGTCCTCAGCACTTCCTCCAACTGGAGGTTCCTGTCCCTCAATAGTCTATATTGAACTTGTTGAAACTTTAATGTACCTTCAAGAGATGCAATCTTCCCCTTGGCCTCAACAAGCTTAACCTCCAAGCATTTGTTGTCCTCAGTAAGGGCCCTAGAAGCTTCCAACTCTGTGTATCCTTAGGCAGTCTCAGTAATGATTGTGCCAAGACCTCTGGCCATCTCCTAAAGCTACAAAACTCAAGGCGGTTCAGTGAGATATAGATAGGAGAAAACAAAGTCAATAGCAACCTGAGAAAGTACCTTGATCACAAAAGAGCTCCCTGAAATGCTCTCGTCTCTGGGGAGCTCAAGCTCCTAAGGCCTCTCAGCCGCAGCCTCCTACACCATAGAAATCTCAACCCTGGCCTCAGGCGCAAAAGCAGTAATGTCCAAGATTGGGGGCTTAGCCGCTTCAGCATGATCCTTGGCCCCAGTCTGGCTTCAACTGAATGTGATGTCCCTGTGCCTTCCTTAACCAGAGGCTCCTCACGGGCCACGGATGAAGTCATCATTGGACTGAAAAATTGGATTGTAAGGCACGGGGGCTCAGCAGTCTCCGCAGCTTGACTCTCCTCGGCCTCAGCAGCATCAACGGTTGTCATCGTTGTCATCACTGCCGCTTCCTCAACCTGAGCCGCCTCAGTTTCCCTCACTGCATGTCCCACACTAATGTCATTGGATGGATTATCAATCCAGACCGAGACCTCACCAGTAAACTCAGAAGGAATGTCAGGAATTGGCTCATTAATGGGAGGCTGGATAGTAGGGAGATCCGCGGACTGGCCAGCAGATTAAGAAGGCTGACCAGAGGACTCGCCAAAAGTTGAAGGTTCGGGACCTTCAGTCTCTCGGACTGGCTGCGCAACCGAAATCCCCAGCCTCCTCTCAAGAGGCACAATCACAGCATAGTCATCATCGGACGAGGAGTACTCAACAATGGTCATCAGATGCTTCAAAGTTTCGATCTAACAACTCTTCCTTGGCCGCTCGAACGACTACTCAATCCTCAGAATCATCTCTCTCTTCTTCTTCTTCTTCTTCTTCTTCTTCTCGGAAGCAACAACGGTAGTGGTAGGGACGCCAGGGTCCTCGTCCTAGCGCCCTCATCTAGCCCTTTCGGGTTCTCAAGAAATAATCATATATTTCTTTTATTTTCATTGAAGGTGTCAAAGTTGGCCATTACCAGGCCCACAACCTCCTTGGCAACCTCCCGCTCTCAATCAGAAGTGTCTGAGTCCCCATTATCTGAAGCATTGGAAAGACCCCAAGTCTCTTGGACTCCCAAAAAAAAGAACCTGTCTTTCCACCTCTTTGTGAAATCCGGATTGCCACCGCTCAAAATAATAAAATCTGGACGTGGAGTGGTGACAATGCAGTCTAGATTATAAGAGGAGCGAAATATCGTCTTCACCATTGCAACATCAAGAATTTTATTGTAGTAACGAGCAAAATGCAGAGTGAAACAATGTACCGGACCGCATTAGGTTGTAACTTAGCGAACGGGACCTTGAGTGCCTTCATGATGAGATAGAGCTCACAGAAAAGCGAAGCCCACTCTTGAAGTGGACTTTGTAGACAGTGATGAAGCCATCTGGTGGGCTGCAGCCCTCTCATGGGGTTCTGAAACCACCATGGCTATCGACTCAAGAATCTCGTACTTAGTGTGAATGGTTTCGAATCTGCCCAGAGAGACAAAAGAAGCCATATCCTTAACCCCAGGTGCCATTGAAGCCAAAAGAGAAAATGCAGAAGGAATGGGAAGAAGAAAGGTTCGGGGGGAAAATGGCTAAGGGTTTCAGAAAGAGGTTCCTTAGGATTGCGTAAACGAAAATGAAAGCATAGGACTGTATTTGAAACTGGCAGAAAAGCAAGAGGCGCGCGCCATCATTATCCTGGCCTTGCGTCAAGTCCCCACACGCCGCTAGAGTTAGTGGGCCTTGGCTTCCCAAGGAGACGTCAACCCAATTTATTGTGCATTTAATGCTGCAGTGGCCCAAATGGCAGTGCAGACCAATTCTCAGACTCAAAGAGAGGTCTCAGATGCTCCTTCATCAAGCTTTTGACTGTAAAATATCCTGGGACATTTATTGGTCTCGAACTAATATGTGCTGACGGCCATCATCTAGAGATGCCCAACAATGTTTAAAATCCAAAAGTTCCTCGGGCATCCCGATAAGGCCGTTGGCTACAGAATTCCTTGGACATCTTGCCTGGACAACAAGCCTCAAAGTGCCCTCGGACATTTTGATCAGCATATCCCCAGGCTTTGGTTCCAAGCCATATCTGCGAGCATCCGCAAGAAAGAAGGACGAACACCAACTTCAGGAAACTGCTAAGCAGCAAGCGCAGAGCAAAAGCACAAGCAAGCTACCACTAGAGAAGGCCATCCAATGAGAATCGACTGTATTGAATAAACATGTCAAATGGTTAAAGTTCTCAATTTTTTTGGCATGGGAGGCTAATGATGAGTTTCAGGGCCCAGAAAGAACGGCCCAAAAGTTGAATCTACATTCCAAGAGACCCAAGGATTTGGACCTACACCCCACGAGGTCTGAGAGGCTGATTTAGCCAAGAGTCTAAATTAATCCAAAAGGCCCGAAGGTAATGGTCCACATCTTGAGAGGCCCAAGGACTAAGGGCCAACGTCCCGAGAAGCCCAAATAGATGAAATAATCCAATAGACTAACTTAGCCCAGGAGGTTCGAGGACACCATGAGAGACCAATGTCCCCAATAAAATTCCGTGGACATCAAGTTGAAGATAAAATTCTGAGAGCCCAAGGACTTCTCATTGGCCAAGCTCCCAGCTGAAACACGAGAACGTCTAACTCCAAGAGTTCAAGGACTTGACAAAGGCCAAAAGCCTTTGTCAAGGATGAATACTATGTCGACTCTCCAACAATGCTAGTTCAAGGAGAAAAACTCAGGACGACCGAGAGCGCCAACTCAAACGTTTCACTATTACCAAGGAACACGCAATCACTGTAACACGCCACCTGCTCAAGAAATAATGACTTTCGGCGTATGCGTGATGTGACATCTCACAGAGCCAAGCTGCAAGCACGCCACCTCTCTGACACGGCAAGGCAAACCTGCAGATTTGGTAACAGGGGGTCTGTACACGCCAAGCCACGTGGGTGCCCCACGTGGGACATCCAAGCCTCTATATAAACATTCAATGCGCCCCAAATAGGGGGGCGGAATCCTAGTTTTTACTAAGATATTAAGGCACACAAAGGGAGAGACAGGGAAATTTTTTCCTTTCAGTGTAATCAGCAAGCACCTAGAAAGCCTTGAGTTTCACATGCGCTCCACCCTTTGTACTCACCCAACAGTATAGTGGAATTGTTCCCGAACCCAGAGTCTCGTGGATTTTTTCTCTCATTTGAGAGAAGGTTTTACACGTAAAATCTTGTATATTATCGCTCCCTTCTCCTCTCTCCTCGCCCCTAAAATCACACCCATTAATCTAAAAAAATAACCATTTATTCTGTGTTGCTCAAGTTCCGTTCAAGTGCGCCCCAAAGATCCATGGGCTCACCAAGATCTTTATCCGTACGGCGATCAAAATTCGAGAATGTAACATATATTATAACATATCACAATATATCAAAACGAGAACATATAGAGTCCACTCATAGGTGCCAAACACTAGTAGGCACGACTTAATCTATAGGATATTTTATAAACGGTCAATTCATTGGTCTAAATAGTAAAGTACGACATTAACTTATAAGGTTAGAGTATACATTGACTACGAGAGATTATACTTTATCAGGTGAGGTATTTTGACCTTTAGTATATTTATACAATTGTTCGACATTTGTCTATTTACTCGCAATTTTTTTATCTTATATTTATCACGTCTATATTTATTGTATTATTTTTTTATTTACCTGATGAGTATTTTGTTCATCTTATATTATCAATCTTTCAAATTAGCAAGTTTGGCCTTCATTAGAGTTTGGACCGATATTTTTTACATGGAGGATTGTGGGTGTTCACATTTATTTTTATATTTCGTGTTTGATGGCATTACAAAGAATACAATTTAAGAAATTGGCTACAATCATGAGCTTATATAATTATTACAACATGGGCAAGGGCTGGCACATCATTTTATTTTCTATACTGTAGTTGGTCATAATATGTTATGAGTTATATTTATAAGATGAGTAGGCGTAGTATTAGAGGTCAAGTTGGAGCAAACTTGACTAATTTTCTAAGATGAATTATACTTTATATGTCAAAGAATTTGTTAATGAAGTTTGCTATGTTCCTATCCCAATTATAGTTTTGTATTTCCTGGCTATCATTATGTTTGAACCATGAGTGTTGTGAAAAAGGATGATATCAGTGTAAGTTATCAGGAATTTTTTTAAGTGATTAATAGAAAGATAAATATTTTTGTAATCTATTACATGATAGATACAGAATGTCTAGAGAACAAGGTGATGGTGGTTCAAATCATGAAAATGACTACCTCATGGTATTGGCAAGGCCTGCCAAAATTTTAGATCAATTGACTTAACTACTGCTCCAAAATTTAGGGTCAATAATAGATAGTGAAGTCAAAGGACATCTTGGAGGGGTAATGGCGGCATATAACTAATTCACTAAGGCGAGAATCCCTTTTTTTTTTCTTAGGTGATATACACCTTGCAAAAATTAGGGTTTGAAACAATGAAAAAGCAAGAGAGAAAGAGGTGGGTATCAATTAACTCATTCTTAATAATAAAATATTTATTACTTGATAAATGATTAATAGTAGTAGTAGATACTTCCAATGCTGTAGTGATGGTTACTGTGTAGCCATGGGACAAGACGATGATAATAACATTAGTGGATATGATGTAGCTTTGAACACAAGATCAAACAATATAATCTACATTCTCACTTTAATTTTACAAAATCAAATATTATTTTTTGTTTTGCTATTTTCTAAAAATTAAATACCGTGCTACAGTCAATGCCTAATTAGCAGTATATAGGCTGCCTTACAGTTTTGATAATATATTTTCTTCCACATTAAACACGTAAGTAATAAATAAAAAGGGTGGAATGTTAACAATTATTTAACTATTATTAAAAAGGAGGGAATGGAACACCGGGGAGCCATGGTTCTTCCATATTTTTAACAGGTGCAAATAAGAATTGACACTGTTTATGTCAATACACCAAAGTCTTAATCTTCAAGGCTGCATAAGAAATAAACAGAAAAAAGTACATCTAATACTATATGTATTATTTTTAATGAGTTTCTGTTGGGATTATAAAATAGTAGCGTATAATTGGTCCATGACATGACTTTTGACCTTAATATATTGGTGGACTATGTCTTATTTTATATAAATTTTCAAGATGTACATGTCACCATAATTTATATATTAGCCATTGAAGACATTACATTTGGCTATTTGATTATTTATTTAATTTATATGCTTACAATAAATAATCTTTTGTACAACATGAAATAATGTTATGTACAATAGATTCAAAAAAATTTCATCCTTCTTCCGACCCCATAAATTAAAAAAAAAATAAAAAAATCTCTGTGCCACACTATCTCTTTTTATATAGTACTTATAATATTCTAAAAATTATAAATTAATTTCATTGTTTTAATTAGTAAGAACATTCACACACAAGGAAAAAAAAAGAGATCGTGTAATATAAGTGTGAAAAATTATAAAATTTAAAATATATATTTATTGATCCTGTCATTATTCTTCAAATAACAAAAGTGACTTTATTCTTTGAGAAGTGAAAACAATATCCTCCTTGTGAGTACAAATCAATCGACTAAAGCACATAACAACACTTAAAATAAATTGCACTTAAATTATGAAGAAGCCTTGGCCCGTGTGAAATGAGCTCGATAAAAGGCAAGAGATTTGTCCTTAGGAGGCAGGATTTCCTTGATGATATTGTGATTAACATACTTATCCTTCCAATTATAAAGTAACAAAAACTCTTCTGTGAGCACTTCTTTTTCCGCAGCTTCTTGGAATAAAAAGACCCAGTAAGCAATAACGTTGGCAACAATGTCCACAAACCCAATTCTTTCTCCTCCAAAGAAGTTTTTGCCCTCTAACACCTTTTCCAAAATTTTCAGATTCTCTCTTGTTTCTTCTAGTGCCTTTTTCTCTTCTGTCTCTCCTCCCAATAGTGCTTTCCGAAATGACGGAACACACTACACATTAAATGAGCAATTTAATTGTAATGTTGTGTGAAAATTAACTCCACAAAATACTATATAGCAAAACATTATAATATAATGAACAAACTAATTGCTCAATTAATTAGACATTAATACTAAATCTAACCTAAATAAATAAAAAAAAAAACAATCTAATGTGAATGAAAAGTATTATTCAACTTAAATAAATGAAGAAATTATTAAGTATCTTCTCGTCAATAAATTTAGCCCAAAATCGGGCCATGGCTCTTTCATATGAATTTTGAGGCATGACCGGATGAAAAGTATTATTCAACTTAAATGAATGAAGAAACTATTAAGTACCTTCTCGTCAACAAATTTACCCTAAAATCGAGCCACGGCTCTTTCATATGAATTTTGAGGCATGACCGGATGAAAAGTATTATTCAACTTAAATGAATGAAAAAACTATTAAGTACCTTCTCGTCAATAAATTTACCCCAAAATCGGCCATGGCTCTTTCATATGGATCTTGAGGCATGATGGGATTCTCTTTCCAAGTCTCATCAATATACTCAAGAATTACCTGAGACTCAACAATAGCCTTTCCATTATGTACAAGCACTGGAACCTTCTTATAAATAGGGTTATATTGAAGAAGTTCTGGACTTTTGTTTGGAAGATCTTCCTCGATATATTCGTACTCCACCCCTTTTATTTTCAAGGCAAGCTCTACCCTCCTACTATATGGACTGACCCAAAATCCGTGGAGCTTCACCCCCTCTCCAGCCATTCTAAATTTTGTTATTTTCAACAAAGGTAGAAAGCTTTCGTTGAGAGAATTGATATGGACCTTCCGTGAGGGCCGGCAGTCTTTATATAGATGGATGAAGAGAGGGCTTACATGACAGCTAATTGATCCATCTTGAATCCGGGGTACGTCATGCATGCTCTCATCTGACGGCTGAAAAAGGCAATATTTAATAATAATAATGCGCTGTTGGAAGTTGAATTGTAAGACAAAATCTTTCCATGACGTAATGCCTGACCTCGTTACTTTGAATCCGTGTCCTTGGCTTGAAATACACGTACCTTACCGATATTTGTCATCGTTTACTTAAATTTTTAGATACAAATACGTACTTAAATAAACTCAGTGACAAAGCACCAAAATTAAACATCAATAAGGAAGAATAACGATTGATGGCAAGAGACGGTGAAGCAACAGTAGAATACCAACATACGGGAAGCGAAATTACTTGCGAAAACTAGGATTATTTACTCGCCTGAAGCGACGGATAGGGTTTGCGGCAGCTAGGGTTTGCGACGGCGGAGGCACAAACTAACGACGGCAATGGAAACGGCAACGACACTGTAGCGATCGGCTAGGGTTTGCAGCGGCGGCGGCTATAGAAGCTTTTCCTTCGGTGATAACGGGGCAACAGCCCCGGCAACCACGGCAACTCTCTCTCCGGCACAACCAAGGCTCCACCGACTCGGACGACCTTCACCCACTCCCACACTCCTCTATTTATAGTCCACAACCATGGTCACTCGATTAAATGAGAGGGAAACGAAGTGGTAGAGAAGAGAAACGGAAAAAAAACTGAAGAAAAAGGAAACGCAAGGGAAAGAGAGGGACGGAGAGAGCGAGAGAGGCTGAGAGGGAGAGAAATCAGGAAACGGGAGAGAGAGAGAAACTGAGAGAGACGAAAGGCAGAGAGAGAATCGAGAGGGAAGGAGAAACGCAGAAAGGGGAAAGAAGGATCGAGAAGGAGAGGTGAGGTGGCGTTTTGTTATATTATTAATTATTATTATATTAATTATTTATACGTTTTATTATATTATTAATATTATTTATCATTATTTATTTATTTATTACGTTTTATCATTTATAACATCATCATTATTATTATTATTATTATTATTATTATTATTATTATTATTATTATTACCATTTATTATTTATTATTAATATTATTATTAGCTATTAATATTATACAATTATTACAATAAATAATATGATTATTAATTATTAATTATTTAATAACACTTATTATTATTATTTTACAATATTAATATCTATTATTATTTTTATTAATTATTTTTGTTGCGTACCAGAAATTCGGATCGTCCTACGGGTCAGAGGCTGCAAATCGGATCTTCATGTTGGTCGATCATACGCAGATTCATCTCCATACTAAACTCGAATCGCGCAACACAACTGAAAACTAACGGTCAGAGGTCGGCGGAAATTATTTCCACAATAAACCCTCCGACGCTCAAGTCAGAAATCTTTCCAAGAATATAGAAAAGATAAATCAATGGTATATATTTGGTGGGAGTGATGATTTGTGGAAATGATGCTTCCAAGAATAGAGAAAGAGTATCTCCTCTTTTTGGATCCTTGGTTTGAGATCACTTTCTGGGATGTAGATTTGGATGGAACAAAACGTATCCAAGCCTTCTGGCCATTTCGGCCGTTTCTCTCATTTCTCCTCCTCTTGGAGGTTTTTGGAGGTTTTCTCCTTCTAGGCCTCCCCACCGTGGGTAAGATAAAGTGGTTTTGAACGGTTTTCTTGGGTCGGATTTTACCATACCCATCATTAGCCCCCCATGCCGGGTGGTTTGAAGTTTTCAACCCCCGGCATGTTTCTGATGGGATGCTGTTTGTTTGACCTTGTCGACTTACCATCTTTGGAAAGTTTGAATTTCAAAATTTGGCATCTTCTTAGCCGCTCAGTGATGTAACCGAGGTTTAGAATTCGACCGCTTTGGGCCGCTCGGTGAGTAACCGAGGTTTAGAATTCGACCGCTTTTGGGCCGCTCGGTGATGTAACCGAGGTTTAGAATTCGACCGCTTTTGGGCCGCTCGGTGTGTAACCGAGGTTTAGAATTCGACCGCTTTGGGCCGCTCGGTGAGTAACCGAGGTTTAGAATTCGACTGCTTTTGGGCCGCCGGTGATGTAACCGAGGTTTAGAATTCGACCGCTTTTGGGCCGCTCTGTGTAACCGAGGTTTAGGGTCGACCGCTTTGGGCCGCTCTGTGTAACCGAGGTTTACTGGTCGACCGCTTGGGGCGCTCGGTGAGTAACCGAGGTTTAGAATTCGACCGCTTTTGGGCCGCTCGGTGATGTAACCGAGGTTTAGAATTCGACCGCTTTGGGCCGCTCGGTGTGTAACCGAGGTTTAGAATTCGACCGCTTTTGGGCCGCTCGGTGATGTAACCGAGGTTTAGAATTCGACCGCTTTTGGACCGCTCGGTGTGTAACCGAGGTTTAGAATTCGACCGCTTTGGGCCGCTCGGTGTGTAATCGAGGTTTAGAATTCGACCGCTTTGGGCTGCTCGGTGTGTAACCGAGGTTTAGAATTCGACCGCTTTGGGCCGCTCGGTGTGTAACCGAGGTTTAGAACCGTCATGTCTAGTGGCCGTTTGGGCCATCAGATTATTGAGCTTGGTTTTCGAATGCTGGATGATCTCAATTCCGTGAGAGTTTAGGGGCGAAGCCCCCAGCATAACATCTTGGAATCGGTATAGAGTGAAGCAGTTGAAACTGCAAGAAGTTAACTGATAAAAATCTTTGTATCGGGTCCGATCACTCACTGTAGAATGTAATACACCACATGTTACTTGAACCGATTTCTTGTGAGAGAAGATGCCGGTTTTGAAGTTGAAATCGGTTTCTACACCTTCAAAAACTCATTCTGAAATTTGCGAGAGATTTTTCGGAGTGCTTCGTGCTGCTAGGGAAAATCTGCGCTGAAATCTGAAGTTGAATGACGTCCGGAGTTAGCCTAAATCCGGAGTTGATTGAAGTTCGAGATTGGCAGCCTTCCGGAGTTGACAGTCTCACACTTGAAAGCCGGAGTAGAAATCAACCGGAGTTGATTGAAATCCGGAGTTGATTAAATCCGGAGTTGATTAAAGTCCGAAATTGACGGTCTGCTTCTTGAGAGTGGAGTGGAAATCAACAGGAGTTGATTGACGTCCGGAGTTGACGGTCTGCTTCTTGAGAGCGGAGTAGAAATCAACAGGAGTTGATTGACGTCCGGAGTTGATTTTAACAGTATGTAAAATTTGGAGTGTTAAATTCGGAGTTCAATTTCTCGACGGAATGCAAAATTTCAGAGTGCAAAATTTCGAGTCCAATTTGAGACGGAATGCGAAATTCGGAGGCTGAATTCTCGAGCGGAGCTCATTATCCGGAGTCCAATATCTGACGGATTGTAAAATTACGGAGTGCAAAATCCGGAGGCCATTTTCAGATGGAATGCGAAATTCCGGAGTGCTGAATTCTGACGGAGCTCATTATCCGGAGTCCAATTTCAGATGGAATGCCAAATTCCGGAGTGCTGAATTCTGACGAAGCTCATTTGAGACGGAAGGTGAAAATCCGGAGTGGAATTTATGATTGAGCTTAAAGGCCGATTTAGAAATGAAATCGGCTTTTTCCATCTTCAAATTGCCGATTTGGAAATTTCTGGGATCTTTCCACAGGATTTTTCGTGACTTGGTCAAACCCGCTGTTTGTGAGAGAAGATACCGGAATGTAACTTTGGCCGGTTACTGGAGAGGAAGTTCCACAAACAATTTACTCAAATCGGCCGTTTGCGAGAGCGAATTCCGGAGTTGATTTTGAGATCCGGAGTAGCTGTGCCGGAGTAGATTTGGATCTCCATAATCAGCTCAAAGGCCGATTTGGTTTTTCCTCAGCCGATTTGAATTGAAATCGGTTTTTACACCTTCAAATGCCGATTTGGACTGAAATCGGTTTTTACCGCTTCAAATGCCGATTTGGAAATGACATCGGTTTCTTGCAGGAAGAAATGCCGACCAGCAATATGTGAGAAGAGAGGCCTTCAAATGCCGATTTGGAAATAAAATCGGTTTTTGACCTCAAAGGCCGATTTGGATTTTCCTCAACCGATTTGATTTGAAATCGGTTTTTCCACCTTCAAATGCCTATTTGGACTGAAATCGGTTTTTACCGCTTCAAATGCCGATTTGGAAATGACATCGGTTTCTTGCAAGAAGAAATGCCGATTTGGAAATTTGTAAAAGCCGACCGGTAATCTGCGACAGATTTTTGGAGTGCTTTGAGCTATTGGAGTTGCTTCCGGATGGAGTGGACTTTGATCACCTCAAACTTTACCGGTTTTGATTTTATTGCTTGAAAATGTAGAGCGCCAGCCGGTTTGGAATTTGAGGGCCTGTGTTTGAATATTCAAATCGGTTGTTTGTGACAGACATGACCGATTTGCAGTTGGAGAAGAAATGCCGACCAGCAAGTTGTGAGAGGAGATGTCGGAGTGGACTGGTCGGCTATAATAGTAGAAAATACCATGGCACTCAAATCGGCTTTTTGTGAGAGAAAATTCCGGAGTTTATTTTTGAGAGCCTGAGTGAGATGTGGCTAGAGCAGAATTCGGAAGCCTGAGTAGGCTATGCATCCAAATAAAAATTGGCCTTTTCGTGAAAGATCGGAATCGGTTTGTTCATCGGTTCTGTGCATCAAAGTCTGAATCTGCCCTGGCGTTAGAAATTGAAATTGGTTTATCAAAATTGAATCGATCTCTGTAGATTTAATCGAAATCTGACTGTATCAAACTCAGCCCTTTTTGAAAAGAAGTCTGTCCGGCTTTGTGCATATTGAAACCCAGTCTGATCCTTGTCTGTAAAACAAATCAAGTTCGGCCTGTTCACAGAAATTCAATTTGCCCCCTGATGAATCGAGTTCGGTTTTTAGAAACCAAGTTAGGCTTGTGCGCCGAAATTCTGTTCGCCTCTTTTTCATGAACGTTCGAAATCGGCTTTGTGTATGGAAATAGAACTTGGCGCTGTACATTAAATTTGAAATCGGCCCTTGTATTGCAAACTTGAAATCGGCCCTGAAATCAAGTTCGGTTTTCTTGCTTAAACAAGAAAAATCGAGTTCGGATTCTTCAAGAATCAAGTTCGGCTTTCTAGAAATTAAGTCTGGCTTGCGCGCATGAAATTCAATTCGTCTCTTTTTCGCATGAAAAATCATTTCCAGCCTTTTGAAAGAAGTCCGTCCGGCTGGTGCGCATACAAATTCAGTTCGGCCCTTTTAGAAATCAAGTTCGGCTTTTGTGTGCCGAAATTAAGTTCGCCCTTTGAAGAATCGAGTTCGGCTTTAGAAATCACGTTCCGCTTCCTTAATGCAAAATCAAGTTTGAGAGCCGAAGTAGCATTAGCCGAAATTGATTTTCGAGATGCCATAGTTACTACTGGCTCCTTGACCGGACTGTTCAAAAATGGAGCTCCGAAGTGGACCGTTCTCATTTCTTGATCTTCCTTCTGACGATGACGATAATAGGTTTGATGGCATCTCGTAGCTTTTGCTTCATCTCTTCATATTGCGGCACAATTTGGTGAGAAAAACATGGAGAGGTTTTCGCCGGCGCTAGATCTGGGCGGAATCTCTTGTGGAGAAGACGACCGTTGTCGCCCTGCACGTCTTCATTTTCCTTCTTTTCCCTCTTTTCTCCTGCTGCTTCATTGTAATTCGATCAGCTCCATTGACTAAGTCAAACCAGCTTAGGCCAAATCTGGGTCTCTTTTTGCTGGTCATCTCTGGAGTGGACAGGTTCAAATATTGTGCCTGTATGTTTTTTAGGCCGGCTATTTTCATCATTTCTTCTTCTTGAAATTGCAGTATATGCGGTTGAAGAAAGAGCCCCCAAGTCAACGTTGGTCACTCATTGTGGAATTTTTAAGGTGGGATTCCAGAATGGAATTCTTGGGTTGAACAAAGTTCGGACTGGATTTCACTTCAGCCGGTTTGGAATTCACTTCGGAATGGACTTGTAGGTGTCAGGAAGTGCTGAAATTGCACTGTAGTCTCAAGTTGGGCAGAAAAATCTGTTGCTGTAATAGAGGGAGTACCGAAGTGGAATCTGAACCGGCTAAACATGAGACAGATTTCTGGAGTGAACTTTAATTGGATGAGATAACGTGTTTGCTGTCGGAGTGAGAGGAAATACCGATTTAGAAATGAAATCGGTTTTTGATACTTTCAAACGCCGATCTGAAATTGAACCCCTCCTTAAAGGAAAGTCCTTTCCTTTTATAAGCCTTTTCTTCTTCTATCTTCCTGATTTGATCATTTAGGTAACGCCCGTTATCTCCCTTCTGTTGTAGTTATCTTTATCAGTTCGTCCCGTTACTGTCGGTTTTGTCGGTTGCATAACCGTCTTTATGAACAGTTGTCTTCACATGCTAATTGTGATAATTCCAAACCCAATGGGCTACCTTTAATGATCCCCTATGTCGGCAGGTTAAAATTCTCAATTTGGCGATGTGTCCTTTCTGATAGGGTCATCCGAGTTCTCCTAATATTTTGCTGATTCGAATTTAAATCTATCGTCAACCATCTGTACTTCTAGATCGGTTTTCAGCCAACTTGCGCTTGAAACATGCTTTTCAAAGTTTTGCCGATCTGGATTGAAATCGGATTTTTTTTTTTTTTGAGATGAAATACCGTCATGGAATTTTTGAGAGGAAATGCCGGAATGCCTGGCTGTCTGACTTTTTCTGAAAAATTGCAGAAGATGGGAAGTAGCCCCCAGCCCCCAAGCGTGAACGCGCCAAGGGCAGGATTAGTACTTCTATCGTTTGCTTAGGAAGTCGTGCAACTTTTCTGATTGGAGGAATGCCTGCTATAAGCAGACAGTTTTGCTCTTATGCTTTTTTAGTGGAAAAACTGGCTTTTTGGCCGGTTCCCACAGACGGCGCCAATGTTGCGTACCAGAAATTCGGATCGTCCTACGGGTCAGAGGCTGCAAATCGGATCTTCATGTTGGTCGATCATACGCAGATTCATCTCCATAGTCTTGAACCTGAATCCTGTGCAACACAACTGAAAACTAACGGTCAGAGGTCGGCGGAAATTATTTCCACCGTAAACCCTCCGACGCTCAAGTCAGAAATCTTTCCAAGAATATAGAAAAGATAAATCAATGGTATATATTTGGTGGGAGGGATGATTTGTGGAAATGATGCTTCCAAGAATAGAGAAAGAGTATCTCCTCTTTTTGGATCCTTGGCTTGAGATCACTTTCTGGGATGTAGATTTGGATGGAACAAAACGTATCCAGGCCTTCTGGCCATTTCGGCCGTTTCTCTCATTTCTCCTCCTCTTGGAGGTTTTTGGAGGTTTTCTCCTTCTAGGCCTCCCCACCGTGGGTTAGATAAAGTGGTTTTGAACGGTTTTCTTGGGTCGGATTTTACCATACCCATCAATTTTATACCCATTATTATTATTGATATTTATTAGTATCAAAATATAATATTATTTAATACTAAATTAAATTGATAACTCGAGTCGAAACATCGAATATTAAAGTTCATCCATAGATCAAGTGCAAGTCACCATTATTATTATTGATATTCATTAGTATCAAAATATAATATTATTTAATACTAAATTAAGTTGATAACTCGAATCGAAATATCGAATATTACAGTTCATCCATAGATCAAGTGCAAGTCACCATGAAGAAATCTAAAATCAAACTAATGATTACATCACACTTGTCGCTATTATCTTTCTAAAAAAGATATTTGTTCTGATTATTACAAATAAAATAAACTGTACCTACAATCACAACTGTTGCCATTCAATTTTCCAAATGCTTCTCCTATTATTTAAAAGATGTTCAATTGACCACCTTATTTCAGTCTTCATATAGGCAAGAAAATCTATTGTTACTCTAAATAATATCCCAAATCCATATGATAAACTTACACTTGAAGGTCAAATGATTAACAAGCTCATTAAAATTCTTACAGAAAACATATCTCAAGTAGATACAAAGAAAAGTCAATCTGTCCATCATACCCAAAAAAATCCCTACTTGCCAACTAGAGAATAAATGTATGAGAGGAGAGGTATTTTGGGCCCTAAGGAGTGGTATTTTGTGCCCTAAACAAGATATGCTCAATTGACCTTTGGAAGAATAGATTGGGAAATTCTCCATGTGGATTTAATAGAGAACCTTCCACGATTTTTCAAAACCTTAAGGATATTGTCCGAAGTGTCAAGGTTGAGATCACAATCGAGTTACGATATAATGAGAGATCCCATGGCCATATGGGCACACCTAGTCCATCTCCATCTGGCAAAATTAATTATAGTGTCCCACAAGAGACCAAAACCTAAAGTAATTCAATTAAAAAAAGAGATAATGGGAGTCCATAAATGATACCACCAATCTAATCAAAGAGAAGTATTCTTTTCATTGCCCACCATGTTGCACACAAAAGGTCTCAAATGAATATGCAAATTGTTGATATTATGGAAGCTCCACGGCATTGATTACGTAATTATAATCATCAAGATACATCATATATAATGTAGTATCTCATCTCCAAATACATCCAATAAGAGATATCATCACTATTGATAATCCTCCGCAATTCTCTAGTTAAGAGAGCTTTATTCTAGGCATACAAATTCATAATTCCAAGGCTCTCCTCATTCTTAGGTTTCCACACATTTTTTCATGCCACATTTACAACGGATTTGTTATTGTCTAGCCTATGCCGTAGGAAACAACAATGGATAATGCCTTAGATGCCTTTGTAAATGACTTTAAGATAATATTACAAATGTACTTCATTTCACTAAATACTGTTTGACATCGATCAACAATGGACTCCAAGGAATGAATTTGGGAAATAACATTGCATATAATATTGCAATACAATTCAAAAATTTTATAAGGGATTTAACTTTGCAAATGAGACAATCGTCGTGGCATCAATTTGCTTGAAAATACACCAGTCCAAAATAAATTAATGATCATCATGGAAATGACAAGCTCAACAACATCCCACAAGGATTGGAATAACATAGTAGAGAAGATTTATGAACTTAATTAACAGGGGCACATTCTTAGATAAGTTATGGGAATTTTTCAAAATTAGAATTATTCTAATGTTTATATTTTTTATTGATATATCCTTAAATTTAAATTGTTATACAAATTAGGAAACAATTTGATTTTTCACGGCGGATCGTATTGAAACTGATCCGATCTCCATCACTTTGAATTTGGATCATGTGCAATACAACTAACAAATAAAAAGTCAGATAATTGACAGGACTTACCTCATGGTATGTCATCCAATACTCAAATTAATAATCTTTCTCAAATAAGTAGAAAGGCGTAAGGATGTTAGAGATGTGCATGTATACATGTTTTTTGGGGTTTAACAATGTAATATCTTGAATATTTTTAAATTTATAATTTTATATAAATACATTATTTAATTAATTTTAATGATTATTCAACTATTTTGGTAAATATTTTGGGTATTAAATCTTGTGATTAGGTTTAAATATTCAAACTATTAATTTGAATTAATAATTTGAGCTTAGATGTTTTAACCACTAAATTTAGTCATAATAATTAATGTACTTGATTGAATTATAGGTTTAATTAATCAAGTGAACCATTATATATATAAATTATATGAATATTAGTATTTTAGAAATTTTTAAAAGATAATTATGAAATTATATTTGACAGGTTAACATATTAGAAATTAATATTAAAATTTTAAGTGTTATTATAATTAAATAAATAATTAATTAATATTTTAATAAATAAAAGTAATAATAATAATAATAAATATGTAATAATAATAATAATAATAATAAATAAGTAGTAGTAGTAATAATAATAATAATAATAATAATAATAATAGAGAAACAAATAACGGGAGAAAGAAAAGAAAAAAGAAGAGAAGGAAAAGAAAAGGAAAGAAAGAAGAAAGAAAGGAAATAAAGAAGAAAGGAAGGAAGGGAAGAAGAAGAAAAGGAGAGAGAGAAAGGAAGGCACGGAGACAAATTTTCGACAAGGAGGAAGGAAATTGGTATCCCAAATGGAAACCCTAAATCGACCCTTCATTATTTAAGGAGATGATGGGGAAAGGAGAAGGGCGGCCATCGTTACCCTAGCCGTGAGCTGATGCCGTCATCCTTGTTCCTCTTCGTTGCCACTGCTAATTGTCGTCATGTGTTGGGACGACGCCGCCGTGTATGCAGTCAAAGTTGCCGCCGTAGGTTGGTGTTGCCGCGATCGTCGATTCATACCACCATCGTCGTAAGTGGAGCACGAAGCCGAAGCCGTCACCGCCGATCTCCAAACCAAGGCAAGTAATCCTCCATTTTGCAAGTAAAGTTTCTCCACCACAAAATTAATTCTCCTTTTATTCTTGTTGATGCAAATACTCTGATTTTTATGCCCTGATTTGATGGGAAACTATTGAAAGTCAAGGGTTACGATTTTGGAAAAATCGAATCCAGAGCTTGGCCAGGGGTGGAAGGGGAACTTGGCCCAATTGTTTTGCAAGTAAATAATTTCCTCCTCATTCTTAGATGTTAATTATATTCCTTCGTGTAGTAATTTTGTGCCTACTGGCCCCAATTTTGTAGTAAAGTGAGAAATTTGGGGGAAAACAGGGGCTCGGTTGTAGGTGCTGATATTGGGCTATCGGCACTTTACGTGTATGTGTGCGAGTGTATTTGATAAGTGGATGTATATGTTAATGTTTATGTATGTATGTATACATATATTTATACATGTGGCTTGTGGGCTGCTGCGTGTTGCTGTGAGTATAAGGGTGCAGTGTGCTACTAGATGTGTGTATAGTGCTCTGTGTGTGCGTGCGTCGTGTGTGGGAATAAGCATGAGCAGCGTGGGCTGCGGTGTGCTATATGCGTGTTGTGTGTGTGTAGATTGCAGCGTGTGTGCTGCTTGTGGACAGGGTGTGCAGTCGTGGGTAGTGTTGTGCGTGGGCTTGGTGGCAGTGGGCGTGCTACTGGGCTGCGTGGCCGTGGACGGCGCCAAGTGTGCATCGTGTGCATGCATGAGGGAAGCAGCGTGAGCTACTGTGTGTGTGGGTGCAATGTGAATTATAGGTTTAATTTTAGTATATTTGATAGATATTCAATTTGAGTATTAAAGTTCTATTAAAGAGAAAAAAAATGATAAGGTGACAAAAAAATTGATGAATTGCAAGATTATTATGCATTAGAAGATTTATAAACCTAATTAAATTTGATGGGTACACCGGAATATGGGCTGGCCCACGGTCAAAAGAAGCCAAAACGGCTTACTGGACGGACAACTTAAAAACGGTTCAACAGGACGTGAATGCCCAAATCCTGAAAGGCCCAAGACGGCCAACACCAACGTTGACCGCCTAGACTCCAACAGGCGGTTAACTCGCGTGCAGACAGTCAACTCGAGCGTTGACCGGAATCACTGTAATAACAGGCCGAAAATAAAAGGCTTTTTACGGGCCTGGCTCACTTGAACTCATAATCCATCAGAGGCCAACAACGGCTCTCCCAGCATCTTCTACGATCCCAACTGGCTCCCAAAATGGACATTGACAAAATCAGCGCCCTTCTCATAAGGAAGGCGCCAAATTTTTCTAATTCCCTGCCAATTGGGGCTGTCCAACGGTAAAATATACAGAAGGAATGTAGGCAATTTGAAAACCCACTGACCGCCGTGGAAAGAAGCTATATTAGTCCGTTTGGCAACTGGCATCAGTTCTGAAAAGCAGGTCAACCAAGAATAATACAGGGGATCACACCTTTCAAAGGGGGGAGATCACCTAATTAACCATAAATAAGTTCTAGAATTCTCATTCAATGCATGCAAACTTTTACTCGCACAACGCCGACAACAATAACAGGGACAGACTTACAATTCTCTACTATATACTAACACACAAAAAATCCAAGGCATACAAACGTACTTCTAACATTCGTTTACTGCCTCCCCACCATCTAGATTCAAGAAGACGGTTTTGCCTCTCTTTCATCTGGAGATCCACACAGTATTGCACACTCTCTCTCTTTCAATTCTCAGTTCCAGTAACCTTCTCAGATTTCGGATGTTGTTTACGACTTGAGTGTCGAAATATTTTCGGTGGGATAACTTTCCGCCGACACACTGACCTCCTGTTCATTTTAGTGGTTTGTAGGATCCAAACTCAATGAACGGAGCCGAAACTAGGACAAGCGAATCAGCCTGAATCTGATCGAAATTCAGATCTGAGGACGCATCAAAATTGAAAATAGTCATATTAAAACTATTATGATGATAACAATGTCTAGATCATCAAATGTTAAAATAATAATAATAATAATAAATAAATAAATGATTTGAAAGGATTAAAGGTTTAATAATAATAATAATAATAATAATAATAATAATTTATTTCGATAAAAAGATTGAAGGTTTAAGGATTAAAATTATTCGGATAAAAGTAAAATCATAAAAAATACTTTTAAGGATTGTACCAAAATTTTTGAGGACGAAAAATCTTTTAAGGGGGGATAGATTGTAATATCTTAAATATTTTTAAATTTATAATTTTATAAAAAAAATATTATTTAATTAATTTTAATGATCATTCGACTATTTTAGTAAATATTTTAAGTATTAAATCTTATGATTAGGTTTAAATATTCGAGCTATTAATTTGAATTAATGATTTGAGCTTAAATGTTTCAACCCTTAAATTTAGTCATAATAATTAATGTACTTGATTGAATTATAGGTTTAATTAATGAAGTGAGCAATTATATGTTTAAATTATATAAATATTAGTATTTTAAAAATTTTAAAAAGATAATTATGAAATTAAATTTGAGAGGTTAAAATATTAAAAATTAATATTAAAATTTTAAGTATTATTATAATTAGATAAATAATTAATTAATATTTTAATCAATAAAAGTAATAATAATAATAAATATGTTATAATAATAATAAATATGTAATAATAATAATAATAATAAATAAGTAGTAATAATAATAATAATAATAGAGAAACAAATAACGGGAGAAAGAAAAGAAAAAGGAATAGAAGGAAAAGAAAAAGAAAGAAAGAAGAAAGAAAGGAAATAAAGAAGAAAGAAAGAAAAGAAAGAAGAAAGGAAGGAACAGAAGAAGAAGGAAAGGAGAGAGAGAGAGGAAGGCGCGGCGACAAATTTTTGACAAGGAGAAAGGAAATTGGTATCCCAAATGGAAACCCTAAATCGACCCTTCATTATTTAAGGAGATGATGGGGAAAGGAGAAGGGCGGCCATCGTTACCCTAGCCATAAGCTGATGCCATCATCCTTGTTCCTCTTCGTTGCCACTGCTAATTGTCGTCGTATGTTGGGACGACGCCGACGTGTATGCAGTGAAAGTTGCCGCCGTAGGTTGATGTTGCCGCCATCGTCGATTCATACCACCACCGTCGTAAGTGGAGCACGAAGCCGAAGCCGTCGCCGCCGATCTCCAAATCAAGGCAAGTAATCCTCCATTTTGCAAGTAAAGTTTCTCCACCACAAAATTAATTCTCCTTTTATTCTTGTTGATGCAAATACTCTGATTTTTATGCCCTGATTTGGTGGGAAACTATTGAAAGTCAAGGGTTACAATTTTGAAAAAATCGAATCCAGAGCTCCGTCTCGATAAGGAACGGACCGACAATGTGGGATTTATGATGAATTAGGGTTGTGTCATTTGTGCAATGGAGTTATGTAGTATCCATCTTGCATGTGGTATACACTGATTCATGGGAGTCGACATAACCGTGGGAAAACAGAGCACGATGCTCTGTTTTCTATTTCCCAACCAGGTTAAATGACCCGAGGTGGAAGGGGAACTTGACCCAATTGTTTTGCAAGTAAATTATTTCCTCCTCATTCTTAGATGTTAATTATATTCCTTCGTGTAGTAATTTTGTGCCTACCGGCCCCAATTTTGTAGTAAAGTGAGAAATTTGCGGGAAAACAGGGGCTTGGTTGTAGGTGCTGATATTGGGCTATCGGCACTGTACGTGTACGTGTGTAAGTGTATTTGATATGTTGATGTATATGTGAACGTTTATGTATGTATTTGTACATATATTTATACTTGTGGCTTGTGGGCTGTTGCGTGTTGCTGTTAGTATAAGGGTGCAGTGTGCTACTGGATGTGTGTATAGTGCTCTATGTGTGCGTGCATCGTGTGTGGGAATAAGCATGAGCAGTGTGGGCTACGGTGTGCTATATGCGTGCTGCGTGTGTGTAGATTGCAGCGTGTGTGCTGCTTGTGGACAGGGTGTGCAGTCGTGGGTAGTGTTGTGTGTGGGCTTGGTGGCAGTGGGCGTGCTACTGGGCTGTGTGGCCGTGGACAGCGCTGAGCGTGCGCCGTGTGCGTGTGTGAGGGAAGCAGCCTGAGCTACTGTGTGTGTGGGTGCAATGTGAATGGAGTGTTGGAGGTGTATATGTATACGTGTGCAAATAAATGAATAAATAAACATATATATATAAATAAATATATATATGTATATAAGTTGGTATATATATTTATATATATACACGTATATGATGAAGTACATGTAAATATTTATATATGTATACGTGTTTCTATGTGCACTATGCGCGGTCAGTGTATGCACTGTGCACGGTGAGTGTGGGGCAGTGTGTGTGCATGTGGTGTGTGTTTGTGTTGACATAAATATAAAGATATTTATATACGTAGCTAGAATATGTATATATATACATAAATTATTTATGTGTTGGCTTTATAGGTTTATATTGTGTGCATGGGTAAAAATGATAATAGTCTGTTAACTGATTATTCCTATATCTCATTAATAAATTTCGATAAATTATTCTTTGAGCTAACTTTGGTGGTGTGGGTACATTTATTGTCACTCTATTGCTAAGTTGAAAATGGCGTATGAAAACACTAAGGTATCGAGTCGAATGGGAGGCTACGGAACCTTAGTGTGGTCTACACATTTCCGATACCAATTCCATTATAGATAAGTAAAGGAGAGTGTACGAAGACTTTACGGTAACTAAGCGTATAGGAGTTCGTAGGACAGTGGAGTAGTCCATACTTTTCCAATACTGATTCCATTCCGAAGGTTGAGGTCGTTGATATTGCGGAGGGATACTTATATCCTAATGATCATCGTAGATGATGATATCTGGGATATCATTCGGCGAGGGGTATTGAAGAAGGTATGAGCATGCTACGGGTACAGCCTCCGAGAGAACTATAGGGACAGTGGAGATCCCATGGTTATCATGGATATCACCGCAAGTACTCTTTGGCCACGGAAGTGCTGTGGGAACAAGATAATTGGCAAGAATGAGAGTGGCAGAGAGAGATGGATCCAAGTTACTCCCATCTTCTGAGCTGAGACCTCCTCCTAGCCAAGCCCACTCCCAAACTATACGTGGAGGGACTCTTTACGCCTTGTTTCATGAATCATCATCGCCGGCCAAGCGGCAAAGGAGTTTGGAGCATCGTGGAGCTTCCGCAACAATGAACTGGATTGATGGCGGCTTAAAAGAAGGGTTGCGTTCGACGGCGACTGTCTCTGAGACTGAATGTTGCCTTCTCTTAGTCATCTCCCTCTTTCTCCATTTTTGAGGGATCTCCACCTTGGGCTATTTTTCGAGACCCCCTTGTGAAGAGGGAAGCAGGTATATGTAGAGTGAGGGCTACCAGGCTTGCTTTAGGGTGTGCAACTGACGTTGGTTGGCTCACATGAATTCGCTGATCTGTCCTGACGATCACGGACACCAGCTATGGCCAATACCATCTAGGAATATTTGTTACATTTCTTTGTGGCGTGCAATCTTGCATCGAATATTCGTTCAACTATTGTCACCGTTTTCAAGACCATGTGCTGGCAAGAGCACATGGGTCTATCTGCTGAACCACTGAGGTAGTGGGCCATCTCGAGGTCGAGTTACATGGGCTGCTAATTGGGCCTAACTCAGCTCTTCATGGGCCCTAGCCTACATTGGATCTCGCTGAATTGCTACTTTCTACGCGTATTCGTTGGCAGGTTGAACTCTAGGTCGGCCTCTGGATTGCCGAACCTATCAATTATATTTGTCAAAATTCTTGTTATTTGTATGGTTTAATTTCATTTAATATCTTAGATATTATTAACTATAAATGACGAGCAAAAGCAATTTCAATCACAAGTATAGTCTAAGCCTTACCCTAAAAATCCTCTACTTTAGAGATCTGTCAAATTTTCATGTTCATCGGTCAATTTTAGAATCAGATTCTTGGTTTTCTAGCGGCAAAATTGAGCCATTCCTCATAAGACAAATATACAAAATGTTCCTTCAAATTTATATAGATATTTTTGAATAATTCTCTCCGTCATTAATTCATTCTAATTTGAATATATATATATATATATAAATTGATGAGTCCAATAATCATATAGGCTAGCCCAGAGCTAAGCCTACCAGCCAGCATGCCCTGAAAGCTGGAGCCCAACGAGACCCCATGCAACTTAAAGCCCAATAGATATCATGGCAAGCTCAATTGTAGCCCAGCGCCGGATGGGCCAATAGGGATGATCACCAGTTAGCCCCAACCGATAGGCAATCTATACACCCTAGTTGATTGCGGCCTGGGAATCGTCCCAACTTAGTAGAAAAATCCAATGGCCACAACCACCAAGTGGGCCCAAGCAGCGGCAGAAGTAGAGGCCGCAACTGGCAGCCACCAACCTATCGTCCTGAAATTACGGTGAGGTAGACCGTAGGGAGTGGAAGCCCGATGACAGCCCCCATAGGTACATAGCTATTGCGCCTAATGCCCATAACCATCAGCGCATGTTATTAGCCACTAGCAGCAGCGGAACCATGGAGCCCCAACGTCAGCTACCAGCGCTCCCTCTATAAGAACATCTCTCCCTCCACTAAAGAAAAGAGAACAATTCTTGCCCACAAGTGCCCAACAAGGACTAAAAAGCTCTCTCCGGCTCTCGAGATAGCCAAATCCTTCGTTCTCTCTCTCTTTAAGCCGCTCCCCGATAAGCGTAACTGTCAAAGCCAAATCCTTTGTCAATACGCCCTAAACTACCCCCTATTGAGTGCAGCCGCAGGAGCCAAGCCGTCTGTCATCACTCCTTTAGCCGCTCCATGTCGAGCGCGATTATCGGAACTAAGTCCTTTATCCTCACTCTCAATTTTCTATCCTGTGCATCATCGCACTTTGCATCCTCTATCCATTTTTTTCCATAGAAAGATTTTAATTTGAGTGTCAAAGCATATACTGAGTAGTTAATCTCGTCAATCCTCTGACCTTATATTTTTAATTGTGTTACATAAGACCTAGAGATAGAGACCGAACCTACCTTAATTCGACTCGCTTTGAAAGACCGGGTGACACCCTAATTCGTACAATAACTTAAATTTAGAGACATATATATATATATATATATATATATAATCTAGCTATCTTTTTTTTTTCTGAATTTGAATTTTGAGTGACAGATATTTTATTCCTTAGGAAAAGATTGATGGTTTCCTATACCATTTTCTCATGGAAACAAAGGCAACGCCACTGTGGAGAAATTATCGGAGGACTGTTTGGTTCATCGTTCATGCAACCTCCTCCTTCGCTAGAGTAAAGGAGATTAGAGAATTGATTGATCTATTTATTTGTGTATAATGCGAGAGATTTTTTTTTTGTTATTTACATCCTCATTTTTTAGAGAAAAAACTTATTCTTTAACCGAGTCCCTTCCTTGTGATCCTCTTCAGAGAAGTTTCTTTTCATATTAGTGCAAATCAAACTTATAGGCTTTGGTGGAGATTTTTATCTTTTGATATCACCTAGTGATAAGGATTGTGATACTCGAAACCTTGTTAGTGTTATCATACTTGGAGTTTATAAGGATAGGGTTGTTATATGGTTTTTCATTTTTACCTTCTATTATGGTGATGCATCCCTAAGTTTGGATTTTCATGCGGATTAAAGAACCTTTTGATTTCTCGACTCGGGTGGATTACGAATGGGTCCGATCTCTATATATCTTCAACTTGAGCTCTGTACACCACAAATTACAAATAAATGGTCAGAGAACAACAGAATATTCTTCCACCATAAATACTCTGACGCTCAAATTAAAAATCTTTCCTATGAGATAGAAAGATGCTACATTTGAGTAAACGTAATGGGAAATGCACGTATGCAAGTATGCAAAGTGTGCGTGTGCCACTTAGAGGAGGCTTGTGCTCCCCATTTTGCACTAATAAAAGTGGCTCACTATCGGCACTATATCGGGACGTAGATTTAAGGAAAGAATGTTGGTTCTTTCTTATCGTCTTTCTCGAGAGTGAGATGTTGGGATCGATCTTTTTGGAGCTTGAACCGGCGTTCGAGAGTTAGGGATCAAGATCCTCTACTCTACTGAAGGTGAAGACATTTGTAGGCTCCGTAAAGGAGGCTTTGGGCGTGACAACCTCCGACAGGTGGCTTGCCAAGATTCACCGACACTGAGCGCTAGCGGTGGCAAGAAATGTCAATTGTCACCTTGTGGTGACGCAGGGATCATCGTTAGGCTTGGCCGACACTAGCATATTTGACCTTGCTTGAATTGGTTGAGGGTCTGCCGGAAGAGCGTACACTACGACTTGCCAACGTTGACCTTATCTCTAATTTGTTAACATTCCCTGAGTCGGTGCCTCCCTATACTACCCGTCTGCAGCCGCTTTAGTAGAAGTGCAGGCGAAGCTAATTGAGCGCATGCCAGGAGAGCCTAATGGGCTTTGCCCTGATTTCCCTGGGTCGCTGCTGCCTGGTTGGGCTCGTTCGCTGGATGAGGCTTGTCTGAAATTGGTTGGGCATCGTTAGTTTTGGTTCAAATCTGTGTTAGACCCATCACTAACCCCCCATCCCTAAGGACGTACCATTACCAAGGTTTGACATGTCAAAAGGTGGGTCCCGCCGCTGACTTGCATGTGCCTTCCCAAGATGCACCAGTCTCCAATTCTAAGGGATGTCTTTCTTAATGTACATGTCACCACAATTTATATATTAGCCATTAACAGCATTACCTTTAGCTATTTGATTAATTATTTAATTTATACTCTTACAATAAATGATCTTTTGCACAACATAAAACAATAATACGTACAAAAGATTCAAAGAAATTTCATCCTTCCTCCGACCGCATAAATTAAAAAAAAAAATTCTATGTGCCATACAATCTCTTTTTATATAGTATTTATAATACTCCAAAAATTATAAATTAATTTCACTGTTTTAATTAGTAAGAACATTCACACACTAGATAAACAAAAGGCATAATATGAGTTTTGTAATAGTAAAGCCTATTTTTTGAGAATGACATACATTTGACAAACAACTTTTATAATAGTAATATGAGTGTGAAAAATTACAGAATTTCAAATACATATTTATTTATCCTGTCAATATTATTCAAACAACAAACATGACTTTATTATTTGAGAAGTGAAAACAAGATCCTCCTACTGAGTATAAATTCATCGTCTAGAACATCTAACGATACTTAAAGAAAACTGCACTTAAATTATGAAGAAGCCTTGGACTGTGCAAAATGAGCTGGATAAAAGGCAATGGATTTGTCCTTAGCAGGTAGGGTTTCTTTGATGATATTGTGGTTAACATACTTATCCTTCCAATTACAACGTATCGGGAACTCTTTTGTTAGCACTTCCTTTTCAGCAACTTCTTGAAATAAAAAAACCCAGTAAGCAATAGTGTTGGCAACAATGTCCAAAAACCCAATTCCTCTCCTCCAAAGAAGTTTTTGCCCTCTAACACCTTTTCCAAAATCTTCAAATTCTCTTTTATTTCTTCTATTGCTTTTTCCACATCTGTTTCTCTTCCCAGTAGTGCTTTCCGAAATAGTGGGAAACACTACACAATAAATGAGAAATTTAATTGCAATGTTGCGTGAAAATTAACTCCACCAAACACTATATAGCAAAACATTATAATAATATAAACAAACTAATTGTTCAATTAATTAGACATCAATATTGAATCTACCCTAAATAAATAAATAAATAAAACATTCTAATATGGATACAAAGTATTATTCAACTTAAATAAATGAAGAAATTATTAATTACCTTCTCGTCAATAAATTTAGCCCAAAATCGGGTAATGGCTCTTTCATATGAATCTTCAGGTATGATGGAGTTATTTTTTCAGGTCTCATCAATATACTCAAGAATTACCAAATACTCAGCAATAGCCTTTTCATTACGTACGAGCGCTGAAACCTTCTTATGAATAGGGTTTTATTAAAGAAGTTTTGGACTTTTACTTTGAAGATCTTTCTCAATATATTCGTACTCCAACCCCCCCTTTTATTCGAGCCCAAAAACCAGAATGGTTCCCGCTCGTTGTGCGATCGATACCTACTCGAGCGCACGTAGGGTTTCTCTGGAAACCCTCCGTGCGCCCGCCGCGCGCTTGAGCTGCGCTCGAGCGCCGGTACAACAGGTAAGTTTTTAAATGTAAATTTTGAGCCCTCTATAAATATTTGGCTTATGTTTTTGAAACCCTAAGGACTTTTGACAGACCAATTTTCGTGTCCCATTTTGAGAAGAAAGTTGTTCGTACCTTATTGATATTACTTCTCTTGAGAAAATTAAAAGCTACGAGATTGATCTTCATGTTCTAAGAAGTTTTTTCTTCACTTTCTCTTAACCATTTAAACACTTCCTTCTACATTCGTTGAAGACGTCGGTGTGTTGAAGAAAGAGACTCGATCGTATTCGGCAATTCAAGTGGCTAGAGAGGAAAGATTGACGTGAAGATTGGAAGGTGTCCGATTTCTTTGCCGCGGGCAAATCCAAGGAGTTCCTTGGTAGGGATCATAAGACGGGAATAAGTCGACTAAGTTAGCGCATCGTTACCACCAGATCTGTAAGTTAATTTTCATAGTGCATTACTTCCCTGGGCGTGGAAGCCCGGAGGGTTTTTCTCGATTACCGTGGGTATCGAGTTTTCTCTTCGTCACTAAAAATCATGTCTTTTTACTATTGTTTATACTCGGTTATATTTTGCATGCTTGTCCTTGTCTCATTTGCATCTAGAAATAAATATCATTTACATATATTGGATATTTAATTTTTACTGCTTCCGCTATATTTACCAGGGTCGAAACCTGATTGTACAATCTTGGACAAAAAGTCCCTTTTCACAAATAAAAGAATATTAAATCTCACCTTATTCTATTCTAACAATCAAATATGGGAATAACAATTTTAACTATATTTCCATCATATTCTATTATCTGAAACAACTATTTTATTCTCATTTTATTTCATTCCAACAATCAAACATACCGTTAATAAAATATTCTATTTTTTCTTATGAGTAAGAATTTCCTATTATTAAAATTAAGATATATATACAAAAATTCCTATGAAAGCTGAATTGTAGTCGGCGATTGAAAGCTGAATTGTAGTCGGCGATTGAAAGCTGAATTTTAAGCCACACAATTGGCCCATGACAACATTCCTGACCTCATGCCACTAGGAAAAAAATTAATTTTTTACGACAAAAAAATAACGATAAAAATAAAATTGTCATTAATCATAATAAGCATATGTACCTTAGTGACAACATAAAATCTTATCACTAATTATTAAATACACATTCTGAAAATTTAGAAATCAAAAACAAAAAACTTATAGATTTTGAATATTGGTTCCCCTGCTCTCAAATCATTTTCTCCCAAACACGGCACCTACTTTGTTTCTCCCGCAGCCGTTCTCTCGATTCCTCTGTACAAAACCTATTCAGCTTCTCCGCTTCCCTCCTCTACTCAGTCGAAACCCTTGTCTCTCGTCTCATCTCTAATCCGTCGTTGCCTAGCCTTCCACTCACCGGATCATCCATTTTACTGTTTCATAATGCTTGTTTTCAATTATTTTAACATAAATTAGTTGCATCACAACTAAAAAATATCCCACGATTATTCCCATCGCATGCTATTTTGCCTTAGGTATCTTTCTGATTTTCTCTATTTTAAATTGTTTTGATCATTAAATATACTTTGCTTTGATTTTGTCATGCATGTTCATGGTAGAAATAGCTATAACTAAGTTGTCTCTCCCATCTTAGCCGACGAACAAAACATATCTATTTCATTGGATGAAGAGCATAATGTCAAATCTATTATAATATTTCTGTTGATGAAGAGATAAATAATTCTTATAAAACATATGTGGATAATAAAAAGTCAAATTTATAAAATTATGTGATGGAACTATGTGATGTAACGGTGCCATTAGTTAGAGTTTATATTAAACCAGAGATTGCACATATAAATCATGTTAGTGGATTTAAGGATGCATACAAGTCTAATAGCACAAAAGATGAGTCATTAATATGACGATTGTTCAAGATCACAATTTTATAATATGTACTTGATTACTCTGTTGATTTAACTATTATGATTACTTTATTATGACTATGGGTTTTCTTAAAATCATGTTTCATGTAACAATATCTATAATGTAACATTGCACGATTTCTTTTCTACTCAAAATGGCTGTGGATTAAGATCTTGAACTAAAGGTTTCTTTTTTGAAAACCTATAAACAAAATGACAAATGAACACACACACACACTCTCTCTCTCTATATGTATGTTATAAGAATATAATTAAGGTATCGAACATATAAGATAAAAAACTAACATGATTTTGGATATCAATGACAAAAATATTATTAAAATCTTTTACTTGCATCTTCAATCTGTTTTTAACATGTCATTTTATTTAATATCTTACTACAAAAATGAAGCGTTATTCCCTTGTAAGATTAAAATATATCAGTAACAAAGAATAACGACAATCAATCTTTGAAAAAACTTATAAATCTATTCTTTTCTTGTGCCTAGTTCTAAATATCTAAATATTAAATTTACAAAAGTTTGTGTTTGCTTGCATATGTCCAAATATTATAATATTTGTTCTTGCGTTTGTTATGTATACTTTTAATTTCAGTGTTAGGCATGATTTTTATATCTTAATTTTATGATTATTGCTTCTTTGAATGTTAAATTTCTATTGTACCAGATAGAGTGATTATTGAAAATATTAAATCATAAATATCTTACAAACTAGCATTGGATTTATTTGGAAAATTTGTTATGTCAGGCATAAAAAATTTTAATTAAGTAGGGTTTTTAATTTATTATATAAGTACTTATTTGTCTTCAAATTATATGATATTAAATATTAAGATTGATCATATTTTGTCCCCTCCCATAAAAAAACACCATACATAGAATTTGATTATTACATTTTTTTTATTTTTATACTTATTTTAGGGCATAATTTTTATCTATAAAAGGGATTAACTTTATGTGTTGACCTTACCAAATCTAACTCGAGGTCTATTTGTATTTGTAACTTTAATGGTAAATGCATATGAAATTTAAATAGTAATTGAATGTTTAAATCAACCAGAATAAAAATAGCAAGACGTTAAAAAAATTTAATATAAATAAGTTTAAAATCTACAACTCATATAATTGTGTTCCTTAAATGTTAAACCAACACGTAAAAAAACTCGTGGCATTAAATGAAAAAAGGGAAGAAAAGGTAATTCAAAAACTGTTAAGGTTGATCCACTGCTATCCCTACAACATGTTGTTAGAGAAAATGTACAACAATGTATCATGAAGTTATTTTATTAAATAATACTGTTTAATTAATAACAAGAATTGAAAGAAAATGGGTTATTACATCAACATTAAATTGATGCAAAAAATGGTGGCAAATACAATAATATGTTATTATGTTGGGGCAGAACATTGATGTTTTTTCGGTTGCCGTTACAATCTCAACATGCAAGTATATTATGTTTTATAGAGTTTCACAATTTGCAATTGTGATGGATATTTTTTGTCAAGTAAAACTATCATTTTTTCTTCTACAACATCATTTGTTTGTATTTTTTTGCTATTATTTGGCATGCATGATATATTGCTTATACTTGATTGTAAACAGAAAATTCATACTGCCAAATAAAAATCATGTTAATATGGTGGATTAAAAAAAAATGATGAAAAAAATTTCCCACTTGGCACTAGATTTACAAAGATACTATTACTAGAAGTATAAAATTGATAAAGCACAAATTGAAAACTATTATCCTAATGTAGATATTAAACAATAGAAGCAGTTGGCTTTAAAATATAATGAAAGTTAAAATTTTTAGATAAATATAGATCTACTCTGTATGATTTATTTGTTATAGTGATATTCCTGCCATTTTTAGCTATGAAACTCTTCTCATCTTTGACATCTTGTGTACGAAGAAATTCGAATGAAGTTGTAAGCATAATTCAAAGTGAAGGAATTAAAATCTAAAATTGAGATAATATAAATTATATTATAAAAATTAAAATTTGAATGAAATTGAAACCACAAACACTTATCAAAAGCATGTCTCTTTCTTTTCTTCTCTTAACCCCAAAAAGACATACCATGGAGACTTGATGGAATACAAATACTTAAGTTTTAGTTGGAATTTCAAGATATTTATTTGTAATACGTTCTTGGTTTTTAATTGTAGTACAAATTAGGGAGCCTTCCAATCTTTTACTGCGGGTCGATTTGGATCGAGTCTAGTTTCCGTCACTAGTAACCTAAAACCTACATACCACAAATTACAAATAAGAGGTCAGAGAATAGCGGGAGGTTATTCCACCGTAACTACTCCAATGCTCAAGTCAGATGTCTTCCGCAATAAACGGAGGAATGCATGTTTAGAAATAAACGTGGCAGGAATGCAAAGATACAAAGATGAAAAAAGTGTGAATGGGATGATTTGAATGGTCAGGCTCCATAGATGCGCCTTATTGGGAGGCAGCTCATTAGGTGGAGGACTAAGTTACGAGGGTGCACCCAACTAAGAGGCAGCTCACTATATGTAGGACTAAGCTCCAAATGTGCGCCCAACTGAGGGGTGACTCACTAGATGAAGGATTGAGTTTCGAAGATACGTCCGACTGAGGGGCAGCTCACTAGATAGAGGATTGAGCTTCGAATGTGCGCTCGATTGAGGGGTGGCTCACCAGATGGAGTGGACACAATGATGCAAGATTCGTTGAGTGATTGTGGGAGGTTAGGCTCCTTGATCTACACTGCAGGGAGTAACTCACCAAGGTTGCTCCACGGAAGCTTTGGGGTCTAGGTTGCTTTACTGATCAGGGATCAAGTGCCAAGGGAATCAAAGAGCCCCTTTTCCCTTAGCTGGAGAAGGTATTTATAGGCTCCCCTTAGGAGGTTTTGGGAACTAAGACTTTTGACAAGGGCTTTGCCAAGATTCATCGGCTGCTGCCCGCTGGTGGTGGCCAGTAGCGCTAATTGTCATTTTGCGGGGCCAAGGAGACCGTTCTCAGGTGCGAACCACGTTTGGTCTGCTGCTTGTGCAAGGATTGGTTGAGTGGCTTTGAAGGATGGTGTGCGCCGTTACTTGCAGTGCTGACTTATCCCCCCATTGGCTAACATTTTCTACACTGGTTCTCGCCGCCTGCAATTGCCTTAACGAACTGCGAAGGCGCGCTGATTGGTTGCGGTCCTGAGGGCGTTAGGTCAGCTACACGCTTGCATATGCTGGGCTTCAGAGAGGGGTTTTGGGCCTTACTACTCGACTGGGATGGCGTTCCTTCAATTGGGCCTTGCTGCTCCTAACCCACCTTAGAGTTGGACCCAACACTAGCCCCCCGTGCCTGAGGACGGCCCACTATCGTGGCCTGACATATCCATCGTGGGTCCAACTAGCTGTCCGTGTAGGCTTTCCTCGAGATGTACTGGTTTTTGTTCCCTTAGGCGCTGTTCCTTCCCCATGCAAAGATGCAGCTTTTCAAAGGGGGTGCAGGGATTTGAAGCTCCACCAGGAAAGATTCACCGCTTGCGGTCCGGCTCCCCATTGATGGCTTTCCAATTTTGTGATAGACGGCCACTAGGTGGTGTGCCTCCCTCGGAGCTCGTCGGGTGCTAGCTTGGCCATAAATTGGGGTGTTCTCCAGCTAAGGTGATCCATGCTTAGCTATTCTTCAGTGAAGCGATGCAAAGTCCTTGGCTTGCCCTGCGCCCCGTGGGGATCTATGAAAGGGTTGAATGGATTTGTGAAAGATCCAGTGTAGCTGTTGAAGCTTGTCGTCATGTCCTTTTCGTGGGTGATTCCTCATTGTAGCAAGGGTGGTTCGACCACTCTGTTGTTGTCATATTCCTCCTCTAAAGCTAAGACCCCAGTCCGCAGGTAGGACACAACGGGGCTGGCAGTAGAAATCCCTGGGGTTGTTGTGCTATAATGGCCTTCCGTGGCGTCAACGAAGTGTTGTCGTTCAAGGCCTTTTGTCATCGGGTTGATGAGGTATCTGAGGGCACCATTAGGCCTTGAATCCGGCGGGGCGCCCAACTCCACGCAGTGTCAACGGCCTGGGGGGAGTCAGTGCTCCATTCCATTGTGTCCTGAGAGCAGTGGTGGACATGGAGGCCTAGGTGCGGGTTGCCGTTGGTGAGGTTGCACAATCTCGGGCACGAGCGGCTTACTCTGAGCAAGCATGGTCAGAGGCAAAGGTGAGGGCATCATAGCTTATTGACGTTAACTCGTAGGCCCAAAATCAAATCATTGTCCTTCAAGAGGGGCTCGAACGATATCAGGCGTGGCTCAAGGAGGAGTACATCGTCCACGTGAGACAGGAGGCTGAGCTGGGATCGAGAATCCTGCCAAAGGAGCTGGCTTCCTTTCTGGAAAGAAGATTCCAAGAAGGGGCTCGGCTTAGCCGATGAATAACTTCGTTGGTGGTGCCAAGCTTCTGCGTTGGCCACTTGGGCTCTCGAAACTCGGGCCCTAGGATGTGCTCAAAACTAATGGGGTTCATGACTCCAGATCCTATAGAGCCTAGAGGGGGCAGATAGTTGTGTTCATGACCCCTTGAAATAGCTTGTTTAGGGCTCACTGCTGGTGAGGCCATCCTATTTGAGGAAGCCATTGGAGAGGCCGTCCTGTTTGAGGAGGCTGCTAGAGAGGCCGTCCTGTCTGAGGAGGCCATTGTAGCAACTGCAACGAGCACTGATCCGAAGGTCATGATGGCTGACGTGATCGAATGGGCAAAGCCCCTAGGCTCCTTGGACTTCGGTGCATCTCTTCCACACCACCCTTATCCAATGCGTCGAGCGCGCTCACCGAGCTCGGGAAGAGGGTGAGCGGGAGGTCGGGTAGCGTTGGAGGAGCGAGGCTGCCACCCCAAGACAGGAAGTCAATCAGTCGAAGGGGGGCACCCGAAGACGACCGAGGGTCTTCTCACCGACCACTAAGAGCGGTGTGCGCCGTCCGAGGTTGGCTCACAAGTCCAGCCTTCTCCAAAGGAGGCCTTCCGGCTCTCGGATGCAAGGTTTTGGGGATGGCATACGTCTATCGTCGCACGGATTCCATCGTTGCTCCAGACTTTCCCGGGAGAGGCTTTGATCCCCGCAACAATGTGGTTAGTGATCGCTGGCATTAGGATGGCAATCCTAAGGAGGCAGGTCCCTCTAACCCGTAGGACTGTAGTCTTTGGTTCCTCTCTTGTATAGATAGATTTTTGAGAAGGTCTCTGTAATCTTTCACTTGAATAAAGGACACCTTCTCCTTTTTGCAATCTGTCTTGTAATGGCTAAACTATACTGCTATCATTGCCAAGGCTCGAATTTGAAGCCTTCTTGCGCTGTACTCGTCCTTCGGCTGAGGATGTCATTACATCTCGTGTGGAGTAGGATGTTTGGTTTGGTGGATTGGACGTCGTTGCAATACCGGTGGAGCCACTCAAGGGCCAGTTGGGTTTTCAAGCCACAGCAGTTGGACTTCGGGTCTAAGGCCATTACACGACACCGTTTTGGCACTCGGCCGTACCCAGGGCGTCATCACTCTCGTGCGCATGGTCCTAGCCCATCAACCATCGTTAACTGAGGGTGTTCTCTTTTCCTAAGAAGGTCGTTGTACGCCTGCCGTTTAGGGCCCCTAAGGTTTTGAAGGCCATTTTGTTAGGAGCTTTCGTAGCCCTTAGGCCTGATACTTCGACCGCATGGGCCGATCGGCGCTGGACTGAGGTTCAAATATGATCACGTATGGGAAGCTCGGTACTAGATCGAGGTTCAAATACGACCGCATATGGGTCACTCGGTGCAGGACTGAAGATTGGCAACGGGTGAATGAATATTCACTCGACTTAGCGGCAGTCTAGGTCTCACGATTGTATGCAGTGTAATGTAATCATTCGCATGAATGGGCGATATTACTATTCTGTTAAAGAAAACGTGACTCAAGCAGGTAGTATAATATACGCAAAACTTATCTGGATTCAGCGTGGAATCACTGTAGGCATAAGAGTGGTGCTTTTGCGATCGGCTCACTGTATCAAGTGTACGGTTGGCATACATCGCTTTGGAGGGTTGTCATGGCGATTCGTTATGTACCTCGGCCTATGGTCCCTATGCTCCGGGGGATCTAGTCTCTCGCCCTATATTGGCTTGGCGGTGCACTACTGTCACGTTAGGTGGCCTACCGGGCAGTGGCTCGGGTCCCATTGATGGACAATATTGCCTATGGAGAACCGGACTGGTGTAGCGTTCGGCTAGATGATGTTTCATGCAACGCGACGGGTGGTGGGCCAAGCATGTCGAGCCCCTATTGCGAGGATCGCCGCAACTCATACAGGGTTCGCCGCTATAGAGAGGGCCGATGAGAGGCATCACAGCGGAATCGGACTGCTGACCGGTGCACCCTTCTTAGGGGACCGTCGAGACCGAGGATGGCCCATGAGCAGGGGTGATGGACGCTCGAGCCGACAGTCTTGTATTCGTGGCCCCTAATCTCTAAAGGATCGGGTTCACCGCACAGGGTCGGTAATGTTTGAAGCCACCAGTCTCTTGGCAGCACTCCGAGTGGTGTGGATCTTACCGATATGGGCCCTCATCTGTGCTACAAGGCTCGGCCAGCCTTCTGGCCTCCATTTGGTGCTGCCGCTCGTGACAGCTTGGGCCACGAGGTTGCCATGCCACTAGATCTTTAACAGGTGTTTGTCCATTTTGCTTGTTTATGGGATTGGAAGGCAAAGCCCCCAGCGAGACATCTCTGCTTGGATGTGTGAGGCCTAAATGTGGGCACCAGACTGAGGCGCAGCCCGACTAGATCTAGCAGCCGGACAGGGTCACGCGGGATGCAACCAATACGCCGGTCAATCCCGAGCGATGGATGCAGCTCAGGCGGGAAGGAGCGGCGTTGTACTAGTTGGGTCCTGAATCACTGACTCTTCGTGAGACCTCTTCGTGCTTGGAGAATACACCGATCGTCTAGAGAATGGCCAGGCGTTGCCGCTTTGGGCTTTGATCTGACAACGCCAGTGATGGGTCGTCCAAAGCTGAACGGTATAGTTCTCAACGTTACACCTTCTGACAGGTGCAATTGGTTTGGAGACAACAGATCCAAAGCACCCGGCAAGATAGTGTGTGCTTGCACACTCCGGATCGACATCCATCCACATGGCTACCCAACGAGGGGCCGTCGCCACTGGCAATTTCACTCCAGCTAATGCAATAGCTTGCACCCGGGGTGTTGACCTTCTTTGTCCGCCTTAGAGTTAAGGAACGGAACCCCCAGGCATGGCTACGCAATGAGGGGTCATCTCCATGGGAGGCTATACTTTGAGCCGTAGTATTGGCTAAAGCTCGAGTGTTTACCTTGTTTATTTCGTAGTTGTGAAGTGGAAATACTTTTTTGTCGTTTTTCACAGACGGCGTTAATGATACTTTCCTGGTTTTCAATTGTGGTACGGATTAGGGAGCCTTCCAATCATTCACTGCGGGTCGATCTGGATCAGGTCCAGCCTCCGTCACTAGTAACCTAAAATTTACACACCATAAATTATAAATAAGATGTCAGAGGATAACGGGAGGTCTCACCATAACCACTCCAATACTCAAGTCAGATGACTTCCGTAATAAACGAATGAATGCACGTTTAGAAATAAACATGGCAGGAGTACAAAGATGCAGTGATGAAAGGAGTGTGAGTGGGATGTATTTGGAGGGCCAGGCTCTATGGGTGCGCCCTACTGGGGGGTGGCTCACTAGGTGGAGGATTGAGTTCCAAAGGTGCGCTCGATTAAGGGACAGCTCACTAGATGGAGGACTAGGCTTCGAAGGTACGCTCGACTGAGGGACGGCTCACTAGATAGAGAATTGAGCAAAGAAGGAGGTCTGATTGAGGGGCAGCTCACTAGATGGAGGATTGAATTTTGAAAGTATACCCGATTGAGGGGCAGCTCATTAGGTTGAAGATTGAGCTCCAAAGGTACGCCCGAATGAGGGGCGGCTCACCAAATGGTGTGGACGGAAGGAATTAAGATTCGTTGTGCGATTGTGGGAGATTAGGCTCCTTGATCTGCACTGTAAGGAGTAACTCACTATGGTTGCCCCATGGAAGCTTTGGGGTCTAGGGTGCGTTACTGATCAGGGATCAGGTGCTAAGGGAATTGGAGAGCCCCTTTTCCCTTTGCTCGAGAAGTTATTGATAGGCTCCTCTTGAAAGGTTTTGGGAGCTCAGATTTTCAATAGGCACTTTGTCGAGATTTGTCGACCGCTGCCCGTTGGCGGTGGCCATAAGCGCCAGTTGTCATTTTGCGTGGGTAAAAAAATCGTTGTCGGGTGCGAACCACGTCTGGTCTGCTTCTTGTGAGAGGATTAGTCTAGTGGCTTAGAAGAACGTGCGTCGTTACTCATAGTGCTGACTCATCTCCCCATTGACTGGCATTTTCTGCGCTGACTCTCGCTGCCTGCAGTTGCCACGGCAGACTACGAAGGTGCGCTGGGGGCGTCACGTGAGCTACACGCTTGGATCTGTTAGACTTCACAAAGGGGCTTTGGGCCTTGCTACTTAACTGGGTTGGTGTTCATTCAATTGGACCTTGCTGCTCCTAGCCCACCTTAGAGTTGGACCCAACAATTTGTATAGTTTTTTTTTATTATTTCTTTAAATGTTGTGACAGTAACTATCAAATGATTAGCATTATTTTTTGGCTTAAAATGTATTATATGAGTGAGAATAATTCAAAGAATATAAGTAAATAAAGAATGATTGATTATGTTGGCACAAAATCTATTGTACCAATTTATATTAGATAATAATATATATCCTTAATATAAATTTATTTATGGGTTTCAAACATCTGACATAATATGTTATTAGCTAATACTTAAATGGAATATTTGAGATTGTTAGCAAAAAAAAAGAAAATGAGAAATGAAAATTGGGATAATGATTACTGAAGATAAGTATCATAAACTCTTAGGATTACACAAGAGTCCAGTCGAATAACATAGTATCGATAACTTGATGACAAATGAAATTTTTTTAATTTTTCTTGACTATAAATCTACTTACATAATAGTTATTGGAGAAGATCGTTGACTAATTAAAAACAATTATAATTATATAGAAAATCTTTATAATTGGATATCCACATGCCTAGAATGTGACAGTAATGCTCGAATTGAAACTGAAATATAATAACAATTAGTGAAATTGCTAAATTAAAAAGAAAACAAGTTTTGTGCAAAATTATTCATCGAATTAAAAGTTGATCTATATTTTGATATGTAATCATTATATTAAAAAAAATTATCTATAATGTAAATTTTAGAAAGTGTAAGATTATATTTACCTTCTTACTATAATTTTATTGCAATTCTATAACAAAAGATATGATGAACTTTATCAATTCAAAATGATACCGGTCAATGCTGCCCTTCAAATTGGTGACTGTGATCATTTTAATGAGATTGCCAAAATGGTTGATTTAGCATTGGCACTGGTGGCATTACATTGATGGCAATGTCAGCGGCACGAATCGATAGTGGCTTTTTCGATACCATTATAATATTTCAGTATATTTTTATATTAGCGATATATTTGATATCGATATATATTATCCAATATGTCAGATATTAATATAATTATTATTAGTATTGATATTAATATTTTCATTCATAATTGATGGTCATATTCATGATATTGGATGTGGAGGTTCAATTGTTATTCTTATATGCTAGAGTTTCGTGTGTTGTGAGTGCCAAGTGATTACGGCCTTCTGTTTTGTTGCACCTCTCCCTATCCCTCCTCTCGGGTTCTTACCATGCATATACCTTTTAGCTACTGTGGTTGAACCTGTAAGATAATTATGTGGCTAAAATAACCACAAATGCGGAATTTAAAATCGATTAAGTATACCTCCGGCCATTTGGTGCTCTGTTTTCCAACTTGCGATTCGGACGGGCTCCGTGCTTCTGGACACTCCTTCACTCTTTTAGATGGTGTATTGTTTGAGTTGGGTGCCAGGGACAAAGCCATAATGCTCAATTTATAGGCGAAACCATCACCCGCCTCAACCGAGCGTTTGGAACTCAAACCGGCCAAAATTGATGAATTAACTTAATGGGAGAGTTATCACCACTTAATGGACCACAATTGCTTCAACAATTAACTGAGAAAAACGCCAAATGATTACGAAATTGATCGAGGAAGACGAAACGAGCAATTTTGCTCTGCCACTCGAAAGCGGCTCAGATCCGGCTCGATGAAGCCGTTTGGCTCTGGCTCGGCTTGGCTCGATCGGCTCGTGGGCCAGGCTCAGTTAATTGTGCCTGAATTTTGGACCTGAAGCTTACATTCTCCCACTTGGTCCATATTTAACTTGATGTGATAACTAAGATCATTAATTTTTCAAACTTTAAGAAATAAATATATGAATCATGGCGATAAGTCCTCTAATAATGAGTAATATCTTCCATGTATTACAATATATTAATTTCTCAAGTCATCCTAAGAACTTTACTTTATGAATAAACCCTATGTTTATTCTTTGTCAACTTAATGATATTCTCAAATTAATTAATGTGCACACAATTTTGAGAAATATCACAACAATAAAATAGGAATTTTCAATATCATTGTCCATACAATGAAAATTACAAAATGGAACTCAATCCCATTTCAGATACAAGATCCTTGAACCTTAATGGTGGCATGCCTTTAGTCAAGAGATCGCCGATCATTAATTCAAATTCGATATGCTCAATAGCAATTTCCTTTCCTTTAATGCGCTCCTTTATGGCTAAAATCTGAATGTCGATGTGTTTACTTCGACTGCTACTTTTGTTATTTTTAGTCAGAAAAACAACTGAATTATCGCAAAATATCTTTAATGGCCTTGAGATGGAATCAACCACTCTAAGCCTAGACATGAAATTCCTCATCCATACACCATGCTTTGTAGCCTCGAAACAAGCAACGAACTCAGCCTCTCCATAGTGGAAGTAGCAATCAAAGTTTGCTTTGCACTCCGCCAGATACATGCCTCCACCGGCAAACAAAATATGTAACCGGATGTTGATTTACGTGAATCAAGACACCAAATAAGTCTGAATCGAGTACCCCAAAACTTCCAGATTGTCGGTCCGTTTATATGTAAGCATGAAATCTTTGGTACTTCAAGATACCTCATGACTTTCTTGGCAGCTTTCCAGTTGTTCGATTCTCAGATTACTCGAAATCTTCCCAACATTCCAACTGCAAATGCTATGTTAGGTCTTGTACATACCTGAGCATACATCAAACTTCCAACAACGTAAGCATACGGAATGTTCTTGATCCGTTCCCGCTCCAAATCATTTTTCGGGCATTGGCTCAAATTGAGCTTATCACCCTTCACAATGGGTGCTACACTCTACTGAACAATCTTTCATCCGAAAATCTCTAAAACCTTATTGATATAGGTCTCTCGAGACAAACCCTAATACAACGCTGGTCCTGCCTCGATGTATCTTTATGCCAATGACATAAGATGCATCACCCATATCCTTCATTTCAAAATTTTTAGAGAGAAATTATTTCACCTCATACAACAACCCTTTATCATTGGATGTAAGTAAAATATCATCCACATATAAGACAAGGAAACAAGTCTTACTCCCACTGGCCTTCTGGTATATACATTGATCCAAAATATTCTCTTCAAAACCGAATGAAGAGATAATTTCATCAAATTTCAAATACCATTGACGGGATACTTGTTTCAATCCATATATGGACTTCTTTAATTTGCATACCAATTGCTCACCATCATTAGAGGAGAATCCTTCTGGTTGTTTCATGTAAACCTCTTCATCTAGATTACCATTCAAAAATGCTGTTTTCACATCCATTTGTTACAATTTCATATCAAAATGAGCAACCAATGCCAAAATTATACGAAGAGAGTCTTTTTTAGATACAGGAGAAAAAGTCTCCTTGTAATCAATTCCTTCTTTCTGAATGTAACCTTTAGCAACGAGTCTTGCCTTATATCTTTCAATATTGCCTAATGAGTCTTTCTTTGTTTTAAAAATCCATTTACACCCTATGGCTTTGGCCCCTTTAGGCAATTCAACAAGATCCCAGACTCTATTGCTACTCATGGAACTCATCTCTTCTTTCATAGCATTGTGCCATAATTGTGATTCATTACAACTCATGGCTTGTGAAAATATTTCAGGATCATTTTTAACTCCCACATTGTAGTCAGACTCTTCCAAATATACAACATAATCACTAGGGATTGCTGACTTTCTCATTCTAGAAGACCTTCTTAATGTTGTATCATCATCCTCAACAGGAGCATGCCGTACAACTATTTCAGATAAATCCTAAATTTCATGGTCAACTGGAATAGAATCAACATTTTATGAAATGATATTGATTAGTTGTTCAACACCAGATTGATCTTGAGGGGTGTTGTGTACATCAATCAACCTATCATATGAAGTAGAGGGTTGTGAGTCCAAATGATCAGTTCTTGATCGTTTCCTCCCACTCATTAAGTCATTCTCAAAAAATTTTACATTTCTTGATTCCACAATCCTAGTGGAATGAGATGGACAATAAAATCTGTATCCCTTAGACCGTTCATCATATCCAATGAAATGTCCACTTATGGTCCTTGGGTCCAATTTTTTTTCATGTGGGTTATAAACTCTTACTTCGGATGGGCATCCCCATACGCATACATGTTGCAAACTCGGTTTCCAACCTTTCCATAACTCAAAAGGAGTTTTTGGAACAGCTTTTGTTGGGACCCGATTTAATATGTACACCGCCGTTTTAAGAGCTTCACTCTACAAAGATTTTGGAAGTTCGGAGTTGCTAAGCATACTCCTCACCATGTCCAATAATGTTCGATTTCTTCTTTCTGCTACACCATTTTGGTCCGGAGAACCAGGCATAGTATATTGGGCAACAATCCCATTTTCTTGAAGAAACTTTGCAAATGGACCAGGCATTTGTCCATCTTCAGTATATCTACCATAATACTCTCCACCTCTATCTGATCTCACAATTTTGATATTTTTTCCGGTTTGTTTCTTTACCGCTTTAAACAATTTAAAAGCATCCAAGGCTTCATATTTATTATGAAGCAAGTAGAGATACATATATCGCGAGAAATCATCAATAAAGGTGATGAAATATTTTTGGGCCATATGAGTCTATATCGTGACTACAAATGTCGTATGTATGATCTCTAATATGTCCGAACTCCTCTTTGCATTTTTCTTAGTCTTGTTCTGGTTTCCTTTAATGCACCACACAAGTCTCAAAGTCAAGAAAATCTAGAGTACTAAGTACTCCATCATTTACCAATCTTTGATTCTATCAATGGAGATATGTCCCAATCTCCTATGCCACAACATCGAGGAACATTCATTTATAACACATCTTTTAATTCCGTTATTAACATGCACAGTATTGAAATTGGTATTGTTTTATAAATTCAAACAATAAAGACCATCAGACAGTGTACCATTCCCAACAATATCAGACTTATAAGATAAATTGAATAATGAGTCTGAAAATGTAAAGGAATATCCAAATGGTACAAGTCTAGAAACAGAAATCAAATTTCTAGTAAAATTTGAAATATAAAAGGTCTTTTCAAGAGACAAAACAAAACCACTACTCAAAATTAAATTGCATGTCCCAATGGCCTCCACATGTGAACGCATCTTGTTTCCGGAGAAGATGCATTGTTCACTGCCCACTGGTTTCCTTAGGTTTTGTAAGCCCTTTAAGGAATTAGAAATATGGATTGTAGAATCAGAGTCAATCCACCATGTGTTATGTGCAACATTAACCATATTAGATTCATAACATACAAAAGAGAATGGATTACCTTTCTTTTCAAGCCAATTTTGATACTTGAAACAGTCCTTCTTTACGTGTCCCTTCTTTTTACAGAAGAAGCACTTGAACTCCTTCTTGATATCAGTTTGGGGAGGTACTTTACCTTTCCCCTTTGACTTGGCTTGCGTCTTGAACCTTCCTTCCTTTTGCATGAAGACGCTTTCGCTTTGCTCCATCATGAGCCTTCCTTCCTCTTGTATACACATGGTCATGAGTTCATTGATTGACCATTTATCCTTATATGTGTTATAAGAGATTTTAAAAGGCCCATATTGCGGTGGAAGCGAATTTAAAATGTAATGCACCATGAAAGGTTCAGACATTTTCACCTCTAGATTTTTTAGTTGAGCTGCAATATCCCTCATTTGCATTATGTGCTCACGCACATCCTTAATACTGGTGAGCCTAATAGATGAAAACTTCATTATTAGGGTGCTTGTAAGTGCCTTATCTGAAGTCACAAATTGTTCATCTATGGCCTTCAGTAAATCCCGCACTTTTGTATGCTGGTCGACAAAACCACGAATACCAGCTGAAATTTTTGTCTTTATGAACATTAAACTGAGGCGATTAGATCGCTCCCAACGTTCATAAAGAGTTACGTCATCCGGAGTGCTGGTAAGGGTAAGAGCCGGTGGTTCGTCTTTCTGGATAGCATAATCGATTTCAAGCCACCCTAAGTGAAGAAGAATTCTCTCCTTCCACACTTTATAGTTGTCACCTTTTAGTTCGGAAATTTCACATCTAATATCGAAAAGATTTACAAATTGAATAGCTGTATAAAAATAAATACATACTTAACATCCAAAATTGAGGCTAACAAATTATAAAATTATATTTTACCAATGTAAAACATACATCATGAATCAATAGACAAAAATTACCTGTGGGCTAAATTTTAATTCCAATAGATTCATGTCCAATTTTATGATAAAACTATCAAATTATATTCCTTTCTTAATCCCTGTGGGAAAATTAAGAAAATAATAATTTGACATTTTATCCTGATTAATTAATTTAATATAATAAAATTTTCTGTTGGATAAATTTTATTATATCAAAATAATTACCACAATTTATGTCTTTATACAATACGTGATAAAAATAAAATAAAATAATTTATTAATTAAGGGTGTTGTGGCTAATCCTCAATTAATTAAATTATTTTAATCACAAGACATTATTTATACATATATACAATTATATACTGGATATTATGTTTTATACTTTATATATAATAATATAATTATATATATATATAAATATAAATATATACGTATATATAATATATATATATATATATTTACAGAATTGTATATAAGCAATTGAAATGCCAAAATTGGCGCAATGCGCTAAGCAGCGCAAGCGGCAACTGCCGCTCCTTCCTTCGTCCGCGTCCCGGGTTCGAAACCCGTCGGCCGCATCAAAATTCTTTTTCCCCATTGCTACAGTGATGGGCCAGAAGACTAGGCCGCGACAGAAACAGATTTGGGCTGCGAACGAAATGGCCCATAACCGATTTAATTAACTTTTTTAAAAAAAAACTGTAGCAAAACGACGTCGTTTTAATAACCGAATTCGTTCCAACGAAACGACGTCGTTCTGGAGCACAAAACAGAAGCCATAAAACGACGACGTTTACTACTGCCGAAGCAGAAAATGACGCCGTTCAAATCGTCGTCTACCTTCGTCGGTTTCGCCCGAACCCGACAACGAACGACTCGACCCGAATTCCAGACCCGATTCAAACAGCACGATACGAACACCATAAATGATGAAAAATATATGGAAATTTCGAAAATTTAATTTCCCATCGATTTCCAGTGCTCGTTTGAACCGAATCTTCAAAAAAAACGAAGACTTTAAATTTTTTCGATTTCGGAAAAAAATCGGAAAAACACAGAACATCAAAGGCAGAGTTGAAGCCTTTCTCTGATACCAAATGTAAGATAATTATGTGCCTAAAACAACCACAAATGCGGAATTTAAAATTGATTAAGTATACCTCCGGCCATTTGGTGCTCTGTTTTCCAACTTCATGATTCGGACGGGCCCGCACTTCCTGACACTCCTTCACTCTTTTAGATGGTGTATTGCTTGAGTTGGGTGCCAGGGACAAAGCCATAATGCTCAATTTATAGGCGAAACCATCACCTGTCTCAACCGAGCGTTTGGAACTCAAACCGGCCAAAATTGATGAATTAACTTAATGGGAGAGCTATCACCACTTAATGGACCACAATTGCTTCAGCAATTAACTGAGAAAAATGCCAAATGGTTACGAAATTGATCAAGGAAGACGAAACGAGCAATTTTGCTCTGCCACTCGAAACCGGCTCAGATCCGGCTCGATAAAGCCGTTTGGCTCTGGCTCGGCTTGGCTCGATCGGCTCGTGGGCCAGGCTCAGTTAATTGGGCCTGAATTTTGGGCCTGAAGCTTACAGAACCGTCATCTTTCGGCTTTCACAAATTTTACTGTGTTGTAAAATTATACAGATGGGATGGAATGAAGCTCGGTATATTTGAAAGATTATGACAATAATATTCTATAAATTTGTTCATAAAATTGTTAAAAATTACTAGAAAAACTTCTTAAATTATTGTAAGATAATTTTGTTCTATTTTATAAATACCATTTGAGTTTTTTTATCAATATAAATTTGATATTTGCAATGAAATTTTAGCAATTAAGCATATGATTTAGAAACAAAATTATATATTTTTATAATACAATTATTTGTCACTGGTTATATATTTTAGTTGTGCATTTAATTGTTATTAAAGGCAATATTGGTGGTTACTAAAAATTATTTTAGCTGCAAAATAATTGAGTTGTCACAAATGTATTTAATGATTAGCTTTTAATGATGATCTAATAACGAATTTATACCTTATTATTAAATTTTTTAGTAATAAATTTATAACTAATAATAATATATTATATCAATAAAAATTAAAATTAATGTAGTTGCCCGTATTAATTGGCTCAGCAGCCTTGTTTGATTTGAAATATTTATGTCTTACAATAATTATTTCATTACTTAGTTAAATTTTTAAGGAACTGTGGATATATTTTTAAAAATATTTAGTATTTAATAAATATAAATAAATAATTAATGACTAAGTCTCAACAATATTATGTTCACATCAAGCATACAACTAACAAATCGAAAAGAAAAAAATCATTAACTATTGATGACTTTATCGTTTATAAATTTAGGGAACCAAGGGCTCAATACTGGAGGGTTAGAGTTCTTTCCTATTGGGTCGTTAGATTTTCACCTAACGGCTTTTATTTTATATTTTAAAAAGTAATAATATGTTAATGGTTATATTTTTTTAAGTTTTTTTTTTATAATATAGGTGTTCTATACTTAAATATTTTATAAAAAGAATTTATTTTATAATTTTTTAACTATATTAAACAAGGATAATTTGATTTTTGAAAATTTAATGGTTGAAAAAGAGACACCGAACTTTGAATTGCGAGCCCACAAGTGAGTCCAAGGTCCGGAAAAGGACAACGTAGAAAAGTCTTCATCTTTAGGCCACGTGAGAAACAAATAAAAAAGTATATTTGATGCTATTATATTAATAATTAAATTAAATATTGTTTTAAATATTTAAAATAATATAGAAAAATAAAAAATAAATCTAAAATAACTTAGGAAACATAATAATCGCACCCAACCTCATTAGACTGAAGATGAATGGCAGAAACCATCTTAAATTTAGATATTAATTAGCAAATGCATGATCAATGTTTGGACCAAACAATGTATGCCTTTTGCAATCTACTCTCTTGTGAATAAAAATAAGAAACTAAGATAGCAAGACATTGAAACTGAGCCAAAATAGCAGCACCATAACTTTACGCAAACTAAAGTTAGAATTGAAAATAGCAGTGCATTGGAAAGAAAGCAACGTAACAATTTTGGCAAACAAAAATCATAATACAACTAAGCACCAACTTGAAAATAGTTTTACATTTTTTTTAAAAAATGGGTTTTTTTATTTAAAAAAAATAAAGATCTTCAGGGGTTTTTTTTTTATTTAAAAAAATAAAGAATTATAAATATTGCTTTTTAAATTTTTTTCAACCAACTAGTGAAATGAGGATGTATAAGGTATATCTTTCTAAGGAGATTCGATACCCCGAACTCCCAGCCAGGTTTTCCGTATCAGATTTTGCAAGCTTGGGGAATAAGGCAGCATAGAGAGCCATACATTGGAGTAATGAGGTCATGTACTATGTCATGGGACCTACTACATGCTGCTAGTTTCATTTTTCCACGGTCCAAATGCGTGTTACTTTCGTGCTTTCCACATTAAAAATATCAGTATTATGTACACTTTCTCTTTTTACTTCTCATGCAGCCTAAAGATTAAGACTTTCGTGTATTCATAGAAGCACAGTCAATTCTTCTTTTGCCTTTATCAATAATATGGAAGAACCTTCGAAGCTTGAGGGCTAAATTCTTAGGGGAGAATAATTAATAGTTGTGGGTCCTTGCTTTTTTTTATAAGTTACGCGTTCATTGTCGGAAAAATGTTATTGAAACTTGTTATCTCCAAGCCTATTAAATTTAACCATAATCAAACTACGGAAGCATCCATAGATGTCATATGTTAGCGAATCAACAAGGTCATATGCTAGAATTAAACATAGAAACTTCTCTAAATATTCATCCTCGGGACTTATGGTATAGACTTTAGCTTAGTGATCAATTTTTAAAAAATAATAAACTAAACAAATTAAATATATAGTTTTTTCCAAACATTGTTAAAAATATAATAATATATATCTTATCTATGATAAAAATTACGTTATATTTATAAAATTTATTATCATTGTTGTTGTCAAATTTACCATTACTATAAAAATTTATTAGACTTTTGGTTACTTATTTATAAGTTTTACACCTATTAATATGCTGTCTGTCAATACGCTTAATTTTATATAAAAATTAGCTAGTGCGGAGAAAAATTTTAAGTAACACATAATAGATGTATGAAGAGAATATGTGTGTCGTTAGTCTAGAAAAAAAGCACTCAAAGAACACACACACACACATATATATATATATATATATATAATTTGTCCAGAAATGTTACACCTAAAGGGCATTGTGTACCGTTTATCCATTGAGTTCACACCTAATATGCTTGAATGATACTCGTACGTTAATTCTCTTATAAATTATCTTAATACAATTTTAGGGCACTAAATGTGGGTTTTGAGCGTTTTTCAACATCAACACAGAGAGAGAAAGAAATTAAAAAAAAAAGATTCATTTATTTGTTTGGATTTCAAATCGGGTTCTGTTCTTCGTTTACTTTAAAAACGTTTATTCTTGTCGTTGAAAATAATAATTTATCGGTCATTTTCTTTGTATTTTATTGTATTATCTGCTATTCAAATTTATTATTATAAAGTATTATATTATTGTGTTGTTAAAAATTTTTATATGTAAATTTATTGTACGATAGATATTTTCAGACTTATAATTTTATAATTTTTTTCTTATTTTTAAAAAAATTTTCTATATAAAAGATTGTACTATATTATTGTGATTATTGCTTTATTACTATATACTATCGTGTTGTCTACTCTTAAATTCAAATAAATGGCTCAGAAATAATTTTTATAGAAATTTATTTTTAATTTTATGAGTAAAATTTTAATAATCAAAACCAACAAAAGCCGCCGCACCAGGTATTACATCAAGCCAATTGCACGACGTCAGAGTCGAAGTATTGAGGTCAGGTATTACATCAAGCGCCATTAGAATGGTGGCAGGGGGGCGGGTTTAGGGCCTCATTCAGTGCCTTGAATTTAATCCAACGAGGAGAGTATTTTGGTTTTTAAAGTTTTATTTTTATTTTTATTTTTATAATTTTTTTAGCTCCCACTTGAACAATAATAGTTTGAGAAATTAATTTATAAATTTATAAAATATATTTCTACATATATAATAATATTTTAATAATATATATTTATAAAATTATTATTTCATAGTTTATAAACATTATATTACATATATAATAATAATTTAAAATATGTCACTATAAAAATATTATTTTATAAATTTATAAAATTATAAAATATAATATAAATATATATATTTAATGAATAAATAAAAGGATTAAGCTTTCCTACTCGCTGGATTAAATTTACAGGTCGGAGGCAAGGCACTAGCATTGAGCTACATGCCTGTGACACAACTCCCTTGCCTACAAGGGGTTGCGATAAGTAACACTTGTGATACAGTTTTCTATCGTCAAATTAACAATAATTCAATATGTTACGTCCCGGGTCCGCGGTTGCCGTACGGATTAGAGAGCCTTCGAATTTCCTTACACGTGGCGGCGTCTGGAGAAAGATCCGGTCTCCGTCTCTATGAACCTGGACCTGCACAACACAAACAATAAGCGAGAGGTTAGAGGCCGACGGGGGGTTTTGGTCCCCCATCGGCACTCCGACGCTCAAGTTAGATATCTTCCGGTAATAAACGGAGAAATGCATGCGTAAGATGCGAGAATGAGGGGAGTGCGAGAGGGATGTGATCGGAGGTGTGAGCTCCATGGATGTGCCCGGCAGAGGGCGGCTTATTTGTGCGCCCGCGGAGGGCGGCTTAGGTGAAATTCCTCTTGAGGGTGCGTCCGCGGAGAGCGGCTTAGAGATGCGCCCGCGGATGGGCGGCTTGGAAAGGTTCCTGCTTCCGGGTTAGAGGCCGGCCCGTGAGCCTCGCTGGTATTTGGACGCTCCAAAGTAGCATGGAAATGTTTGGCCCTGTCCGCCCGAGCTGTCCCGGCGGACTGCCAGTGCCGCACTTGCCCATTTGGCCCGAGGTAGCTGAGTGGGACACGTGCGGTTAAGAGCCGCGGGATATTTTCTCGGGGGAGCTGTGTGTCCGGGCGGTCGAGCTCCGAGGTGAACGCTTAGAACTCTGCCGGCTGGGGTTTTTCTTCTTCGTGCCGAGGGGCGCCTGTTGATGAAGCAGATGAGCATCACGGCGAAGGGCTGAGTGTTCTTGCTCGTCTGGATCTGGAGGACGGCGACCAGGCGCTATGGCTGGAGCAAGGATCTGCTCTACATTCTGCTGAGAGCCTTGAGTTCCCGGTTAAGGAACGCTGTTGGACTTCGCCACCGTGAGGAGCTCTGGGTGTGATTTGGGGATAGATCTGGTTGCTGGGAGAACGCCGAGTGCCCCGTTTGGGTCAGGAAAGGAGGAAATGCGCCGGTCGCCATGAACGGCGAGCTTCGGGCTCCATCGAACGCCGATCTGAGAGGGAATCGTTGAGTGGTATCAGCAGGGAAGCTCTGCACCTTGTTCTCCGGGGAGTGACGGCAGTGGGGGAGCTTCACGCCATCGATGGGAAGGGCTCCGTGGTTTACTTTGTTGGCTGTCGACTGAATCAGGAACGTTTCGTCATCCGCCGTGTTTCTTTCTTCTTCTTTTGTGGAGATGAAGCAGCAGAGGGAGAGAGAGAGGGAGAGAGAGAGAGTGGATCCCAGATTCAGCCGGCCTCAGAGGCTCGGGCCTCGAGAATCTGGAAAAGTGGTCTTTTTTCTTTCCCTTTCTGCTTCCCCTTTTTTGCTGCACCTTCCTGTGCAGGGATTGTGCCCTTTTATAGAGAAGAGGATGGGTATTTTTTCCCCAAAAACTCCCGCCAATGGTGAAAATGTTTCCCGCCTTTGCCCTGAGCCTTCCTTCGAGCTGTGTTTTATGGGCCCGTATGTTGGGACCCAACACAATAATTGATATTTAATATATTAAAATAGTATATAAATATTTTTATTTGATATTTTTTAAAAATGTTGAAATATCTAATTATAAATATGATAAAAAATAATAAAAGGCATACTATGTTTATATCTTTTTAAAATATTTTTTAATATTAATTTTTATTTATTGAATCATAATCTAATGGGGGTGAAAGGAAGTTGAATGGCTAGACGCAGCCCCCTTTACTCGGCTTACAATTCAACTTCAGATGTAGCAACAGTGCATTAGAATAGTACGCTTTTACTCTTCCAGCCGTGCAAAGACGACTTGCATGACGCATTAAGAACACAGGTCGATTAATTAGCTGCCAAGTAATCTGTCTTCAATCATCCATCTCTATAAGAGGGAAGAGCCACTTCAAATGTCTTTGCTAAAGAAGTAGGTATCACATCAGGTGCAAATAAGAAAATTCATAATGTCCAAAGAAGAAGTGAAATTGCATGGGTTTTGGCGCAGCCCATATAGCAGGAGGGTAGAGCTTGCCCTCAAAATAAAGGGGGTGGAATACGAATATATTGAGGAAGATCTCATCAACAAAAGTCCCGAGCTTCTTAAGTATAATCCTATACATAAAAAAGTTCTTGTATTCATACACAATGAAAATGTCATTATTGAGTCACAAGTGATTCTTGAATACATTGATGAGACTTGGAAACAAAATCCCATCATGTCTCAAGATCCATATGAAAGAGCCATGGCTCGTTTTTGGGCTAATTTTGTTGATCAAAAGGTAATTAGTAATTAATTATTTATCTATTTAATTTTTAATTGTTTAGATTTCGTAATATTTTGTTTTCATATTAGATAGTCATGTGGGTAAGATATAGAGGAAAATATTGTATGGAGGTACAGTAGTAAAATTTCATCCTTCCAACATAAGATTGCACAATTAGATGAGTTCAATTTAGTATTAATACGGTTATATTTTAGCATAAATCAATGCTTGAAGTCCCACAATTTACAATAAAAAATGTACATAATAGTGAAATCAATTATTTCAGTAAAAATTGTCAGCCAAAAAAAAAATATATATATATATATATATATTCACCTAAAATTTGATAAATTAAACCAATATCGTGGCTCTCCCTGACCACCACCAAAATATTATGGAATAAATTGTGGTTGCACAGGTACTCATCCTCAAAATGCTATACGGCAATATACTAATAGTTGTATCCCTAAACCTAAACTGATGAAACCAGTGCTACAAGATATTGAAAAGCTTATCTATTTAGCACTTGATAAAACATTACAACTGATTTGCTCATTTGATACTGCGCAGTGCCTCCCATCCTTGCGGAAAGCATTATGGGGGCCGGAGACAGAACAAGAAAAGGCAACAGAAGAAGCAAAGGAGAACCTGAAGATTTTGGAAAAGGAGCTACAGGGCAACAACACCTTCGGAGGAGAAAGAATTGGATTTGTGGATATTGTTGCCAACGTCATTGCTTATTGGGTTAGTGTTTACGAAGAAGCTGTGGAAAAGAAAATACTAACAGAGGAGTTCCCTGCACTGTGTAATTGGAGGAATGAGTATGTTAACAACAGTATCATTAAAGAAACCCTACCTCCGAGGGAGAAATCGATTGCTCACGCTCGAGCTAAATATGGAACTTCCAAAGCTTCATCATAATTTGAGTTCATGTTTCTTCTGAGCGTCGTTAGAAGATGAATTTGCACTAATAAGAGGCTCTTGTTTTTACCTCCCAAAGAATCAAGTCACTTTCTTACCTGAAGAATAGTTACACCAACCATGAATATGAATTTCAAATTCTGCCTCTATTGTCATTGTAAAAGTTATATGTGAAATAAATGACATTTTACCCTTTTATATAATCCATTATTGAATTCTACTCATAAGATAATATATTGATATTTTAAATTAAAAATTTTGGATTAGGATTAGTAAAAATTATTAACTATAGAATTAAAATATACATATAAGTCTTTTAAATCGAATACGATGGAGTAGGTTCTAGGCTGATTTGGAATGCCTGAAAAATACCACAAAAGTGAATTTTTTAAAAGACAAATGAACTTTTTTAACTCAATCAATTATTTTGATATTTAATTATTAGTTGATAAAATTTTTTTAATTGTAAGTATTATATTTTTAGCGTGATTTTTAAACATATTATTTAAATTAGTAGTATTAAAAATTTGGTAAATAATTCATATCAAATTATATGATAATAATTATAATAACAATAATAATAGCAAACCTGAGTGAGGCGTTGTCCGATTCTCGCATAAGCTTTTCCTCATCTCCCAAACGCTCCTCCAACAAATTCTCCTCTTGATTGCCCTATCCTCTCACGCCCCTCCTTATTCCCCATGGCTGGCTAACGATTCCCCTTACCGGCCAAATCGATTCGGCCCTAACAAACTTTTGGCCATGTCTTTCATTTGCAATTTCTATATACGCAAGCCTTTTGTCACATTTTTACGTGCGTTCTTTTGAACGAGAGAGAGAAAGAAGAGAGCAGTAAGAGTAGTGAGAAGTCGATGGAGAAGAAGGAGCTGCCGAAGTTGTTGCTGGGCGTTAGCATCACCGGTAGTGCTGCTACCATTGCCACTACTACTGCGACGTTCTCTATTTTGACGAAGAAGAAGAGTCAGGCAAGTGATGCTCCTTATTTTGAGTTATTACATCTGCTTTTAAATATTCTTCACTTGAAGATTTATGTGCTACTACTTTTTCAATTCCATTAAGTTTTAAGTGGATTTCCGTGATACAATTAAGCATCTTCTTCGGTTGGGGAAAAAAATACAGAGCACAATCTCGGTGTTTGGAACCAAATGAGAAGTATCGTTACACTCGTTAAATGTTTAAGATAGCCACCTCAAGTGTTTTGTTGACACTTAGCTTTCGTCAGGATGAGTGGAAGACGTATTTTACTCGCCTGCAACGAGGATGTACAGTAACTGTAAGTTGGGGAATAAATGAACAGTGATTTTAGGGGGGAGAAAAACATGCGGAAAATCAATTCGGACTCTGTTACATGTTTAATTAGTACTGTCTTTCCTATAAATTGCAGCTCTACACTTTGATAATCTAAGTTTAACCCTCCACCATGGTTTCGGATGTCTAAGCTCGCAGAGCCTGACTGAAGAATGAACAAAACGGGCTCTAGAAATTCACTTTTGTTGATATCACCATGAGTATTGGATGCCTCATGAACCAAAAATTTAATAAAATTTTTAAAAGTTTATTAACAGATTTGGTCGCAATTATCTAATTAAATTAAAACTAATGATACAAGTACTATTTTGATTTTTATATAAGACTGATATCTAAAATCTTAAAACTACTTCCTTAGTCCTCTTCTAGTCCAAACAACCTGCAAGTATGCACCAAGCCCTCTAATTGGGAAGATCAGTAAAAATTAAAGCAACAGTAAACTAATTATTAAACAAGTTATGAAACTTTCATAATTAAACATATGACACGTTGGAATAAAATATGATCAAAAATTGGAACAATAGCATAAATTCATGAGCATATCATGTATAAATTGAAGACGATGATCAAACATCCGTTGTTAAACTATACATCATTCAAAAATGTTCACATTATGTAAAAACTTGTGGATGAAGGATTAGTGATGGTCTCATTGATAAGAGGGCGAATATCAAAGCTTAGGTTACGTATATTTTTACACAATCAAAGATCATACACTATTATTTAAGACTCATAGATGGGTTGTCATACATATAACTTATAAATGAGGCCGAATGCTGCTTTCAACCCGTCAATGATAGATTCGATCTTTGACTTTCACTAATAATATATTAAGACTTGTCATAATATATTCTGTCGATTCTCTATAATGGTCCGTGCATAATTAAATTAAAAATTCTATTCAAATATGAATATATTCTTTATATCTTCTCATACCAAAGAAAATATCATTATCGTCAAACTTATGTAAAGTTTTGCTTTCTTATTTCTCCAAATTTATATAATGCATTGAAATATACATATGTAGGAATTCAATTATACCATTTAAAAATGTCTTAGAATTTTAATATGTTTAATGTAAAATTATACAGTAAAATATCACGTATAAGCTTTAGAAAGTCAATAAGAATAACATAGTTTTATCAATCTGTTTCAAGTCTAAACATGCAGAAATATATATCTAAAAATTGAGAAGATGTAATGTGACGGACCGGATTATTTTTCCAATGAATAACCTCCGTCAATGGTAACACAAACTAAAGCCCATAATTAACCTATGGATTCTACAGAAATTTCGACAGAGTTTTTTCTACAACTGAACGAAAAATAAAAAATGCAACCTGCTCAAATACATCCTGAACAAGCACACATCTAACCAAAATGGTTAACACAAAGCATACAACACAACACACAGGATCACAACATCTGCCATATCATCCATGGCTCCAATACAGTACTCCTATCTACCGTATTAGATTTAGAGAGATGCCATCTAAAATAAAACAAAGCTCAAAACATCAACATAAATGCGGAAGTGTAACTAAATCATCAAAACCTGCGGAAGTATAACAAAACCATAATATAATAACAAGCCACCTTCATCCATGAGGGGCTATTCACATTCTAATATAATAAACATAACCCAATCTTTAAGTTTCGATGCCCAGCTAATATCTTCAAGCAAGTCTCTCTCCTTACTCTAACTAATTTGGTACCGGCTAAGTGTTCTCATCTGAAAGGAAAAACAGCAAGAGTGAGCGTATAACTCAACAAATGTAATCATAACTCACTAACAATCATGATAACGATGAAAGTAACAACTGGGAGAGGGGAAAAGCACAAGATATTAATAATCAGGAATCAGGAGAGGGAACAGGGAACATCTTGGAACATTAAATTCTCACGGTTACATCGATTAAGCATTATTCGTTTTCATTATTATATCATCTTTGCGGACCCGGGCTAGTAGGCCGTACTAACCAACGATGCGAGAGAACGAGGAAAGGAATGTATTCGCTACACATTCTAAAGCCACGGCTACATTTTAGGTCTGCAGCACTCGACCATCGGTTGCAACTCCACTGTGCCATATTTAACCAAACGGCTACATTTTAGGCCTGCAGCAGTCGGCCAACACGCCCCATATCCCCCGGGGACCAGGGAAAACCTCGTTCTTCCACAATAGTTTCCTAAAGCGTACCACGAACATCACTCGCTCCCACGAGCGGCCAGAATATGTGGCCAAGTATTCCTTTGGTTAACACCACGATGGACATGGTAAGCCAAAGGCTACTACCCCTATGAATTATGGTCATAGTTTCAAGATTAGTTCCAACACTTAGAAAGGGAAATCCACATTTGCCATACACATTCACAACTCGGAAAAACTCATTCCCATCACATACATTTTCATCCGGGAGATCATTCCATCACAATGCACAATGTGGATTCCCTTCCATTTATTTGCCCGGTTCACAACTTTCAGTGGGACTCAATTCCGTCATTACAATTCAATTCATGTTCACAAGAGAATTCCGAATTTCATACCTTCGACAATCACGTATCATTTTAGAAGCCTCCTGGACTCGTTTCCTTGCTTCCGGTGCCCAATTACACATTTTTGGGGCTTACGCTTTAACACAACATTTAGATATCACTTTCATAACAATTCAACGAGGGCAACGCATGTAAATTCCCCATTTACTTTTCGGATGAACAGTGTCAGGCCTGTTTTAGAGCATCCGGACGCCGCGAACAGTTCGATACTTGTGAAATCAGGTGTCCAGTTGATATATATGCATAAGTGGGACATGGTGATTCATCTTTTGGGGTCGATTCAACTACAACGAACATACAATTTCCCCCTTTACACTCGGATGAACAGTGTCAGGGCCGATTTGGAGGGCCCGGACACCGCGATCGGGTCGAAACGTGCGAGATCGAACTTGCAGCCGACTTATATACATATTTAGAACGTGAGGATTCACATTTTAGGGTCAATTCCACGATACGTCGAAGGAAAACGGGAAATCCCCAATTTCGTGGATTAGGGTTTCGGTGAAACCAAACCGAGTGAATCGGACACGATTCGGACAAATAACTACATATTCTTGGACCCCAAGGCATGGGCTTTATGATTCTAACGTTCACGGTGGGTATCGACACAAAATACCCAACAAAATCAAGCAAAATATCAAAAGAGAACGAGAAGTGAGTATGAGAACACTTGCCTCGACGCGTGCTTTCACCTTTATAACTAACTCTCAGACGGATTTAGACTTCACAGCCTCGATCTCCTCCCTTCTCTCACTAGAATCGGCGCTCTCTCTCTCTAGAAGCTTTTTGCTTGCGGAAAAATGAGGAAAAAGAAGCACACGCGGCTTAAAAAGGCGCCACCCCTCGAGCGCGCCTTTAGCGAGCATCAGGCGAGCGCGATTATGGAATCCGCTTGAGCGGCCAGCGGGCGGGCGAGGTTCTGGAAGACACGCTTGAGCCCGACTCGAGCGCGCAGCAGGCGCAAGCTTGCGGGCAGCGCTTCAGCAGCACGAACCCGAATTCTTCTCGATTTTTCTTCCGATACCCACCCTTATTTGTTCCATAGGCCTAGTATCGATCATTAGCATACTAATCACCTCATCATTATCAAGTTTTCAAACCCGAAACCTCACATGTAAGAATATTTAAACATGATTTAAAGACATATATGAATATTATGCTTCTTTTATATAAATGCTATAAAATGTTATTATATTATACAAGTAATATATAAATGCTCAAAGGGATAAAGAAAGATCAACAGTAAAGGAAAAAAAATTCGAATGCACTTACTTTATACTTGATTTTACCCAAAGATTTCTTAATTTTTTTTTAATTTCTCCCTTTTTCTATTCTTCTCTCTCTTTTTCCTTTCACTTTCTGTCTCTTCTCTCAAAAATCCATCCAGAGTAACCTAAAATTTTCCAAGAGACCTATTTATAGAAAATCAACGTACATATACCCATCAGGACAAGGATCTAAGGTTAGTATTAATCAATAAGTTGGAATAACTTCGTAAGTATATCATTGAAAAAGGAATAGGAAGGATCTAATTCTTAGATTCATGAACACAATTCAATTCTGTGGGATCTTTCAAACACATTTTTTCTACCTTACCGAGGCACAATTTATTTCACACATGAGCTTTCTTCAAACGCCAGCATTCTGTCCCAAACACATACATACGTCTCCCAAGTGCGCCCAATTTGTCTAAAATAAGTATATGCATGGCTCAAGTACCCTTCAGGAGCCAATTCTAGTTCTGAAATTCAATTTTTTTAAATTTTTATTATACAACTATTTTTCAAATTGACAGAAAATGTAGAGTGCTGCAAGCTTGATGTTTAGGCCAAGTAAAAATGGAGTTCATTGTCAAACTTGTGGCATTTGTAGCCACATTCAAATATGGAGAAGTTTTAAAATTTAGCATTTAAACTCTATTCGAATGCTGGGCTTTCAATTTTGTGGTGTTTGAGTTTCCCTTCAAACATGGAAGTTTCAAAAACTTAGCATTTGAGGTTGCGTTCACGGTTATGGCCACCAAATTAAGACGCCAAATTGCATGATGCCATTTCATTTTAAGTGATGGCTTAAATAATTATATATTAGAGCCTAGTTCAACTCTTCACCATAATTAGAGGTATTAGTCTCAATTTAGGCAAATGATTTATATCCCATGGGCACTAATTTAGACTTCATTTTTATTGAGAATTGGAGAGGTAGAGGGGGATGAAGATGGAGGCGGCAAAAGAAGAGGGCCAATTTTAGGTGTAAAAAAAATCAAGAAATCATAAACTTCTAAGCAAGGCAAGTGTATTTCCTTCCTTCTTTTATGTTGTTGCCAAATCTAAGTCATTTTGTTTCCCTTGAAGAAAGTCCAACATAACTTGTAGTAACATCCTAGCATGTGTTTAATTATATTCCTCCTTGAGATTTGGTGGGCATGCATGGCCAAATATACCTCTATTTTGATGAATTTTTTAAGTAGGTTAGAGCCGTGAAGAATAGAGGCAAACCTAAATCGTGAGATAGTAGAGCTGAACTTAGCAAACTAAGTATGAGGAATCTATTTAAGACTGCATAATGTTCGTTGAAGACAACATGCCTATCCAGAAAAAATGAGAAAACTAGGATGAGATTTCATTTAGACTTCCTTAATAAGGTCGCCATATAAAAATGTATTCTTTATATTTATTTGAAATAAAAACTATTAGTGTGTAGTAGCGATTGCCAAGAAAAATCAAACATAAGTGATGTGAACAATAAGAGTAGAATTTCATCACAATAAATGCCATGCTCCTGAGCAAAATCCTTAACCACAAGATGAGCTTTGCATCAAAATTTTGAATCATTAGAATTTATTTTTCATTTGTATATCATTTATTTGCTATTGCAGTTTTACCATGTATAAGAATAACAAAATCTCAAACGTGAATCTTATGAAGAGTTTCAAGTTTTTCTGACATAACATGTTAAGAAAGTCAGAGCATGTTTGGTGGTAATTGCGTGGCTCATAAATATCAACAAGAGCAGAGAAATAGTGACAGTCACGAATATGGGTAGAAGGAATGCATGCTTAACTAGGGCAATGTATATCCACAATGGGAGAGGACTTGGAAGTTGTGGTACTGATGTCGAAGTTATCAGATGATCTAGATTTGTTAGTGGTAGGCAAGCTTACAAGTTCTACGTCAAACAAAAAAATCGGGTTGGAAAAAATGCGAGAGGAATCCGAAGAGTCCAAGAAAAAATAAAGAGATATTAGCAAAGTTTTTGTATCCCCAGAATTTAATATTTCCAAAAATACAAAGACACTTGGTAATAGGATCATAGCACCAACAGTTTTTATATTCATTGCCATAGCCAAAAAAGTATCAATTTTGAGAGTAAAATTCAAGCTTGGTATGCTCATAAGGAGATAGAAGAATAAAGCAAACACAATTAAAAACTTTGAAAAGGAAATAATCGTGTTCATTTTTATAAAGACCCTCATATATGGCAATTGGTTAGAAATTGTGGGAGATGGAACTCGGTGAATAATGCATATAGCTGTAATGGCAGCTTCTTACTAAAAGATTTAAGAAGAGAACCGGAGGTGAGGAGAGTACAGACTGTGTCAAGGCTACGATGATACTTACGTTTAGCACTATCATTTTGTTAGAAATTGTAAGGATATAATCAATGAGACACAATATCTGTTTGTTGAAATTCATCTTGAAAGGAGGTGGAAGTATATTTTATAGCATTATCGGATTATATGACTTTGATAATGTAATCAAATTGGGTTTTGATAATTTGCTGAAAATTGCAAAAGGTATTAAATAAATCAAAGCAATTATGTGAAAAATAAATCTATATATAGCGACGGTAATTATTAATAAAAATAACAAAGTATCTTATTGATGATTAATAAGAATGGGTAATAAAAATAACTTATTGGAACAGTTACAACAATGGGTAAGAAAAATCCCAAATGAGTTTGGTATTCCAAAATTCAGAGGAAAGCTCTAAGTTGAAGGAATTGATGTATTAATAAACCAAGTATCTTATAGTGAGTTTATTCGCATTAATTAAGGTGCTTACCAAATTCTTCTGATATCTCCTTGTCTGTTTTTGTGGGTTTGAGTTTTATCCTTAAAAAAAAAAAAACCATCAAAATCTGCGGCTAATGAGAAAAATAGACATTTGATAGACCCAAGCACTGTAGTTGGTACCATTGAAAATAGTTTCAATAGGGTGAGCAATATCATTTGTAAAATATACAATTAGAAAATAGTGATGCTAACCAAACGATGATAACTAGTACGAAAGGGTTAGTCGGAGAATTGGCGAAAAATCATCAGAGAAGTCACCGCAAATATGCTGGAGAGTCGCTGGAAAATTGTTATGAAAGTCACTGGAAAAGTGTTGACAGCCAGTGTAGGCAGTGGTGGACGGCAGCTGCGGTGGTGGACCGACTCCCTGGTAGGCTGATTTCAAGTCTAGTCCAGCAAGAGTGGGCTTCTAGGAATGATCTGGCCGGCGTTTGTGGGCTTGACGTGATTAAAACGATTTGGGCTTCACCAAACAGGCACCGGCCTGATTTTGAAAACGGTGCGTTTTACTGATGAAATGTTGAAAACACGTCGTTTATGCAAGGAGCTAGCCTTATGGAGTGTTGTGTTTAATTGGCTACGAGGGAGCAAAATGCAGCGTTTTGCTTGGTCTTCTTCAAACAAGAAGGCATGCGGCAGAAGTGATTGTTCCGAGAATAGGATGCACAGAGGCGGTGATGATTCTGGAAAGAGGATGCACAGTGGCGGTGATGATTTCGGAAAGGGGATGCACAATGGCGGTGATGGTTCCAGAAAGCACTGATGGATCCAAAAAATGCAAAGACGGATGCCAACTAGACCTTAAGACGACCAATCGACAAGCGGCGCAAGGTTATGCCAGGCAACACAAGGCTACGCCGGCGAGCGAACAGGTCAGTTTACAGGTTGATGAATTAGTGATAAGACTATAGTTTATTTTTGTGGTTTATTCTTTTGATCTGGTAAACTAAAAGGTACAATTAATATGAAACAAATGGAGTATAATGTTGGAATAGTTGAAACATTTTGTTATGATTATTTTAAATATTAGATTTTTAATAATTAAAATTTATCATCACATTATAAAATATTAATATTAAGATAAAATATTTAAAATAATATGTTAATCTTAACTATCTATTTCTTTTAAAACAATCTTATTTGTTGAAATAATAAAAAAAATTTTAATGTCTAAAATGATATTTATAGAACCTTTGAGTTGAAATCTTCATAGATCACGTTATATTATATTATATACCAAGTGTAAAAAGAATCTCTAATGGAAAGGGAAAAATAGAGAAACTCTAAGGAATATTTAATTTAGAGATCTCTAGAAGAATTTCTTATGTGTATTGACTTTTTATTTGTGACTAATTTCATTAGCCCTTTTGCAACGGTTATTGTCCATTTGGAGAATATGTGGAGAATCACAAAGGGTCCACAATTTAATTAAGTGGTCTTAAAGTGTCTGTCATGCTGAAAATGTGTGGTTAAAAGGGAGAAAAAGGACATGATGAGGTAAACTAAGTTTTGTAGAAGCTATACATCTAGTGTATCTGATTGATCTTTCATTATTTATTTATTTAAGGCTGAGACAGATAGAGCATCAATTTCCACATATTAAATGCGTATATTTTAGAGCTACTTGTTTCATTAATTAGCCATCTGAAGACATGTGTCAACCCTTTCTTCTACTTTTGAGTATGAGGGCATATGAGAAGTTTCATTTGGAGATATGAATTCACATCAGTTTCAACATATTTTAGCATTACGCGTGACTCAGATGCACCACATGTGCAGGTACTGTTGCTATTGTTACCTGCACCACCACTCATGTATAGAATTACTACTATCTGCGTAAATGTTTCTTCTCAAGCTCCCATCATGTATCGATTTCCTACGTCACTTCAACTCTTCCATAATATCTTTTTCGATTCAGATTTATTGGACTCATGACTTGAGATGGGTCATTAGTAATGGTAATAAATGGAGCTAAGTATTGTAAATGAGTGTAGGCTGACTTTATTATGAGACCAATTGTGTCGAATTCGCGCGACTATTAGAAGGACATTTCGATAGCTTTTTCAATGATAGGTAGAAATTATTTTTAGTACTTCAAAATAATAAATAGAGCTTACTATGATATTAAATGTGTTGACGTAATTATGCGTGGACAGTTAATAAAAGGAAAAACTAATTAAAACAATTTATTGAATATTAATATCAATCTATGTAATATAACCTATGAAATCTTCTCCGTTCACTCCCCTCTTAGGAGAATCATAGCTGTCCCTTCTTTCCTCATCATTTTGGTTGTCATTTGTTGAACTGAGGAAGGATATCCACACAACCCCTGGGACATTCTCTTTTTCTTCCTCCTCATCTTCCTCTTCTATAATAAGTGTAAATTCTCATCCTTCCCATTCTTGCGTTCAACTGCTGAGAGAGATAAGAATGAGCCTCTTGCTGCTGCTGCTCAATGCCGTATAAGTAAGTGACGGCAAGTAACTTTTTACTCAATCTTATTATATTTTTGTTGCAAAACATCTCTCTTTCTTCGTTGGTTTATCAGTTAATTGTGTAAATGAAATTTATGCACCTCGTTCTTCATCCTCTGTTTTGCAACATGAGAGTTAAACTCTCACATAAATTATTATTCAGTTATCATATCTTATTCAAATCTTATATAATAAAGTAGTGTACCTTATTAAATAAGAATAATGACTGTTTGAAGAGAATCAAGTTAATGTTCATTCAAGTGAACAATGACATCGGTTGAGGAAGATGAACCGTAGCCGAGGGGGAGAAATCAGTGTCCAAACTACTTTTGAGCCAACTTTTTATACACTCAATCGATACTTTCATGCCTACGAGATTGCCACTCTTATACTATGTTGCGCGGTGTTTGATATTGTATTGGTCAAGCACAGTTTCGATTATCTGAAGATTTGGAAATTGGTTGATGAAGACGCAATGACGAACACTGAAACTGCTTTTAATTAACCCCTTGCTGAAGTTACTGTGTTTTGGGCCAATTATTTATATGTTAAATCCCTGTGTTCATATTTCTATAATTGTCATTCTTATACTATAATGTGCATGTATTAATATTTCATTGATGAAATATGGTTCCGGTTATCCAAAGATGTAGAAATTTGTAGCTGAATACATAACGAGTAATATGGAAATTGGTTCTCGCTGAGATTATGGACGAGCCTCTGTTTTCGTCATGTATAAATTAAATTGAACATGTTCTTAGGACATCGGCCTTGTAAATCATGTGTTCCGTTTAATTGATGTTTTTAATGCTTTAAGAATAAGTTTGAGCATGGATTTTGCTTTTGACTAGAAGATAAAGTGAACCGGTAGCTAGTTTTTCCTTTGAGATAATTTAATCAGCATTTAAGTGGTGCTAAACCGACGCTCGAGCGCCGGGTCAGGTTTCAGACAACAACAGTATTTCATGAGTTATGTTCAGTGGTGATTCAATCCAGCGTAATTTCTATAATTACTTCTTTATAAATAAGATTAATAAAATTATAAGTTCCGTGACAATTCAGTACTATCATAGGTATGGTTCAGACAACCCTTATCACCCCTTGCTTCTACAGCAGTTTCAATAATTGGAAGGTGGGTTGAAAGAGAGCCTAGTGAGAAATTGAAAGAGTACGAAATACAACATGTCGTCTAGAATGACATGTTGAATAGTGGAAGAATGTGATGGAGTGACTTAAAAATGAGAATGAAAATTAAAATCAATCAGATTAGTATGAGAAGAGACAGACTCAGTTGAGGAAGAGCTTAGAGAATTTCAGGTAAGAAGGGACCAAGAACTGAGGGAGAATAGGCAAAGGAAGAAATCAGACATTCTATCTCATTCAATCAACATTCTTACAACATTACAATTACATCTATTTATAGTATTCTAGTTTCAGAGTACAAGACTCAAAGGGGAACACAATTCCAATAGCAAACTAATGCAGTAGTAGTACACCAAAACACTTCATATGTTTGGTTGCAAAATGACCGCACAGATTGCCAGCCTTGCTATGGTAACTTGCTGAATTGCTGAATGGGTATGCCACTGATATGCTGCTTGCTTGATTGATCCCTTGACGTGGAGTAATTGTTGGATTTCTGACATGATGAAGTATATTACTTCTTCTAATTCTAAACCCCTAATTTTCCTCCAATTTGTCCTCATGTGATTATCTACATTTTGAGAAAATGGATTGCCGTTACTGCTACTGAGCAAGCCCTTAAGCTTTCATTGCTGGGGAATTCTTCCATGAAAGAAGAAAATATTTTAAGAAAAGTATCTTAAATTTTTATTTTTTAAATGAAATTTTAACTTTTTTTTTCTTTTCTTTCAAGTTTATCTAGTTATTAAGTTTATGCCATGCAAATAATTGTACAAAATTTTATCTTATTTTATTATCACGTAATATGCAATTATTGTATGAAGTATAAAACATATATTATTAATTTTTTTTAGGTTGATAGTTTATAGCATTTGTTAGGTGCTAGATCATATTAGCACAAAATATGTAATTATCATGAGAAAAACACAATGTTTTTTTATGAATGAGATCCAAAATCCATGGTCTCAGTCAGACTGGTGGATCTTATTGAAAAACACGGCCTCTCATTCAACCTTATGTCAGCTAGCTCTCCGAGTGAGGACAAAAGAGCGTTACAGTGCCCATGTGATTTCATGCCCAATTGACATGGATTTTTCGAAACTTATTGCAAGTAGATGGTATCAAAGGCATGTGGAGGAGGGATTGGCCCTACAATAGGACCTTTATGCTAAAAGTTGAAATTAATCAAATTATTATTAAACTTGCCCCGACCCATGTGAAAACACTGTAATCAATCAAATGAAATTTGACAGGTCACATTTTGCTTTGCAAACTAGCTGTTAATAATAATTAGTTGGACCGTGTTTATGGTAGCAGGCATTTGAAGATGCATCTGAGATAACGTCAGTCTAGTGGAGTGCAAATGGAAGGAGATTCAGGTCAATCTATCCTCACTTAAATATTTGTGTCATGATTAATTACCAGCACTAACATCTGTTGTTGCTTTTTAGAATATCAGAGTTTATAATAAGAGAATTTGATAGTTTGTGTTTTTCTATGTCTAAAAACCATAGTTTGTGCCTCCGTCTTGCCCTAAGAGACAGCCATATCCAGCCTTTGGAAAGTTTCTGGAGACTTGGGCAAACTTGGACAGACCTTGGTTATCTGCCAACTTTGTCGGGCACAGAATTAATTAGACTGGTCAAATTCATCAATCTATTAAGGCCATGAAAGGAAAAGCTATTTTCCGGTTCAGCAAGTCTAAACTCAAAAAACTCAACATCCGGTCTTGACTCATTTCTAGTTATAAAAATCAAGATCCGATGAACTACCGGACAATTATTGTACAAATACAAGCTGGATTGAATTTTATTTCCTAATTACTGCATGTTCAATGTTAAGCACAGTGGTTCATCCAATAGAGTGGTTCATTTGGTCGAACTGTTTGTATACTCTATAACTAACTCAGGCAAGAGATTTCGAACTGGCCAACATCATCATCATCACTTTATTCTTTAGGCGTTTACTTCCTCCAAGCAGCCTCACAATCAAAACGTGCATTATAATAGTTGAATTAATTAATTTTCAACTGGCTTAACCACTTATATAGTTACCGGTTATTCCTTCTCATGAAACCACCAACAACTAGAAATATGACCATTAATGTACCCCACTTCTCCTAAAATGAGGATGGATTTTCAAAAATACGGAACAAAGTGTAGATATCTAACACAATTTTTTCATAAAATGTGGAGTCAAATTCTCCCTCTATATGTATCTCTCTCTTATCCTTTCAATTTATCCCACATTTTAAATTTTTAAAAAATCTATTAATTTGAATGTTAAAAAATATATCAATGAGCGAGTCCCAATTCTTTCAAAATTTTTATTTACTATTATGATGTGTAAAATCCAGATGAAATATTTGATAATCAAATTTGAGTTTATTTGAATCATAATTTAAATTTTAGATATGCATAATATTATTAGTGCAATATATAAAAAATATTGTCAAACTACTCATTACTACTTGAAGAGAGTCACACCTACAAAAATCTACGAATTGATAATCTTTATCAAACTAATTAACATAGTAAACATAAGAGAACATAGACAATCGATCCAATTGTCAAAAGATGTCTCTTTTCACAACGTTCTCTTTGAAAAAGGTAGCAAGGAAGTGGTTAGTTGTAGCATCTCTAGACATTTGAGCCATGGCCACTCAACTGTAGGACATGTGTATCAAAGATACCAAAGTTCCTATGCAACATATTTCAGGATTAAATCCAACGAGTTGAGGACCTCCATCCATAAATCTAATATTAAAAAAGAGGTCAAAAGATGAGAGTCACCTCAAGGGTAAACCACTATTGGCCAAAGATAACCATGGCCCCTAAGGAGAAAATTCAAGTTGATTCCTCTCGATTTGAAAGTTATTTCAACTTCAAGGTTAGGAATGAGAGTCTAGAGTGACAAAATCTTCGATACACAAGATATTCTAGGTTCCATTCTGACCGAGACAAAGAGTCATGCAACAATATGCCACAAATTCTCCCTACCGGCTAGATGCCAGAAGTATTTGCCAATCATTCATAATTGAAGACATTCCTTAACCTAAAGAGAATTATCTCCACAACTAAAATAGATAAGTACATTAAGAGGACAAAGCAGCAGATCTTTAGAGAAAACTCTACTAATCAAATGACCCGATTGGGTAATATCCATTTACCTCTGCTATCAAAACATTTCAGCGCCTCCACAAGTCGAAAATGCATGTAGTGAAGCCATATGACGAAATTTCCAACCCGGTGGATCATTTGAACTACTTTAGCTCCTTGCCCGGCTTTTACAATTTGAAATATGTCGTGTTGTACTTTTATTTTTTTTAACTTTAAAAAGAGACGTACGAAATTGGTTCTATAGATTATGACTAGATTTTATTCGATGTTTACATAAATTAGTTGACTAGTTCCTATACCATTTTACTTCCAACTAGAGAGAAGAAAAACAACCTTAACATCTGATTAGAATTAGACAAGCTCTCAATATGGGTTTAAAACATCTTCTGACTTGATTCAATGTTGAAGCTAGAGGTATATCAAAGCGCACTAAAGAGATGAAGGTGGATGCCTATATAATGACTATTCAATCAAATGACTTTTTGAATCAATGATTCAGGAGAACCTTAAGACATTCTTGGAAGTGAAAGCTATCACGAGAGCCTACATCACAATTGAAGAGGCAAATAATGCAAAAAGGTTAGAATGTCCAAACATAAATCAACATCTAGGACAGAATCGGGAAGGTAGAAGAAAAAATATAGCAACCAACTTGCTCAAGACTATCATAAACAATAAAGAATTGGGCTAGGGGTTTGATGAGAGTTCAAGTCACTACATCTCACACCTCTCAAAAACACCTTGACTAATGCTTTAATGCAAATTTATAATTAAAAATTCCTAAAGTGACTTAAGTCTGTTAGAAACTCAAATGGAGCAAACCAAGAAAATATTACTACCATTGTTCTTGGGGCACATCACTAACGATTGTAAAATGTTTTAGAAGGATATTAAGGCTCTAATACTAAAGGAGTATCTCCAAAAATGTGTACAAAATCTTTGGCAGCCCCAAGCAAGTGTAAGGATGATGAAGAGTTGCCCGAGCAACAAGACATTTGTGTAGTGGCAGGAGTTTCCGTCACGGTCTACACCAAACAAGCCAACATAGAATTTTAAGATTTTTCAAATAAAACTTCTTCTAATAGGAAACAAAAATTAGAGATAGAGAAAGATGCTATTAGTTTTAGTGACGACAATATGATACATGTAATTACCTCACATTCTAACCATTTTGTTGTAACTATACCAGTTTCAAACAAAATCCAAGACTACTAACTGAAATAACTCTTCATTGACAATAGAGGCTTGAGAAATATTCTCTATTTTGATGTGTTTATTAGATTAATACTAAAATATTATCAAATGGATCTATCATAAAGACCATTGTGTGGACTAGATAATAAACCTATCAAGGTTTAGGGCTCATAGACCAAGAAGTTATGGCGAGATGCACCCTATGATGGCCTCCCATCGACTAATTTTTTGTGTGGTAGGTCTCATTTCAGCTTACAACACATTATTTGGTCGACCACACCAAATAATATTTGGAGTGGACACCTCTATCACACATCTAAAAATAAAATTCTTAACTAAATCCAGGGTTAGACAAGTTAAAGAAGATTTGATCATAGGATAAAATTGTTTCTTGTAACATATTAATAGCCCAACTCCTCCACAACTAGTAGAAGTGTTCGATGTTCAAGATGAGGTAGCTTCCCTTTAGCAGGATCCACCTGGAAAGCCTCCGCTTCAGATAACTTTGAATCCTACTAATTTAGATAAATATAGTCAGATCAGGTTTTCTCTATATCAAGATCTGGAGCATAATTTAATAGACTTTTTGTGGAGCAATGATAACGTCTTCACTTAAAAATTTACTAATATCTCAAGACTTCTAATGAAAATAATTGTTCACAAGTCAAGTCTCATTCCTAAAAGCAAGTCATTTAGGCAAAAAATACAAAATTGTTCTATAGAAAAGCTCGTGCCGATTTGGGTAGAGAATAAAAATTTAATTGACGCCAATTTCATTTTAGGAGGTCAAATACCCAAACTAGTTATCCAATATCATCCTAATAAAAAAGAGTAACAAAAAATAGATGATGTGTGATGATTTTTCTGACGTGAATAAAGCACTTTTGGAAGACAATCTCCCACTACCAAATATTGATAAGTTTGTGGATTCAACATCCAGTCACCAATTATTGAGTTTCATTGATTATTATTCAAGGTACAATTAGATTTGAATGAACCTAGAAGATAAAGAGATAACCTTATTCATGACTAATCGGAGAACTCATTGCTACAAAGTGATACTATTCAATTGAAAGATGTTAGTGCCACATATCAGAGACCTATAAAAAAGATATTTGAGCAATAGATCAATAAAAATATGAAGGTGTACATGGACGATATTTTCGACAATAGTGTACGTATAATGAAACAATACATCAATAAATCAGATAGAAGGCATAAAACTAATAAAACATTTATAAAAGTCCATATAAGCCAAATAACCAAACATGTAGATATAACAAATTTAACTACAAATATCTGATTGTCCAAAACATACGAAACCATCCAAAATTCGATATCCTAAATCCAAATGGCGATCAAAACCTATGAACCTCAAATCAAATGTCTCAAATATCAAATTAAATGTAGGTAAACATATTGAAAATTAAAAATATAAAAAAATTAAAAAACTAAAGGTTGAAAAATTAACTTTGAGGAATGGTTATATATATTTCTTGTAATTTTAGACCAAATGACTACTATTTAAATTCATAAGTGGGCTGTCTATGTGTTTCTCTCTATAGGCGATGCCAAATGTCACTTTTTTTCACAACACGTGGATGATAGATATAGTCTTCAAATCTATCTGAATATATTAAGATGTATAAATCTATTAGTTTTGTTCAATTTTTTATGATTGTTTTCATTAAAGTACCAAATTGAGGAGATTCTATAACAAATATTTGAAACTTTTTTTATGATAAAAAAGTGTAAAACTTTCATTTAAGAAAAGTATAAATATAAAATTTTTTACCATATAAGAAAGTATAAATATTGAAGCAACAATAAAATAGAGCCCGACTCAGAGTTTTTATATGGAATACCACTTGTAATATTCATATGTAAGTTTTCATGACTTTTTCATTTACAAATATTTTTATATATAAATATAGCATCTCAAAGTATTTATTTTTACAAAACAAGAAAAATCCCCAAATATTAGTAAAATCGAAGTATAACTTCAAAACATCTAATGAAATTACATGCATGCACGTATATTCAAAGTAGAGTAAGTAAAAATAATATGTATATACAATAAAATCAATAAATATAAATAAAATTAGATGAAAATGAAAATATATCAAAGATAGGACTAAGATATATTTATTTTTAACATTTAATCTGATAAATTTGATCAAAAAATATTTTAAAATTATTATTTTTTCTCTCGCTTTCTTTTCTTATTTTCCTCTCTCCTTTCTCCTCTTTTCCCACCAAAATTCCCAAAAATAAAGTGTAGGTCCTTATATACATGTGATGCGTACCTGGATCCAACTTCGAACAGATTCGGATTCTTTTGGATAGTTTGAACCGGCTCCGTTCACCGAGTACAAATCATGCACACCACTAAAACGAACAAGAGATCAGCGTTAACGGCGGGAGGTAATCCCACCGAAAACACTCCGACGCTCAAGTCAGCAAACAGCCTTCAATGGAAGGAACTGAAAGAGAGAGAGAAAGCAATGGGAGAGGGGAAAGGAGTGTCTTGTTCCAGATGTCAGAAAGGCGCAGGTCCTTTCTCGTATCTGGATGGTGGGGAGGTAGAGAACGTGTGTAAAGACCCGTTCGTTGCCTTGGAGTTTGATCGTGTTTGAGAATTTGGCTGCTGGGAACCAGAGCTTGTTTCTCAGAGCACTTAGGGTTGAAGATGAACGTGTTTTGAGTCGCAGAGAGCTTGTGCAGTTCTGGGAGTTTCAATGTCTCAGAGTGCCCAAGAAAGCGTCTTTGAAAGCATCTTTGAAAGCGTGCCCTGGATGGTGGATCCAGGGCCTCTTTTATGGCAAAGATGGCGATCCTCTTTCTTTGGAAGGAGTGATCGTCCCTATCATCTGCTGTTGGCCTTCCTTCTGGAGGCTGATGCTTGTTGCTCAATTGTGGAGGATTGTTTCATTCTGAGGCGGTCAACCACTTTCCAAGTTAGTTTCTTTCCTTCCCAGCATGTTACCGTTGAGGTTCCTTGGCTGGCAAGGAGTTGGGAGGATCAGGCGCATTCCTTATTTGAAGGACGCCAATCTTGCAAATATCCCTTTTGAGATCGTGGAATATCCTTGGAAGATCGTGGCTGGCCTTTTTATGACTGATGGGCCTAAACGGGTCAGGCCCGTTACTGTTGAAAGGCTTATCGGGCCCCAATGTGCAAGCGCGGGACGGCCAACGCCACAGGTTGACCGGTCGCGTCGTGTGCCGCCGCCCTTATGATAGGCGTCCGTCGTTGGCCTCCATATGGGCTATGGGCCTGAGTGAGTCAGGCCCATTATTGTAGAAGGGCCTTGTTTGGGCCCAACATATAGGGAGCAGACGGTCAACGTCTGAGTTGACCGTCAATGTGTTGGTCGCCTTCGTGGAGAACGAAGGGAGAGCGGCGGGCGATCAACTGATGGGCCGTGGGCCAGAATGGAATAGGCCCATCACTGTTGCAAAGCCTCTAAAGGCCCATCAAACTGGTCAACGCCGAGTAATCCATTTGTGAGTAAGTTGGCCGCCAGGACGGTCATTGACCGTCTTTGGGCCGTTCAGTTCCTGGGCCCATCTTTTTACTGGGCCGTTAGAAACGTTGACTAGCCTTTCTGGACTTCTGTTGACCTTTCTTTGGGCCAACCCATTATTGGTTTACCCATCAACATGCATTGGTGCACGAGCTCTAGTCAAATGGGTATTAGGCGTCGCGTGAAACCCTAATTGCATTTGAGCATCGTATGAAATGCAGTTCAATCATGAGTAATCTGCCAAATTTGCGCTCGAGCACTCCAGAGGCACTCCTCGAACGCACCCAATCTGTCAAAATTATGCATGAGTGTGCATAAGGTATACCTCATGTGCAAAGCCTATTTCCATTCTCTAATTTTTTCTTCAATTTTACTTCATATTCTTATTTTTAATAATTTTAAAATAAACTGATAATATCAAAATAAAGTAAATAGGAATCAAATGTTACACATTATTCTTCTCAGTTAAGTTAATCATATCCTTCATAATATTATATCATTTGAGAAATTCAAATCATTCATGACTTGTGAGAAAATAATTAGATCATTATATTGTCTAATGTCAAAATTAAACTCTTGAAAGTATACATAATAGTAAAAAATAATCGATGATCTCATTTATTATTTACCTTCTTAAAGTTTCTTCTTAGCCAATTGTTGCTGGTGGTTCAACGATATTTTGAGTGATATTTGATTAATTCATTGATGACTTAATTATTAATGGATCTATGATCCTTAATAAAATCATTATTAAGAGTAATTGTTGAAATTAATGACAATTTAACTAAACATTGTACAGTTTTAAGAATTCAGTTTTCTCAAAGTTGCTTTGTTGAAACTTTCTATTCTTACTAATTTGATCATCTTCAAGAAATTTAGTATTGCTTCTTTCAACAATTATTAAAGAATGATTATAACAATAAAATCTAAATATATCAATTTTTTTTTGGATAATTAATAAAATAGTTGTTCTCAGGTTTAACTTTTTCACTTGTGGGTTGTACACCCTATTTTCAGTATTATCGTCCCAAAGGTATAAATGTCCTAATATGGATTTTTTGTATATCGATTTCTCAAAAGATGTTTTAGAAACATTATTAGTAAGAGCCTGATTTAAATTATATATTATAGTTTTAAAGTATCGCGGCACGTAGAAATGAGAAAGAGTGGTGTAACTTATCACACTTTTTACTGTGTACATCAATATTCAATTTCATTTTTTAGCAACTCCACTTTGATCAATAGTACCCGGCATAGTATATTCTGATATAATAATATGTTCTTAAAGAAAAAGAACAAACACTTCTATCACAAATTCGAACTAAACAAGTCAATTTAATAAATAATTAATTTCTAATTAAAAAACAGATAAATCTCAAGTCTAGTGTGATATAACAGATAAACTAAAAATTTTTCTTGTCCAAATAATGATAATAGACCAGCCCAAAAGAAAACTATCACAGGAGTTTATTGGACTACCGTTTGGACAATATAAATATAACTTGTTCTAAACAATCGTAAGGAAGATAATTAAATAATAACAATAATTTATCCTCATAATGTAATAAATCTAAAAATTTTTAATATGTTGACCAAAGGATTATACTCAACCAACTCCAACATCCAAAATATAACCCATAAAAAATCCAATCCAAAAAGGAATAAAATACAATTGACGTGCAAAAATATCCAAGCCCTCTATTCCAAATTGATAAAATAGATAAATATGACTCTAAAATTCTACAAATATCATATATATATATATATATATATATATATATATAAACAAATATGTCAAATCAATAAGAGGGAGGATTGATTTAATAACAAATGTCAAAATAGATCACACGACTAAATTCAAATCGCTGATATCAAAAATTTAATCATCAAATCTAAAACAAAATCTAATATCCAAAATCAATAATAGTTCATACTCAAATCATATATCAAATCAAAAATAAATATCTAATCAGACAATTGCCCTCTCAGGATGGATATATATATATCAAAAGTTATTCGAATATCAAATTCGAAGTCCAATCCAATGTCCAATCCGTTATCCAATCCAATGCCTCATCAAATCGTGAAGATGGACAGAATTTAATAGCCAGATAATTTAATTATGTGCGCAAAAGTCGGAGCAATATCTTAAATAGATAATGTAAAATTCGAATCAAAACATACAGATAAAATTAAATATACGAGACATGCCAAAATTTATTTATGAGCAAAATCAGCAAATCCAAAGTCCAAGTCCAAATTAGAGTTCGAATATAAATCTATGCAGAAATGTAAATCATACACTAAATTTGAGTTCTAATTATTTAAAAACTAATTTAAGGAAGGGTTATACGTATTTTTAATAGCCTTGGGCCAAATCAAATGCGGTTTATGTTAATATTCTTAGCCACCTATATACTCTGTCTCCCATATGTAATGTTACTCGCTATATTTTAACATCCGTAAGGCTTTAGGTGCAATTCTCAAATTTGTCAGATATATTAATATGTCCGAATATATTATATTTTTAATTAAATATCCAAATGGACAGGTCGTATAATATCTCAGATTTTCATTTGGATTATTTTAATATTAATTATGATTTTGCGTAATTTAAACATTGTCAAAATTAAATAAATATTATAAAATTTTGTAAGTTATTTAATTCAATTAGGCTATCGTCTATACTATTACTCGAGTATCGATTTGAATTATAAAATAAAAAAAATGGGATAATAATAATAGTAATAATAATAATAATAATAATAATAATAATAATGGGAGATCGGCGAAGTAGGGTAAAAGAAAAGAGAACAATAAAGAGAGAGGGAGGGAGGAGGGAAATTCGCGCAGAGTAGAGGAAGTAGGAGAACGCAGAAGGAGAAAGAGAAAACGGCATGCGAGAGGCAAAGAGACGCGGGAAGTGCAGCTCGTGGAGGAGGAAGAGTGACGGTTGCGGCGCGCAGGAAGGCGTGCGGTGTCGGGTAGGGATGGCAATCGCGAGAGGAGGTAGAGGCAGCGGTAGCTCGTGGACGACCATCGCGGGCAAGGTGGCATAGCATGAGTAGAGATAGATATTGAATTGATAGAAAGAGAAAGGGCATAGTTGGAGAGAGAGAGATGTCCAATTTGGGTATTTGAATCATCATTTTTTTAGTTTTGTGGAGTATAAGATCGAGAAAAGTATATTTAATCCTTATTTTTAGTCGATTTAATATTCTGATATATTTTGAATACTATTAAAAAATTTTTATTAATATTGTCACGATCCGAAACAAAGTAGGCTAATTCAAATAATTAATTATAATTTCTAAAATTTAAAATTCTAAATAAATTTAAACAAATAACACAAAGTTTTACAATTCGGAGTGACAAACCAAATAAACATGACCTTATCGGACAACCGTTCGGATTAAATAAATATGACCTACTCTATAATTATCGTAAGAGGGGTAATAATCCGTTCCAAAAATCATAATTAAATATAACAGAATATTCAAACTATTCTTCAAATATAACAATGAGCTTATAACCAGTCAATTTTATAATCCAGATACATCAAATATCAATTTAATCCATAATAGAACTAAAACTCACCAAATCAGACGAATGGTTGATAGATCACGACTATACTCCTGTAATGCATTCGAATCTTCTATTCTGAAGGGATAAAATATAAAAAGTAAGTATAATACTCAACAAGTATAATATTTAATCAAAAAGAGTCCAATAAATTAGAGAAAATGTCAAATGGATAAAAATCCGTTCAAATGCAAAATTAATTCAAATCCACGGTATAACAAATCCAATAAAAATTTAAGATCCAAAATTCAAAATTTAGTGGTAGTTTCATACTCAAATCAAATATTTAAATCGAAACAAATGTCTAGATTTCGAAAATAATTCTCGTAGGGACGTGTATATATATATATATTAGTATTATTATTTTTATTATTTATTTTAGATTTTCTTTTATTCCAAAATTCAAATCAATATTCGAACGATAGCACAGACGCACCTTGGACGCCAACCAAATTGATCCTAATATCCTCCCAGATTTTTAAATATTTAATTAATTTTGGCACGTCTAAATTATCCAAAATCATAATTAATATTAAATTAATTCGAATAAAAATTTGAGATATTATACACATGTATGTATTGTTATACATCTGATCTGTTTATTCTAGACATGCATATTTGGCTCATTGGCTAATTTAGGGATTTCTGGTTCGAGATTTATAATTTTAGAGGGTTTACTATTTTTCTAAAAGCTTGAAAAACTTATCGGATATTGTACATGTTTATATCGGTATGTGTATACAAAAATGTGCATGAACTTGTATAGGCCGTATATTTTTACATCAAGCGTCAAGTTGTAGTCACTACATTTGGATTTGTTATTAGATATTTTGCCTAACTCTCGATGGAGAGATTTATTATTTAGAAATTTTTTTTCTACCATTAGAAATTTTTTTCTACCAACAGAAAAGGTTTGGAGTAGTGACCCTTCACATTTGAATGATTTGATTCGACCTTATAATATATTCGAACGTTCTAATATATCTGATAAATTTGAGAATTGCACCTAAAATCGTGAGCAGCAAAACGTGATAACCTTACCCATGAAGATAGAGTACATGGGTGGCCAATCATATTAGCCTAATTTATATTTGATATGGTCTAAGGTTACCGAAAATATGTATAACCCTTCCTCCAACTAGTCTTTAAATAATCGAAATTTAAATTTGATGTATGACTTGTATTTTTACATTGATTCATATCAAACTTTGATTTCGATTTGGATTTCAGATTTAGATTTAATATTCGTCGATTTTGCGTACAGATAAGTCTTGGTATATTTCGTACAAATAATTTTGATTATATGTTTTAATCCGAATATTTTTACTAATTATTGCGGTGCTACTCTGGAATCTGCACACGTTATTAGATTATCTGGCTATCGATTTCTATCCTAAATCACGAGCTAATTGGCCATGGATTTGGACTGGACATTTGCTTATTGGAATCGGTTTGGATATCTTCTGTTTTGTTATATATATATATATATATTCATACGTTTTGATGATAATTGTTTTCTGATTGGACATTTATTTTAGATTTGGATATTTAATTTGAGTATAAGATTACCGTTGGATTTTAAATTTTAGATTTCTATTGGATTTATTTTATCTACGATTTAGATTTATTTTATTATTTAATTAGATATTCATCCATTTAACCCTCCTTTTAATTTATTAGACTCGTTTTGTGTAAATATAATACTTGTTGGGTTTTATGTTTATTTTTATATTTTATCTCTTCAGAATAGAATGGTTGGATACATTGTATAAGTAAAGACGTGATCTGTCAACTGTTCGCTTAATTTGATGAGTTTTTACTTTGTTATCATTTAAATTAGTATTTGATATGATTATATTTTAAAATTGATTGAGTATAGGCCTATGGTTATATTTCAAAAATAGTTCAGATATTATATTATATTTGATAATGATTTTAATTGAATTATTATCTCCGTTACGATGATTATAAAGTATGTCATATTTATATTATTCGAACGGTTATCCAATGAAGTTCTGTTTGATTTTTTATTTATCGGGTCTTATATATTTAGTTTGTCATACCCGAATTTTATAATTTAGTATTATTTATTTAATTTATGTAAGATTTTACATTTTAAAAATTATAATTAATTATTTAAATTGACTTTGTTTGAATGGGATTCATAACAGGTCACTACATCCAAGCTTTTCCTACCTGTAAAAAGAGATTTTTAATAAAAAATATCCCCCGGACGAGAATTGGCATGAATATTTTATAACAAATCTAAATATATTGACCACAATCTCGTCACATGCATGTAAAAATGCATGGCCCATATAAAAATTTATATTCATTTTTATACAAATATACAGTGTCTGATATTTATTTATTTTTTAAAAAATCACAATCCTCATAATTATAAAAAATAAATAAATCTCTCAAACAACCGGTAAAATAGTCATACATGCACAAGGAAAACGAATGGGTCAGTTAAAAGTACATGTACGAATTTAAAATCTCCAAATCAAAATAAAATATTATCATATGTGAAATCAGATAAAGGATAGGGTTAAAGGATACTTATCTCGACCTTATATCAAGCAAATTTGTCGAAATGATACTCCGAAGAACTAAAATGACACCTTCTGTCTTTTCTCCCCACGCTCTCTCTCTGTCTATTCTCTTTCTTTCCTTCTTGCGCACAATGGCAAAGCTCAACCCGTACGCACCTTTTATACCCAACCGGCACCTGAGCTTGCCTTAGGCGCGGCTTGAGCTCTCACCTTTTGAAATCAATGTTCGTGCATGTCTCAAACGCTAACCTTCCCGAATCGGTGCCTTGAGCACTCCTCGGATGTGTACCAAGCACTGTGCTATTAGACTGAATATCCTTCAAATTTTCACAAGATAATTATTTTAAACCATATCCAATTAACTCAAAAATTACAACTAATATTGAAATCATCCAAATAGAGCTCCGAGGTATTGCAGTATTCATTATTGTCTTGATTTAGTATACCTACCATAATATTCACTATTATTATTTGACCTCACAGCATTTACTTCCACATTGAAAACTTTAAAAACATGTAGGGTTTGAGATCTAATGAATAATAATTTAAGGTAATAATTACATGAGTAGTCATCAACAAAGATAATGACGTATTTATGGCCTATAAGACAACGTGGGGTTATGAACAGGCTACAAACATCTATATGTATAAGATCAAGTACACATGCACATATAAGATTTTTCTTAAACTTGTTTACCTGTTTGCCTTCTATACAATCTATAGAATTATTAAAATTTGAAATATGAAGCTTTGGTAATATCATACGATAATTTTCTAGTAAATATGAAAAAACTTATTAGTCTATTTTCCCTTTGTGCTCTCTCTAAGATAATTTTAATTAGATATATTAATATTATGAAATGACTTACCCCATCACCGTAATTTAATAAAAATATTTTATCAACTTTATGGCTTGGATATGTCAGATATTTTGACTCTTATTATGTACAAATTATTATTTAACATAATATTTTAAATATTTAAATACTAATTTACGTATTTTATATGTAAAATACAAAATACGCTTGAAACCAAGTAATAAATGAATGACAAGAAATAAATATTACCTGTGTAAAAAAGGGTGTAAGACGTTACACTTTTGAAGAAATAAAATCGCACTGTTCAGAAAATAATGATATTGATATAGTGGTTAAAATCTTGAGCCCGTTGACAATGGGTAACAGTTGGTATGACATTGGCGCCTCAGTCATGTCTTTTTCCTTTCAGTATCAGTTGGCTCAACAGTTGCCATCTACCCCCCTTAACCAGGAGGTGAGCAGTTCGATTCTGGGGTGTTATGTATTTTGGGCAAAACTGGCAAGATTTATTTAAATATAACGTGACATTGTAATTAACAAAAAGAATCGAAGGAGATGGTGTGTAGCTGCGTACCTAGCACAGAGGTTTGCCCATCTACAAGCAGTATTGATGATTCTGGGAAAAAACCCAGTGGAATTCTTTAAATAAAATAAGGTGTATATTAATTAATCTACAGAACTAAAAATTGTTCCTCCATTTCATTGTGCAGCACAGGTATGGGAGCAGGTGGGCGAGCGAGCATTGTTTGTGACAATCGTGCTGAACTTCTTTCTAAAATTAAAGCAAACCGATGAGAAACATTTCATCGGTAATCAACAATGGCATTGGATAAAAGAAAATAACCAAATAATTTCTCCAATTTAAATTATAAGAAAAGATAGCTAAGGATTAGATCATTTGACCAATTGACATTAATCATTTTAATGAACACCTCTAAAAATTAATAATAATTTAATTATTTTTTTAAAAAAATAAAATAATGGATATGATGGTTATATAGTCTTTGTCATATATACATATAAAAGCTGGAACCAACCGGTTTATATCGTACCGTGGCAAGACGTGACGAACCAACCGACGCCCTTGGCTACGGACTACACGGTCCGTTAATCACGTCTAGGTCCGCGCCACCACGATAAAAAATGAGAAGTCAGCGCGTATGCTGCATACATTCCCCCGCGCGTAGACTATTCCGCTTCCTAGGGTTCCTCCCGCTGCCTTCTTCCCTCTCTACAAATAGCAGCGGCCCACTCCTCGGCGTTTCCTAACCTGGCTCCCTCCCAACATCCGCGAAACAAACACGCCACCGTCGGTCCCTCCGTTTACTCGAAAACTGTATCCGAAGTCTAAGAAACTTTCGGGAGGGGGCATTGGCTGCGAGAAATCTAACTAGGGTACCGTAAGCTTCAATTAATCACACGCTCGCTCTATATATGCCCGTTTACTTCCTTCGGTTTTTTTTCAAAAGAATCACGAACTTCTACCGTAGAAGCTCTTCTCGTTTTTGAGAAGGCTTTCAAGTGAGTTGCCTACTATTCGTGATCTTCTGAATGATGGCAGAAGACCTAGACGACGGGGAGTTTTGGCTTCCTTCACAGTTCCTCACCGACGACGACATCCTAGTGGATTTTGCCGGAAACGCTACCTCTATGGAGAAATGTAGTTTTAATGGGTATGATGGGTTTGGCTCGAATGTTTCCGGTTTCGGATCGTTTGATCCGAACTCGAATAATAATCCATCCATGGACTCAGTAACCGATGCGACAGAGGCAGAGAGTGACGAAGAAGAATACATCGCTTGGCTGACTCGCCAGATGGCTCGCTCAACTCTTGAGGATTGTGTCACCAACACAAAGGTTGATTTGGATTTTTGTGTGTTTGATTCTTCAATTTGTGCTCGAAAGAGGACAACAATTTCTGATATGGATTTTAGTGTTTTTCCTCAGGGATGGGTTTTGTCCGGTTCGCCACAGTCCACCCTCTGCGCAGTTGGCGGCGGCCGCGGCTGTGACTGCAACCACTGCTCGAGTCACGGAAGCCCCAACGGCCTGGTATCACCGCCGCCCACTAACTGCGAGAACAGCGACGCGGCTCTGGATCTTCTGTGTGCGGCCGCTGGGGAAGTGGCCAGGCTGGGGGTTAGAATTGGGCATGAGAAAGGCACTGGGTTCTTTGATAGCAACAGAGCCTTTGCTTATACCCCTCGAAAGTCCGTCCAAGTCCCTTCCCCTCTTCCCAAGATTAACAGCACTGCTCCTAATGGCTGTGATCTCTATACGCGACACCCTATTTCCCATCCTAAGGTGAGTTCTCCTTTTCGTGATAAATCTTTTGGTTTGGAGCTTTTGACCTCAGCGGTCTTCGCTTATTTTCTTTTTTTGGATTGGGCTGCAGCTTCAGCAGCTGGGGCAGCAAGAGGTGATGGAGCAACTGAACCAGGGGATTTGGGGAGGACCGGTGAAATCTAGTGGTCAACAAAACAGAGCTATGAGAAATAACAGCACCAATGACTCAGTTCTCAATGAGGTCGGCAGAAAAAGTAATAACAATCGGCCTCAGAGTCTTTCATCGACTGCTTGGCCACCTCTGCAGCGCAATCAGCAGCAGCAACCTCCGCTTCCTGGAACTGGCATGAGGGCTGTGTTTCTGGGCACTCCCGCGTCCAAGAGAGAGAGTGCTGGCACTGGGGTCTTCTTGCCCAGGCCAACCGACTCACGGAAGAAGCCTGGTACTACTCGGTGGACCACTTTCAATTAATGTTCTCCCTTTCTTTTATTGCAAATTAACTGGATCATGGAATTTGCTTTGGAGGTCAGTCTGCGTTGAATTTCATTTTTCGGATGTTGTACTTTGGAAGCGGGGGAGGGATGGAGAGAGGGCGCGCTCTGACTATCTTGGCTCATGCAATTGTTGTGTTTTCTCTACTTTTTTTTTTTTTTTTATTTTTGACTGTTTTGGTTCACTGGGCAGCATGTTCAACTGTTCTACTCCCAGCAAAAGTTGTCCTCGCCCTGAACAACATCAATGCCCTATCACGCCATCGGAATCCCTCTCGTGCCCCGGGTAATTGGCCTTCTCTATTCCTAGATCAATCAGCCCGGGTTATAGTGGTCTGTAGAAGTCTCAATCTACTCGCATACTGGTTCGCTGTTTAAATGTTAGTATTTTTCTAATTTTTGTGAGCGGATTGAATTTTAAAGTTTATCTTTGACGTGCAGATGGTGCTGTGAGAATCCGAGCTAATAGTGGTAATGGGTTGGAGTCTCAAAGGCGCAATTTGCGTCCACAGTCAGCGAGCAGCAATGGGACCCTGCTGCCTCAGGAGTGGGCCTACTGACTACGTCCCCTTGTGGGTCGGGGCTTTATGGTGATCGTCTCTGAATTGTTCTTTCTAGCTGAACCCCAGAAAAAAACCCGCAGAAGAAATGAAGAACCGCAGGAATGTTTTCATTAGGGAGTTGCGGGTAGTACAGCATGAAGAATGAATGATAGGTTGTTAATGTGAGATTTAAGGAAGGAAACAGCAAGCAATAAAGTGGTTACGAAGAAATGGTTTTTTAGATTAGCGGTAGGGAAAATAAATTGTTTGTATATTCGCGGGCTGCTGGAAGTTGCAGTCCTTTTTTCAAGTATTTTTGGGGTGGAGAACAGGTTCTGTGTCGGTGTTTTTGTTATATTTGCTAGCTGGGCTAATAATGTGGAGAACAACGAGTGATGGCTCCGTTTGTGTGAAGTGCGTTGGCTAAGCACTTGATGTGAACCCACTACGATGGGCGGGGACAACCAATAATATCACTTATAATAAATGTTTCCTATTTCAATTTTAGCTTCCCTCTCTCACCCTCCCCATGTTAAATTTCATGTCCTTTCCCTGTGCAGTTACTTTGGGGGTTTGTGGTGGTGACCGATTGTTATTGTTATTTAATATTCCTTAGATAAATTCAATTCGGAAGAAGTCATGATATCCTTTGGCGAGGAGAGAGATGATTTGACTCTTGGTCACATTTGAAAAATTTTAACCACGATGAAGGTTTAGTTTTATTACGAATGGAACAAACCATAATGGGCCTAACGAGATTAGGCCTATAATCTAAGATTATTCTTTAAAAGTGAATAGTCTTATATTACTTTCATAAATTGAGCGTCCCAATTCTGAGCACACCTTTAAGTTGTTCCTCTGTCGGGCGCTCCTCTAATTCGTCTATCAATTGATGCATCTAAACGCTCTACCGCTATATAAATATATGTATGAATCTTATCCTTCTAACATCTTTCTATTCTTTAATAAGAATATCTGATTTGAGCGTTAGAGAATATACGGTGGAAGTAATTTTTACCATCTTTTGACCTCTTATTTGTAGTTTGTAGTGTGCAAGTTTGAAGTTAATAGCAACAGACATCGGATCTGCTCCAATTCAACCAACCCACAGCGGAAGAATGGAAGGTAATCCGTACAACCCGAGAACCAGGGAAGTATCATTAGCGCCGTCTGTGGAAACGACTAAAAAAATTTTTCACCTCACAATAGCAAAATAAATACGGTCAATACTTATACTCCAATCAGCATGTCGGCTGAAGATATCACCTCCCATGCCAAAAGGTGATCGACGCCAAATTTACGGGCACATGGTGCTCAGCAAAGCACCCTCTTCCTGACCATTTGTGCTCGTCTGAAGATGCAATACCGAGGACTCTATCCTCTTACTCCAGGATGGATGAAGAAGATCAACATCCCGAGTACGAGCTATTGCATAAGTCAGAGGCAAAGTCACTCATGGCAATGACCCTCGGCTGAGTAGCCATGCAGACGAACAATCGATCTCGAGCGCGCAACGCTTACTGTCCAGTCGGGTGCTCTCGACCAATTGTCCCCTGACCGTCTGCACCCGTCAAAAGATGTAACATTGGGGGCTTCACCGATAAACTTTCAAGCGATCTGAGAAAGTCAGTGTCCTCAAAGAATCAATCGGCCCGACGACTTCAGAACCCAGGTGGCCCCCAGTATCAATCTCATCAACCCAACGACCTCGGTATTTGGGAGGATCCGAGCGACGACGTCCACCCCCTGAGAAATTATCGATCTAGTCCTAGGGAGCCAGGTCAAAGCTCAAAGTGGCAACGCCTTATCACTCCTAAGACTACCAACAACCTCCACGAACCCGAAGAGGTCCTAGACAGAATCAACGGACAAGCCACTGCCCAATCCTACACTTGCGAGCTGCCTCGCTAAAGCGAAGAGCATAGCCCGCGGACATAGTAGGGCCAGACCAATGACGTTGCGTTGGGGGCTCCGCCCTCCGACACCTAAACCAACAAAGCGGACAAATACTTGTAGAAGATCTAGTGGCCTAACAACCTCGAGGCTTAAACGGTCATGAGCAAAACAGCTTAGCGGCGACCAGAAGGTAAGCCAAGCCATGAAGCGCAGGTGAAGGCCCAAAGTGGCATGATCCACACAGCTCCAAATGTCATCAGGTGGCGCTGACCTCGAACCCTATAGACTCGGTGAGGCGAACCCGACCTTTCACGGAGTAGGGCTACAAATGCGAGATGCCAACTCGAGCTTCCATTCCCTTGTTCATGGGCAATCCTCGGCCTTGACGATTCTCTCGAGTAAGAAGCACCAGTCAACAGGCTGATCCCGCTGCAACGCCTCCATCGACCTGTTGCGTGGCAACAGACCTTGCAAAAGTTATGGCAACATTGCAAGGGGACTCGACGTGCTTGGCCCACCACACATTGCATCACAGAAAATATCATCCGGCCAAGCGTTGCACCGATTTGGGTCACTTAAGGCAGTATCAGCCAACAACAGGACCTGCACCACGGGCCAACAAGCTACCTAACACAACAGCAATGCGCTATCTAACCAATTCATGGCAAAAAACCAAATCCCACAGAGCACAGGGGCCATAGGCCGGGTCACCTACCAAAGTGCCCCAATGACACTCCAAAGCGGTGCATACCAGCCGTGAACCCAGGCGGTGAACCCGTCACAAGAACACCACTTCGTGCTGACGATTTCATTCCGAATTTAGGTAAGTCTTGCATACACCATACCGTTTGCTTGAATCATGTTTCCGTTAATAGGATAGTAATATTATCTGCTCATACGAGTGATTACATAACCCTGCGTAACATAATGCAACCTAGACTGTCCCTAACTCGGACGGATTTTCACCCCTTGTAATTAAACCCTAGTCATCCAGCGCCCCCGTAAGCGGTCGAATTAAACTCTGGTCATCCAGGTGGCTCGTAAGAGGTCGAATTAAACCTCAATCCCATCACCGAACGGCCCACGTACGTTCGAACTCAAAGCTTTAGGGGGCTTTTCAGCATACGTACGGCGACCTCCCGAATGAGAGAGTACCATTAGTCAACGATGGTCGACGGACTAGGACCAAACGCATGAAAGCTACGACATCCTCAAATAAGACCGAGCATCGATGATACATGCAGGCGACGGCCTAGGCTAGCAAAAGCCAGATAATGATAGCCTCAAAGTTTGACCGACAACCACATCTTCCAACACCATGGCCTCCTCTTGTCAGGAGCAAATGCGACCAACTAGGCGTGTTTGTCAAAGCCAGGAGACTTAGATGACAATCGTGTCTCCTCAAGGCCACAACTTCCCTTCACGGGAACGATTAGGATCTGACGGAAGTCATCCCCAACTGCCCTGACCCTCGCTAGAAAGCAAAGCAGCATCCTCGAAGAGGGAGTCATTGAGATCGGGATCCGAAGCTTGGCCGTGGTCACAGTATTGACCCATTTGCTCAACCTAAGAGCTAAAGGATCTCTAATTCCAGCAACTGAGTTTTCTGGGTGCTCCTCACTCCCAACCCCATTGGCTGACTCGACAACAGCAATGCACGATGAAAAGAACTCTTCTAGGGAACGCAATGTGCATCCTATTGCCACACCTCGAACGATCAGTTATCTAAAGGCAAGTCGCCTCTCGACCTATCGAAGTGCGTCCTTACAGGGAGGAGATCTGATCTTAAGCCTGAGATCTTCCCTCTACGCGCTTCTGGATCTTGCCTAAGACTCAGATGGCTTGCAGTTGGATATGGTCAATAAAGATTTTCAGCTCTGCACTGCTCTTCGGATTTGAGCGCTTTGGTCAACGGATTCAGTCAACCAGCTTTTTTCGCTCTGTTTTGCTATTCGGATCAAGTAATGCAGTCAATCAAGCTGGTCAACCATCAATCCGGTTTTGTCCTCTATCCAGAGTCAAGCTATCCGGTCAATGAATTCAGGTCAAACCTGAGGGAACAGCACGAGTAATCTCATCCCATCATAAATATGTCGGAGGCCAAAAATTCAAACCACTAGCATGGGGGGCAAGTGATAGATCCAGCTACAATTGACCCAATAAGACTAAACCCACAATCTAATATCATTCTTTGAAAGTGAAGAGTCACACATTACTTTTACAAGATGAGCGCATATGTGTAACACAGTATAAAAGTAAGTACCCTCAAACTTTGAAAAACAAATTCAAAGAAGCTCCAAAAGCTCCATAAAGCCCCACATGGCTCGGAGAAGGATACAACCATTACTAACCAATATCTAACGAGAGCAAACAGGCAGCTAGGAGGCATTCGGTCCTCCTCCCATCAAGGAGGTGACTAAGTCCGCTTGTCCGGAGGCCCCTTGGCCTACCTCCTCCTGTCCAAAGGCCTTCAGCCCTCCTCCCATCTAGAGACCATCCTCCTGCCAGGGGGCCATCTGTCCTCCTCTAGTCCTGATGGCTTTCAGCTCTGTTCCTGTCTGAAAGCCCTTCAGTCATTTTCCAGCCATGAGGCCCTCGTCCCTCCATTCGGTAGCTTTGAGCCTTCCGTCCCGGAGTTAGGAGCTCGTTGTCCAAGAGTTAACTCTCCACTCAGGTAACCAGTGCAGTTTAGTCCTTCTCTAAGCCGCCCTTCGCAAACGCATCTCTCAGCCGTCCCCGACCGGGCGTGCCTCAAAGTCATCCTCCACGGATACATCTCAAAGCCACCCCTCTGCCAGGAGCACCTCTAAGCCGCCCTCCATGGGCGCACTTCTAAGCTGCCCCTTTGCCGGGCACGCCTCTAAACCACCCATCAATTAGCGCACCCAAATGCTCCGCCGCTATATAAATATATGCATTTATTGCATCCTCCTAATATCTTTTTATTTTTTGAGAAAAATTTTTGATTTAAATATCGGATGATATACGGTGGGAGCGATTTCCGTCGTCCTCTAACCTCTTATTTGTAATTTATGATGTGTAGGTTTTAAATTAATAATAACGATGGTCGAAGCTACTCCAATTCAGCCTATAGCAAAAGAATCGAAGGTTTTTTAATCCGTACTAATCTGGAAACAATCAACGTATCAATATTTGCCACTTTTATAATGTTTATAGCGTCATCTTTCGGTTAGCTAAGCATCACCTAGTGTTTTATATATTTATTTATTTATTTTTGTGGATGAATAATTTTAAAATTGCTTTCCATTCTTAGACTTTGATGTTTTAAGCTTATTGGCAATTTAACTACGACTAGATTTAAAAATGTATCCAATGTAATAATATAATAAATGACTGATGTAATAGGGGTCGCATCTATGGGCAAACGTGTAGGGAAGCAGTGTTTGATAATTGTAGTCTAAGGATGTAGCCGTCAGCCGAATAATTAGCTTCGACCGATATGATTAGACCGATATATATAATAAATGACAAATTGCAAGTTAGGTAGGGCGGTGAGGGAGGAGACTGCTATCAGCGAGCCCTCTCACCAGCAAATTGCTGATCAAAATTCTTTTAGTCTAATCTGTTTTTTATTCCGTATGTCGACGGTTAGTTTAAAATTTGTGCAATTTTATTTTATAAAAAGAACTTTTAAAGTCCCACATCATGTAATAAATATATATATATATATATATATATACATGCATCATTTTCCGAGCACAGGTAGCGTGCAACAACATTCCATCTTGCGAATTACCTCCTCCTCCTCCTCCTCCTCCTCCTCCTATTGTTTTGTAGGTAAATAAGAAGAGCATTCACTGTTAAAATAGAATCTTTACAAATTTTAAGAATTTATTTAATATTTATCTCACAAGTCCTGCAACCAAAAATTTAAATCACAACTGAAAAGAATTAAATGTGTTTTGAGGATTTATCTCAGCATTGCTATCCAGTTTACCGCAGCTGCCGCGGATTTGTGTTCAGGATGTTGTGTAAAATGAAAAGGGCGGGTGCGTTTAGTTGTGAAAAATATTAGGGGTTTGTTTTGTTATGGAAAAAAAGAAAGATTAATAATTAAAATTTTAGAAACTTGTTTAAATTTATTTGTTTTTCAATTAGAATATTAGAAAATAATTTTAAAAAAATTTTTACTCGGAATATACTTTTAAAATACTCCGGTAATATTAAAACTAGGCATACATATATTTATACTTTGAAGTATAAATTTACTCCAAATCTGATATAACAGTTATTATAATAAAAATGAAAATTTTCAATCGATTTCATAATTCATTACAATTATATATTTTTATCTTCTTTATTAGACGTATCTACTACTAGCTTAAATAAACTATTGCATAATTGATTTTTTGGACTTTTTACTTTGCACCGTTCGGAAGTACATTCGGTCTCTGTTAAATATTAAGTGTGATCGTACTTAGCATGAATTCGAAGTTGGCTCGAGCACTACGATGCCAAAGAGCTTCAATGCGCTGTGTACTTGAGTTAGCTCAAGCACTGTAGTGCAAGAGAGGTCCATCTCAAGATTTACTTGAAATTGGCTGGGTTATTATAGTCTCAAACTTGCCCAACTTCCTTAGCCGTGCAAATATTTAACAACAAAATGTCGGCGTCCAAATGAGCGATCGAATAACAAAAGGTATTGGATTACACACACATAAACAGTAAAGTAAAACGTAAGAAGAAAAATAAATACCAAATATTTTACGTGAAAAATCTTTCTAAATTAAGAAAAAAATCACGAGACTTTCATTCTCAAATAATCAACTATGTGTGAGAATTGGTTACAGAAATCGCACGAATACAGAAGCCCCTTAGAAACAAAGATGAAGAACAGAGCACGAGAAAACACACACTCACTGCTCTCTATGACACTTCAATCTTCGCTCCTTCCTTTAAAAAATTTCTTTCTCTCTCACTCTGTGATACTTCTCTTTACTTACATCAACACAATACAATATGTATACACGGCTGATGAGAGTGATAGCCATGCCAACGTAAAGGACACGCGTACAAGTAGCCACCAAACAGTTTGCAACTCTACAACAACTCTACAGATTGTCAGCCTTGCAAAAACGGTCCACCACTCTGTAAAAACTGCGTACATATTCTCCACAAATCTCGCATGCTCAGAAGATTTTCTGAACTGACCTCCACGTGTGCTTTTTGTCTTTAAGTTTTCCAACCTCCAAAAATGCCTCCAGGCATTACCTATGGACCTCAGTTTCCAACAGTAATAGGTTTTCGGATATTACATAACATCCACAACCATTTTCAGAATCCACGAATGACTTGCTCATAAGTCCGTCGATAATATTACTCATAAGTCCATAGACCATATCGGCGCAAAAGTCCACGACCACATTCTCAGTAAGGGAGTGACCCCAACAAACTTCCCTTTACGATCAAATAGGAACAAAATTAGTTAGCCCAACAATGTCACAACAACCTTTCAGCTTTCCCTTTGATAAAATTTTGATCATCATGTTTGATCCATTTTCATTTGATTGGACCTTCTCTACTAATAGTCGCCCTTAATCAATAATTTCTCTCACCCAATGATATCAAACGTCAATGTATTTCGATCTCAAATGGAATGAAAAGTTACTGCGCAAATTTATAGCACTTTGGTTATCACAAAGTACCACAAATTTTTCTTATCTTATGCCCACCTCTTAAACAAACCATTTTATCCATAACATCTCCTTACTGGTCTCAGTCACAGTAATGAATTCAGCCTTCGTAGAAGAAAGGGTAACGCACTCTTACAGCTTAGATTGCCAAGAGACTGCCACTCCGGCAAATTTGACCAAATGCCATGAGGTGAAATTTTGAGAGTCAACATTCCCAACCATGTCCTCGTCAGTGTAGCTGACCAACTTGAGCTTCTCTTCTCCAAATTGCAAACACATCTTTGGAGTCCCTTAGAGATATCTAAGAATCCATTTCACAATAAACCAATACTCCATCCCTGGATAAAGAGAAATCTGCTGACAGTCCAACCGTCTAAGAAATATTCGGCCTTATACATACGACTGTGTACATCAATTTACCAATGGCCGAACAATAAGGTTTTCTACTCATGTGGGCTTTCTCTATGTCCGAAACGGATACTGTTTTTTACTCAGCCTGAAATGGTTAGTTAGTGGGGTGCTCACTGGTTTAGACCTTTTCATGTTAAAGCGTTACAACACCTTTTCAATGTAATTCCCTGGGGACAACCAAAACTTCTTGTTCTTTCGGTCACGAAATATTCTGATCCTCAGAATCTACTTCGTCTGTCTGATGTCCTTCATGGTACATGATTGTCCCAATTGCTTCTTAATCTCTTTGATCAGAGTACTATTTTGTCTAACAATTAACATGTCGTCCATATAAAAGAGAAAGACGTCAAAGTCGTCCTCGAAAAATCTCTACACAAAAACGCAGTGGTCAAAAGTAGTCTTTTGATATTCTTGTCCGACCATGACAGATTCAAACTTCTTATACCACTGTCTTGGAGCTTATTTTAATCCGTACAAACTCTTCCTCAGACGACAGACCAATCCTTCATTCCCTTTAACCTCGAACCTCTTTGGTTGTTCCATATAAATTTTCTCTTCAAAGTCATCGTGGAGGAATGATATCCGAACATCCAGTCGCTCTATCTCCAAGTCCAAGACAGCTGCCAAACCAACCACAACACGGACCGAGGATATTTTTACCATGAGAGCAAAGATTTCATCAAAATCCACACCTTTGCGCTGATTGAAACATTTCACTACCAACCGCACCTTGTATCATTGTTGCACAGTGTTCTTGAATATTTTCAACCGAAAGAACCATTTGTTCTTTAGAGCTTTCTTTTCCTTAGAAGTTTAGACAAATCAAAAGTATGATTCTCATAAAGAAAGCTCATTTAATCTTTTATGGATTCCAACAATCTCTCCTTATTCTCGTATTCCATAACCTCTTCAAATGTCTCAGACTCTATTAGTGAGTAAGACATCTCACTAGGAGACAGACGGATGGACGGACGTCTTTCTCTTGAGGATCGTCGCACGGGATCCTCTTTGACCTGTTGAGGAATTATTTCATTTTGGTCCTCGTGAGGTGCCGTGTCCATCTCACCATTATCCTCGGCCACTTTAGGACCGTTGTCCTCGTCTTCCAGGGACTCCGGTCAGACAATTTTAACACTTACCTTATCCGTCCGAGTAACATCAGATTTTGTTTTCCTACCAATATTTTCAATAGTTTCATCCTCAATAAAAGTCACATCCCTTGACCGGACGAGTCTTTTCTCAATAGGATCATAAAATTTGTAGCCTTGTTCGTCTTCCCCATAACCCAAAAATATGCTTTGCTATATTTTTTGCTCCAATTTGCTCCTTTCATCTCTCGGGATATGAATATAAGCTCTGCATCCAAATACCCTTAGGTGCTCATAAGAGGGCTCCTTATCCGACCATATCTTCGCTGGCACCTTGCCATTTAATGGCTTATTGGACGACCTATTAATGACATAGGTCGTGATCTTTAATGCTTCTGCCAGAAGGAACTGGACAGCTTCACCTTAGAGAGCATACACCTCACCATTTTTAATAATGTGCAATTCATCCGTTCGGCCATTCTATTCAGTTGCGGCATTTTTAGTGGTGTCCTCTGATGCCTAATGTCATGAGACCTAAAGTAAGTATCAAAAGCCCCAATATACTCTCCTCCGTTATCACTGTAAAGAGTCTTTAATTTCTTCCTTATTTGCCACACTATAAGAGTATGAAATTGCTTAAATATATCTAGGACTTGGTCTTCAACGGGTAAACCCACAACTTCTTGGAGCAATCGTCGATAAATAAAACGAAATATTTGGCTCCACTAAAGGACTCATTAAATGATCCGCACATATCTGTGTGGATGAGATCAAACATATCAGCCTTTTACAGGAACGAATCTCCATGGAACGAGACTCTACGTCACTTTTCGGCTATATAATGACACATCCTCAGACCATCTTCCTTCAGCTCTGGGATTAGGCACTTTCTGGCCAGATGACACAATCCACATTGGTTCATGTAACCTAACCTCCAGTGCCACAAGTCCTCGAACTCCTTGGTGGTGATAGAGTTTGCGTCCCCGATTACTGCATAAGCTTTCATCACGTATAGATCGGATGACTTTTTCCCTCGGGTTATAACCAGAGACCCTCTGATCAGCTTTCATGCACCATCACAGAAGATATTATAGTAACCTTCATCATCCAATCGGCCAACTAAAATAATATTCAACCGGATATTAGGAACATAATGAACATCCTTCAGTATCAGTTTCGTCCAATTATTGGTGACCAACACAACATCACCTCTCCCAACAACCATAGATGTTCCTTCATTTTTCATTCTTATCACTCCAAAATCTCATGAAATATAAGAGGTGAACAAACCTCTTCTGGACGTGGCATACAAAGTGACACTAGAATCAACCACCCAATCGGACTCCTGGTTCGTCAGGCTTGTCACGTTTTCTTTACATGTCAGTAGAAGATCGCCTCCAGTGACCATAAAGATCGAGAACATTTTCTCTCCTCGTCCTTTCTCGGCTTTCTCTTTCTCTGTAATTTCTCGCTTCCACTTGAAGTAATTTTTTCGGATGTGTCCCTTATTGTCACAGTGGTGACACTCAAGATTTTAGTATTTTGACTGAGACTTACTACAGCCTTTCTCTCTGGTCTTCTGGCCATGTCCACTGCTTCTTCCCTTGAACTCGATTATAAGTACCTCGGATTGTGAAGATGTTGAAACCCCTTGTGATCATCTTGACTTATTCGTGAACAATGATACAATGACATCGTCCAACTTAAGCGTGTCTTTTCAAACCAAGAAGGTGATGACAATGTGGTCATAAGAAGCTGGCAGAAAGGCCAACAGTACCAACGCATTGTCCTCCTCCTTAATCTCTTCATAAAAAACTAATATCTGCGTCATGATCCGGTTAAACACGTCCAAATGTTTCTCAAAGTTGTCAACCTCTGATAACCGCCGGCCATAGAATTGTTTCTTTATATGTAACCTTCCGCTGGATCTGTCAGATCAAGGACCTCTTAGAGAGTGTTGTCCGCCAAGTATAACTTGATGGTGTAGTTGGCAAGGTCTCTTTTATCTTGTCATTCATCCTCAGTCGGGTTCATTGGGTTCTCCTTTTTCTTCAGGGCCTTCACCATTCCTTCCCTAATTAGGATATTCTTCACTCTCTCTTACCAAATGATGAAGTTGCATTGACCATTAAACTGCTCCACACTAAACAGGAAGTTTTTTTGAATATGATGATGACGCCATTAGGATAGAGTTCTCAACCTGTTTCTGATACCACTTGTTGGCATCCAAATGGGCAATCGGACAACAAAAAGCACATGATCACACACACACGAACGGCAAAGTAAAATAGAAGAAGGAAAATAAATATCAAATATTTTACGTGGAAAATCCTTCTAAATTAAGAGAAAAATCACGAGATTTTCGTCCTTAAACAATCCACCATGTGTAAGAATTGATTACAGAAATCGCATGACTATAGAAACCCCTTAGAAACGAAAATGAAGAACAGAGCACCAGAAAATAAACACTCACTACTCTCTATTACATTTCATTCTTCGATCCTTCCTTCAGAAAGTTTCTCTTACTCTCACTCTATGATACTTCTCTTTACCCACATCGACACAATACAATATGTATACACGACTGATGAGAGTGACAGTCATGCCAATGTAGAGGATACACATACAGGTAGCCACCAGGCAGCTTACAATTCTACAACAATTCTGTAGATTGTCGACCCTATAGAAACACCTCACCACACTATAAAGATTACGTGCATATTTTTCACAGATCTCGTATGCTCAGAAGATTTTCTGAGTTAGCCTCTATGTGTACTTTCTATTTTAAAGTCTTCGAACCTCCAAAAATGCCTCCGCGCATTACCCATAGATCTCAGGTTCCAACGGCAAAAGGTTCACAGGCATTACATAATATTCGTGACCATTTTTAGAATTTACGGACAAGTTGCTCATAAGTTTACGGACAACATTACTCATAAGTCTGTGGACTATATTGACACAAAAGTCTACGATCACATTCCCACAAAGGGAGTGACCCCAACACAAAATATGTGACAGTTTAATGAACGTAAAATTTTAAAAAGAAAATTACAATTTAAAAAAATTGAAACTGATTATTATTATTATTATTATTTTAATTTTAAAAATTGAGCTGTGCAAGACATATTAAGATTATATCGTTATAACATCTTATAAAGTTTAAATTTGCATTAAATTGCACATGAAATTACTGTGAGTAATATTTGCTTTTAAAAACACAACACATCTTATTTAAAAATTAGAAAAGTTTAGAAAGTGTAAGGATCCGGCCGGCGTTTGGGAGGCGCCCCTCGTGAGGGAGGGAGGGAGGATGTTGAGAATGCGGACAGAACTGGCAGGGCAGGGCTGTGGTTCCGACGAGTTCGTTTCCTTCCTTAACAGAAGTCCAGATTGTCGGCCGTAAACTATTCATATTAAAATAAATAATTATTTTTTAATATTTTAAAAAATAATTAAATCAGCTTCGTATATTTAACTTGTTGGGAAGATTTTTATGGGTCTCGGAACTCTTTTGTTTTTTTTTTGGGTAAATAGGGCCTTGGAAATTGCCGACGGCCGTCGATTTCCACTGATTTGATGGATAGCGACGGAAGGTTTTGTCTAATTTCATCGCGTGCATGTGACGGAATCTGTTCTGTTCTGGCACGCTCCCCACCTTGTAGCTTTATTGTGTTAAATTAGGTGATATAAAACGAAAGTATATGATTCCAATGGTACTTTTAGCTGTTGATTTAGATTTTACGTTTTATCTAAAAATACCACAAAGCATAGAATATAAGAGGTCGGGGATGATAAATTTTGTACGTGAGCGTACATGGATGACTCTCTCGCTCTTTGATTATCCAAAAAAAGAAAAAAACCCACTCTTTGTTTTCATAAAGGTTTTCTTTTATTTTGCAGGTAATCTTTTTAATAAAGCAGAAACCAGGTTATAGAACTGTGCAATAGATAATGTCACAGGAATATAATTTGAGATCCTAAACGAATAAAACATTTAATACTAAAAAGACCAAAAAATAAAAGACAAATGTCATTTTTTTAGTTTTTATATTGAATTTTGTTAGGGCTTTTTGTTAGTAGGCTAAGCGATGAAGCATCGTATTTTAAATAAGATTTTAAGTGTTTAGTATTTGTCTAAAGTATTACAATTTTGGCATAAGAATTCGCCATAAATGCATTAGGATTCTTTCGGATTATATATATCTTTACAAATACTTTGATTGACAGGATATTAATTGTGTGAGGTCTGCACGCTAGATAATTAGTGTGAGGTCATAATTTAACCCAATTTTTTTATTTATCATAGCACTTTCCTTCTCAAAAGTGTGGCTCATATTTTTAATATTTATTAAAAGAATTAACTTTGTAGCGTTATTGATCTGCTTTGAGTTTTTTTTTTTTTTTTTATGATGTGTTGGTAAAAATTTTAAAATTATCTCACCCACAGCTATTTTTGTTGTTATATTTTCATTTCAACGTACGGCCTATATATAAAGCTTAAAGGATCAATTCAAAGAGTAAATTCTTCAATAGAAGTTAATGTGTTAGAAAAAGTCAGACCGGGATTTTAGACACCCTGGTAAGTTTGCTAAAATGTATATTCATTATTATTTTCTCTCCATTTTCTATCAAATAATTTCCCTCCTTTAAAAGAGAAAAATATTCATTATATTGATCGACGCGCGTGTGCCAACGCTTATTTTACGTCATTGACTTAACATAATTTAAATTTTTTTTTTTTTTAAAAAAAAAGTCATTTCTAAAAGAAAATCAAACCAGTCGATAATCATTTAAAATCTGACGAAATGTAAGGGAAATTAATGATTCCGTTTCCTACTATACTTGATTAATGTCATTTTGTCCATATTGTCAATTTTTTTTTTTTTAGAAAGTAAATTCAATTCTAAAAGAAACCATTAATCTATACTCATCTACACGATAATCACAATGCGATTAATTTTAGCTCCAATAAGTATTTTAAAAATTGATTTCTCTTTTTATTACTAAAGATGATGGACTAACTTATTTTATCTTTTCTATATTATCAATTATTTTTTAAAATGTGATTCACTGTCTTTCATTTTCTTTTCGCTAACACTTCCACCATATCTGTATGATTCAAAATGGGTATGCATTCATGTATAAGAATCGTGCGTAAGGTATAGGCACCGTGGAGTCAAATTATTTATTTGTCTATCGATATTAATTTATTGAGAAAATTAGAAGTGACCGTCGTACGTTCACGTTCTTCGTTATGAACATGTTGACCTCCCATTATGCGAAACCAAATATGGCATATTCCTTAAGTCTGAAAAGTTATTAAATATTAAGTAGAAATCAAACTTCTAAGTTGTATCCCTTTTTGAATCTTCAAATGACCAAGTACTTTACTATTGTACAACTGCCGTGCACAAGGAATGAGAATGGGATGTGATGAAAATTTGAATCTCCTGATCACTATAAAAAATAATAGATTCTTAAGTATCATCTCATTTTGATATTTAATTAAAGTCGTGTTACAATTTATTTATCTTAAAATTTTTTTATATAAAGTGAAAAATAAATTATTATCATGATCAATTAGATGAAAAAACACATTCATGAATAAAAATGTACGTAATAAAATAGGCATACAAATTTTATATAGAAAATATTCTAAGCTATGATATAAAATATGAGGAAAACAATTTTTTTAACTATAATGTGAGCTCGACAATAATAAATTTTTTAAAATCGTAGTCATATTTACCAAAAATTTAGGCAAATTGAGTAATAAATATAAGAGAATAAATAAAATAAATCACTAATAAAAATATCATAAAGGACAAATAGAATAATATACCTTACAATTTCAAAGAACAAAATATAATTAAATAACAAAGAATTTACAAAATCTTCTCTTTCTGTTCTTACTTTCTACCTTAATTTGGCGTCTAAGGTGATTAGAACAATAACTCACAGGCATAGCCCCAAAATGAATGCTTATGATGTTTGTACAATGACATTTTAACATCCAAATGTGTAAGAAAAAAAGCTTTTTAAAAAATTAAATTAACATAAACGTTTATTATATAAGGCTATACTAAACTATTAAAAAATATTTAACTTTAAAATTATTTATACAAGTAAATTTTCGTGCCAATATAGAGCAAGCTAATTAAATATCATATATAACGGGAGCAAAACTTATCAGGCTGCGATCCAAGCCTAATATGCATATGTAAAAATGAAAAATTAATTTGTATGATGAGAATCCTAAAATACAAGTTATTAATTAATTACATTTTAATTATTCTATTTCATTCTTTATCTCTCATGGACCAAAAGTTGTTAATATACTAGCAAATATATATTTTTTTTAATGACTATCCTTGAAATTTTTAAGTTAAGACATTTTATACTAGATCAAAAGCAAAATCAAAAAATTAGATTTGTGATAAAGTTAAAATTTTTAATTACTTAAAACTGACAAAAACAATGATTAACTATTATTCAACAAAAAACTCTATCAATTTGATTTAATTTAATTATTTTCCAGCCATGCGCAAGCATTTTGGTTGAAATTGATTCTGATTCTAATTTTTATACGGAGAAAAATAAACTTCATCCGAAAGAAGTCCTATCAATCGAACAATAATAATAATTATTATTATTATAATTAATGTCAAGAATGGAAAATAGTCCTCTTCAAACGAATGGCGCCTAATAACCTAATATAAATTGCAATTGTTTACATTTACAATTGTTTAAAAATAAAAAACTATTTTTCCAATATATATATATATATATGAAATAATATAATTATTGTTTTAATAAAAAAAATCAATAATGTATTTTTTTTTAAAAAAAAACAAAACAATATAATTGTTGGGAAGGCAACATGTGGAAGTCTTTCGGCGGAGGTGGTAAGAGGCCCCCACGTCCGTCAGCCCGGCTGACCGTAAGTGGTAGTGGGTAGGCGTGCCCTCCACGTTCTTGGTGTTTTTGACTGGGTCAAACATGTTATATATATATATATTGTAATTGTACGGTAGCTGGAAATACGTGCATCATCTCAAACTTGAAAATATTCTACGGTGTGCATGCGGACGCATGGATGATATTTAAGTAAGTTACGTGTTAGATATTTGGTTTTTGGATGAACATAAAATGTGGTGTTTTCAAGTTTAGAAAGGAATGGTGTAACCTCATTGCTTTTTAAACAAAAGGGAGGGTCCAGAAGATTGCCCACACAATTCACAACTCTCATCAAAAAGAAAATAATTTAATTTCTTTGAAAAACAAAAAATGCATAAGCATGAATTTAGATATATTAATATTTATTTCTACATTACTAATATGCAAAACAAGATGCTAATTTTGTAATTTACAAAATGATTATACATCTCATACAGTTTTTATAACAACTTGAACCCTAAATATCAAACAAACTCAAATTGTTCATGTAAAAATTTCAAAATGTGTAAATAGGTTCAACATCCAATTGAGATTCGACTCAAATTTTATTTTTTATCAAAATCAGATATTGTTCTAATCTTGTCCGAGGATATATTATCATTTGGTCATTTATTTTTTTTAGCGTATCTTTTTTAATGAGTTGTTAAATTTATCGGGATTATATTTAACAAATTATTCACTTGAATTATAGTGAAGGGATTTCAAAATAAGTTATATTTATAGTTGGACACTTTTATATTAAATTTTTTTAAATGTTTAGCCTGTAATTTTTTTATTAATTAAAAAAAATTTTACATTAAATATTGTAGTGTAACTTATATACTTAATTACGTATTTTTGTTTCTCGTACTCTTACGGCATTTGATGGCTGACAATTAATGAAAAATTCAAGAGTTTTGGGTTTGTCTCCACCATCTCAATTGGAAACCCAACAAAAATAACCTAACTACCTACCACTAAATATTTTGTTTGTGCTAATTGGCCTCCAGATAAACTTAAGAAAACTTTCTAATGACCCCACCAACGGGTTAAGTTAAAACAATTAGCTTGTCTTGTATATATATTTAAACATGACGAACTTAGAATAACTTAGGTGATTTTTTTTTTTTTTTCATTTTTTATGCAGGTAGGATGATGATATATTAGAAGTCCACAGCACGTAAATGGCATAACTGAGTTTGAATTTTCTTCCTCGAATCGTATTATTGGAGTTGTCTCCGTCACATATCTAGCCAATGGTGTGTCAGAGTCCGCATTATTGTTGGACTTGGTATTCATCTAAATAAAGTATTATACTAAAATAATTTATAAGAAAATGCATTTTGAAGTGGATTGAAAGCAACGGGAATCTGCCGGAATGACTTCCTCATACCGATTCTTGTATATTCTTAGCTGTTAGTCAACCAAGAATATTGATGGTATATCTTAAGTGGGCCACGGGTGTTATTAACCGGTGATAAACGCTTTCCACTTGCACTTTCATTACGTCAGGGAAAATTGAAAGAAGCCCCACACGTTTATGACTTTTAATCATCAAGAGAATTTGATGTATATAGGATAAGATTGAATTGGATTAAAATTAAATTTTTACCTAGAAAATGGGTCATAGAATTTGGTCTGGGCTTATGGTCAAATAGATGGATTGATCACGATCAGGTTGTTAAATAGCGGATAGCGAATAAAGCAGAACTTAGCAAACTAGTTTACATTTACAATGGGAATGATTTCAATGGATGAATAGTCAGATATTACAATTTGACCTTATCTTTTAACTTATTCATGTGCCTCACAAACCTTACTCGACGAAGGACACATAAGCCGCAACATTGCTGTAAACTGCTCATTGAACCCACCGACTATAGGCATTGTAGTATAGAAAAGAGTTCATAACTGCTCAAGAGAAATGGGTAGTAACTCCTTACATGGATTTCATTAGAAGTAATGGCCATTAAGAAATGCACCATCCTCATAAGAAAGAATTAGTCACTCTACCAAAAATTACTCAACCTATTATAAGTATGTTAAACATTGTTATAAATACAAAGCCTTATAACATAACGAGGGCATTGAAAGTTTTTGGACGAAAAGGTTGTTTGAGCCCTTTAGTGGGAGACTCAACAATATTTTGTTCAAACACAATTCCTAAGCTTACCAAACCTGCTTCGAGGAAATTAAAAGCCTGACCTCCAAGTAACACCTATCTTAAATATGATTCTTAAAGAGGAGAATCACTTTCTGTTACCATTCTTTAACTTTTTTTTTCCCCTCAATATTATAAATTGTCTACAAATTTATTACCTTAAATGTCAGAGGACTAATAAGGGAATTAATCCTGGACCCATAAATTCTTGTATTCAGTTTAATGTATAAAGGATTTGAATTAAATGATCTAAAAATCAATTACAGAATCTCCAAAATAAGAATCCAAATTCATATTATGTATCAAAACTTATATTTAACAAGATATCGTAACTTGAAATGAGACATGTAGAGGTGTTAGACAAGTTAGAATGACATAATTTAATATAGAAATAAATGTGGCGTCGTATTCGGCTGTATTATGCTGATCTAAAACGGCAACGTATGCTGCCTATGCGGTGCCACAAACTTCATTTTCTCATCCCGGCTGGCAGTCCCTTGACCACATATTTACATGACTCGTGTTGGATCGCAATGTACTGGGCCAGTGTACAGGCCGTTCCCCATGCCAAATTCACAGATCGGCCCACATGGAAGTACATATTTAAATTATGAGCCAGACCACACGTTAATTTCACATATTATTTGGCTTTAATTTTAGTTTGTACATTTTATTGTTATTTTTTAATCTATCTAAAGTAAATTATGAACTGTTTCTTAGAATGTAATACGAATGCTATCATCAGAAGGAGCTATAAGTTGTAAAGTTATGACTTGTAGTAATCCATACAGAAATCTAAACTTAGTAATTGACAATTATATTGAATATTATTCGAGAATTATCACCGTAAAATTACAAACACATAATGTGCCTAATGTTGGCTTTATTACTTTTCCTTGACACAGCAACGTTAGAGAAGTCTCCAAATATTTTGTCCATTTTCATTTGTATCAATTGTACAATTTTATATAAGCTTATCTACTTAATTTGTACTTGTCAAACATCATTCGTATATCAAAAGTGGTTGACAAAAGATTGAGACATTTGATTGTTTAAACTATCAGTTACATATGCTTTAGGACGTAATTCAATGATCTTAGTAGCAGAAATTGTTGTCTCTAAATGATATATTTTAGTAGTAAAATACTTTTTTTTCATCATAGGATATTATTTAGTAGTGATAAAATTTCACCACTAAAGAAGCCAATTGATGACAAAACACTGCGTCGCCACTGAAGTGTTTTTAACAATCCAATGATGAATTTATATATCATCACTAAAATTTTTAGTAATAAATTTGTATCTAATAGTGACAAAATATTTTTTCATAAAAAAAGTAATTTATTGTAGCGATAATAACAACTTTTTCAAAAACTCTTAACTAAGCAAAGAAATATATACAAGATTAAAGGTTGAATTAGATTAAGACTGATATTTTAAAAATGATTATATCCTTTATTTGAATATATATATAAAAAATGTTAAGGATGACCAATTTGTGAGATTTATAGGTGAAACCCTAGTAGTGATTAAGGAAAAAAAGATACCCATAAAAACTAGGGTCATTTCTCTTTAAGCTATAGAGTTATTAGAAGATGGGGCCATCAATTTTGTTATAAATAACGCTTTGCAAGCTATAGTTTTTATATGAGTTGTTGATATACTTTTGTAGCAAGTTCTTATAACTTTATTTTTTAAACAAGTAAATTCCCATCATTTATTAGTGGTTTTTCCCCCTTAAAAATTTTTTAATATAAATATGATATTTTATTATATCATTATTTATCTTTTTCCGGTATAAATCTCATGAATCCCAAAAAACTTAATAGATCATGATGCATCAACCAAAGGGATGATTATCACCTTAGCTAACACTGATACAAAGGATACTACACAAAAAATCAATCAAAGCAAAGAGCACGTACTAACGAAAATCTCAAATTCTAACAGGTTTGGTTGCTTCAGTTAGGGCCAACTGATGCTAGCGTGTTATCTTTGTCCTTTGATCATGCAAGATTTTGCCTTCTTTTGAGCTGGAAATGAGGCTTAATGAGGTCAGAACATCTCTCAGTTTAGGTCAACTTCGGGTTCAGAGTTATGTATGCAGTTCTCAGTTGCCTTGTTACAGATCATTGTGAATTCTACAATTTAGAAGTGTTGATTGGATGGATACGAACACATCAAACTCATTAAGGCAAATGGCTGGTTAGACAGCAAACACTCCGACACACACAAAACGGGAGACAAAGAGGAAGAACGTATAGTTTTACGTAAAAAACCTTTCACAAATCGAAGAGAAAAATCACGGAATACTTAATTCTCAACAAATCCACTATGTGAAAAATGGTTATATAAACCACACTGCTACACAAACCCGAGAGGCAAAAACGAAGAATAGAGCACAAGTGTGCAAAACTCACACTTGATTTTTTACTCATTATTCTTACTTTTCTTCCACTCTTTCTCTCCTCTTTCAACATTTAAAATTTCACACACACCTCTCATACATGCCCTGCTCTCTACACACACTACAATATATATCTATTGACTGTTGAAAGTAATAGCCAAGCCAACATGGAGGACACTCGTACAGACAACCGCCTGATGTACGTACCCCCTGTAACAGCTCTATAGCAGCACTCCCCTATAAAAGATTGCGCCCTGCAGAAAACGGCTCTGCAAGTGCCCTGCAGAAGTGGCTTTGTAGAGATTGCGCATGCTTAGACAATCTTTTGAGCTGACATTCACGTCCGCTTTCTTCAAGCAAGTTCTCGAACCTTAGCCGCTCACAAAGACCTTGGCCTTATACTATACGGAGTTCTTAGACCTATGCTACGTAAGTCCTCGGACAATGATGACCCTGTCCATTTCCAGAATCCACGGGTTACTCTGTGCAAGAAATCTGCAACTTTTTTCCTATAAGGGAGTGACCCCAACAAATTTTTTCTTACGACAGAGAGGGAACAAAATTAGTCGGCCCAGTGATGTCACAATAAGTTTCAAGTTTTCCCTTGGATAAAACTTTTGTCATCATATTTGACCCATTTTCATCCAACTGAACCTTCTCTACTGATAGCATTTTTTCATCAATTGCATCTCTCACCAAATGATATCGAACGTTAATGTCTTCGATCTCGAGTGAAATGAGGAGTTCCTATACAAGTGTATAATATTTTGGCTATCACATAGTACCACATACCTTTCCTGCCTTAAGTCCAGCTCTTGGATAAATCTTTTCATCTATAATAACTCTTTGCTGGCCTCGGTCACTGCAATGTACTCGGTCTCGGTAGTGAAAAGAGTAACACACTTTTACAATTTAGATTACTAGGAGATTGTCCCTCCTGCAAATTTGACCAAGTACCAGGATATGGATTTACGGGAGTCAATGTCCTTGACCATATCCACATTTGTGTAGTTGACCAACTGAAGATTCTCTTTTCCAAGTCACAGACACATTTTTTAAGTTCCCTGAAAATATCTTAAGATCTACTTCACAGCAAACAAATACTGCTTTTCTGGATTTGAGAAGAATCTGCTGATAGTACTGATCACATAAGTAATGTCAAGCCTTGTACACACAGCCACATACATCAAGTTTCCAACGGCTAACGAATAAGGTATATCTCTCATGCGGGCTTTCTCTGTGTTTGAGGACAGACATTGCTTCCTACTTAATCTTAAGTGGTTGGTCAGTGGAGTGCTCACTAGCTTGGATTTTTTCATGTCGAACCATTGAAGCACTCTTTCAATGTAGCTCTCCTGGGACAAACAGAGTTTCTTATTTTTTCGGTGGTGAAATATTTTGATCCCCAAAATCTACTTCGTCGGCCTGGGGTCTTTCACAGCAAATAACTATCACAATTGCTTCTTCAACTCCTGAATCCGAGCGCTATATTATTCGACAATCAGTATGTCATCCATATAAAAGAGAATGATAATAAAATCATCATCGAAAAATCTTTGCATAAAGACACAGTGATCAGAAGAAGTCCTTTGGTATTCTTGTCCAAACATGACAGACTCAAACTTCTTATACTACTATTTTGGTGCCTATTTTAGTCTGTACAGGTTCTTCCTTAGACGACAGACAAATCCTTCCTTCCCCTTGACCTCGAATCCCTTTGGTTGCTCCATGTAAATCTCTTCCTCAAGGTAATCGTAAAGGAGTACCGTCCAAACATTCAGCTGCTCTACCTCCAAATCCAGAGCAGCTGCTAAACCAAGCACAACACCAACAAAAGACATTTTCACCATCGGCGCAAATATCTCAGCAAAATCTACGCCTTTGCGCTAATTAAAACCTTTTACCACCAACTGTGCATTGTTCCTCCGCTGTATGGTGTCCTCAGATGTCTTCAACCGAAAGACCCACTTGTTCTTTAGGGTTTTCATCCCCTTAGACAGCTCAACCAATTCAAATGTATGATTTTTATATAGTGAAGTCATCTCATCCTTTATTACTTCCAACCATTTTTTTTAGTTCTCGTCCCTCATTGCCTCGTCAAAATCTTCAGCCTCACCTACGTCAGTGAGCAGAACCTACTCGCTGGGTGATAGGCAGACGGATGGTCTCTTAGTTCTCATGGACCGTCGGACATGTATCTCCTGAGCCTCCTCGGCCTGTTGAGGAATGACGGTTTTCTCATTTTCATTAAATGCCTCGTTAGCTCATTATTATCATCGGCCATTCCTGGGCTGTTGATCTCATCCTGAGGAGGTACTGGACAAACATCATCAACAATAATCTTGTCTGGTCGTCCAGTTTCAAAGTTGACCATCTCACCAATATCTTTGATGGTTTTAGTTTCAACAAAAGCAACATCCCTCGACTGAAAAAGCTTTCGCTCAATTTGGTCATAAAGTCTATACACCAATTCATCTTTCCCGTAGCCTAAAAAGACACATTTCTTCGTCTTTGGCTCAAGTTTGGTCATCTCATTCTTTGGGATATGAACAAAGACTTTACACCTAAATATCTACAGATGATCATAAGATAGCTCCTTTTCGACCAAATTCTTTCTGGTACATCACCATTCAGTGGTCTATTGGATGACATATTGATAACATAGGTCGTGGTTTCAACGCTTCTACCTAATAGGAACAAGATAACTTTGCCTCAGAAAGCATACATCTGACTCTTTCCAACAGTGTGCAGTTCATCTGCTTGGCCACTCTATTCAACTGCGACTTTTTTGGTGATGTTCTTCGATACCGGATACCATGAGACCTACAATAGGTATCAAATGTCTCAATATATTCTCCGCTATTATCACTTTAGACAGCTCTCAGTTTCACCAGAGTATAAAAATGCTCAAAAGTATCGAGGACTTGGTCCTTAATCTTAAGTGGGTAAACCTATAATTTTCTTGAACAGTCATCGATGAACGACACAAAGTATTAAGCCCCTCTGAATAATTTTCTTTAAATGGTCCACACACATCAGTGTAAACTAGGTCAAGTAGTTTTTTCTTCACAGAAGACGAGTTTCCTTAGAACGAGACCCTTCTTTGTTTTCCAGCCATGTAGTGAGGACAAGTCCTCGATCCATCTGCATTTACTTCTGGAATGAGGCCTTTCTTGACCAAGTGACACAATCCCTTGTACTCATGTGGCCTAGTCTGCAGTGTCACAGATCCGAGAACTCCCCACTACTCATGATATTCACGTCCCTGGCCACAGCAGGCGCCATCATCACATATAGGCCGGCAGTCTTCTGTCATTGGACAACAACTAAAGATCCTCTAGTTAGCTTCCATTCTCCTTCATAAAAGGTATTACAGTAGCATTCATCGTCCAACTTGCCAGCTGAAATTATGTTCATCCGAATATCAGGGACATCAGTACTTCTTTCAATAACAATCTTGTCTCATTATTGGTGACCAGCAACACGTCACCTTCACCAACAATTGGGGACGTTCCTTCATTACACATCATTATTACTCCAAAGTCTCTTGGAGTATAAGAAACTAATAATCCCCTTCTGGATGTCACGCAGAGAGAGACACCGGTGTCAACCACCCAACTGGACTCATGATTCATCAAACTCACCACGTTGTCCACTTTACAAGTTAACAGGAGGTCGCCTCTTGTAACGACTGAGACTGAGGCCTTTTCCTCATCTCATCCATTTTCTCCGTTACACTTTCTTTCAGCATTTTTACGCTTCCACTTTAACAATATTTCTTAATGTGGTAGTTCTTATCACAATGATGACACTCAACATTTTGAAACCTTGACCTGGACTTACTACGACCCTTTTCACCTTGCTTTGGGCCGTGTCCCTTACTCTTTCCCGTGATTTAGTCACGAATACCTCAGAATGGGAATAAGTGGTAGTCCCCTGAGACCGCCTTGTCTCATTCATGAGCAAGGAGACAATGACATCGTCCAACTTAAGTGTGTCCTTTCTAAATAGAAAGGTCGTCACAATATGATCATATAATACTGGTAAAGAAGCCAACAACACCAGCACTTTATCCTCCTCCTTGATCTTCTCATCAATGGCTGATATCTGTGTGACTATCCTGTTGAACTCATCCAGATGCTTTTCAAAACTACCTCCCTCGGACAGACGCAGCCCATAAAACTGCTTCTTCACATGCTGTCTCATGGTCAAGGATTTGGACTTATATTTGCTTTCAAGCTTCTCACGGACCTCAACCGGGTCTGACAAACTAAGAACCTCTTGAAGCGTATTGTCAGTAAGACATAACTTAATGTGCGGTTTGCAAGATCTCTCTTGTCTTGCCATTCCTCATCGGTCAGGTTTTTCAGTTTCTCATCTTTCTTCCTCAATGCCTTCACGGTTCCTTATCGGGTCAAGACGTTCTTCACCCTTTCTTACCAAAGGATGAAATTGCCCTACTCATTGAATTGCTTCACGCTAAATTGTGAGTTCTTTTAGAACGATGCCATTTAAACAATGGCTCTGAATTTGGCTCTGATACCACTTGTTGGTCTTGTAAATGATCAGACAGATACGAACACTTCCAACTTGTTAAGGCAAATGGCTAGTTAGACAGCAAACACTCGGACACACATAGAATGGGAGACAGAGAGGAAGAACGTACAGTTTTATATTGAAAATCTTTCATAAATCGAAAAAAAAAATCACGGGACACTTAATCCTCAACAAATCCACTATGTGAAAAATGGTTACACAAATCATACGACTACACAAGTTCAAAAGGCAAAAACGAAGAACAGAGCACAAGTATGCAAAAACTCACACTTGATTTTTCACTAACTGCCATCACTTTTCTTTCACTCTTTCTCTTCTCTTTCAACATTTAGAATTTCACATACACCTCTCATACATACCCTACTCTCTGCACACACTACAATATATATATATATATTGACTGTTGAAAGTAGTAACTAAGCCAACGTGGAGGACACACGTACAGATAACCGCTTGACGCACATATCCCCTACAATATCTTTGCACCGGCACTCCCCTGTAAAAAATAGTGCCATGTAAAAAACAGCTCTACAGGTGCCTTGCAAAAGCGACTCTGCAGAGATTGTGCATACTCAAATAATTTTTTAAATTGACATCTACATGCACTTTTTTCAAATAAGTTCTCAAACCTTAGCCGCTCACAAAGACCTCGGCCTTATACTGTATAAAGTTCTCTGTTCTATGCTGCATAAGTCCTCAGACAATGATGACCACGTCCATTTTTAGAATCCACGGACCACATTCATGCAAAAAATCCGCAACCTTTTTTCCACAAGGGAGTGACCCCAACAAGAAGGGCTACCAAATACTCCAGGTAGCTTTGCAAAGCATAGTTGCAGTCTTTGATGGTCCTTTGCCCCTGTCGGAGCCTCGATCTGCGGGCAGCTCGGTTGCAAAGTAAGACTCCATTGGTAGGAAGATATAGCAGACCTTGTCTATACATTGCATAAGCCCCTGAATATTTGCCAGCTCGATAATATTAATTTCCAGCTCTATGAGCATCTGCAGCTCCCCAAGCCTTCTCCAGCCACGTTAAGGATTCTATATTTACTTCCGACGTTGCTGCCTGCTATGTAGCTTCAACTGTTTCTTCTCACTATTTACTTCCTTGTGAATACTATACCTAATAGACAGGTTTTCATGTTACTCTCTTATGAGGCACAGCAGTTAGCAACAATGGTGGATATAGGATTTTATTTCAGTCATACACGTATCATCATATATCTTATTAAATCATTAGATCATCGGAAAATGAAGTGTAAAAAGATTCATAATAATGTATCATCCTTCGTTTTATTAAATTAGCATAAGATAATGTTTTTACAATTGTAACCATATTGATTATGAAGTAGTAGGATTTCATGGTTATAGAAACATAGGTACAATTTTAATACTATACATATATAAAGTTGTTAGCAACTAAACATTTTCAATATTAAATAATTAAATTAAGATTTGACAATAATTTTATATTTTAACAAGTCTCCAACTTAAGACTTAAAAAGTAAGTTAAAATATATCAGCTTAGTGCCACATACTGAATTATAAATAAATGTGGTTAAAATTATTTGGATAGCATACCAAACAACCAACCAACCTAAAAATTTAAAACATTTTAGTAAAAACTAATAATTTTATACTCCAATGGTAGCTGAATCTTACACACTTTCTATGATCTCAAGACCTTGAAAAAGTCCACATAGACCTAAAGGGGGAGGTATGGACTGAGATCCAGCAGTGACGAATCTAATCAAATAGTTATCTATATATGCTAATTGTACCGGCCCCAAGTAATGCAGCTGAGGGAAGAATTTTTGATCAAATTAAAAACGTATAGTTCTAGTCAACTAAAATTTATTCAACAAATCTAAATGATTAAATATTCATAAAAAGTCAAAGACAATTTTTTGATTAATATTTCAAATCTCTTTTTTAAAAATAATTTTTAAACTTTCTTAAATTAAAAAATTAATCTTAGGTGAATTGAATAATATGAGAGAGAGGTGGTTAGTAGCTAATTAGCTTAATAACATAATATAATCAAGGAGGGGATGATATAATTAAGAGGAAAGATGAGAAAGGAATAGTATAGAAAGTAACTACCGCCAGCTTAGATAAATCAATAAGAAAAGATGAATGACAACAATGATACAACACAGCATACTGGAAGACAATTATAAGTAAAATAAGACACAAAATTTTTATGTAGAAAGTTCTCTTTTGAATATGAGAAAAAAATTATAAAATTATGAATCCATAAATTTTCACTATATAAATCTGATTACACAAATCCCAATACAAAAACTTGACATCTTGTATCAATAGATCCAAACAATAGTAGAAAACTCCAGAGTAAGAGTAAAAAAACTTTCTTCTCTCTTTTCTCTTTATGTTCTTCACTTTCTCTCACTAACGACACTTACTAGTCTCTCTAATTTTATAAAGTGATTGGCCCAAAGTCTTTCTCAAGCGTACTCCCCTTGTATAAACCCCAAATAGAGTTTTAGCGTACTTTTTATAAACCCTAAAGATGCCCGGTAGCCAATCATCCTTCAAGCAATCAAGTCTTCATTCAGATTTTAGCACTCCAATTGCCTCTCAAACTAAACAGTCGGGTCGGTTGCCTCCGTCTCACCAATCCAGCTAGTCAGCCATTGTCTCACCAGTCTGATCAGTCGGCTTTTAGACTCGGCACTGACTTGTCATCCTTCATTATTGGCTCCATCATGGTTTCCTTTTGGTCCAATAGTCTAACTAGACGCCCTTTGGCCTTAGTTGCCATCAGCCACTTCGCCACGCGTGTGAAACGCATGCGAATACCACAATATTCAATCTTGATATTATACCCATGTGAGTATTCAGCTACACTTCCGATCGGCTTGTCAATTATATATAAATTTATACATGAGTGACCTATATCCTAACAAATAAATGGCCAAATTAATTAAGGAAAAGGTTAGTGAGCGGAGGTGGTTAATTTGTTCGGAAAGGAAAATATGTAATTAAAAATATCTTGTTTAATAGATATTAAAAATATCAAAAAAATTAAGCCTTTTTTTACTTAATTATTGTAGTATCACCGGGGGCCATATGTTGAGCCTCGAAGAAAGTGACATGTCATGGTCCAAATTAAGAGCTCCTGCTAGGAAGGCGTGAATATTGTGTTGACAATAACAATGTTATATACTAGAGGTCTACGATAATTTTATAAAAAATGATAATAATATCTATTATATAATCTCATTCAACAGAAAAAATAGTTAAGTAAAAAATATCATTTAATGAATGTCACATTATATTTTTTACAAAATTATAATAAACTTACACTATTAATAGTAATGATGCAGGCACGTATCCAAGTCACTGGGACAGTGATACGAGAGATGAGCACAACAAAACGTTAGATGGCTTTTGTCCAAATATTATGAGGTAGTAGTAGGCAGCAGACATGAGGCTTTTTATGCTCTTGGAGCTCCAACAACAGTACGATTGTTGAAACTGTATGCGTCTCTGGCTCAAGAACTATAATAATGAAGCCTGGATATTATTTCGAATACAACTAATCCCTAAAAGTCTGACCCTAAGGAAAATTGCTTGCACGATTAGTATCTTCTTTCACTAAATCGACCACGCCATTGATTACATGATAAAGTCGGGGGGGCCCCAAATTGTAGTCTCGAATGACACATTAGCATTATTCAGTGGACAAGAGCCAAAGCCAATCAATCTAACGGGTGCCCATGATGCTGTTGAGCTCCACCTACAGTGCCAAAATTATAAACCTTGAACTGGTGCTAATTGGATGTGGCGGTAACACCCAGTGCGGATCATAAAGTAGATATACCGCCCACTAAGTACCGAAAACTTGGCCTATCAACCCGTATCCATGTGGCCAACAAATCTTTAGTCTAGTAACTCTCTATTTCGCCTGTAAGTACAACCCTTTACCTCAATAGAAGAGATTCAATTTAGAGAAAAAAAGTGGTCATTACTTAGATAAATCTCACACATATCAAATATTAAAGTGAATTTTTTCATAATTTTGGAACCCCGAATACCTTTCTTAAAAATATGAACACTTTTCTCAAGTATTTCACTTAAATGGAACATTCAATAATATGATAGAAATATTAAATCTATTACCACTAAAACTATACGGGATTCATGTCATCACTTTGTCGGAAGATATTGTCGTCCACAATGACTCTATTTCTCGGCCCAAGCTTTTAAATACCTCGGGCCCTTTTATCTTCTCCTAAAATAGTAGTCTTACTATTTGATTTAAATACGTTGATAACTATCTGTCCCTTATTTACTAACTTGAGCCAATACTGATTTAGACAATGAAGAGTTTTCCTAGTAGCACAATCCAAAACTTTTCATTAATATTATTTGTGGTGTAAAGGATTAGGTAATTAGCTTATCGAAATTGAGCTCTCATCTTTGGTCACACCTCTATTCCGAATGATACCTCAAATTCATGTATGCATCATCAGTATTAATTGATCAAGTGTTGATGTGATGGTACCAAGCCAAACGTACGGGTGGGGGCATACGTCTTGCCTTTCATGAATAGTTCGTGTTCTATTTAGTAAATGCTTGAAAAATACCAGTACTTAGTAAATGCTTGAAGAGATCACGTAATATGTAACAGCATCGCCTCAATTGACGTGATCACGCCCATATTGAAACATTTCTGTCACATAGCTTTCAGGTAAAAGCCTATGTTTATGGTCATTGACAAATGATGATGACATGGCACCATAATAAATCTTAAGAATTTGCACTTGAATCAAGAATATCGTTTATACTGACGAAAATACAAAACTTCCCTTTTATATTTCAAATAATACCAAAAACTTCTAAAATTTCTTCATTTTAATTCTACTATCAACTTCTTTTTTTTTTTTTTTTTCAATTTTGTTCCTAATATTTTTAAATTTTTTTTTCAAATTATATTCTATGCAATTAAAATTAAATCAAACACATCAGAGTATAATAGTACGGATGAATCCTACGGTACTTTAAAAAGTATAATGTATTTTGAAGGTTTTCATCTAATAAAACAAATCAAAATAGTTAGGGCAACAATCGCAACAATAAACTCCCCCAAAAAAAAAAAAAAAAAAAACCCCTCTTCCACATCAAATCAAAATAGAAAAACATAGTTGCCTCTTACCGCGCCTCACTGATTAGGTTAGAATTCTTAGCAACACCTATGATGCAAGAACGGCATAGCTGCTCCACCCCAGCGACACTAGTACCAATCATCGGCATAGCTGCTAACAATACCGATTACCGGAGCAGGCACTGACAGCTTTGCTAAAAATTGAGAAGAAAAAACAAATGAAAAATGAAAAAAAAAAGGCAACAAGGTCATTCTCGGCCGACGCCCATCACCACATCCTACCAGCAACATCCAACAAGTCATCATAAAATAGAAAGGAGATCAGGGAAAAATGAAATTGCCATCTATTTTTTATTCGAAATCAGACAAACAACCAGTAATCCACACATTCCATGCTAATTTTAAATAGCCAAAAAAATTGGGGTTTGGCTGCATCACGAATAGTGCAGTCCATAGGAGGGAGTTCTTAAGCATATCTGAAATTGGAGTTTTGGACATCATCGACAGACGAGCATATCTGAAATGACAACCAGACGGTCACCAGTGTTTTGGATGACATTCTCAGTTTCCATAGGAGGGAGTTCTTAAGCAAATTTAGAGATAATCCACCGGCATGCCAATCGCCAATTGCCGGCAGACATGAGAATCAGGGAGACATAAGATATAGAATTGACCAGGGGCATTTGTGAGTGGTCGGGAAGGGGAGTATAACTGTAGAATAATAAAAAACATGCCAACGGCATTGCAAAATACACCACCACAATTACTACTGTATTATGTCATGCTATCAAAGGAAATTCAAATTTAGTAACCCATCCACCTCACAACGATTCATTCAACTACATATTATCTAATTCACAAATCAACGGGCGAAGCATGGTGAATGCAGATGCACCATCGCCCATCCACTCTCTCAAACACATTTGTGGCAAACTGTCTTCCCCAGTTGCTGCCGTTCGTCTTGACTAATTCAACACAGGTAACATATCCAACATCACCTCTCACATGTACCTGAACATCTTTCAGCTCAATCTTCAGTGGGAATTCATAGTCAACCCACACATACTCCCAGCTCCTCATAACAAGATCATAACCGGATATCCCACTCGCCCCAGGGTGCACGCAGCACACATTGTCCCCCTTCCTCCAAAGGTCTTGCATGCACGCCAGGTCCCCATTTCTGAATGCATTGTAAAACCGAGAATTTACAGCGAGTACAGAAGCCTTGCTGTCCTCATATAGAACTCGGAGGGTATCCCTGATTCTAGCAGCCTCTGCATAGTTTTCCTCCTCAATAGCAATTTGTAACTTCTGCTCCAAGGTCTGCTCATCCAGCATAATGCTTTCACCACTTACAGTCGTTGCCAAGTCTTCGTTTGATACTCTGCAAGGTACTAGTGCAGAAAGCCGGGAAGCCTTTACAGTAGGTACTGCACTGGATGCAACAATATTACTCCAGTTTGTATGGAGATATGTCGTTGAAACCAAAATTCCAATAGCATGACAACCCACAGAAAATCAATGGATGGGAAATGCATGTACGTTTCCAGTTAAAATGAAAACAAAAAATGAAATTCACACAAATTTGTAATGTTTCCATTTGTGGAAACAAAATGAAAAGGATAGTTGATCCCTTAACATAGTTTAATACCCAATGTAATCCTGAAAATTGTTCATACAATCACACAGGATTCAATAGCAGAAACATACGTCAAACAAAAGTTGGCAAGACACACAGGATTCATACAATCACCCTAAACAAATTACAAGAAGGGTCTTCTTTTTCAAATAATACACCCTTACTACAATTGAGCTTTCTTTTTCCATATCTCAAACAAACATGATTGCATCTGCTACCACTTGTTTCTGATCTACCAAACTGTACCCAACTAGACTTACCACTCTCTCTGAACCTCTTGGTTACAGCATGTTGCATCCCATGTTGCGATTATAAATAACCCTTTTTCTGGTTGATAGAAAGGGGTGAGCTGAATGTGCTCATAGCAACTCACAATTAAACCTACGCTAAGGCATGCCTTGAAACTAAAATGGAGGGTTTAGCGAGCCAGGCATATCAGGCACCATAAGCTCAAAAGAAATTGCAACAAATTTAGAGCTAAATAGAAGTCTTCAATGCTAATTCATATAATCAAGGGGCTCCCTAGGTCCTAATTAAAGAGCTACTCTCCGAGTTTCTTTCAAATCTCATGCTAGCAAGCTTGTCCTACTCGATCCACTCCATCTGGAAGGAGATTATCGAAAATATGTCTACTATGTTCCCAGACATATGAAAGTACACTCCAGCAGCCAGTGTAATGCAAAAGGCACTCAATTTTGCATTTTTTCCTTTCCATTTAGCATCCACCCATAGAAAATGATTCCAATATGGAGAAGGCCACAAGCAGCAGGCTTCTCGACACACTTTTGCCACGCCTGGATGGTGAAAGAGCAATGGAATAATAATGAGCATGAGATTCAATATAATTACAACAAAAAAGCACCATGGATTCTGATGTATGTATCTTTGGACCTGATCCATAGTGCTTAGTCATTCTTGCACAGCAAGCCATAACTAGAAAGCATGTGAGGAGATGCAACCAGATGACCATATTAACTTTGCCCAAGGGACTTTGCCTCGCTCCTGTTGAAAGGTCCTCCATGCTAACTTAGCAATAAAATGCCCATGAGGTGTAAAAGTTCAGCAAGAAATTAACATACTTTTGCAATGAGTTAGGAGAGTACAATGGCATCTTCTTCTTAATAATATCAATATCCAAATTACATTCACTAGGCCAAACCAAGATTTGCCTGTGATAATGTCATTAAGTTTTCAGTGTACTAGTAGGCTTGCAAGCATGGTAAGAAGTTGAGAGAAACAATCAAGTCATGGGACTAACGGGTGCCACAAATCATCCTTAAGAAGGTGTTCTCTCATTCCCAATCTTTTTAAAATAGATCAGGGATGGATCAAAGTAGAAGCCCAATAAGTATGCAGCATACCAAAGACTTAGGTGAAACACTGAAGCTGGGCTCCAAAAGATAGACATTTGTCATGCCATGAAGAAATGAGTTTGGTAACCTTGACAACAAGAGTTGGTGATTTGCTACAGTCAATCTTGTGGTAATAAGCGAGAGCCCTAGATATCTCGTCGGGAGCTTACCTATGCTAAATTCAGTGATACTCCAAAGATCACTGGAGGGAGCAGGATCCTTAGAACATACAAACACTTCACTCTTCTGACCATTTGCTTTCAGTCCCAATATATTCGTGAAGAGTTCTAAGCATTACTTTCGTAGAAGGATAGAATGAGAATCTGCAGCTGAAAAGATAAGCAATCCATCTGCAAAGGTAAGCATAACTGTGTGTTTTGTCACATCTCCATGATATTGAAATTCAATGTCATGTTGTGCATGGAAACATATAATGCTGTGAAGGACCTTCATAGCAAGGACAAATAGTAAGGAGAGATAGGATCACCTTGTCAAAGTTCCTTAGCCCCTATGAAAAACCCAACTGATTCTGCAGTAATAGGAATTGAATTGGCAGTTGTGTGATAATTTGTTCTATCTATTTGATTATAAATCTGAAGTAGCAATCAAGACTTCCATTCAACAGAGACATAGGCCATCATTGAATCGACTTCTAGCACACACCAAGGGGTTCCTTTACTTGTATGGCACCCAAGGAGTTGTTCCAACATAAGTACAATATTATCCATGGTGACATCCTCTATGCAATTGGCAAGCACTTTTAAGATGATCTTATAAAGCACATTACAACATGAAATTGGTTAAACTCAATGAATTCGGAAGGGGGAAATCACCCTGGAGATGAGGTTGCCAATACTAAAGTTGGTTTATAAAAGCCTATTGAAACTCCTTTTGGGCCGAGTGCCTTGAGGTTGCCAAAACTAGAGACACTACACCAGATATCCTCCTCACTAATCGGGGCAATAAAGGATTCCTTTGGATGGTTAAGGACAGTGTGCAAGATATAAGGACCTAACTGTTCCTTACAAGGAGTGAAAAGTCCCTAAGAACTACTAGTTAAACCCTAAATTCTCCTCCTTAACCTCCTTCACATTCTGGGTGGGTTACCCATCAAGCCTATGCAACAAAAGAATCCTCTTCCTATTTTGATCACAGCAAATGAAAGAACTTGGTACATTGGTCTCACCCAGAAGCCATTTAACTTTAACTTCTGTTTGAGATGCACTTCCACACAGATAAGGGCTTGTAAATGTAACTAATGTTTCTGCTTTTCTTCCTATACTAGCCTAATGAGATGACGATTTCATTGAACTGCCATTTGACACTAATCAAGTTCTAACGTTGCCTAAGCAATCGCAATATTAACATCTCCTACCTCATCATTAAGATCTTTCAAGGCCATTTTAACCTGCTTCAGCTTTGTTACAACATCATACATCGAAACATTGTGTGACACCCCAAATTGTGGGTTACTTTAAAATTCATATAATGTCATATTTTGAGCATTGCATTAATTCTATCCATTTAATCACTGTACCTCATGTATAGTTTGGGACATGCTTTAGGTATAATTAATCCAAACAAGAGGTTTAAATAACTCAGGGTTTATTACTTTACAGTTTACAAGAATTTAAGTGGACCCATAGGAATTAGTAGTTGGACAGATTATTAATACAAAAATTAGTGATTTAATTAGCATTAGATTAATCCCCTCATTGAACTACGTGCTGGCTGAATGATAAAGGAGGTTGCAGTGAGTGGAACCTTACTTGATTAGGTGTCTAAAGGCATGGAACTTGAGTGAACACTTGGGGGGATAGGTGGCAAGCATGTGTCACGTATATCTAAGGCAAGAAAAGTCCCATGGCTGCCATAAACACTTCAGCCAGCCAAGAGTCCCAAGCATGGAGAAGAAGCGAAAAAAAGGGAAAGTTGATAAGATAAATATAGGTAGGTAATCTAAGACCTTTAGTCCTTTAATTTTGTTCCAAATTCCAATAATTGTATAATTTCAGCTTCTTCGTCTAAGTTCGATGAAAATTGAGTAAGTTAGGATAAATACTGGAATGAGGAAACTCCGGAAATTTATGGTTGAATATTGAAAATTTATAGACGCTTGCTGTATTTGTTGTTGTTTAGTGAAAGGTACGATTATTGTTTATGGTGAGTTTGGCTGAGGCATGTGAGGAAGGAGTAATCAAGATTTGGTGACGAAATACTTGAGTAATTAGGATGATAATTCATGTAACAGTGTAAAGTCGTAGTATGGTGCATGATAGTTTGAAAATTTGTGAAGAAACATATGAAAAAATTATGTGATATAATGTTGAGATGCACGAAAGAAATTATGAGATATATGTAAGAGATTATCGAACATGTCTTGTATGTAATGAAATAATAAGAGTGGTGAATAAATTGTTGCATGTTAAATTTGGAGTAATGTGTTGGGGAATTATTTTTCAATGTGGCCGGAGGATCATGGAATGATACATGAGAATTTTGTAAATTTGATGATAAAATGTGATATTATGTATTATGGTTGAATTTTGTAAAGGTGAGAATTTAAAGAATGTTTTCCATGCACAAATCGCTGAAATTTGGAGAGGGAAAGAAACTGTATTTCGTTAACTAACCCTATTGCAAATACAGCCCCATGTATGAGGTTTCCCTTCCTAAGAGCTCAGTATCCCCTTGCTTCTTCCTCTGATTTTTCTGTCTTTTCTCTGGTTTCCTCTGTGTCTTGTCTTCAGTTCCTTTCCATTATTCTTCTAATCCTTGCTTGACTTTATTTTTCTTCCCCATCTGAGTCCCTTTCAGATTCCCCTTGTTCCTCACTCAAGCCTCACTTTTTGTCTCAGATCTACAGGCTTCTTTTTCTTGCCTCATCCTCGTTTTCATTAACCAAACACCAATTTGAGAAATTACTGGAGGAGCTTAGGGCACCAGAATTTTTATTGCTTATGTCAGTGTTTTGCAGTGGATTTCCTTTTCTTCAAAGGCTTCCATGGTCTCTCTTTAGTTCAAGCTCTAATACTCTCTCATCCTTTCTCACGCAACAGCTGAAATATCTTTTATAGGCCTGTCCCTGATGTAGACATCATCTGCCTGACTGATGCACAAATTTATACCAGGTTATTCACCGTACATTTCTTTTTAGAAGATGTTTATTAATGCAGAAAAAAACCATGAAATCTGTATCCTCTTTACTGGAAGAATTGCTATAATGGAAAACTTTTGTCCATGTCAAAAAGAGACACTTGCATCAATGCCCACCCATAGGAGAAGTATGTATAACTTTTTATATGCTGTGTTTTTTTCCAGCATTAGAAAGGCATGTTCTATATGGAAGGCCAACAAAAAGGAGGCAAAAAAAATTAGGTTGGGGAGAGTTAAGAACCTAAAAGTTTTCTCCTTCCCCTTTAAGCTTGTATAACAAGGGGAGAGCTCTACAAGGGCAATGTACACCCCCATATGGGGGCATATCCCTTACTATGGTGCAAGTAGATTGGGGCAAAGCATCCCCCGGGGGAGAATTTCCTTATTCCCAAACTCTAGCCCCAATTACCCAAACCCTAGTTCAACACCATCACCACCATCTGTCATGCCCACAACCACCTCCCACAATCTCTGCTGAACCACCTCTTTTCCTAGCTCTTGTTTTCTCTCTTTCACTCATTCAAACCTCAATATACACATACTGCAAACATCCACTCCACAAACAAGGAACCCCCAGTCCTAATGCAACCCTCTCTCTCCCTTTGACTCAACCAAGCCAGGGCCCAAAAAATCCAGCCTCCCTCTCTCTGAGTCTCACCGTGACCACCACAATGCCTACACCAAAAGCACCACAAAGAGGTGCAGCAACACTGCAGAACACCACACTCATCCCCCACCATCACACCTCTCTCAACACTCTTATTTCTGTCTCATGCTTTCTCCCTCTCTGAATCACAACACCACGACTCAAGGCACCACCAAGAGGTGCAGAAACACCATAGAACACTCACTCAGCCACCACCACTAAACCCTCAATGATTGCTCGCCTTTTCCCTCCCTGTCCCTTTCACACCACTGGAGGTTGGTGATGAGACCACCACGTTCAACATGCACATATCTCACATATGTTTTCCTTTCCCTTACTTTTATAATATTCATTTATTTACCCTTTAGACTTCAACCTTCTTAACCAAAATACAAAGGGAGAAAAATGTTGTCCCTCCTCACCTCCTAAACCAATATTTCCCTATTTAGCCTTCAAGCTCCCTGCCATTCCCCTCCACAACCCACCTAACAAAGGGGACCTAACTGAAATAGGAAATAAGAACCTACCACCACTAGCGGCTAATGGGCAGACATTAACCCAATATTTGCAAGTGTATGGAAATAAATGATAGTCAACAACAGTCCACTATTAGCTACAGACAATGCTTCTGATGGTCCTACATTAATCTCACAGTGGCAGTGGTAGCCCAACAAAAAGTCTGTGGCAGCTCAAAAATGTATATGCTACTAAAGAGTTGGCTGATGGGAGAAAGAACACGACTTTAATTCCCCTAGAAAAGTTCATCACCCTGCCTCTCCTAAGGTCAAGGACAACACCACCTTTTCAGGAAAATGTTAAGGGACTGCATGATACTTAGAATGTACCAAACAGGAGAAAACAGTGAAATGTTAATCCTGTCGCATCCCCCCCCCCCTCCCCAAAAAAAAGAAAAAGCAAAAAAGGGCATGCAAAAGAATAAAAATCCACTGATAAGGTTTGGCTCCACTGAGGTACCATTGAAAAAAAGAATAGGTGGACCAAAATAAAAGAGAGTCATCAATAAGAACGGACAGAACCTCTGTGAAAACAAACCCAGCCAAAAACTGATGGAAAAACAACGTAAAGCTACACAAACAGAATGAAAAAATTTTCCCTGCTAGCTACTGTTTAACTTTCGTTGCCATGATTTCTAGACCGATGAAACTTTGCAAGTTCTTTCTTTTCCCACTTCAAAGATTCTCATTTTCACCATTTAAGGCTAAAAAAAATGCTTTCAATCACTTCAAAAAAATTACATTGCATCAACAACTTAACCAATAAAGAATCCCAATAAAACCTTAATTTCCCACCATAAATCACAATTTCATTAAGAACCATTTGAGAATTTCTTAACCAGTGGGTCAAACTCAGCAAAAAACCCTTTAAAATTACATACAATTTCCTACTCTTGTGCTAACTCTCGCAAGGCTCCAATCTGCAACCCATTCAGCTCAAGGCTTTCCAAAAGGTAGCCTTATCCTTTTTTTGGAAAAGGAAACCTCACCTTGTTCCCAACATCAGTCATTTTCCTCTCTTCCAATTCCTCATGAGCCATAGAAACACTAGATGTAACATCATCAAAAGAGGAGAAGAAAGCAATGACTGCTTAATATTCATCTTTCTTTTTTTTCCTCTTCAATGAAAATTCCAAACCATCAAAATCCTTTCTTAACCAATAACTGACATAGTTCAAAAACCCTTGAAAATTTCCAATATCAAATTTGGAGGCTTTTCAAAACTAGCTATCTTCTCCCCAACCAACCAAGGATGCACCAAGTTGTCTTTGCGCCCCCAATCCTTCCTGTGGTCTAAGGGTGTCCCATTAGGGCTTCAGCAGATGACATCCAAAAACTTACTCAAGGAAAACCAAGCCTTAACCCTAGTTACCTGAACAAGTCACCACAACACGTTTTAACCCCCCACCAGTTTTCCTTCTCAGTAAACGAAGGCCCAAAATAAAATTGGGTCAGGGGGCTAATTACATTTTGGATCAACAGGTCCAAACTTATGTAATTGCTAGAATGTTTTATTTTCTCAAGGCACAAAATCAACAACAATAGCAGAAGTAATCCATTATGTTCTCTATAGCATATACCATTACTGACAACTATATGTCCCATGATCATCAATTGAAAGATGAGGACATCATACGCACAAGGGTTCCTCTCTAGGAAATGTCTAGAACACACAACCTTACCCTTGCAAGGATGGTATTGTGGTTTGAACACAGGGCCTCCAGATCAATGGAATGACCTTACCTTTGCACAAAAGCTCGCTCTTATATGATATAAGCACTATGATGTAAAACAAATAGGGAGTTCACATAAAATTCCAATCTTAGTATGATATTCTAGACGCTTCTTGTAACACTCTATCTCCCAATTTATATTTATGACATCATAGTTATTATTTATTGGGTAAATATTATGGGTCATTGCATAATGAAAATTTTTACAAAATTAAGTATAGGAGACATGAGGACTGACGCTTGATGAACACTAGAGCCACACATAAGCGTGTTTGAGACAAGATTGCTACCTGTTGTACATATGTGGGCGCTCGTACATAGGTTTGGCAGTGAAGGTTATGCTCATACACAAGTGAAGCACTCGTGTATGGATCAGGCAAAATGGGTCGTGCTCATGCATGCATGCGCCTAGCCCTTGCAACTGATGTGCGCTTGACTAACACGTGTGCCGATCTCTTTATAAAAGGCTCTTTGTGAAATTTTTGGACATCTTTAGGGCAAATAAGATATAAGAAAAGAGAAAAAGTGTGAAGAAGTCAAGGAAGTTGATCTTGAAACTATTTTGTGTTAGATCGAGTAAATATTTGGTTTAAGACAGAAGTATTTAGGCCCTTTTCTTCTTTTGTTGATAAAAACTTTGAAATTAATCATTTTGTTCCTTGTTTAAATATGCATACATATGCCTCATTACTGTCCTTCTTATAATTTCTTTGCATGCATATCTATCTTGATTAAAGATCTCGAGTTTTCAAAGGCGTGTGCCCAATTTCGTAATATTGCACATATTTGTTGAAATCTTCAACTATTTGACCTTAGACATTATTTTATGTAAGTATTTAACAAAAACTTTACTTCAAAAATTTATAAAGATTCATTGTTTTCGTCTGACTTGGGAATAGTTTGGAAATTTATATTTATGTAGAGTTTTTCATTTTGATTCAATAAGAACCATTCTAAGAAAATTAAATAAATTATATACGAACATGTCCTAATATACTATACACAATTTGAATATCAAACCTATCATCTATAGGCGATAAAAGTAGCGTTCAACCTCATCTATAGAATTTAAATATAGACAGTCCGTCTACAGGTCTTGAGCAATAGTGTATTAGCCTTGGGCAATCAGGAACGTGCATAGCCTGATCTTCAAAGTTTACCCTTTGATATTAGTGGGTGATATTTTCACTATCCTTGGTTCTCATGATTTGGATAAAATTATCAACATTTGACGTATTTGAATTTTCCGTATTTGATCATCGTTATTGTCCTTCCCATGTTTTGTTTAATTATATCTTCACATATAAATTAGACATGCTGTTAGAGTATAAGGCTCACTCTTATCATATTTTGCTAACATTTCAAATTAGTGGACTTGAACACTTTCGAAAGATTAGACAAAATGCTATTTGTGAAGGAATAGCTTTTAGGTTGTTTTATTGCATTTAGAATATTTGATTAGGAGTTTGCTATTCCGAATTTGAACTCGTTTGTATTGGTGGTCGTGGACCTTTAACTTATATTTTAGTTAAATGTTGGATATTTGACTATCGGGTTTGAGATACTTCTCCTTACTTTAGAATATTTGTTAATATAGCGATATTTTATCTTGGAGCCACTTTTGGACCTTTATTTTTTTTTTATCTTGGGCTTTAATATATATATATTATTGAATTGTCTAGTAGAATTTATTGTAAAGTTGCATCCAAACTTTGGATTAAGTTTTGATTATTTATTTGATTGTGTTTTGGGATCGGGATTGTAACATTTCTAATTTTACACCTTGAATGATAAAAACAAATTTTACATTTCCTGCATTCTTTCATTCTTCCAACATTAAGTCAACTCAGAAACATTTTTTAAACATGCGTAGCAATACTCCATCCATAAAAGGAATGTATGCCTAGTACTCACTCTTTCCTTCTAACTCTCTTAATATTCTTTGCCGCATTGCTCTTGAAGTTTCATATTTTAAATGCCCCTAAATCGTTGATCCTTGCAACCAGCAAAGAAAGATTTATCCAAAGCTATCCAGTATCAAAATTACTAGGATAAGGGGAGAAAGAAGCATCATAAGCCATGTTCAAAAATATATAGGCAAAACTTTAGGCATCAAATCTAGCCACTGATAGGAATCACAGGTACTGCAAGATAAATAATATTATGCTCCTAACACACAATTGCTCCTAATTTAAACTCTGAAAGTACATACAATAAGCAAGATAAAACACAAAAATAATCAAAAATACAATGCAATCGCTTATAAATCATAAGCATAAAAACTCCGAATACTAGAATATAAAAAACAGCTCACAATATGTCAGCTTGACTCCACATGTGATAGCAGCAGCTGGAACAACATTGTATTGCGTCCAAGAGGGTAAAGACAGGTTTTGAAGCCCGCTCAAAGAATTAATGCATGAAAACAGGAAGCTACTAGGCTCCTTGATATTGCAACCACTCCCCTACAACATGAAATTTGGATAAACAAAATGCCACTTAGGAAATTCTTTTCTTTGACCTCTACTAGGTTACACCTATCAAAATAAAAATAAAAATCAAAATGAATCAAAAAAGCAGTTACTTCAGTTGTCATTGTAAAATAAAATGCAACACACACTTTCCAAGATAAAATAGAAATTAAAGAACTTATTTACACTGAAATGTTGAATTTGAGTACCCTAACAACAGAAAGGCAAATACCTTCAAGAGTCCTGTAAAACTTCAATTGAAATCTATTTTCCCATAAATATAATATTGTAAACAAGAACAAAAGGTCAAATGAAACTAAACTAGCCTGACTCATAAATACAAGAATCTAAAAGCTGTTAGAGAAGATCCCAACAATCATTGAGCTTCCATACGGCAACGATAGTTTGAGACTTAGATTGAGAAATATGCTGATTTTGGGAAGTTTTCAACACAATCGTTTGTAAGAATTGATTCCTAATTATCATAATCCCAGTCAAAGACCAACTGCACGGTTGCCAGCCAACAGAGGGCTACAAGAGGAATAGGGAAGATAGATAACATGTAAATACAGAGAAAATAATTAAGGGGCAAACGCGCATGATAACATCCAAATGCAGAGAAGAAGTAAGGGTATGCGTAGCACTCACATTATAGCAAAAACTTAATCGCTGCAGCGTGGACGCTTGACAAAGAGAAGAAGGAAGCCAAGACTTCATGGAAATTGCGGCTATATTTGAAATTTCCATTGCTGTATGGAAGAAACAGGAAGGGGAGAGAGAAAGAGAGAAGGGGGGAGGTTGACAAAAGGGAAGGAAAGAAGATACTTGAAGTTCATCGAAACTTTACCGAAGAAACAAATTAGGTCAGAATTTTAACTGTAGCAACGATTGGAATTCGGTGAAGAGAGCTTGAAGTTCAATCGTTGGAGAGGAATTGGGGCCACATGAACCGAAACGGATTCGGATACGGGCTTGGGATCCAAAAAATCGGATTTTGCATTTTGTCAAACACCTAAATTTTTATATTTTCATAACAACTCATTAGTACTGCGAAGGTGACTCCCATTCCTACCGGATTGAGGGGACGTCCTTCTCCCCTACGGAGGAGGACCGTCCTTCTCATTTGAACTGTCGGATGTAAAATTAAACGGTCACGTATTTTAGATGATTAAATTTAAAATCGAACGGTCCACGTTATATTATTTATTTAAAACGTGTGGGTCATCAGATTTTACATTCGACGATTCAAATGAGAAGAAAGACGATCCTTCTCCATATGGGAGAAGGACGCCCCTGGATCCCATTCTACCCGGGGCAGTCGGATTACGACGTCATTGCTCCCGAAGCGGTGGTGACTCCTGCGGGCTGTTTTTTGCCCTTCTGTTTTTTTTTTTTTTTTGGTGGGCTAATTTTTGGCTAAGGTAGAATTATTGAATAGAAAAATATGGATATTTGATGTGAGTTTAGATATATTTTTTCGGAGCGTAATTGTTAAATCTACTGATATATGCTTAAATCTACTGATTTTTTTTAAATAGAAAACTAGAAGACTGAAAACTTCAATTTTTCAAATTATAACTAAATCTGTAAAGACTTCCAAAATTTGTTTTCCGAGTGTTTGGCTACTGTGTTTTTCAAGTGGCAAACGCGGGGACCTGACACCTCGTGAATGACAAGCGCTTATTGGAATTAAAATGAAGAGAGATGGAAAAAAGCAACGGTCAATTCTTCTTCCCAAACAGTTGTACCTCTCTACTCTAGGCACAATCTTAAGGTATGGAACCTCTTTTCTTCCTCTTCTGATCGGCAAATTTTTTTAAAAAAAAAATTTTCATTACTTTTTCGTTATATTTATTGCAATAAATAATTGATTGGGGGTCAAAGCAGAGAGGATGTTGGGAGGAGGGAGCTGTTGTGGTATGGAGCTTGAGGCGGCAATTTCATATGGTTTCATCAACTCTAAAGTATGAGGACGATGACGTTCCATTCTGGAGTTTTTGGTTTGAAATGAGCTGTCGCTTGTTCCCTTTCTCCTCCCTCCCTCTCTCTCTCAGACAAACATACACAGATGCAGATTAGTTGTCAGCTCTGAATATGAAAAAGGTTATGCTTTTCTCAATAATTTATCTGAAATGAATTGTTGCTCCATTCATTTCTTGTTCTCTCTGTCTCTCTCTCATACAAACATGCACAGATGCATATACTTACATACATACATATATATATATATATATATATACATTTTCTATCTCGTTTATGAATCTCATCCCATTTTGTATTTTTGAGTTCTGATTTTTGGCAATAATGTGAGGCTATTCTTTGTAATCCCTCTTTTTCTTGTGAAGCAGTCATCTACCTGTGTAGTTTATGAATCACGGATTCAGTCTTATTTTTGCTCGTTAGGAAGCATCTGGTGTTTTGTTTTGCGATATAGTCAGGATGTCATCTTCGAATCCATCTTATTTTTTGGTGAAATAAACTGATTTTGTGAGAGTTGTGATTGACCTCTTAGACGAGCATATGTAATGTTGATATGATTATTTATGCCTAGAAATTCTTGCATCTATGTCTGTGTGAGAATTTTCTATCTATAATGATTCCTATAAAGTGCCTGCGCAATGGAAAATCGTTGCTCTTCAAAAAATTAAGATATATTGATTTTTTATTTTTATTTTTTGGTACGCATAGATGGGTGAAACATGGGCAGGAAGGAAGTGATGATTCATTCAATTGGCCAGAAAATAGTGAGAGTACTTTTTTTAAAATTTTATATGAAAAGCTTGGCAAAGATCCAAGTGGTGCACCAAGCTTCAAGTCATCCGATTGTCATAATGCATATGAAGAGTTATTTGTAACTCCTGGAATATGGTGTAGGCTAAAGGGCTAGTATAATCGTCGTCGTCAAAAGCATCATTTATCTTTTAAATTGTTAGAGTACATCTGTGTTATTTATAATTAAAACACAAATACTGTTTTTGCTCTATAAGATGTATGCCACATATTATATAAGGTAATATATCAAACATTTTATATTTAATATTTATAAAACTTAATGTTAAATATTACCTTCTCCTATGCTGAAAAATAAGAACTTCATAGCATTTAAAAAGAACAGATGTAAAAATCATAATTCACATGGTTTACTGCAATTGAACATTTTAATAAATGTGTACATGTGAATGAAGGGGAAAAATTTGACGTTGAGAGTAGTAAAAAGAGTATTTGGCTTATTAATCACTTTGTGGATATACTCGAGTGAAGAAGGATTCAAAAAGTGGAAGACGGAATTCTTTGTTGGAACAATGGGCATCTTACTTGAACGTTAAAACTGATAAATATTTAGCTAAGGCTAAACAATATAAAAATATGGCACAATCTAGGCAAGCTACAGCTCAATATGTCTGATGCATATTCAATTGAAGAGGGCATGCATGTGTTGGAAAAATAAATACTATTTCAGATCCTTCTTTTAACAAAGCCTTCAAGAAGTTCAAAGACCCAGATTTGAAGACAATGTTCATAAAGATACCTGATAGAAGGAGGGTCTTGGCTACAGATTTTAGAATAAAATGTATTTTGTACATTACCTGTTGACTGTCGTGGCATCACAAACCATTTTTTATTCTAGCACTTGTATTTGGTTTAGTGATTATGTATTTTGTTATGTGATTGTAAAGTTATGATTATTTAGTTAGGGTACTATTAAAATTATCTGCACCACAGTTATGTAATATTTATTTTATAAAACACATCAGTTTATATGTATTCATTCCAAACATATATTTTTTGATTATCAATTATTTATGTATTTGTATTTATTGATATTTTTTGCATATTAAATAGCACATAATTTGGAAGGGTAGTGATAATTCCAAGTCAAACGATAAATATGAAAATGATTTCATAGATTTCATGATGGTTAGCTATATTATAGGGGAGAAAAAGCTTTTTTTTTATGGAATTTTGTGTAGGACATCCATGCTTACTAGGAAGTAATATATTCTTGAAATATTAGTAGCAAATCCCACCGGGTGTTGTGAATGTTTCCCAATGAAGCCACATATATTTATAAATTTGGTTGAAAAAGGTGCATTTGTTAGAGGACTCGATGAAAAAGGACGTTTCGTCCCAAATTACGCAATAAAATTTTGACCCAGTACAATATTTGTGGAAGTAATATAAAATTAAATATTTAATATACGTAAAGAATATTTGTATCTAAATGATACAAGTAATACGAGTATAAAAATAAAATAACAATAATAATAAAATAAATAAATTTTTTGGTGTCGAAAAAAAAACTCAATACTCACGGTAATTGAGAAAAATCCTTCGGGTTTCAACAGCTAGAAAGATATACACTATGAAAATCAACTTATAGATCGGGTAGTAACGACACACTAACCTAGCTGATTTACTCCCGTCTTGTGATCCCTACCAAGGAATCTATTGGATTTACCCAGGGTAACAGCACTGAACGCGTTCCAGTCTTCACGTCAATCTTTTCTCTCGTGCCACTTGAATTACCAAACATAACCGGATCCCCTTCTTCAACGTACTGACATCGCCAACAAAGGTAGAAGGGTAGAGGTGATGGATTAATAAAGAAAACATGGTGAGAAAATCCGTTAGAGCATGAGGCACAATGTAGTAGTTTCGATTTTCTCAATTTGGAACAAGATTAAAGAGTGAAAAATAAGTTTATCACTTAATCATTTAAGTGTTGGATGTGGAGAATGAGATACTCTATCTTATAGATTCGCCGAGACTTATTTTGTCGTAATGATATGGGACAGTAGGGACGAATATGGTCAATAATTTCGCATCCATGACATGTTAGAACGAATTTAGCATGGTTGTTAGAGGTGCATATTGGCTTCCTGGTGCATTTAAGACCAAACTGTTTCATACTTGTGAAGTTTTGACGGTCTTGTGTATAAACACTCTTCTTTGGAAAACAACTGGACAATTTGTCAATATGAGCAAACGATGGATTGTTTTGCCTTGGGAGTGACGTAGGTTAGACAAATATAGTTTTAAAATTACAAGTGATTTTCAAGTCATTTTCAGAGTAACCCAACGCAATTTTATTTCCTCTTATTTTTCCTAAACTGATGATATGGTTCAATTTTTTGGTGCCACTTGAAAATTGTTTCAAGTCATTTCAAACAGCCTCTAGATCAGATTCAAGAGTTGTGATTTTTTCAGTAAAAGAACTTTTTAGGTTCTCAATTTCTTGAACTTTTGTGTTTAACTCGGATTTTAGAACTAATTTTTCTTTTTCCATTTTAATCAGTTTGTACTTGAGTGATACATTCATTTTCTTAACTTGAATGCATTCTTTAAATAATTTGTCATAAGCATCCTAAAGGTCATATAGATCAGATTTTGACTCGTTCTCAGAGTCATTAGATGGTTTAAGACTTGCCTCTAAGTGATCATCATTTTCACACAATAAGGTCATAAAGGTCATATACTTGACAGGTCCATCTTCAGAGCATTTTTTAGGCTCTTCTTCTTCGTTATCGTTCAAAGTCATATTAACTTTATAGACTTGGCCTTGTTGGCGTTTAAGGTTTAGACATTCGATATGATAATGACCAAAACCTTTACACTTGTGGCATTGAACACTTTTGGCCACGCTCGAGCGCCGGCGGCAACGATAACTTTTTTGAATGCGTTTTTCGAGCCCTCTATAAATATACACCTATAATCGGTTGCTCTAATTCTTGATTGATATTTTTGGAGCCATCCCAGTTAAGAGAAACTTGTTTCCCGCTCTTTAATCTTACTCCAAATTAAGAAAATCGAAACTACTACATTATGCCTCATGCTCTAACGGATGTTCTCACCACGTTCTCTTTATCAATCCATCACCTTTACCATTTTACCTTCATTGGTGACATCGGTATGTTGAAGAAGGGGATCTGATCGTGTTTGTCAATTCTAGTGGCACGAGAGGGAAGATTGACGTGAAGATCGGAAGGCGCCGGTGCCGGTTGCTGTAGACAAATCCAGTGAGTTCCTTGGTAGGAATCACAAGACGGGAGTAAGTCGGTTAAGTTAACACATCATTACCACCCGATCTGTAAGTTAATTTTTATATTGTATTTCTTTCCTAATTGTTGAAACCCGGAGGATTTTTCTCAATTATCGTGGGTATCGAATTTTTCATTCGTCACCAAAAAGTTTATCTTTTTATTATTGTTGTTACTTTATTTTTATACTCATATTACTCGTATCATTTAGATACAAATATTATTTACGTGTATTGAATATTTGATTTTGTATCGCTTCCGCAAATATTGTACGGGGTTAAAATTTTATTGTGCAATTTCGGACGAAACGTCCTTTTTCACTCTAGAAATGTTAGTGTAGAGGAGGGCTAGGCAATGTGATTGGTTATTTTAAGCAATGAAGTAACACAAAGGATGGAAGCTGAATGATTTTAGCATTTGCTTGGTATTGTGCATACTTCGCTTAAAGCAATGTTAAGAGTAGCAGCAGCATAGGGTACCCATGTGATTAAACCTAATGATAGAGGTGTTATGTAACCTGAAATTTAAATTAATGTAAAATGGTATCCTCATATTTTAAAATGGTACCCATTTGGTTAAACCAAATGATAAAGGTGTTATGCAATGGATAGCACTCATGTAGAAACTTAGTGTCCAGCATCTGAATAAAAAGGTTTTTGAGGTAAAAAATCTGCTCATGTTACTTAAAATGTCATTGCAATATATTTTCATAATATGATATTCACTTTTATATATATGGGATGGAACGATACAACTAATGATTCATACGTATTCCTTGATGCACTAACAATGTAGGAAAATAATTTTTCATTTCCTTCGAATGGTGAGGCAATTGTGTTATTATAAATATTAGATTTAATCATTATTTGTAATCTTATAATATAAATAATAACCTTAATTATAAATTATTACTATATAGTGAATGCTGCGTATTTAAATATTCCTGAATGTTTAGCTCCACATCGCGGCAAAAGGTATCAGTCAAATGATTTTCGAGACCATCAATATATTACAAGAAAATATGAGTTATTCAACTATAGGCATTCATCATTGTGTAATTTTATAGAGAGATTTTTCAATGTCTTAAAAGCTAAATTTTATATATTAAGAAAGATTCCAAACTTTCCACTATAGCGGCAAAAATTTATTCTAATAGTATGTTATACACTGCATAATTTTATCACGTTTGAGGATAGAGGTAACAACTTATTTATATTTTATGACGATAAATACATTCCTAAAGAAACTAATCTTGTTGTGATACTATTAGAAAATACATAATATTTATTTGTATATTATGCTGTAAATATTATATTGGAAAAGTTATATTTTGGTTAGGTTTTCATTGTATATTGTAGGCAACATATATTATAGGGAATATTACCTTCTTTACGGGTAATATTCTTTAGTGTATTAATAAGGTATTTTTGTTAAGTGCATTATTAGGAGATTGTCTTTTATTTATTTATATTGCCCCTTGGGCAATGTTGCTGTGTGAGAAAAAAGGCTTTGCCACATTAATGAAAAGTCTATTTTCTCTGTTATTTCTCTGTTCCTTCTGTGTTCGTAATTGATTCTCGTTCCCTTTTTCCTCCATCGTCTTCTTTGTTTTGGATCTCCAACCTAAGTTTTGGATCTTGAATTTTCTTACATGGTATAAGAGAATATAGAATCACACCGAAATACTTCAGAAAATATGTCAACTACCGAGAATCCAAATCCCGATCTAATGGTCGACAACTATTCCACTTGGGCCAGAGCCATGCATCGAGCTTTGAAAGCTAAAAACAAACTCCAGTTCAGTGAGGGTACTGTTCCTACACCCACTGATTCCAGCGATCCTCTTTTTGAGGTCTGGGGACGATGCAATGATGTGGTAATCTCTTGGATACAAAACTCCATCAGCCCGTCCATCAAATCCAGTGTTATTTTTGTTGATGATACATTTGAAATCTAGAAAGAATTACGTGACTGTTTTACCTAACAAAATGGGCCACGTATTTTCCAACTGAAAAAATCTTTGGCGGGTCTCTTGCAGGAACACGATTTAGTAAGTTTGTATTATGGTAAACTGAAAACAATTTGAAACGAACTCCTTATACAAGACCCTCTCTCAAATTGCGACTGTGGTAAAATAAAAGTGTTCATCGAGCGATACTAGAAGAATTGTGTTATGCAATTTTTAATGGGTTTAAACGACTCATATACTAATGCCAGATTATGTTGATGGACCATCTTCCGTCCATTAACAGAGTCTTCTCTATTATTCAGCAACAAGATCGACAATATCAAATGTTGTCTATTGTGCACCCTTCAGAAATGATGGCTTTAACCACTAAACGTGTTATCAATAGTTTCAAAAATATCATGGAAAATACGCATATGCCCAAGAAAGATAGGCCTTTTTATATTCATCGTCGTATCCCTGGACATACTTTACAACATTATTTTAAAATTAGAAATGCTAAAATACCTGTATGTTCACATTGTAGCAAACCTGGACATGTTGTTGATAAGTATTATCAGTTTTAAGGTTTTCCTCCTAATCATAAGCTGCATGGTAAGTCTGATACTACAGCCCCTCTTGCTAATCATTTGAGCTTTATCACTATTTCTGACCAAGAGGCTAATGAGGATGACAAGGTTGTATTAACTAAACTTTAATTCATGCAACTCATAAATCTAATTCAATCCAAGGACCCTGCTGCTCCTTCGAAAACGACCAAACAGAGCTTATCTCCTTTTGATTCTATCTGTGATCAATCAAGAGCAGCCAACATAACCGGTATAGATTTCTGTTCCTCTACTTCTCCTTGTAATAGAAAGAGCATCTGAATTATAGACACTAGGGCCACAGATCATATAATCTGCGACCCATCCTTATATCTTCATAGGAAGATACAAGTTGCTTGTTCTGTCAGACTTCCTGATGGAAATAAAACCCCCGTTTCTCATATTGGAGCTATTAAATTGAATAATAAGATGATACTGCAAAACGTTTTATGTGTTTCCTCTTTTACTTTTAATTTAATTTCTGTAAAACAGCTTACTGATACCCTTGGCTACTGTTTGTTATTCTTCTCTGACATTTGCCCGATTCAAGACCTTACCTCCTAGATAACGATTGGGATGGGTGAAGAGAAAAATGATTTATATCATCTGATGAATAATGAAGTTAATCCTAACACTCTGGCTGTCCTTCTCTCCAAGCTCTCCAATCACACCGTGAAGCCCTCTACTCATTTTGTTTCATCGCCAGTAGACCTTTGGTATTACCGCTTAGGTCACGTTTCACATTCTATGATTAAATTGATAAATGATTTTCTTGTAGATTATATTCGATTAATGATAATCCCTATTCTATTTGTCACATAGCTAAGTAACATCGCCTTCCCTTTACTCCCAACACCCATAGGTCACAGACCTTAGTCGATGTGGTTCATTGTGACTTATGGGGACCTTTTTCTGAAGTATCTTATGATGGTTACAAATATTTTCTAACTATTGTTGATAATTATTCAAAAAGTACCTGGATTTATCTTCTGAAACGAAAGTCACATACTAAATTATGCCTAGAAGCATTTTATAATCTAGTCGACACACAGTTCAATGTTAAAATTAAAGTTATCCAAAGTGACAATAGATCTGAATTTTATCTGGGAGATTTCTATAATAAAAGAGGTGTTATCCATCAACGAAATTGCGTGAAAATACCACAACAAAATGATATTGTTGAACAAAAATACCAACATTTACTAAATATAACTAGAGTTATTAGATTTCAATCAAGACTTCCTTTAAAATTTTGATGTGATTGTATACTTACGGTTGCTTATATTATAAATAGAATTTTCACTCCATTGCTCGAAAATAGGACTTCTTATGAAATTCTATTTGGAGTCAAATCCAATTATAACAATTTACGAATATTTGGTTGTTTATATTTTGCTTCCACTCTTTCATATGGGCGGAAGAAGTTTGATTCCAAAAGCAAAACCTGTATATTTTTAAGGTATCCATTTGAAATTAAAGGTTACAAATTGTTTGACTTATATAGCCATGTAACTTTTTATTCCAGGGATGTCATATTTCATAAGAATGTTTTTCCTTTTCAGGAAAACAAAACCAAAATTACTCCTAGCACTCAATCTGATGCATTACCTCCTGCCGCGACAAATAATAACCATTTTCCTTCGACTCAATCATCACCTCATATCTATGAATTTGACTTAAATCCTGCAGCGAATGGAGATCAACTTATCCCTGCACTCCCTAATAATGAAGAACAATTTGGTTTACCCTTAGACCACGGTTTACCACAGGATAATCAGGAACCTTTAAGCAATAACCCGCACCCTAGTGTATCCACCGATCTTACCACAAACATTCAATCTCCTGTGAGAGATAATACTCTTGTTCGTAGAACCACTAGAGTTAAAAAAACCACTCAATATTTGAAGGATTTTCATTGTCATCAGGCGTCTCAAACTACACCCATCCAATCAAAAATCCAAGTCTTGCCCGGTCAACCTTATTTCCTTGAAAATTGCATATCATATCAAAAATTATCTCCAGCCTATAATTCTTTCTTTTCTTTTGTCTCGTCTCAAATTGAACCACAAACGTATGATCAAGCTATTTACGATCCCAATTGGCGCAAAGCCATCAAAGATGAATTGAATGCTTTAGAATCCAATAAAAGCTGGATCATTACTAATTTAACTCCGAAAAAGAAAGCTAATGGATGTCGATATGTATTCAAATTAAATCTAAATAGTGATGGGAGTATTGAAAGATATAAGTGTCGACTAGTGACTAAAAGATACACACAACAAAAAGGAGTATATTACCACGAAACCTTTTCTCCCATTGCTAAACTTTTTACATTACGGTGTCTCTTAGCTATTGCTACCATTAAAGGATGGCATTTATATCACTTTGATGTTAATAATACCTTTTTACATGGAGTCCTAAATAAAAAAAATTTATATGCAACAACTTCCTAGTTATACCAAAGGAAAACCACATCAGGTATGCAAGTTATTGAAAAGTATATACGGTCTTAAACAGGCTTCCAGACAATGGTATTCAAAACTATCTACTTCTCTTATTGCTTTTGGCTTTGTTCGATCCAAGGCTTATTACAATTTATTTACTAAGCAAGATAACAAATCCTTTACAGTTCTTCTTGTGTATATTGATGATATTATTGTCGGGAGTAATTGCTTAGATTCTATTGCCCCCATCAAATCTTTTCTAAATTAGGTTTTCAAGATTAAAGATCTTGGTGTTCTTCGCTATTTTCTTGGCATTGAAGTAGCATGATCTGACAAGGGTATACATATTTGTCAACCAAAATATACTCTTGACATTTTAGCTGATTCTGGTACTCTTGGTACTAAACCTCTTAAGCTTTCTATGGATCAAAACTTGAGAATGTGTAAGCAAACCGGGGCGATACTCCAAGACCCAAGTGTGTATAGAAGACTCATTGGCTGTCTTCTTTACCTAACCATCACAAGGCCAGACATCTCGTATGCAGTACAAATTTTAATCCAATTCATGAAACAACCCACTTCTAGTCATCTAAATACAGCGTATCAAATTTTACAATATCTAAAATTGAATCCAGGACAATGAATATTATTTTCTTCTAACTCTAACATACAGTTAAGAGTTTTTTGTGATGTAGATTGGGCCTCCAATCCAGATATTCGAAGATCTATTACTAGTTATTGCATTTTTATTGAAAATTATCTTATTTCATAGAAATGCAAGAAACAGTCCACGGTCTCATACTCCTCCGCAGAGGCAGAATATAGATCCATGACCACAACCTATTGTAAATCATCTTAGCTACGTTATGTTTGGAATGATTTGCAGGTTTCACATCCGGATAAAGCAGACCTCTATTGTGATAATCAAGCGGTCATCCACATAACTGCAACTCCAGTTTTTCATGAACGCACTAAACACATTGAGCTGGACTGCCATCTCATCCGTGACAAAGTTTAAAAAGGAAGTATTCGCACTCATCATGTCACCACCCATAATCAGTTGGTGGATATCTTAACCAAGATATTACCATCACATCACCTTCATTCTCATTTGTCCAAGATGGGCACTATCGATATATATGCTCCATCTTGTAGTGGCATATTAGAAAATATATAATATTTATTTGTATATTATGCTGTAAATATTATATTAGAAAAGTTGTATTTTGGTTAGGTTTTCATTGTATATTGTAGGCAACATACATTATAGGAAATATTACCTTCCTTGCAGGTAATATTCTTTAGTGTATTAATAAGGTATTTTTGTTAAGTGCATTATTAGGATACTGTCTTTTATTTATTTATATTGCCCTTCGGGTAATGTTGCTATGTGAGAAAAAGGGCTTTGCCACATTAATGAAAAGGCTGGTTTCTCTGTTATTTCTCTGTTCCTTCTACGTTTGTAATTGATTCTCGTTCCCTTTTTCTCCATTGTCTTTTTCATTTTGGATCTCCAGCCTAGGTTTTGGATCTCATATTTTCTTACAAATACAAGAGGGCATCCAAGTTAGTATGCTACAAAAACAACAGTTAGCAAAGTTAGAGAATTTATTGTAAATCGATTGTGAGATGATTGGGCTAACTGTTGCAATAGAATTAACACTTTATAGCATCAAATTAAATTTAAATCGTTTAATTTCAAGTTCACATCTTTTGCATTTCATAGATTGTCATACGTGTCTATATATTTGTGTGTGTTAATATTTTTTTTAAAAAAATTAATATTTTTAACTGTTGTAACAATATTTATGTTACGAATTCGGACCAAAATAAGTCTAAATAATTATAGCTCACAAAATTTACGACCCAAAGTGAATTAACAATGACTAAATCAGATCTCAATTTCGGGCGTGACTTAACGACAAACCATATAGTTTCAACGTTTAATAATAATAATAAATCCGATACAAACTAATCACATGACCTTATCGGATAACCCATTCGAAAAAGAAATAAATGTGACCTACTCCACATTGTTGTAAAGGAGGGACGAACAAATTTCATACATATCCAACATATATTATGACCCAACTGATCCCAAACATAATCATAAGCCTGCATCCAGCCGGTCTCAATGTCTAAAATATATTTGCTATATTTTCAATCTAAAAACAAAATTAAAACTCACCAAATATGCACAAGACCACAATATACTCCGTATTCGAACTCCCTACAAGATTTCCGAACCCACTAATCTAAGGGGATAAGAAAATAAAAACGTGAGCCGACTTCTCAAAAATCATCTATATAATATGATAAACAATAATGCCCAAAATCAGGAGAATGGTGCATAAACATATTCAAAATGCATAGAAACTATAAATCTAAAGGCTCGACAACAAAAGTCCAAATGTAGTCTCATACTCAAAGTATAATCCAATCGATACATAATCTTATTGGGACATATTCTGAACGAAATATAATCCGGAATAAAATCATATAATTCAAAGCGAAATCATATATCCAAATGTACAAGATTAACCAAAATCCAACCATGAATAAAATTGTGAATCTGAAACGAAATCAATATAAAAAAATATATCAAAACCCAAAACATGTACAAATTGAAGAACCAGAGATTGAGAAACTGACTTGATGAAAGGCTATACATATTTCAGATAATCTTAAACCATATCAACCATTATTTAGATCTATGGTTAGAGCCGTCTATATACTATCTCCTATAGATAAGAAACAAAGCCATTATGTTTTGCCACCCACAGAGTTGGGTGCAGTGTTCAAAACTGTCTAATATATTAAAATATTTGAATATATTAGTTTCCTTCAATTACCTTATAATAATTTTCATAAAACACAAATGGTGAGGGTCTCTATAATATATATTACAAAACATTTTCCTACAGGCAGAAAATGGAATCAAAGTTTCCACCTAGGAAGGTCACAATGCGTTTCCCATTGGGAAAGGGTCACATATTGAATCATATCATAAAGATAGAACCCGAACCCCAGACAGCGATACATTGATACTATATGCATGACTCTTATGCAGGTTTTTATAATTTTTTCTTTACAAATATATCGATATATAAACATAATATTTTAAATATTTACCTATTTTTTTATAAAATAAATAAAATCCTCAAATATTAACAAAATTCAAACAAAATTTTAAAATAATCGGTAAAAATAACATGTATGTACGAAGAAAGCAAATATGGTAAATAAAAATAATATGCATGTATATTAAACCTCCAAATGTAAACAAAAATAATCAAAAATGAAAATAATCTAAGGATATGGCGTAAGAATACTTGCCTCAATCTTCCAATAAGCAAATCTGACAAAAGAGTATTCTGAACTACCTTTTCTCTTCTTCCTCTCTCATCTTTCTCCTTCTCTCTTTCTCTCATCTTCTTTTCCAGCAAGAATGGCTAAACAGTGGTGCATTACACCTTAAATAGGTAATCGACACACAAGTGCCACTCAGGCATGCCTCAGGCACGACCTCTACAAAAATTGGCGCTCGAGCACTGCCTCAAACGCTCCTTTAATGTGACCTTATTGGATTTCGCGCTCAAGCACGTGTTGGGCGCGCTTTAGGCATCAGGCTATTTGCTGCCAGCTCCAATTATTATTCAAATTTACACCGTACAGAGATATCCTAATATTTTCAAATCAATCCAAATTAATTAATAATATTAATTTAAATTAAATAGGAATTGGATATTATAATTTATGTAAGTCTTTATGTTAATTAAAATAGTAAAATTATCCTAATTATTATATTGATTATTGAACTATTTTTGTAGGTAAATTTCACAATTAATTAAATCCTAAATCATAGGACAGTATAACGAAAAAATAAACATAAAAACAAGTTTGTTAAACATGTTTTCTAGCTTTCAATTTCTATACAAGTAGAAACCAAATTCAACCAAAATATATTTTTTTTCTAAACAGAAAACTATTTCTCATTGATTATCAGAAAACACACATTTAGAGAAAACTGTAAAAATAAAAAATTAAAATAAAAAAATGGAAAACAATTTTTTGGTTTCCCAACTAAACATGCACTTAATTTTGCTAGAAACTGTATGAGCTTGGGTAGGGTCGGCAAGTCCTTACTAGTGACGACTTTGAGCTTTGGCTTAAGTGAAACAACTGAATGTTCCTTTTTAGATTTCACACGTCGTTAGATTTCTCCTTGTAATTTCAGACGCTTTGTAGGAGTTTTATATGAAATAACTGAATACTCTCTTTTTAAAGATGAAGCCCTCTTGGCGGCTGTTGGCAGGAAAGGATCAGAGTAGGTAAGAAGAGGCATCACTTGTCTTGTCCTAAGCTACCTTTAAGACTTCTCTCTGAATGGTCAAGCCTACCACCCTTATTGAACTGTCTGACTGCGCCACCTGTTACGTTGATGCATCCTTACGGTGCTCTAGAGTGCTTCACGACTTGGTGGCTCACGAGTTGAGACTACAACAATAAGACATGCCTATTATTTTAGCTCTATTTTGAGATTGGCAGCGGTGTTACCATTTGTCACGGGGCATCTTCGCTCCTCTTGTAGGTTTGACATGTGGCAATGTCAACATGTCCATGTCTCGGCTGAGCATTTGTCTAAAGCTGTGGGAGTATGGTGCTTCTCTCAGTGGTTGCTGCTGTTAGGGTTCAAAATTCAGATTCACTTATAATTTGGTACAATAAAAAATTTAAACCTATTGTCAATCGACAGTCACTAATTTAATAAGATATAATAAATAAAAATACACAACGTCTTTAACATGAATATTTTTCTCAAGTCGAAAGAAAAAATTACTGGATAAACTCCGAACAAGCTTCCACTATATAAAATCGGTTATAAGTAACCCCCAAGATAGAATATCTACTATACACTCGAGACAAAATAAGAAAAATTACTACAAAGTAAAAAAATTCTCCTTCACTCTTATCTCTCTATTTTTCTTCTATCATTTCTTTCACTGGTGGTGCACTACGCTCTCTTTGATTTCACGAGTGTGACGGTAAATTGTGAATAACGAGAGCTCCCTTCCACACTCTTGCTCCGTTTCGCTCTCCTTCCGTGTTCCACCGCAGTAGCTATTGCTGCTGCTACTTCCGTCTATTTCATCCGCGGTCGCTACAACTTTTACCTACAGCTCTTACTTTGCTGCTTGCCTTTCGCTTACTTGGCCCTACTGACTCTACCATTAGCCCTATTCGGTTCTGTCCTTAGTCCCACTGACTCCCGCCCTTAGCCCATTCCGAAATTCCTCTCCTGGAATTCCAATCTGGCAAATCCATTTTGGAATTCCATACCGGAATTTCAAACTGGCCAATTCATACCGGTAAAACCAAACCGGTAATTTTGCTGCAACCAACCATTTCCGCCCAACCGGCTAATTCCACACAACTGAGCATTTTTTGCACAACCAGCCATTTTGCCCCAACCAGGCATTTTGGTATAATCGGACGAAATTGCCCCAACCTGACACTTTGTCGCAACCGAACAATTTCGCCCCAACCTGGCACTTTAGCATAACCGGGTATTTTGTCTTCTTCGAGATTTACCACTCCGATATTTGCTCACTTTGGTAAATGGTCTTCTTCAAGATTTGCCAACTCCGACAAACAATCTTCTCCAAGATTTACCAACTCCGGCAAACAGTTTTCTCCTAGATTTGCCTATTCCAATAAATGGTCACTCTGAAATTTACCTGCTCCAACAAATGGTTTTCTCTGAAATTTACCTTATCCAACAAATAGTCTTCTCCGAGATTTGACTGCTCCGACAAATGATCTTCTCCGAGATTTATCTTATCCAGCAAATGGTCTACTCCGAGATTTGCCTATTCCGACAAATGGTCTTCTTCGAGATTTGCCTTCTCCGGCAAACGATTACCTTCAAGATTTGTCTTCTTTGACAAATGGTCTTATCCGAGATTTGCTTTCTCTAGTAAAAAGTCTCTTCCGAGATTCACCAACTCTAGCAAATTGTCATCTTCAAGATTTGCCAACTCCAACAAAGTCTTCTCCGAGATTTGCCTACTTCGACAAATGGTCTTCTCCGAAATTTATAGACTCCGACAAATAGTCATTCCGATATTTGTCTTCGTCGACAAATGGTCTTCCTAGTCTTTGTTACAGCCAATTTGCAGCACTCCGAACATCACATAAAATCTATATAATTTACTAATGACATATCCGTTTATTGAGTCATCCACAAAAAAGTGACCAATCCTAATGACTGCTATTCTTGGTCCTCAACATTGCCCTTGGCAAGCTCTCACTCTCGTTCTGAGGCTTGGCTCCTATTTTTCTAGTACTCGGAGATTTGTTCTTGGGATTCGTTGGACCCAGGGCCTGAGCAATCTTATCCAGTACTTTGAGATTTTTTCCTGAATCTCCGAGGGTATGTATACCTTAAGTGAAGTGTTGGGATTTGTTTATCCTTTAACTCTTTCACCGTGTATTAACTCATTATAATTATGTCAAATCAGTGTTTTAATTATTATACAATTACTTATTTTGCAATGCACTAATAATACCATTTTCGTGTAACTATTCCTGAGTTCAATACTTGATAATATACCTCACAGAATATACTAACAAGAGTGTTTATATACTAGCCTAACTTTCTATGGACGGAAGAATTGTCAACAATTAGTGTTAGCATTCTATGGACTGAACATTGCAGGATCAAATATTCAATTTACTCAATCAACCCATACATCTTACACGCAAATTCAATTATATATATATATATATATATTATTTTGTAAGTTATATCGTCCATTGTCAAAATTGAGGTTTTATGGACTGAAAATATTGCACGAATAGCTCTTATTGATTGACGTTTCTTTCTTTTGCCTTCTCTTGTTCCTACTGTCGTCCATTGATGGAGAATTCGATTGACCCCAAGACTTATGCTACTGCCTTTTCGTAACTTTTATACTGAATGGCCATTCTCTTACTGAGAAGTTACCGCATTAAGAGTTAGCTGTTACCTCATGTATGTGGGTTTGATGGATCCTGCTGAGTTACCGGATCTATTCTGCTGGGGTTAACGGCACGTGGTCGGCCCCGCGGCTGTGGTCTCATAATGCAGACGAACCAACAGAGCAAAAAAGATGTGGGCAGAAGAACGTGGGAAAAAAGTGGTGGTACGTTGGTAAGAGTGCAGAAAGCGAAGCTTGGTGGTGAGGAGGGGGCGTTCGCCGCTTCTGTGGCCACTTGATGTGATTTGACCCTTTGTCTTTCACTCTTCGCTGTCCTTGTGGCATGAGCTGTTGGCATGGAATCGTTCACGTTTAACGTGCTAGTCTCCTTGGCCCGCCGGCAACTTGCCTACAGTAGTCAGTTGTCGTGTGCAGATCAATTGTTTGCTAAAATGCCCAGAAGAAATTTACCTTTCTAAGAGACGTATTTTGGGGCAGCGCACATGATTTCTCTTTGGATTTGAACCATCCCTCCAAAAACCCGTTATTTTCAACCCCGCCCTACTTGTCATGGACGGAATATTATCGAGCACCCTACCAACGTTTCTCTGGGGCGTGATATCCTGAGGTTCAAATTTAATTATATGATTTCTGCCGTTAAAATGATACTATTTGGATCCAGCCCTACTTTTTACGTTATCTTCGTTGGATTGCGAATAACCGGTGAAATTTGATTTTAACAAAAAAATAATTTTTTTATATATTATAATAAGTATTTTAAATATTTTAATATTTTTTTAAAAAAATATTGACTAAAAAACTTCTACATTATATCTTTAGATATAAAAATAATCTCTTGAATCTTTATGTTGCGTCCCGGGTCTCGATTGTCATACGGTTTAAGGAGCTTTCGGATTTCTCGTCGTCAGGAGGCTATCGCGAGCAGATCTGGTCTCCGTCTCTATTAACCTGAGACCTATACAATACAAATTACAAATAAGAAGTCAGAGGTGAACAGGAGCTGTCCCTCGTCGACACTCCGACGCTCAAATCAGAAATCATCTGCAATAAATGGAGGGATGTATGCTTAAGATATAATAATGAGGGGAGTGTGAGATGGATGTATTTGGGGGTTTGAACACCATGGATTCACTCGGGGTTGGGGCGGCTTATCAGTGCACCCGTAGAGGGCGGCTTAGAAGAATTCCTCTTGGGGGTGTGCTTGCGAATGGCGGTTTAGAGATGTGTCCGCGGATGGCAGCTTGGAGACTTGGCTCCCTATATGCATCGCGGCGGGTGGCTGACTTCTCCTTGCCTTTGAAGGCGGTGGAGATGATATCCAAAAGATAGCTGTTGGGCTTAAGGTAAGTGATACTTGATCAATTATCCAGGATCCGATCCTTTTCTTCATTGAAGAAGAAGGATCTTATAGGCCCTCTGAGGAGGAGCTTTGGATGCGAGAACTCCCGTTGTCAGGGCTCGTCGACCCTTGATTGTTGTCGGCGATAACCGGTGTGTTGGTTGTCTTTTAACGGTGGCTGGTAGGTTGCCAATCGCTGTCGGTCACGCTCGGTCTCTGCCTTGAGTTGGGATTGGTGGAGCAACTGTGGATAGCCGCCTGAGCAGCTGCTGGTAGAGTCGACTGTTTTCCTATTAGCTCGCTTTCTTCTGCGCTTCCGTCATTCCCTGGTAGCAGCATTGATGAGCTACAAACGTTGCCCATTGGCTGTTTAGCGCGGGCTGCCACATAGACTGCTTTACATTGTTGGGCCTTATGGCCCCATCAGGCAGTTGTTCCGTGGGCTGGGCTTCAAATTTCTTACGGTCTTTGTTTCGGACCCAACACTCTATAAATTTACAAATATATGAAGCCATTACATCCGCTTGCCCAATGACCTCCCTAGTTCCACTAGTTTGTGAACTAATATCCTAATCGAAATTTCATCCGTAATCAGCATTTTTCAGTGCAGTTTAGATCGAACTTTAATAGAATTAGTAACATGATGCCTAGGTGTCATTCACGTATACTTATATGTCCAGTATGAGAAATATATATAATAAAGTATTCTTGCTAGTATTGTATGCTTTTAAAAACAATTTTAGATCTATTTATTTAGAATGAATAAATTGTTGTCATATTTATTAATACAATATTCAATAAATGTCTTATTTGATATGAGTATTGAGTGGTATTATTAACATTATCGGTAACAGGCCCATGTTAATGGATAAAAAAAAAAAACTGAGAAGTTGTGGTTTTTGAGTTTCTTGTAAACGAGAGAAAAAAATTATATTCTAAGTTATGACAGGGTATGCACTTTGCTGTGTTATTATAATGCAAAATAGTTAACTCTATCATTAATGTTGAAATTGTTGGGATATTGATTACTCTTGTACGAGAACGCAAGGCGATGTTACCTTGAGTGGAATTCCGAATTGAAAATAATCGACATGGACTTTAGGAGTGAAAAGGACCGAAGTGGAATTTTGGAGTGAAAATGATCGGAGTGAAATTATGGATTGAAAATGACCGAAGTGAAATTCCAGAGTAAAAATTTCAGAGTGGTACACGAGACCGAAATAATTTTGGGAGTAGAGATGGGCAGATGGACAAATTTGACAAGCGCCGAAAAGTATTTGCAAAATTAATATATGTGACAGAGTAGATAGTTAACCTTTCAGAATTGATAGCTGACCTTATAAAGTAAGTCAATTGTAAAGTTCAAAGTAGCCGACCTTCCAGATAGTTGCCCTGTACATTTGAATATATATATATACATTACTGCATTTTTTTTAAGTGTGAGGAAACGCATGAAAATAAAGGAGTAAAGCTTTACTCTTATTCTCTATTTTTTGGATATTTGTGTAGTTAGAATTTTTATAACCTAAATTTATATAGTAAAATTATTGTAAATGAAGTATTTCGTAATTTTTTTCATCTTATTTAGTAGATAATTTTTACGTAAAAATACTGTATTTTGATTCTGTTCCATCCTGTATGTATGCTGTTACTATTTTTTTTATATTTTTTTATCTTGTCGGTGCTATTTTTTCAACAAAAACCTTAAGTGAAGAGTATAATGATAGAATATACAAATTCATTTATAAGTGAGTATAATATTATATATTTATTTGTTTATTCATGAATAAATATAATTCAGATAAAGAATGTTCTACCGAATCATTACTATCAATTTTAACCAAATACCATGACAATTACTAATTATTCTCGTTATTAGGAGGTCGGTTTATATCTATCCATCATTTATACGGCTTGATATTTTCAATTGACAATATTGATCGCAAAGAACATACACATGACATGTGATGCACCATTCTTCTAATAGAAATATGTTCATGTGGTTATTACAAAACAATAATAAATACATGTATGAACAGTAATAATTTCAAAAAGAAAATTTGTATTATACTATTTTAGTAACATCCCAGTGATAAAGTTACATTTTATCACTAAATTTTTTAGTTATAAATTTATATCTAATGGTGATAAAATATTTTATTACCAAAAAATTACTTTGTTTATACTGTTTGATGGACGTCTGAAAAATGCCTTTTTTACTGTGGATCTTGTAGAAAAGGTATACTTGCTGACTATCATCTAATTATTCTTCTAGACCTAACAAATTTTATGTTCTTTGACATAAATTTATAACTATTGCAATGTGACATAAATTTACTGTGCCTTGTTTCCTAAATTCAGTGACAATGTATCACCAAGCGTGGCTTCACCGCTAATAAAAAGAGATTTCGCTTGTAAATCTATAAAAATTAACTATTGCAATGTGTTGATGATTATATTATTACAGTTTGTAAATATTCGGAAATGCATTTTAGAAACTATAAAAAGATAAGGAAATAATTTTTTATTGGGCCTCATCCCTGAAATAATTTGATGAATTCCTTTGTTAGCTAGAAAACGGGCGGTAAGTTTATTTATGGACTAACGAGAACCTAAAAAAAAAAATCAATCTTACGAGATCAGCATATAGTGATACTGATACGTTTCTAAATTTATCAATTTTTAAGCCGATAAAAAAAAATTTAATTTTATAAGGCCGACTTACGTTGACGATGTAGGAAGGTTTAAGGGATTTTAAACGTTATTTTGTGATCATTAATTTATTTTTGTCGTATTGTCTTTTCGACGATTTAAACAAAAGGTTTGGTAATGGTTATTAATTTTCAATTTTGTAAGTAAGATTTAGTAATTAGTGTCTAAGAGTTAATCAAGCTCGCCTTTATTTTAAAAAAATTAAAATTAAAATAAAAGGCCTTTCGCATCAAACACTCCCCTCTCAGAGTCGCACATCAATACCTAAACGTTTGCATAATTTAATTTTAAAAGCACGCATGCATGAATCTCTCAAGGCCCCCGTCATCTACATAGCATGCGCCGTGAATCGAATGACCTGTCATTTTAAAAATGAAGATAGCTGGAGGGGATCAAAATAACAAATTTATTCTGATATTCTATATTTTTCAAATTGAATTATTTTGCTAATGGCGACAACCCTTGATAATTTGATTGTTAGGTGGTCCCGTCGCTTTTCATAAAATTTTAAACACACAAAGCTGACCAAAAGAAATCAAAAAGAAGCAACCCCGCCATCTTACGTCCTTCAACTCCGCGTAGTGTACGGGCGCCCACCGCCATGCCGGCGTCTTTACCAGGCTAATGGCATTGTAATATGTTTCATATTTCTACTTCTCAAAACGCAAACAAACAAACAAACAAACGATGGCAAGCAGGTGAGTCTTTTTAAATTGCCGTCACCGTGTTCACTGTTCATTTTGTAATATTTTGTCCTTTCCAATTATGCAAGCCATCAATCTTATTTTATTATTTATTTATTTATTTATAGTGGAATATATATGTGTGTGTGTTTATTAAGTAATAAAAATTAAAATATTTATAATTTTTTTTATTATTCTAAATAATATGCTTAATACATATTTGACTACAAATTTCACAACACATTTTAAAATATTCTAAAATATACCTAAATAGTTATTATCACGTGATACGTAGACATATATGATTGATGCAAATACTCAAAGGAGAATATTTTAATTAATTTTACACCTTTTGAGTTTATCAACACTATATGTGTATCGTCATGTATTCGCAATATTGCCAATTCGGCTTTAAATTTTATATAAAATAAACTTAGTACTGCTTCTAAAACTGAAAACAAAAATTTTAAAAAAATAAAATTAACTAGTAAATTAGAAATGCTTTGGAGTTTTTAATATTTTTCTCCCCCAACATCCTAATATGTATCAGGGTTTTCTTTTGTTTACCTTTTTAATTTCCCATTGAGAAGGAATTGAGAACGGAACATGTAAGATAAGATATGGAATGCTATAGATCTAAGCTGATCAATGAATTATCAAAGGACTGAAAGAAGAGAGACTTTGATTAGAAATGGCGTAAGAGAGCAGAGCGCTCCAACTGCGTGAGTTGTCTGACAAGACAGGTGGTTTCATAATTACTACCACCCACTAGGGAGTCAAGGCTCCCCACTCCGCCCCCACCACCACCAGCAGCACCGCCAAAAGCGAAGAGGAAAAGTTGTTGTGCCCCTTAATTTGTTGTCGTAATCCGTCATTATTGTAGACCCCTCTTCTGCACCTTAAATTTCGCCAGCATCAGAGAGAGAGGGAGATTTTGACAGATCCGAACAATTATGTCCTCTTCCTGTTTATTATGAAGATTAGTCCACCGAAAAAATTACCAAAACCATCGTATAAAATAAACTTCTATTTTAAAACGTTTACACTTTTAATTTTTGTTTTTTGCGCCCCATGCTTATTAACATGTAACTATGAACATATTCAATTTAACTTATTCTCCGTATGGATCATAATTTAAAATAATATAATATTTGGGAATAGAACTAAGTAGAAATTTGAAATAAAACTTTTGGAACTTTTTTATTCTTTTCCCAACCACTCGGCTGTTACGCCCTACATGGGACTGACTCGTGTATTCCATTACTTGCTCAAATAAATAAATAAATAAAAAGAGATGATCTGACCGGCTTCGGTTTGAAAGAATGAAGCTACCATCGATTGCATGCCTGGATGTACATAAACTATGGTTAACTCTTCAACAATTAATATCTTTGGTTAAAATAAAAATTACTATCCATCTATCAGAGAATGTCATTCATGTGTACCACGTTACACAAAGATATTGTTAGGTTGAGAAAACGAGTTTAATCAGCCATCTTTAGTGAGTGATGGAACTAATTTTATCTTAAGTTGCTGTACAGATAAACAAAAATATAAGAGCATATTGACATAGCAAACGTGCAGTAAAAAATAGAAAGACAGAAATCGAACTAAAAAATTTAAAGCCTGTCCCTGGGATCCTGAAGCCTTCAAATCCACTGATCAAATCTTCTTTTAGCATAATAAAAGGTGAAATGAAAAACATTATAAAAACTCTCAAGATCACGACTCCAATAAAATTCAGGTGATTTGAAGCAATGTCAAAAAGGTAATAAATAGTTACAGAAGTCTGCATCATAATCAGACTTCTCAAGATGTGGACAATGGGTTAAATTCAGCATTCTCTTGAGTAATCAAGCAATAGGCACAAGCATTTCTCTCTTGGCTTTTCCCTAATGAATCAATCAACCGCAGATTTTTATTCATCCATTTCCATGAGCAGTATCAGAGGAGAAGAGGAATGGGAGGATAAAGAGTAAGTCTTCAAGGGGTGGGTAAAATATATTTCCTTCAAGATCCCATTTTATCACCAAGACAGGAGAAGATAATTTCACCAGTCAAATAACAAGAATATGAAAACCATCACAAATTATCGTTTGTAGCCCGAATCGATATTCAGAAGAGAAGAAACCCAAATCGGTTTCTTCAAAGAGGGGATAATTCAAATTTGAAGTGGGATAAGTTTCAGAAGGAGGAAACAGTCTGAAAAATAAATAATATTTAGCAAGGATATTGGGTAGATTTATTCTCTCAAGGATATTGGGTAGATTTATTCTCTTAATTTGGCATATAGAAATTCAACAGGGACGGATCCAAGATCTTCTCTTGTTGGTTCAATATACAAAGTAATTTAGTTAAAAAATATAAAAATTTAACTCTACTTAAATGAGTAAATTTAAAATAATTATGACATTTTTCTAAAAAAACAGTGACAAGTTGACTAATATCACAAAGATAAATGAATTATATTAACCTCTAAATAAAACTAGTAGGATCGGTAAAAAATTATAACAAATCGATGAATAAAGTATTCAACTTAAATATTATTATATTTAATTATAATTCCTTTTTATTTATAAAAATTTTAAATGGAGTCAACTAATCCCATCCAGTATAATTTACATCCGCCGTTAAAAGTTAAAAATCTAATAATAGACAATAAATATGACAGAATATCGCTAAATAAAAAGTCTATAAAAATAATATGTATGATTTACTTATGTCTAAATTTGCATTGGTTTGCGCCTCCGGATAGTTAATTGTTTGTCCTTTCAAACAAGTGGAAGCTAGACAACATATGCTGCAAATATCTGAGACCTAGACTTGTATAGTCCTCAATTTTGGAAGACTAGTAATAACAAGCACCATAACCATAAAAAGACATCTATTACCAATTTTCCCTTAGGTCAAATTCAAAATGTAAATTGCTTCCAATAAAGATCAATTATAAACAGATGAATTTATTTAAAAACAAATATTTGAGAAGCAATAAATGAATCAAGGTAAGTTTGCACAAAATTTCAATTCAAGGTAAAATGGGTAATGTAAGTATATATATAAATATATATATGTATGTATAAAGAAAACATATCTCAAAGTATTGTGGCTCCATCAAATTTAAGTTTAAAAGCATATATTAGTAGAAGGATTTGATTAAGTCACCTATAATATAGATTTAAATCGGTAAAATATCTATCAATAATGCTAAGTTAAAAAAATTTTAGTCTAATAATCGAAAATAACAATAAATATTTATTTGAAATATAAAATCTGATTATATTTTTATAGAGAAACATATAATATGAAAACTTTTTACGTAATGTGTCGTATCTAGTAAAAGGGATGAGGCAAAAAAGATTTATTGACAGAACAATCTTCCTCTTTTGGATGACACACATAAAAAGTTTAACGAAGATAGAATAATTCCTGCATTAATCTTAGGCTCAAATGGGATTTTCCATCTCTGCTGAAAAGAAAAATTGAAAATACTTGAACGCGTACAAGCGCAAATGATATGATCTGTTCTCATGTTATCATCCTGTTCAATTGAGGTCACAAAACCTTTTCAAGACAAGAAAAACCAGTGCTGCACCTGTAATCCATCAGATCACGTTCTCCTCTTTTAAAACAAAAGGCGTCTTTATAAGAGTCTCAGTGAAAATTAAATACCCGGAAGCTATTATTAATCTCGACAAATCTAAGACTAATGCCACCTTTTCGAACGTGATCACAAATTAAGCAGTGCTTGATTTCAATATGTTTGGTCCTCGAGTGCATGACGATATGGCACTCATGTTATCACCAAGTACATACGGGACGCTGTAATGATGCAGCCGCCAACTACGTTAATGCAAGCCGCTAGTTTACCTACGCAGAAGGGAATTTGGGGAGAGGGCCATTTTAAAAGATAAATGATGCAGTAGGTATTGTTGGCACAAAACACGGAAGGCACGATGATCGAGCGGATAAAACACTCGGACAGTAACACAGAGTAGAGCTCTCGGACGGATAGCCAAAAGTAGAAATAGAAAAACGAGTGAGAACACACGAGATTTTAACGTGAAAAACCTTTCTTCAATTAAGAAAAAAATCACCAAATAATATATTATAAAATGATTGTTTACAAGTGTTAGTTACACAAATTCAAACGAAAAGAAAACAATCTCAAGTACACAATCTCTCTCTAAAAGTGTTTCTCACTCTATCTTTACAACAAAGGCTTGCCCACAGCTCTCTCAAGGCTAACTCCAAGGCTGCTCACAAAGACACGGTACAAGCTCTCAAAGTCCTCTTGGCAGCACGCCACTGCTATTAAGCAATGGCACACAAGCCTTGTATATATACACAAATGGGCCTAGTGGACAGCTGGCCACCCTACTGGCGTTAGGGTGGCAAGACCACGCCGCCTAGACCTGCCATGACAAGCGCATGCCTGGCGTGCCAGAATGGCAGGTCTGGCACCTGAGAAGTTGCAGCCGCTTCAACGTCGAATCAGAGTAGATGACCAACCCACCTGCAAAACGCGGCTGCACCAGGCCTACGTAGATAGAGTCAACGCCTACACTCTCAGGGTCCTTGTCCATGTCTTCAGCAACCTCTCAGACATGACGCCTCCAATGCGTCCTCGACCAATGATGACAGACTTCTCGGACCATTCCAAAAAATCCTCGTCCATTTTTTCCAATGGAGCCTGCAGATGTAAGTGCCACGAGAAAGTGACCCCAACAGGTATTTAGTGATATCTTTTCCATTTTGTAGCCTTCCTCTGTTGACATATTCGATCCCCATTGTTAAGCTCCTTTAATATTGTTGGTTTCATAGTAAATCAATTTAAGCATTTTCGTCCTTTGTTTTGTTGATCTACCGTGGTACTATATTTGTTGGGTCTGGTCACTTCCTTGTGGGTAACCTAACAAACTGGTTTGTCATCGGAGGATTTATGGAGAACAAATCCGGAAAACTATTTCTGGTCAACGGGACGTTGACCGGAGGAGAACAGTTGACGATCAATAAAGATTGACCGGCAGATGGCCAGCTGAATCCGGTCAATAGAAGGTTGACCGTCTGAGGGTTGCAGGAGCACTGCTGGATAGTGGACTGGCAGTAGGAGACGGTCAATAGGGAGGTTGACCGGATGGCAGCAGAAGACGATCAATAGGGAAGTTGACCGGATGGCACTGAAGACGGTCAACGAGGAGTTGACCGGCTGAGCAATTGGGCCTTGGAGACTGTGGAACGCAGCAGCTGGCAGTGGACAGATATCTTTTCAGGATTTGTCGACAGGCTGGCAGTTGGGCTGTAGAGCACGCGTCTGCACAGTGCAGAGCATGCGCCATCTGCAGGGCCTGAGCTTACAAAAAGCTCAAAAATTGGTGAAGACATGGCACCTATTATCTGCAAGATGACTAGTTATCAGGTGGGATTAGGTGGACCCAGGACATCTATATATGAGCACTAGAAACTTCCAGTGGAGATGGCCTTGAGCTGGTCCAAAGGTGGCCCAGAGTGGTGACCCGACTGGTGTGGGAGACAACATCAGGGGCGCTGTGCACCGGCCACTGTGTGCGGGGGTAAAACGGCGGGTCACCAACACTTGTAAAATGAGAGAGTAGAAAGCACCACAGGGAGGAGAGAAAGAGTGGAAGAAAGAGAGGGCAGTGAGTGAAACACAAAGAGTGAGGCTTTGTATTCTCTTGCTCTATTTTTCGTTTTTGCCTCTGGGGCTTGTGTAGTTAGGGTGGTTGCTATACTCTATCTCTGGGTTTGTGTAACCATTTTACATAGTGGATTTAGTGGTGGACTATGTGTCCTATGGTTTTTTCCTCTTCGATTTGGGAAGGGATTTCCACGTAAAAAATACTGTGCATCTATTGTTTCTTATTCCTACTAAATGGTGGCTGTCGATGACGGGGGATTCGGGTTTTCCGCTGCTGCCGGATTTGGTGGATCCGGGTCTTCTGACCCCAACAACATTAAGTAAGGTTTGTTTCATCCAAAGCACTTGAGCAGAACAACTTCATGTAACAACTCAGCCTCAGTAGTCAATAGGGCCACAAAATTATGTCTCTTGCTTGACCAAGAAGAGCTTGCGCTCTTTTGATCAACTGCGTATCTAGCAAAATTCGCGCATGCATAAACATTGAGATCAAATGAAAAACATTTATGTAAAATGAGCCAAGACTAGAGTACAATACAAGTGTTTAAAAATCCTTTCTTAGAATCGGATCAAAATCAAGCAGACAACTATGCAAAAATTATAAAATTGTTGGATTTTACATCACTCTCTTGTAAGTACCATAATCAATGGATGGGTCACTTAGAGGACGTGCGATGTTTGTGCATAACATGCTTAGACAGAGAAATTAAGCAAGGGTCGATCAAGAGTTGGTCGAGACACAACCGAGGATCGTTCGAGCGATGGATCCACAGAAGGTTGTGTGAAATTTGTGTGAAGGTTGACCAAGGGACGGTTGAAGATCATTCGAGAGACAATATTCACTAAAGGGTCGCACGAGAATGGTTAGCTGAGCAATAGAATTCACTGTAAGTTTACACGAGGTCTCTGCAAGAAACATTCGAGCGAAAAGTATTTTTAACGAACAAGTAATATCTAAGCCTAGCAGGTATATGATAGACATTTCTGCACATTTGGGACAGCATAGACACACTTGTTGCAAGCCCGAAGGATGTCTTGCGCCAATTTTAGTAGGATCAATTCCTAAAGGGCATGTGCATGGTTGTCTAGAGGAGTAACTTCTCATGCACGTGAGAAGTATACATATGCTAATACTGCTATAAAAACATACCTACTAAAATTTTAGGATAATTTGAAATTATTTTGTAGCACAAGAAGAGTCGCACAAAAGAGGGAAGAGAGATAAAAGGGGGAGGATAAAAAGATTTGACATCCAATTGAGATCCAATTCAAATTTCAATCTTTGTCAAGGTTAGGTATATTATTCTAATATTATTTTTTAGAATGTATTACTATTTGGTGACTTTTCTTTTCGTTGTATTTTATCTTATAAATTGCTAGATGTATTGTGAGTTGTATTCAATTAATCATTTACTCAAATTATAGCGAAGAGATTTTTAAAAAAATTATTTTTGTAATGCCACTATTTTTATAATAGATTTGTTTAGAGATTATCTTATGATTTTTTTGAAAAAAAAAATTTCATGTTAAAATATCATTGTGCAAATTTTTATGCTTAGTTGCATGTTTTCCTTGTATTTAAAATATTTGACAATTGATGTTTGAATTTATTTTTGCTGCACCAATTGTATGTGTGTTTTCATCGAATCTCAACAAATGTTTGGTCGATGAGCTACAAGGTAAACTGAAGAGTCGATCATGCATTCATAAAGCTTTTAATGAATTGACTTATCATTTTAATATTAATCAAGCTTTAGATTGGATATCATAATCAGAGGCATATACTTCTTAATGTCAAGGTCGAACTTCTTTAACAAGCATTTTTGTGTATTTGATTTATCCGATAAATATGTTACAGTTCTCTTGATTAATTAGAAGACTCAAAAAGAACATAGACTTTCCTATTGAACTAAACTCACCTCAAATTCTAATTTTATCGCCTTCGCGCAAAATCTTCATGCATAGACCTATTTGTTGACACAAAACGCGGAAAACACTCGGACAGGAGTACGGTGACCGAGCGGACAAGAGTTCTCGGACAGCACACAGAGAGGAGCTCTCGGACGGCAAGGAAAGAAAGAATAGAGGATAAAAGAGAACACACAAATTTTAACGTGAAAAACCCTTCTCAAGCCAAGGGAAAAACCACGAAGGAATGTACTATAAGAGAAGTGTTTACAAGTGTTGGCTACTCAAGCTCTAACGAAAGAAAACAATCTCAAGTGTACAACTTTTCTCTCACAAAGTGTATCTCACTCTATCTTTACAACAAAGTTTGCCCACAGCTCTCTCAAGGCTCAAAGAACTCAAACAATGTCCCAACTCTAGCACACTCAGGCACACACAGGCTACACTATATATCAACAGCAAGGGCAACAAGCTTCTTATATACACAAGGGGTTGGCGTGACCGCCCACCTTACTGGACGTAGGTCTCCAGGCCTACGCCCTAGGCCTGTCCATGACAGGCGCATGCTTGCGTGTCGGGACAAGAAGCCTGTCCTTGGGAAGTTCTGACCCCTTTGTAACATCCAATCGTGGGTGACCAACCCCGCAAAACGGCCACATGCAGCCTACGCCTGGAGCAGAGTCAATACCTACGACTCTAGGCTTTTCGTCCTCGTCCTCAGCAACGCTCGGACATGACGCTTCCACAAAGGAATCCTCGTCCACAAGTCCTCTCGGACACGACGCTTCATTCACAGTCCTCGTCCATTCTTCCAATGGAGTCCGCGGACTTCATGCCACTCGGGAGTGACCCCAACAAACTTCCCCTCACGACCGAGTGAAGTTAGTCAGACCGGCAATGTCACAACAAGCTTCAAGCTTCCCTTTTGGCAAAATCTTGGTCAACATATCTGACCCATTTTCTTCAGAACGGACCTTCCCAATTGATAGCTGCCCATCATCAAAAACATTTCTCACCCAATGATATCGCACGTCAATATGTTTTGACCGAGAATGGAATGAGGAGTTTTTACACAAGTGAATGGCACTTTGACTATCACAAAGGACCTCGTACGTCTCATGCCTTAGACCCAGCTCTTGGACAAACCTCTTCATCCAAAGCATCTCTTTACAGGCCTCGGTCACTGCAATGAACTCTGCTTCCGTTGTGGAGAGAGCGACACACTTCTGCAACTTGGACTGCCAGGAGACCGCCCCTCCCGCAAATTTCACCAAGTATCCGGACGTTGATTTCCGAGAATCATCGTCCCCTGCCATATCTGCGTCCATGTACGCAATTAGCTGAGGCTTTTCACTTCCAAACTGCAAACCCGTCTTGGAGGTCCCGCGTAGATATCTGAAAATCCACTTCACCGCTGACCAATGCTCCATTCCTGGGTTTGAGAGGAATCTGCTCACAAGGCCTACCGCATGAGTAATGTCCGGCCGCGTACAAACGGCCGCGTACATAAGGCTGCCAACGACCGAGGAGTAAGGAATCTTACTCATACGTGCCTTCTCAATGTCCGAGGACGGACACTGCTGCTTACTCAGCCTGAAATGGTTGGCCAATGGAGTACTGACAAGCTTGGACCCTTCCATGCTGAATCTCTGAAGCACATTTTCAATATATTCTTCCTGGAACAGCCAAAGCTTCTTGCCCACTCGGTCATGAAAAATTCTAATCCCCAGAATTTGTTTCGCCGGTCCGAGGTCTTTCATGGCGAAAGACTGTCCAAGTTGCTTCTTCAGCTCCTTGATCCGAGCACTATTCTGTCCGACTACCAGCATTTCATCCACATAAAGGAGAAGGATGACAAAGTCGTTTTCCGAGAACTTCTGTACAAAGACACAGTGGTTCGAAGAAGTCTTATGGTATCCTTGTCTCACCATAACAGACTCAAACTTCCGATACCACTGTCTCGGAGTTTGTTTCAGCCCATACAACCTCTTCTTCAAACGACAAACAAGTCCCTCCTTTCCTTTGACTTCAAAACCATCTGGTTACTCCATGTAAATCTCTTCCTCAAGATCTCCATGAAGAAAGGCCGTCCGGACATCCAGTTGCTCAATCTCCAGATCCAACGCTGCTGCCAGTCCGAGCACTACACGGACCGAGAACATCTTCACAACGGGCGCAAAGATTTCATCAAAGTCAACACCCTTTCGTTGACCAAATCCCTTGACCACAAGTCGTGCCTTGTGTCTCGGGGCGCTTGGGTCCTCGATCGCCTTCAGCATGAAGACCCATTTGTTCTTCAGGGCTTTCTTCCCCTTAGGCAGCTTGGCTAGCTCAAAGGTATGGTTGTCATGAAGTGAGGCAATTTCCTCTTTCATAGCCTCAAACCATTTATCCTTCTAGGAGCTCCTCATAGCCTCGCTAAAATCCTCTGGTTCTCCAGCATCAGTGAGGAGGACATACTCACTTGCTGGAAGGCGGACGCACGGTCGTCTCGGCCTAGATGACCGCCTCACAAATGCCTCCTCATCCACTTGAGGCACCAAATCCTCAACCTGATCCTGAGGCGCTGGAACCGCCTGATCCTGGTTGGCAACAACACTTGGTCCGCTGGCCTCGGACGCAAGACGCAAAGGTCGGACACTGTCACTTCTGTCCGCCTGGGAAGTGTTGGGTGGAGACTTCAACTCTTTCCCAAAGTCCTCTATGGTCTCGTCCTCAACGAAAACCACGTCTCGGGACCGTACCAACTTCTTCTCCTTTGGGTCATACAATCTGAACCCAAACTCATCCTCACCATAGCCCAGAAAGACGCATTGCATGGTCTTTGGTTCAAGCTTGGATCTCTCATCTCTCGGGACATGAACAAAAGCTCTACAGCCAAAAGTCCGGAGATGGTTGTAAGCTGGTTTCTTTCCGGTCCAAATCCGCTCTGGAACTTCCCCATCCAGAGGCTTACAAGGAGACCGGTTAATCACGTGGGCGGCCGTCTTCAAGGCCTCGGCCCAAAAGGATCCCAGAAGCCTGGCCTCGGACAACATGCACCTGACTCTTTCCATCAGCGTGCGATTCATCTTCTCGGCCACGCCGTTCAACTGTGGCGTCTTTGGTGGATTCTTCTGATGTTTGATGCCGAGCGTCTTGCAATAGGCATCAAACGTTCCAAGGAACTCACCGCCGTTGTCGCTTCGCACGGCCTTTAGCCTCTTCCCGGTTTCTCGTTCAACAAGCGCATGGAACTGCTCAAAGGTTCCCGCAACCTGATCCTTGGTTTTCAACGGGAACACCCACAGCTTCCTAGAACAATCGTCAATGAAGGTCACAAAGTATTGTGCACCTCCAAATGACTTCTCCGGTAGAGGCCCACACACGTCTGTGTGGACGAGTTCCAAGACCTCAGACTTCTTGGAAGATGCGTCTCCTGAAAAGGAGACCCTTCTTTGCTTCCCCATCATGCAGTGAGGGCAAGTCCTCGGCACTTCTCCATCCATCTCTGGAATGAGACCCTTTTTCGCCAGATGACTCATGCCACGCATGCTCATATGTCCGAGTCTCTTATGCCACAAGCCCGAGGACTCCACACTCCCTGTAGCATTCACCTCTGCTACCTCGGCCTGGGCATTCATCGTGTAAAGGCCTGAAGCCTTTACTCCTCGGGCAACCACCATCGAGCCCTTCTTCAGCTTGAAATTGTCGCCACAAAGGACGCCGCAGAGCCTTCATCGTCGAGCCGTCTCATTTGAAAGGATATTCATGCGAATATCAGGGATGTGTCGCACGTCCCTCAAAACCAGCCGGGCACCAGTGTTGGTTATCAAGGAGATGTCTCCTCGTCCAACAATCTTGGACGTATCCATGTTGCCCATCTTCAATACTCCTGGGGCGCAGGGAGTATAAGTGGAGAACAGCTCTCTCCGGGGAGTGACGTGGATAGAAGCGCCAGAATCCACCACCCAGTCAGAGGCTTGCTCAGCCACGCTTACTGAGTCTTCAGACTCGCAGGCCAAGAGGAGGTCACCTCCTGTGACGACAGAGACCGATGACTCTTCCTCGCCGCGTCTCTTTGTGCCCCTATCTCCTCCAGCGTTCTCACGCTTCCATTTGTAACAAAATTTCTTGATGTGGCCCTTTTTGCCACAATGATGGCACTCCATATCCTGATACCGAGAACGTGACTTACTCCGCCCTTTGTCTTCAGACCTTTGGCCACGTCCTCGGCCTCTTCCCCTTGACTCAGTGACAATGACCTCGGACTGATGAGAGGTCGTCGTTCCCTGAGAACGCCGCCGCACCTCCTCGTTCAGCACAGCTCCTTTGACCATCTCCAAACTCACCATTTGTTTGGAGTCAGACAGCAATGGTGACCCTCATGGTCTCCTAAGAGTCCAGGAGGGTTGCTAGGAGCCGCAGTCCGAGCACCTCATCCTCGAACTTAATACCCATGCGGTCACCGGGTCCACACAAAACGAAATTCATTCGGGTGGTGCAAGAATGGATGATCCGTCCTCAGAACGGATATACACCAGCCTCATCAAGTGATAAATTTTGTTGTTCCCAGACTTAGAGGTGAAAAGCTTCTCCAGCTTTTCCCAAAGCGTCTTGGCATTCGTTTCTCTACGAACGTGGTTGTGCACGTTGTCATCAACGAACTGTCGTATAAGACCGCACACTTGCTTGTGTTCCAGCGCCCATGCCTCGTCCGTTTTTTCCGCCGGCTTTTCTGTGGCAAAAACCGGATTATGCATGGACTTCACATACAGCAAGTCAGACATCTTGCTTTGCCAACTGTCATAGTTGGACCCATTCAAGCAAGGCATTTTGCTCCCGTACTCCATCGCAGCCAGCAACAAGACAAAGAACCAAATATCTCTGATACCACTTGTTGACACAAAACGCGGAAAGCACTCGGACAGGAGTACGGTGACCGAGCGGACAAGAGTTCTCGGACAGCACACAGAGAGGAGCTCTCGGACGGCAAGGAAAGAAAGAATAGAGGATAAAAGAGAACACACAAATTTTAATGTGGAAAACCCTTCTTAAGTCAAGGGAAAAACCACGAAGGAATGTACTATAAGAGAAGTGTTTACAAGTGTTGGCTACTCAAGCTCTAACGAAAGAAAACAATCTCAAGTGTACAACTTTTCTCTCACAAAGTGTATCTCACTCTATCTTTACAACAAAATTTGCCCACAGCTCTCTCAAGGCTCAAAGAACTCAAACAATGTCCCAACTCTAGCACACTCAGGCACACACAGGCCACACTATATATTAACAGCAAGGGCAACAAGCTTCTTATATATACAAGGGGTTGGCGTGACCGCCCACCTTACTGGGCGTAGGTCTCCAGGCCTACGCCCTAGGCCTGTCCATGACAGGCGCATGCTTGCCGTGTCAGACGGCAAGCCTGTCCTTGGGAAGTTGCAACCGCTGCAACATCCAATCAGAGTGGGTGACCAACCCACATGCAAAAACGGCCACATGCAGGCCTACGCTGATAGAGTCAATACCTACGACTCTAGGCTTTTCGTCCTCGTCCTCAGCAACGCTCGGACATGACGCTTCCACAAAGGAATCCTCGTCCACAAGTCCTCTCGGACACGACGCTTCATTCACAGTCCTCGTCCATTCTTCCAATGGAGTCCGCGGACTTCATGCCACTCGGGAGTGACCCCAATACTATTATGGCTCCTAGAATAATATTATCATTATATATTCTTACAGCGAGATGTGTTTTCACATATCCGTGAAAAAATAATATTGTATCAACCTTTCCTCTCATAAAATCTCTTTTAAAAATGAAATGTGCAAGCCTTTCATATCATTCTTTAGGAACTTATTTCAAGATGGCTGAAAATTTTGTGATTTTTAAAACCCAGTGGTTGCTAAGTATAAACTTTTCCGGCCAAATAACCATTTTAGAAAGCACCTTCTACCTTCATCTCAAAAGGTAGCTTTTGATAATCCTAATAGATGTGGATGTGGATGGCTTCCATAATCCTATCGATCCTTCTTGCATGGTTGAATCCTTTTGAGCCTCGTTTCTTATAACAACACGCTTTTCATCAAGTTTCCCACAAACATGCCACTTGGTGGCAATAACAGGATGGTCAGTATGCCTAGGAACCAAGGTCCAAGCCTGGTTCCTTTCGAATGGATTTGTTCATAAAGTATTGCATGAGCTCAATATTTATCTTGCATTTTCGAGTTTCACGAACTCTCCATCGTTGTGATTCTTCTAGAGGAATCAGTTTATTTGGATGACTTTTCACGTATTTCCAGCTTCTTGTTAAATCGTCTAGTTCTTCTCTTCTTTGTGCCCTGACGAGCTAACGATATGCTCGCGCGGTGGTTTCATTTGCTCGTATCTTTTTGTACTATTTTCAATAAATGGATTCCCCATATTTTCGTCAGGAACTATTTTGATAACATCATCAAAGATATATTCCCCTCGAAGGAGGGATTAGTATCATCAAAACCAAATATGAGCTTATTTCAAACCTTATGCCGAAAATCACCATATCGGCGATTTATTCATTTAATTTGTTTATCCTTCCGTTTTCAGATTTGAATTTTTAAGGATGTGAGTTAGCTTGTTCTTCGAAAGTAGGACATTCGGGATATATCTTCACGTAGGTACTCAATTTCTAGGCCGATTATTGCCTTCTTTTACTGATCCTATTTTGCTACCTGTTCCTCAGAAAGTCAAAAGGATAAAGATCTTGCTTAAGGAAAAATGCTCTTACCTTTTGAATTTGAATTCGGCTGACTACAAAAGGTAGTTGGTGATGGACTCTCCGAATATCAGTTGATCACTGTCCTATGGCCAATATTGTATCCTCTTTCTACAAAATAAAATCAACTCTTTCTACAGGGAGAAGAAACATGCCCCTTCACACTGCTCAACTTTTACCTCTGTAGGCTTCTGTAGGGATTATTAACTTGTTTATGTTACTTTGTGACGGGGATTGTCGTACGCGTAATGTATACACCTGGAGTTTATAAAGGTTTGATAACCCATTTATAGTGAAGCTTTCATTTTCATCTTCCGCTGTGGTAAAGACGATTCGATTAATGGATTTTGACGTCTTAACGATCATAGAGAGGAGTTTCCGAGCCACGTTAAATCACTCTATCCTCTCCCTCTCTCTGTTTGTGAATTTTGCTCTGCGCATAACCATTTCGTCTGTTTACATTCACTGTTCTTATGCTCTTTTACATAGTAACTCAGAGATAAAATTGGTTAAACTCGTTCTAACACTAAAGTTGATTAATTAACTTGGCTTATTATTTGTTGTGCTGTGCTTTATTTTTTTATCAGTTGTTTTTGGAGCTGTTTTTGTTTTGACATTACCCTATTCATCCCCCTCTAATGCTATTACTTAGTTATTTCAAAACCTTACTCGAATTATATTATCCAAACTGTTAGAATAACATCCTTATCAAATTTGACCAAAGTAAAGATAAAATCAAGGCATCGCCTCAATTATAATAGAGTCAAATAAGCCAATGTTTTTGATCAAACTGCAACCATCCATGCCAAAAAACTCAACCGTTGTAAAATGCTGGGTCTATAAAATTTAAGTAAACAAACACATCAACATCTATCCATAGCTAAAGATCATTAATCATCTATTTAATTAGTAAGTGGCATGTATGTTATACCATTATACGACACCTGTTAAAATCAAAAAGATGCCTATCATGTCTAAAAATAGGGTTGCCTGAATAAAAAAATAATTAAACGACTTAATAACATCAAATACAAATCATGTTCACCTCTTAATCACATGGACTTGGCCAATCCAAAATGAATAGATACCTAACATCTCTTTTGGCTCTTTATCTATACATATTTTATCAATTTTTTGTCAAAAGAATACTGAATTCAATTAAGAAAATATCATTTATTTAAAAAAATTTTTCAATGTGTGCCCTAAAAATTTAACTATGTTAACAATTCTTGAGAAAAGAATGGGTACTCATCCCCCAAAAGAGACCAAGCTACCGCATTAGTAGCCTCTTCTACCTCTTATTGGCCGGTAATTGATTTTTTAAAGAGATCCTCTCCCAACTCAAAAATGAAAAAATAATATTTTGATATTTATTTTTAATATTTTTATATTGAATAATATATTAAAATTTGTCAAATCAGGGTACCTTTATACTATATTATTATTTCTTTTTTCTACACAAAAGAAAATTGATAAATGGCTGATAATGAATAACCGTCTAAAGTTTAAAAATAAAATGAGATAAAATAAAGACTATGAAGATAAATTAATAATGTATTTCAATAAAATGAATGGCAAATTAGCAAGTAGCGTAGGACGGACTGAATCTGATGATGACCAGAAACACGGAAGTCGCCAGAAAGTCCTCCTCCCGCCAATTGTCACATGATTTCTCTTCCTCTGACCGCTTGACCAAACGGAAAAACACCCGTTTGTTAACGTCATCCGCCGCCGACTCGTCAAAAATCAAAATTTGAAATTAGAACTCGGAGATTTTGAGAGAGGAAGGAAGGAAGGAAAGAGAGCAAAACAAATTTAGAAAAAGGAAAACAGAATGATAGTTATAGACTTCTCTCTCTCTCTCTCTCTCTCTCTCTCTCCCTAAGAATAATTTCTGTAAACCGGAAAGCTGAAGCCTGAAAGCAAATCAAAAAGTACATTTCCAGCACCAAAACACTGTCTGCAGGAGAGAGAAATTGATTTTTATAGTCTGACATAGAGAAGGGAAAGCAGAAAGACAGGAAGAATTTTGAGTAAAAGGGAAAGAGAGACCAGGTTCGCAACAGTGTGATCGAAAATTCTACGAGGAAGACGTTAATGGGGGCTCGCTGCTCCAAATTCTCACTCTGCTGGTGGCATTCTCACCTCAAACCCGCTGTTCTTGAGTGCTCCGATCACGGTGACACCCACATTCGCTCAATTCTCTCTCATTATTCCCTCTTGGAGTGAGAACTGAAAATGAAAACTGCTTGTTTCTCTCTCTCTCTCTCTCTCTCTCTCTCTCTCTCTTTTTGGGATTCGCAGAAAATGAGAGAAGTTCTATTCCTAACTTCAGAGAGTTCAGTATAGAAGAGCTCAGAGCAGCGACTTCTGGTTTTTCATCTGAGGAAATTGTATCGGAGCATGGCGAGAAGGCTCCTAATGTTGTTTATAGAGGAAAGCTCGACAATGACCGTTGTATCGCCGTCAAACGATTCAACCGATCCGCTTGGCCAGATATTCGCCAATTCATTGTCCGTCCACTCCGCCTCCTTTTCTTGCTAAATTTACTATAATTAAAAAGTAATCTTAAAAATAAAATGAATTTCTACATAAAGAATCCTGATATCGCTGATCTATGTTCCCTAAAGAAGTATCAATTTTATTTAGAAATTTATATGCAAAGAATTAATTTGTGTCAATTTTATGCCCCTGGTCATCAGGCTTCAAGCACTTTCGGTGTTGGAAAATGCTAATTCGGACAAATCAGGATCGTCCCTGATAGGGAGTACTCCCATTTAGCATGAGACAAATCAATTTGCATAGAATTAACTACTAATAATAGCTCAGAGTGAAAATTGGATAATGGTGTATCGATACACCATGGTGGTGTTGGAAGTGATTTTTGTTTTGTTCATGCTAATAATACGACATCATGTTTGACCTAGTGAATCGCAAGGGTTGTGATGAGAATATAGATGTCTCCGATTGTCAACTAATTGTGGAGGATCTCCAAAATTCGTGAAATTTCAAATTGTGAAGTGCCACTTGTGCATCTCCTCGACTGAGTTATTTGCAATCCTTGAAGTTCATTATTTTTATTCTTTTTTATCATATTTGCACTTTCATTATAGTTTAGTTGGATATGGACTGACTCTATTGATTGTAATGTAGGACGAAGCGAAGGTTGTCGGGAGCTTGAGGAGTGAGAGGTTAGCAAATTTGATTGGATATTGTTGTGAAGATGAGGAGAGATTGCTTGTTGCAGAGTTTCTGCCCAATGAAACACTTGCAAAGCACCTATTTCACTGTGAGTTCCTTAAAGTTGTCTTGATAAGTGACTAGAAAGTTTTATTCTACAATGATGACCTTGAAAAGGTGATTATAACATGTCATTAATGACTCGGGACATTAATCGTTGTTAAAAATTGGAAAGAATTTTCCCCACATTGTGCTGTATATTGAAGCTGTTATGTACCAAGGAACTAGGCAAATAGCAGTAGGAATCAATGTGCTTTGAGCTGGAGTTGGCTGTGTCAGATAATAGGAAACTACTACGGCGCCCATCTGGGTTGCATAATGCAAGGATGAGTTAAAGCCATGTGCTTATGCTTTGCTACTCAGCTCAATTATGAGTCTTACATACTATGACGTGTCCAAGTATTGGGCTTCTCAATTATTCCAAAACATTTTTTTCCTCTGATTTTTGAGGTCCAAGTTTCATACATGTCAAAGTGTCAAGTGCCTTGACATTGGTGTTAAGGGTTAAGTGAAGAGTTCAATCTCCCGGAGCTTACAATTTATGTGGTACGGCTAGGGATAGATGCAAGTGTGAGATACTGCATTGGTATAAGTAATGGTGTGCCTACGCCATTCAATGAGTTGGCATTTAAGCTTTTACACAAGGGAGTTCAATCCCTATAGTCAAAAATAATGGCGGAAATGGGAATGCAAATTAATGCTCTAACTTGGAGCACACCTTAAGGCTGGAACGAGTAATGCTGTCTCCTTCAATCTGAATTGTTACCTTCATGTTCTGCAATTTGCATTCATGTCCATCTTGAATAATTATTGTAGCGTCTTATTGATTATTCTTGGCTCAGGGGAGAATAAACCTATGCAATGGGCAATGCGATTGAGGGTAGCCTTGTATTTGGCACAAGCTTTGGAGTACTGCAGCAGTAAGGGACGGGCACTTTATCATGACCTCAATGCTTACAGGGTCTTGTTTGATGAGGTTGAGTAGCATTGACATGCTTGTTTCCTGACTTTTTTTTCCCTTTATGTACTGTTTTTATTTTTCTATTTATAAATTGGACAGGATGGTAATCCTAGGCTTTCTTGCTTTGGCCTGATGAAGAATAGCAGAGATGGCAAAAGTTACAGCACAAACTTGGCTTTCACACCACCAGAGTACATGAGAACAGGTAACTATTGGTTGAGGTTGTGAAATTTCATGAAGAGTAGGCCCCTATGTTCATCTTGGGCAAATAATTTTATAGATATACATGGCGTTGAAAAAGGATGGCTCAGTGCACAAGACTTCTCATGTTTCACACTCTAAAAATGATTAGATATATGTAGTTTAACCCTACAATGCAAATAAGCAGTTTCCATGATTTGAAACGTATCCTCTGAGCCACAATAAAGCAATATTATCATTGCGCCAAAGTGCACCCTTGCTTGGCTCCTAAGAAGGAAATCTAATTTTGATAATGGCTAAAAATGCTGTGGATTTTTCAATACTAAGTTTGTTTTAATGTTAGCCACGGGGTTTAACTTGGGATAGTGATTCTCTCCAATTATGGTGGCAATTTGAGTGGTCCATATGTTACTACTGCAGCCACTTGTTAGATGTTCAATAGTGGGGATAAATGTGTGTCAGTCAACCATGGAGTAGGTGGTTTTAATTACTAAACTATATTGGTTTTGCTTATAGTTCATAACACATTATGCTCTATAATTGAAGATTAAATGGTGGTTCAGATAAACTAATTGGACCTTTCCAATTACCAACCTAATTGGAGAAGATCTCAATCTATCTACATTGTGCATGTAAATGTTCTAGTGGAGATATCTTGGCTGCTCAACATACTGAGCACATAATCTTGTGAAACATCACAAGGATTCAGTAGGCCTTCTCAAGGATTGAGGAAAGCAAGTATTCAGTAGTTCATCACAGCACAGTATGAGAGATGGTACACTGACATTTGAGTTATTAATTCAACAGATGGTGCTACAGCCATTACTGCATTTTTCTTTGATCTCAAGTTTGCTTATATTCTTAATTCTTAGGTGATTGAGATCCTTCTGCAACCCTATGTCAAAGGTCATGTGCTAGAGTCCTGCTGTGAACCTAATTTGATGCATATGTGGAACTTTGTTGGCATGATGAACTTATCACACGATTGCCAAATTTTTCATTGTATTGAGTTCTGAGAATCTGTCTTCAGTATCATGTTTCAACTGCCTGACATAAACCAAGGAAAATGGGATATGGGTTCTAAAACTTTATTCAGAGAAAAAAATATGATACTTGTAATTAGCTTTGCCCCCGTAAAGGTATATAATCCCCTTGAATAATGAGGTTGCTCTATTGTGACCCAAAGATTATGTGTTCAAATTACAAAAATCTCTTTGTAATTAAAGGGTTAATGTTACATACATCTAACTCTCTCAAATCCTACGATGTGGGAGCCTCGTGTACAGTTGCTAACAAGTGCAATTTGTCTTTGGTATTTGCAGGGAGGATAACACCTGAAAGTGTAGTCTACAGCTTTGGAACCATGTTGCTTGATCTTCTGAGTGGCAAACACATTCCCCCAAGCCATGTAACTTTCTTCCAACACTTACTAGAAGCAACAAACCTGTCATTGCCATATTTCCCATTGGAACATTGTGCATTGATGGCCATGGTGAACCTTTCTGAGAATATTGACGTGTTCTGCTTAATTATTCTATACAGTTTAAAGTCTATGGGATTGAATTTCAATGCCAAGATGTAGGCCGAAGCACCCGAGTTGCTGCTGAGCTTCATTGAAGATCAAATGCCCATTCTTATTTTATCCACAATACCACTCCAGAATCTAGCCACAAAAAATACCGAGATAACAAAATTTTCAGTACAGCTTTTACTTGGGCTTTACTCCAAGGGGTGTAGTTACGTGCACATAAATTTATTTCTCTTTTGTTAAAAACCTGTGCTAACCTGAAATTAGAAATCCCATACGTGTATTTTTGCCTCACTGAAGTACAAAAGTACATGTATTTCATCACTGACTACTTGACTGACCAAAAGTCTAAATACAACCTTGTATGACTGCATCCCTGTCCAGCTCAAGCGAGTAACTGCTTGAATTTCATCCAAAGGAAAAGACCTAGGGCCCACTAATAGGATTCACAATGTTGTTAACTATGAGATAAATATTAAATTTGCATTTATTACTCTAACTAATGCATACCTGAACCGAGGTCTTACCCGGAACACTGATCACCCAAGGAGAATCCAAGCCCAAATGTGGCACCCTGATCATGCGTATCACAAACAACAAAGTCAAGGAGCCCAGGTTTTCTCCTGGGCTATCCTCTTTGATAATTAAGTCAGTATAAGCTCTGGAAAAACAAAAAAAGAAAAAAGAAAAAGATTATCATGTCATTGAGCTTCGCCACAAGATCCTGTCTTTAGGCGAATCAGCTAAATGTGCTAAATGTGAATCTAGGTTTGTCAATAGAAGATTACCTAAATGAATGATTCAGTTAAATTGTGCTATTCTGTTTTGTTCTGTTGCTCAGGCTGCAGTTATTTCTAAAATTCCATGAACCAAGCCCACATACTTTCAGTTCTGCAGTGTCTCTTGACTATTAGTGTCCACACAATTTCATATGTTTTCCACATTAATTAGCAAGATCCATTTGGCTCACCTTTCAAAAAGTTGAACATCCTAATCATAAGCACGGATGTGTCATTTCTGCAGGCACTTGACCTGATTCGTGGAAAGAATTTCCAGACGCTGATGGATTCTTGCTTGGAGGGTCATTTGCCAAATGATGATGGAACTGAACTTGTGCGGTTAGCTACCCATTGTTTGCAGTATGAAGCTCGCGAAAGACCAAATGTCAAGTCCCTTGTCACTGCTCTTGTGTCTCTCCAAAAAGAAACAGAGGTATACAGAGTTGAGTGAACTCTCCCCGCCTCACCCAAAATAGAACTACAAAAAGAGAAGAAATAAAACAAAACTCTTAGAGAATGGACAAGGAAAAATGTAGACATGGAAATAGCCACACGGCATATGATGAAAATGGAAGAAAGATTATCTATATACAATAGGAGGTTAGTACACGAGGCTCCTGCATCACAATGCTTGGGAAGGATCAAGATAGACGCAAGCTTACCCCCACATTTCAAAGGCTATTTCCATGGTATAATATTGTGATCTAACAATGGAGTAGTCTTATCCTCGTTTTGTAAGAAGGTATTTTTATGGTTTGAATCTTTGACCTTTAATACACAATTGAGCAACCTCATTCATGCGCCAAGGATCATATGAAGAAAGTTCGCCTGTCATTAAAAGAGAAAAACAAATGAAATGTTGAAGTAATAATTTCCTTTTAAGACTTTCTTCTAGGATGTATATTTAGATCTCAGCTTGATCAGCTCATTTACACTTGGAATAGATGCTTGAGCATTTTCCCTGGTTTATTTCAACTTGTTTTTATAGGACAGTCCTTTTTTTAAGCTTCATCACTGGAAGATGATTATTCTATGAAACTGTAACTTGTTAGTTTCTCATATTGAAGAGCTTGAACTTCCTGAATTAACTGTTTAGTAGTTATACGAACTGACTTTTTTGTCTGTTATTGCACTTAGACTTGACTGGCAGTTTGCAAACTTCCTTTGCAGGTTCCATCGTTTGTTTTAATGGGTATCCCCCATGGAAATGCATCCTCAACGCAGCAATTGTCTTTAACACCTATAGGTGAAGCCTGTTTGAGAAAGGATCTTACTGCAATGCATGAGATATTAGAGAAAATTGGCTACAAGGATGATGAGGGGATTGCCAATGAGGTATGCATTTTGCTATAAGATTTGCAGTAGATTGAGATCCTTAATGCTTAAAAAAATATTTTGTTATGCTCGCCATGTTGCTGTTCTACAAGGACTAATGCTTTTTTTCTATTTTTTTTCATGCCTATATATATTATTTAATAGTCTAGACAGCTCTTTTCCCTTGCTTAGCAAATCTGAAATGTTTTATCCAAATCAATAATTTTTTTTGAAGGGTTCATTTTTGGTCGTTTACTCTTGCTGGAAATATGAGAATTGACTCATAGTGGCTGAAGTTGAAAGGGAGAGAATGAAAATACAAGATTGATGGAAAAAAAAACAATTATAGAATTTTCTTTAATGGGTAAAAGGGAAATAAAAATGCAAAAACAAAGTGAATTGTGCTAGTATAGGATAGTAACTTGGAATTTAGTTGTGCATAAAGTGGCATTTACTGGAGGTCATGGCCATTGAATCTGTCCTGGACCATGACCACTTTTTGGTACTTAACTGCTGCACAACAAACAGAATATAGTCAGTGACCGTACTGGAATTGAAACATCATGTCAGCATTTTCCTAGGGATAATTGTAGAAATCCTGAAGCTGTAGGATCATAGACAGACTGCTTCAACTTAATGTACAGCTTTGTACTTGATGTTGTTTAATCCGTAAAACCAATTGTATTTTGGTTTTGCAGCTTTCTTTTCAGATGTGGACTAATCAAATGCAGGATACATTAAATTCTAAGAAACAAGGGGATACTGCATTTAGGGCCAAGGATTTCTCCACAGCCATTGATTGTTACACCCAAGTGAGTCCTCCATTTCTACAGGCAATAGTATATTACAGATAGGAGCTGGAGGTTGAGCCTACAGCTCCATTGTGATTGAGCTTATGCATTCACAAGATGGAAATGACCTCTCTACTCTGCATTGCAGGGGTAGGGTTGCTTATAATTATCCCTCCCAAAGTCCATCGTGTATGAAGTTTTAGCATATCACTGATTAAGTTTGGTCAGTGTAAATTTAAATGGATGAAATGGGCTGATAAAGAGTGGTTAAATACTCGCATGATACATCAGTTCCAATCAAATTAGTCTCAGGGTTCTATAGATTGTCTTCATGATTATCATGCAATTGGAAAAGATAGAAAGAAGACTTGAATATATTCAGTAACATTTGGTATAATACTTTGGTTGGTTACGCTTTCAAATCAGCAGTTTTTGAGGTACTTGCCAACTTACAAACTTGCTTCATTTAGGCAGTGTTGAACTAAGTAATAAGATGCTGAACTAAATGAAGCCGTTGAAGTTGCTAAATTATTTCAAATTGCTAAAAAGTGCTTGGTGCTGAGAGTTTTCAGCATACATGAAATCAATCGTAACTAAATTTACAAAACTTGATATTGACGAGATTCTTAATGTGTTGAAAAGCTTGTGGGTGCGTGTATACAGCGGGTCCATCTGTTGACATCTTGTTCAAATATCTTGTGCAGTTCATTGATGGTGGGACCATGGTATCCCCGACAGTTTATGCAAGGCGTTGCTTGTCTTACCTGATGAGTGATATGCCACAAGAAGCTCTTGGAGATGCCATGCAAGCCCAGGTGGTGTCCCCTGATTGGCATATTGCATTCTATCTCCAGGCAACTGCACTGCTTAACCTCAGGATGGAGACGGATGCCCAGGAAATACTCAAAGAAGCCACAAACTTGGAAGCCAAAAGGGAACAAAAATTTATGAGTGTATAGATTATAGTTTCTGATGCCCTTTCTCCTCCTTTCCTTACCTTCGGTGTTATTACCCTGCTCTTCACTGCCCCCCTCCCCCCTGTATCTATTCTAGTCCTTTATTTGTTATCCCATTTCAACGATTTTTTTAGACCCGCAGAATTCTTAGGATATTTCCTTTGTTTCTGTTTTATGTATTGTAATCTATCTATGTATCTTGGTTTTCTATGTTCTTTTGTCAAATCTGCATAGTTGCTAAAGGTGTTCTTTTTTATTTTCTCTTATCTTTTTTTTCCTCTTCATGGCAATCCACTTTCCTTCAGTCTCCCTTTCAGATAGTCTGAAGCCAGCAATGGCGTCTGACCCGCAATCCCCCAGCTTCCTCAACTAGCAGGTAACCCTGGGAGGGGTTCTTGGCATTGGAAATACAGCTCATTAAGACCCTTTCCTTCTGGTTGCTACATTTCTGACCTCTTTTCTCCCACATGTTTTAGGTACGAGTGACGTAACGTCTAATTATCCATCTATATTTTTGTAAATCCATGGATTGGTGAATGAGATAGCATGTCACTTACAAGTGTCCCTCTAAACATCATTCAGTGATTTTTCATTTGCATGTGTTTGTCCTTTACATTGTATGGTGACTGAAAATTTACAGGTTCAACCCATAAAAGTAACTGATCATAATAGAAGGATAAATTCTGTATATTTCAACCTTTCATAAACTTGACATATAGAAATCTCATGTATATTTAACATAATATTGTCGAGAACATACTAAACCATTGAAACTAGGACAGCTTAAGGTCTTTTGCACGACCAACAATCAACGATAAAATGATCACATGCTAGACCATTGATTGACAAACGAAAACTTTGACCAATGGCACATCATCCTAAGGCATTGATAACTCAACAAAATGGCGCCAAATTGGAGTGGGACTTTCCGCAATAAATGCTTAATATTCTATTTTTGATATTAGGCAAGCGTTATGTAGCTTCAATTATATTATAGTTAAACGATTGCTTCAAGGGGCCAAATCAAATAAGCTATGTTTTATCCTCTGATTCCATCACATATTTTGAAAAATTGAGTGATACTGAGATAGCCAACTTCTTACGACTAGTTTATTCTTTCAAGATGGATCATCTTTCTGAGCAGTAACACATTTACTGAACTTCACCTGCCTACTGCAACATGCAAGAGAAAACTGTGCGCAATAGCAGCCCATACTGCACCATACTTCTAATTTTGAGGGTAGATCACAAAAACTCTATTTTATCAATCATCTGAACGAGTGTGTAAATCTTAGTCAAACTGCAAGGGCCACTGTCGGTTCAATTTTCTAGTTCCCATTTCATTATATGTACAGAAAGACTAGACGCAGACAAGATTCTCTAAAACCTTTTTCGTCAGTTCTCATTCAAAATCAAATAAGGACGTGAACAACCCATGGACTGTGTGACTAACAATTCCCAGATTTAGTTTCAGAAAGCTACCAATCTGAGACGATGAAAAAATGAAGCAACTTACATCAATTCATATGGCCATATTCTATTCGGGGGGATAAAAATTGTCTTTTAGAGATATGACCAAATGGTTGATAACTTTTTGCAATTTGACATCAGGTATCAGGAAAATATTAATTTGAATCACTTCCTTTTCTTTAGCTCTTTCAGAAAAACTAAAACGGGAGATCAGAATGATTGCATCCTGATGGATACAAACAGCATTTTTAGTACGCAGCTGCAGCACAAATTCTCTCTCTTCTTTGCAACAAAAATGCCCCGCCATTAAAAATACATTCATATTTCCATTTCATGTACGCTGTTGCATTACCATTAGTAAGACCTTTGCAATGGCATCCACTGAAATCACTCATTCCTTTATTATTTGTCAGTTTCTGATTTCATTCTGGAGATGGCAACTCTCAAGGTGTGATGCAGGTAGTCTGCATCTTTCCAGCCATGACTATTTTACCAGACATCTTTCCAAGACAGAGACGGTGCCCAGATCATCAATAATTGGGGTCTTTGTTGCTTGATCTCATTTTTCTCATCTAATATTTTGTCAAATTTCAGGCAAAACATTGATATCCACATACTACTCAGCTCAAATCCCTAATTTCAGCAGGTTGTGACAAAGGTTGCCTACCTATTTGGGGTAACAACACATCACTCACCATGCCCCTCAACTTGTTCCTCCCTTCTTCAAAACGCAGGTGGTCTTTCTTTCTTCTGTCCTCAAAACCCTCCTTTTGCCCTCGTGACCCCTGAGACATTATCCTGTCAATGGCATCATCCATCACCCTCACGCTACTATTTTCCAACCCACTTTTGAGCCAAGCGATATTACTTATATCAGTTGCTATCGCAGCCAATTCATGGCCTGCAAAGGATGGAGGTTCAGAAAATTCCACGAATTCAGGCCCCAGTACAGAACTTTGATGTCCTACATCTTTTGTCTGGCAGCAAATGTGACCACAATGCTGAGGCACCATCCGCTCACAGTAAGCTCCATCAAGCAGCTTGGAGATCCCACTAATGGGTTGGAAATTCTGCAATAAGGACCCTTGCATTGGAACTGGATTTGGATATGGGGCAGCAGCCTCTGGGCCATCCAATGGATTGTACACGTTGAAAGCACTGACACGTGGTCTGGGATGGAAAAGAGTGCGCAGCTCATTTACTTCAATGTTAAACTGAACCTCTGTTTGAGGCCTCTCATCAAGATGGTCATCCATATTTTCCATAGAGCTGGCATCCTTTCCTTCCAAAGACCTAAATGAGTTAGCATCCCCACATGATAAAGTCTCTTCCGATGATGCCTTTGTCTTGTCAAAACTGGCATCCTCCAAATTACCAGATTCCAACTTAGTCCTGCCAAGCTCTATGCATCGACGTCTCAAGGTAGAGTTCCAATGGTTCTTAATGGCATTGTCTGTTCTACCCGATAAAATTCTAGCGATCGATGCCCATTTGTTTCCATGGATTGCATGTGCTTGAATGATTATTTGATCTTCTTCATCTGCAACAATTTCGAATTTTCAGTCACAAGGAAATTCCTCGGAAACCTTCTATTTATAACATCAAAATGACGTTTACAAGCTGTACAATGACATTTTCCATGGTTTCTATGGTGTTTATTTAAGGTGAGACCACCAAACAGTGAATGAGATGGAATAGCTGACACTTCTTATCACTGCTACAAACATTTTCTAGCATTATTTTGTGTTTTATTTTTCCTTAATGACATGAAGTAAGCATGCTTACTGGCTGATGCCAGATGACATGTTCTGTGAACGGTGAAAGCAGAGTACATCATCAAGAAGTGCTTTCATTAGCTACACATGCAGCTTCTGAGCTGGCTGCTGGACCTGTTGGATATTTGGGATGATACAATTTTCTTGGAGAACAAAAGCAGTGCCCTATTGTGCTACCATCCTACATTCTGTGCACCACTAGAACACGGGGCATTGAGCTACAGAAACAAGAGATCCACTCCTGAGTTTTCTTTAGCTACACACGCAGCTTCTGAGCTGGCTGCTGGACCTGTTGGATATTGGGGGCGATACAATTTTCTTGGAGAACATGTTCAAAAGCAGTGCCCTATTGTGCCCTACATTCTGTGCACCACTAGAACATGGGGCATTGAGCTACAGAAACGAGATCAACTTCAGAGTTATCAAGCACTGACATGATACAGGATAATTAAATAGAGAAAAGTTTAACAAATCATTACTCACAAAGTAGGCACCTCAGACTTATTCAAAAACATTATTCATGCAGACAAAGTTAATTATGCCTAAGCCTAAGGGATATTAACTCTCATCAGTAATGAATCATATCACAATGGCTAGTCTAGATAAATCAGAAATACCCATCTTTTTTCAGTTGATGATGGAATTGTACAATTTGTGCAACTAATAATTTGAATTTGAAATATGTCCAATATCCATTCCTGTAGCATCAATAAAATCACTAGAAACATTTTCCCAGAAGAGATAGGAAAACTTTCGCAATGAAGAAATTCAATATCAAAGGTCACATAAATTTTACAAAATCCTAGTCAAAATGAATGGCTGTCAGCCTGTCACTGAATCTGTTATTCTAGCAATTATGGCAAACGCATCACCATCTCAGCAATTGGTCAACAGAATGGTTAAACCAGATCTCCAGCTAAACACATGCATTACGGTTGTCCTTCAAAGAGAAGATTTGAAGTTAATTAAAAAAAAAAAAGGCTTAACGGTTACTCCAGATCACCACTAACCATATAAAAAAATATTGACTTTCGCCTCCCTGTGGATGTAAAGGTAAGCTCTATTCTCTCAAGGAACTCACAGTCATGGCCCAATCAAGAAGCAGTAGAGCCAGAGGACATTGTCGAGGATATGCAACCATATCTACCAAACTGTGATCAAGGACGGCATCACCGGGATACTCACATCTCATGGCAACTTCACAGAGAAATCGGCTTGAATTAGCACAAGATGGTCCCCAGGTCCTCGCTTATCTAGAGGCCTAAATTCATCCAATATTACGCCCTCATTCTTTGGCTTGCTATTCGCTTGAGGCTCTCTACAATGGACAGTATTTATTTCAAGCATACTGTCACCTAATCCAATTCTGCATTTTGTATGACAGTGTTGAGGAAATGCATACACCTCTTCTTCCAAAGCCCCCTCTTGTGCTCGAATTAGGAAGTCAATCTGGAGAAAGGAATGCTGCAATTGGACTTACACTGATTGAAGTAGAAGCATGCAATGGGCAGCTGTTAAATGGAAGGGAAAGGATTCTTTGGCCACTGCAGTTCATCAGGTTTTTGCAGCAACTGTCTACCAAATTTGATGCAAAAGGAACAGTTGCATTTTTGGTCCACCCTCCCTTGCACAGCGGATCAAGTGGCTGCCACATTTTTTTGCCAGTAAAGGACAAGCTGCTCCTCTCTTAGTTTTCAGATTCCCTGAACAGTATTAGACTAAAGAAAATTTTGTAGTCTTTCTGTGGATCGTAGATCCCCCAATGCGGGGAATGCTGGATGCTGAAATGAGCTGGTACAGTATTGTGAGAACCACAACTACTGTTTCTCTAAGAGCCTGGAAAAGTAATGCATTCTTTATTGATCATTAAATGGGGCAGACAAGTCACATGCTGATGCTTTGTGTTCAATTTGAACTTCCTTTGTTGATGACTATGAGCAAGAAGATGGAAACAGCAAGATGGGGCAGCAGAAAGTTAGGCAAAGGATTTTCTCAGTGACTCAGCCCTTCCTCTACTGTGTTAGATTCAGGTGCATGGAAATAAGCGATCCTGCATGATATGGAATGATAGCCGATGCTGATTTAATATCTTGTTGTGTGCTGAACACTGATCAGGTGGAAACTGAAGTAGGCTCCTGGAGGATCATACTTTCTAAAGGATCACGTGATGACAGCCACATGGTCTTGTTGCATTTTCAACCTTGTCACTTGTTGGGTTTACTTCATTCATAGTTTGTAATGCTTCCTCTCTATTTGTATCAAGGGTTGTCGCCTGTTTTCTTGGCTTGGGGTATGCCTTCTCCTGTTGGACTCCCTTCTAAGTCTTGAGGTTGACCCAGAAATAAAGTCAGCTCTTGTACATTCTTATTCCAGCAGTACACTCAATAATTACTTACCAAAAAAGATAAATAAAAAAATAAAGGAGAGATGAAATCAGAGAAGAGGAAGAAAATGCAGCTGGAAGTGAGGCTGTCCTAAAACTGACCAACTCCCAAAAAAGATCCTTTAATGTCTGGGGCAATTGCCAAGACAACCTTCAGCCAAGGAAGGATTTACGGAAGTAAAATTGACATATTACTATGAGCAGTTTTCCCAAGATGAGCAAAATGGGCCCAACTCGCCCATTGGAAACAACAGACCTTTGCCAGTACATATGTGAACTGTCAGAATAGTTTACAAAAAAGAATACATAATAGCATGCTATAATGCTTCTGTTTTGAGAAAATCCTATCAACTTCATTGTGCTTTTTTGATCATGTGGAGCAGGTTTAGGGCATAATATTGAAGGTTGCCTGTCATAATACAGCATTAATGGTATCTTCTGGTCCACACCAATTCCTGCATTAACTTTTTTACGCATTAGTTCACAAATATCCCAGGCCATAGCTCCCTAATAAGCCTCTGCACTTGAATTTTCCATGACGGTACAATGCCCAGAAGTAGATATCTATCATTTAACCAAATCAGCACCAGTACAAGCTTCCACACCTAAGTGCTTGGTGACTCGGATTAGAAATCTTTTACCAGGGTATGACCTAATATCTCAAAATACCAAAGCTAGCCTATACATGATGCAAGCCTCAATCATGAATATACCAGATCACCATACTCATTAAATAATAATGCCTAGATAGGGATGTAAAAAAAGATTGCCTCACAAACGAACTTTAAAATTACTCTTTAACTCTTTCTCTATGGGCTGTACTAAGATGAAGATTTCACCATGGGTATGATAGTCAGCCTGCACCCAACATGATTGTGTTGCTTCAGCAGGTCAAGGACGCTTAATTTAGGTTTCCAAAGGAAATCAAGCCACTCCAATTCCTGAGAAGTATTTAAGTCTTTCAAGGTCCTTGATTCCAAATTCTTTGACCAAATACTCCTACATATGGGTTCCTATTTCAATCATTACCAAGAACCAGTAAATCATCCACTTAAAAGATGAGAAATGTCATTCTTCCACCACATCCTCTAATGAAATTGGGTAGCCAGATTACTTTTTGTATCGAAATTCTTTAATAGCCCTATTAAATCTGTCAAACCAGGCTCTACCAACTGCTAAAGCCCATATGAATACTCCTTGTACCCATATACCTGCTCCTGTATTTGCAAGAGAATGGGCCTCCCTGTATGCCTCCTCTTCAAAGTTACCATAGAGGAATGCATTAGTGCATTGATGTGCTCATCATCAAGTATTCATTGTGATATTTTCCATGCCTCTCTAATGTGAGATCCTACATTGGCAAATACACTACTAGTGATTAACGATATTTCAGTAGTTTGAAAGGAGTTTTCTTAAAGCTGCGAGCAAGTTGTATTAAGGATCCAAGAGAATCCAAAAGTTGAAGTATTGTGGACTCCTAGTGTGAAGGGGTTGCTCATAATGCTTTTGAGGTTATATTTTTAACTAGAAAAGGAATAATGAAAGTGGAGATTAAAGGAATTTCTCAAAATGATGAAAGGAGTCCTAGGTAGACAGTAAAAGACCCCAAGATTATGAGTCAAATTAGACTTCTCCCTCCCCTTCTCTCTGCATTTACTCCTCAATATATTGCCTCATTGGAATATTCTGTTTGTGGTTGCAATTTCAATTTGCACACTTACAGACCTTTAACATATAATTTTTTAACCACCCAATGCAATGCCCCCACCCCACTTTTGGATAAATTTTTAACCACCCAATGCAATGCCCTCACCCCACTTTTGGATGTAATTGGCCATACTGGGGCAAGTGATATCAAAGCAAGGGCTCCTCTTACAGATGTAAAACCTGGGAGTAGATCTGGATGACCTTCTTAAAAGGAAATCTCCAAGAGGAGATATCCATGAATATAACTCCTTGGTTTTGTAGGATAAACTACTTTTATTGGAATGCAAGGATGACCTTTTCATCCAAGCTATAAACATGGACATATGGTAGATAGTAACAAATGGACCCTGTAGTCAAGCATAGGAGGTCAATGATGAAGAGTGAAAATCCTATTGGAGATTGATGAGAACATATATAGCTATCCCTTTATGTTAAAGTTGTCCTCATTCTAAATTGTCCTCTTAAACCTGTAACTGCTGATAAAAATTCAGCTTGGGGAAGCATATCAAAAATAATCTCTACTTTTTTTTCCTTTTTCCAATTTTACTATGAAGTTTGATTTTTTTTTTTTTTTTTTTGTATTCTATTATCTACTTCTATTTTTGTACCATTTTTATAACATGCAAAAAATTTTCATCAAATTCATCATCAAATTCATCAAATGAAAAAATTTTGAACAGAATAAAAAAATTATCTAGAATAAATTTAGTACTAATTGGTACTAAATAAAGGATGACAATAGAATTGAAAAACAATTAAGAATAAAATTGGGATGCAAAAAAAAGAAAAGTAAAGAATAAGTTTAATATTTTCCCCTTTGAACGTATGACACGCAGCAGAGATTCGGGAAAATGAACATAGATTTGTCATGAGGAAGATAGCACACATGCTGCAGCCAAACAAGTCAGCACAGCAATCCAGCAAAGACACTTCAGCAGTAAACAGAATTCACAAAACAGAAGCAACAACCAAATACCTGTATTACAGAACAAGATCTAACTAGTTAAGCTACATAACTAATAGTTGTTGCCATTCTTGATTCAGTTGTACAAGTAGTTGAGCAATCAATGTAAACGAGGAGTTGATGGAGTGAACAGGAAGATATGCTTGAATGAACATATTGAATTCAGTTCAGAATTCCTTCATCCCCTTGTCTAATTTCTCAACCTCCTTCCATTCCTCACTCTTTGCCTCCCTATTTTCTCTCTTTTCCTTCATATTTCTGCTTTTATCCGTGTGATAGAAGACTTATTTATCAGAATTGGTATCAGAATTTGATTTCTTTCCAAGGGAACCTAATGAAAATTGCCACAATTTTTTTTTCAAATCCTGCAATTTAGAATTATTGGCAGCATATGGTTCTTGATTATGGTTTGGTCTTAAAGAAATTGCAGTAGCTGCCAATATTTGGGAAGGTAGATCTTGACCACCAAATTTTTCTCTAAAAATATTTTCTTGCAAACTCAATTTCAATTGAAACAATTTTTTTATCAACTTATATTTTAGTATGCCTTGAGGTCTTCTAGCTTCCAGTCCACTCAACAAATCAACTGCACTCTTCATTTTGTTCTGCAACTACACTTCCTTCGGTACAATGGCTCTAACTGAAAGTCACTGCTAAAGACTTCTTAACTTAAAATTCTTCCTGATTTTACCATTTGCAAATTTCATTCATTCTGCAAATGGGTAACCCATTATGTAAATTCACAGATTCTGATTTTGGACAGTTGTAAGGAGTTCTTCCTGAATCTTGATTCTGCATATTGCAAAATTAGATGGCTGCTCATAACGTTTAGTACAAGCCATGGCCAAATTCAGCTACTTACATCACCATAAAACATAGCAACATTCTCTTGGAGTTGGTGCAAATCCATGATAATTAATATCCACTCACCAAAGAAGTCTGACATCAAGTATCTGATCCCTTTGGCAAGATTGAAATGCTTCAGTTAAAAGCTCATTCAAAGGTAATCAAGCCTTTGTGCAGTTCGCCACAGATTATTGTGCTAAGAAAGCTATGCATTCACTACATGGAAGACATCTATATGATGGTTGTTGCACATTATGCATTCATCTCAGTAGTTATAACAAGCATGATATTGATAGGAACCTTCCAACCGAGAAATGACTTGACAAGGTTGCCAATGAGCCTACGAGTTCCTTTTGGTTCAAGTCCATCACATGCTACACCAAATCACTAAGTAAGAAAGTCTTATTTCAAGTATTTTCTCCTCAGGGGCTTGTGGAAAATATTGCCACACAACAACATTTGGAAAGTTTTCAAGCTATCGTAAGATACAAAAGATTATATGAGACTATCATTGCAAAGGAATTACTCACTGGAAAGTAAATCTGTGATGGTTGCCACCAACTGAGCATTCAATTTGTTACTAGAGTCATAAGTTCTTAAAGAAGAGATAACTCATGCTACAACAAAAGTTTCCGACATTGATCAGCTTCAGTTATTGACTTTATTAAAGATGATGACTCTGACCTTTCAGTTAAACAAGAGTCCACCTTTTCGTCCTCATAATTTAAGGGTGCAACTGAAGCAACATCAAGAGAGCACATCTTACCCATTGCAGCAGCAGCTCCCCCAACATTTTAATGATTTCATTAAGGCACCATATCAGCCCTGTGATCAGACACCTTCAGGATTCTTGGCACAATTCAAGGACATGGTACAGAAAAGCACCTCCATTTACTTCAGATTCCAACTTGTGCCTTAACTAAACAAGGCTAAACCTTGACTTCCAATTCACCATACCACAAATTTCTAGCAAACAAAATTTGTGATTGTGAAATCCAAAACCAATGTACATTGCCCAGTACAGCCACAAGCAATAAAAGATGATATTTTAATCCATGCTCATGACACATCTAAATCGTCTCCCTATGCTTTCAAACATGATATATACAAACCCAATACATTATTTTCATGCTACTAAGTATGTCAGAGTGCTCTTTGGCATTCATTAGCGCATGCACTTTTGGTTGTGATGCGTCCCAAAATCCTGATTGCTGTATAAATTAGGGAGTCACTCGATCTTTCACTGTGGGTCAAACTGGAAAGGATGCGGCCTCTGTCTCTACTAATTTGGATCCTATACATCACAAACAACGAACAAGAAGTCAGATGATTAGCAGGACTCACTTCCCGATTTATCTTCTGACACTCAAATTAGAAATCTTTCCAAGAAACTAAAAGGATGAGAGGATGTAAGAGAATGCAAAGATGTACGTATGTGGGGGATGTGAGAGGAAGACTAAGCTCCTATAATGCACTCAACTGGAAGCAACTTTGAGGCGTTTGGAAGGCAAGGCTCTGAAGTGTTGTACTCGGTGAGTAGCTCACTAGGATGTGCTCGATGGGGAGCGGCTTAGGAAAAAAAAGCGGTGTTAGGAAAGAGAGCTTGGTTCTTTCTCTACTCATGTTTCCTTAGTCCCCCCTTTGTGTACTCGAGAGTTCTCTCCTTTCTCCTGCAATAGTAGGGAGTATTTGTAATGTTCATAGAGTAGGCTTTAGCACCAAAGCTCATGGCAAGTGCTCCGTCAAGATTCGCAAGCCGCTAGAACATTGACGAGGGCTACTGTTGTCAAATGTCGTCTTGTGGTAGTGACATGACTGCAACTGATGGTGGCCGATAGGGGCCAGGCTATTTCTTGTGTGGTTTAGCTAGACTACCGTTGGTCAACAGGCATGATGATTCCCCGGGGTTGACCGATATCACCATTGGTAGGAACCTGTCGCGCCGGCGTCTTCTGTGCCATCAAATTGCTACCGATGAGGTGGAGGGTGGACTTAGGCTGTAATTGGCTGAGTCATATAGGCTATCTGCTAATCCTAGCCCGTCGTTCTCTCCTGGGCCTACTCGCAGTAGATGGGCAGGTTGTACGGTTTCCTAGGCCTTATTTCTCATTAAGCTTCGCTAGCAAGTGGGTTGGCTGTCAGATCGGCCTGTATTGTGACTGGACCCATCACTAGCCCCTCATGCCGGGGAGCTGGGCTATTTCGGTTCTTAGCATATCAAATGATGGAACGTTGCTTGCTGCGACTGCTCACCCGTCTCTTCCCAAGACACCTCAGTCACCGGTTTCCAAGGACTGCACTCCTTCCCCAGGGGCCTTGCAACCTTCCGTACAATGGTGTAGGGATTCAATACCCTGTTTGGAAAGATTTTGCTCTAAATCGAAGCCTGGTGCCGATTCCTTGCTAGTCATTGGCTGACACGTCATTTCACTGGAAGCTTGCCATCCTTCTCCCTCGGCTATAAATGGAGAGGCTTCTTGCTCTTTATCTCAAGGTTCATCTCCACACCAAGTGATGTGGGAGTTCGAGGTCAACTTGGGCCCCCCACTGCCTTGCATTAGGATCAAATGGAGCTCTGGGAAATTCGAAGATGCGCTTGGCGCTCATGGTATTGCTGCTATTTTGGTTGTTCTCATGTCGCCCGGATCCTACTCTGGCTGTTCTCGTGCCGCCACTCTCGGTAGCTCATCCATAGGGTCCTCTTTACTTTTCACCTCCGGCCAGCGCTCGAACGTCCTCTTCCAAAGGGATCTCTTGAGGACAAGTGCTTCCCGGGATTCTCTCATATCTGGGGATGTGGCCTTGCCTCAATCTCTTCTCTGGTGGACGCTGTCGAAGCCTACCGGAGATGGAGCCTTCGAGTGGGAAGCTTCTCTGACGTTAGTAGAGGTGTTTTGTTCATCTTTGTCAGAAAATTGCTTCCCATTCACTTCCTGTGATGCCTGGTTTCCAGTCGGGACGTGCCATAGGTAGGTAGACGAAGTCCACATGGTGTTTCACCCGCGGCGGTCCCCTATGCATGTGTCTTCCCCGGACCAGTTTCCAGGTGTGCACCACCGATTTTTTGCTCCATGTATTTTGTATTGTTTCTTCTTCTATGTACTTTTGCCGACGTAAGCTTTGTACACTGTAAAAGAAGTTTATTGAATGGAACCACTGAGTACTTGCCTTCTTCTCATGCTTCCAGAATCTTATTTCCTTATCTTATTGCATGACTTAATGAGTGGAGTGGCTTTGTGCCGTTGAGTTTGACCCACTGTCCGGCAGTCCGGCGGGCGGGGTGTCTAGTGGCTCGGCCTTTTGAAGTCTAATCTTGGTCGACTATCCTAAGCGCTCGGCTGGGAGGCCAGCTGGGCAGATTGGCGTCGAGCCCGTCAAGGCCACACGCGGTCCGCTTTTCGCCTTGGAAAATGGTGAGTTAGGGGGTCACGGTATTGTCCACCAAAACGTCAATACGCATTGATGGTGGTGACAGATGCTGCGCCGTCAAGTCATGATGACACTTTCAGTGAAAAGACGCGACATTATGTGATGACGCTACATGTCATTGCTGCTGCAGAGGGCATGTCGATTCGATGCCTTCGCAAGATGCCTTTTCTGGTGGGGGCATTGCATATTTAAGCGCTAGCCCCCAGGCCGTTTCTTCATCTCTTCGCAGGCACCCTAGCTCTAATCAATTCCTTTGCTAATTTGAGCAACTCCCAAACGGTTTCCTAAAGTGTCTCTGCCATCCGATTGACCATGTCCAACCGGGACATGGAGGTTTTGACCGGCAAAGGCTACTTTCACATCTTCACCCCATACGTGGTTCCTGGTGCTGGAGATGCGGCTTGTGCTCCAACTCGCAGGTTCATGACCCTTTACGAGGAGCAATTTTTACTTTTTCTCAGAAGGCGGACTGGATCTCATTATTCCCTCACCCCGGCTTTAACTTTAAAGGGGTGACTCCTGACTCAGTCAAGCATTGGAAGGACCGTTACTTTTACTTGGCGGTTCCTTCTGGCTGGACCGTTCCCAATGAGTGGGGGAGAGTACAACCTAGTCTCACCAGGTCCTTGGATGACAATGAGAAGACTCTGGAGAAGTCTCTAATGGACCTCATCCTGGCCAACGCCTCCACTTTCTAAGAGAGGGGATACTAGCTGACCGCAGAGACCTTTGTTGCTGCAACATGGGGGCCAGCCCTTGAGAAGACAACTGCTAGTCAGAGGAAACCGAGGGCCTTGGTCATTCGAGATCCTTCGAGCCGGCCGGCAAAACGGCGCCGCTCCTCTTCCTATGACACTTATCTGGATTCCGTTTTTCCTTCCGAAGAGGATGATGCTGCGTTGGAGCGGATATGGCAATTCAGGAGGACTTCGAGGAGGGTGACCTCTACTCTTGCCTCTTCCTCGGGTCAGGCATCTAGCTTTGGGGGAGCAAAGGATGCCGAGCCCGCAATGGCTCTAGCACCGACTTCAGGCTCTTGGGATGTCGGAGCTAGAGTTCAGCCAATCACCGCGCCTGTGTTGGCGCAATACAGGGTCGCAGCCAATGCTGAACCTTTATGTGAGGAGCCGGCACTCGGCATTTCCCCCGGCACCGTCGAGGGGGCTGTAAGCCGAGATTGAACAACAGACACTCCGGTCGAGATGGCGATCGAGGCCACAGTGGGCGGAGATGAGGTGCTTGCCAATACGGTGGAGGCGTCCGGTGACCTTCCTATAGTAGTGGTCGTCAGCTTGATCAATGAAGCTGACGGAGTCAAAGGGGCAGCCGAAGACAGTGAAACCGTCGAGCAATCCCCTCCCGAGGCAGTTCTGACCGTTAATGCGCCTCCTGCTGAGGCAATCAGGGTTTTCAAGGCACCTCCCTCTGATCTTTCGAAGCTCGAAGCCCAAGAGGCATTAGTGGCTGGGAACACCATGGAGGAATCAGTGGTGCCACCCCCTAAGTTCAAAGGAGGTGGAACTGCCAAAACAGAGGAGGCCACAGGGCCACCTGAGTCTTCCCCAAGTTGCCTATCCTTAGAGGAGCTTTCATTCGTTGAGGTACTCTTTTAGAGTCTCTTTGCCTTTTCTCTGCTTTCATCTCAATCCGCCTAATGTGTTTCCTACCGACAGTTGCAAGAGAGGGCTTTTCAGCTTTCAATGGCGACTGGCAATCTGGCCCGGGCGCATGTCGGTGCGGTGGAACACAGAGCCATGGCCGAGTGGGTGAGGTTAGGCGAGGAGCGGATTGAGGTTCTTGAACATGAGCTATGCGAGGCTAGGGCAAAGATCACATCACTCGATGAGTCACTCCACAAATTCCAGGAGCGTTACTTCCTTCTTCGACGACATTGCCTCCGGCTTGAGGGGTCAACTGAGGGCCTCCATTCCAGCAAATGGTCTTAACAAGGTGTTGAAGGGCAAGTACTTAGATGGCATTCATCTCTAACATCGACTGGTGCAGCTGGCAGCCCCGGACTTTCCTGTCTCCCCTCTTCATCCGGTGAATGCCAGTGCCACTCAGAAATCGGATCTGTTGGCCCCTACTGAAGGGATAGCCAAACCTTCGTCCTCCCAACCAAGTAGTTCCCAACCACCAAGCTGCTCTTCTCCGAATCGCTAGGTGCCTCTTTTCTTTCCTCTTTTTTGTTCATATTGTTTCTTCTTTTCTTTATTGTCCGGACAAATGGCCAACCTTGTACAGTTGGAACCCTTGTAATGAGATCGGCTAAATTGTTGTGACTTTTGGGCCTACTCGCCTATGGTTCCGAGTAGAATTGCTTCCCTTTTTCTGGTCGACCAAACGTTGTAGCTATCGTTGCCGAACTTGCCTTAGGCGCATTTGCTCGATTATGCTCGTTTCCTTAGGGGAATGTCGCAGCACCTTGATTCTATGGGGTGCTCTGCCTTGTATGTAGGACGTCATCGCACGCCCAAGGGTGAGCCTCACTAGGGCTAGCTGGGTTTCATGGCCGCAGCAGCCAAGCCCTAGCGAAGTCGTAGGCAATCGCACGCACATTGCCGTATCGGCACTCAGTCCTGTCCAAGGACGTTATAGCTCATGCACGTCTGGTCCTAATTCATCGACCATCGTTGACTAAGGACTCTCTCTCTGTTGAAGGGAGGATGTTGCACCCCTACTATAGAAGCCCCCTAAGTTTTAGTGGCCGTTCGATTGGGAGCTTCAAGAGCCCCCAGGCTTGGGTTTTCAGTTTCATATGGGCCACTCGACCACTGGGACCGAGGCTCAAGTTCAACTTCGAGTGGGCCGCTCAGCTCAAAGCCTAGGTTTTTCGACCACCACTGGGTCGTGAAGCAAGCGAGAACAAATCCTACCTGACTTAGGGACAGTTTAGGCCACTTGATTTTATGAAATGACAAACACGCATGCATTCACATGAACAAGTATGCATGAATAAACAATAATTTCATTAATCAAAACGTGATACATTTACAACAAGCATTCGGGATGACGCGTGTGCTGACCTCACCTGGGCTCGGCTGAAGTCTACCGGTAGTACCTCTTGAGGTGAGAGGCGTTCCATATCCTTGGGACCAGGTTGCCATCCTGGATACATAGCTTGCACGCACCACTCCGAAGGATCGTCGAGATGAGGAACAGACCCTCCCAATTTGGAGAAAATTTGTTCCTGTATGCGGTTTTATCGGTTGCCTCTACACTCCGTAGGACAAGGTCCCCCACATCAAATCGGCGAGCTCTTACCCTCTTATTGTAGTATCGCGCAATTCGCTAATGATAAGCTGCTGTCCGAAGGCGCGCCGCGTCTCGGACCTCTTCGAGCAAGTCGAGGTGCTCCTTGAGCCTTTGAGAATTACTGAGGGGGTCAAAACTCTTGACTCAAAGGCTAGGCAGACTGACTTTGACTAGAATGGCCGCCTTAGTGCCGTAACATAGATAGAAAGGCGTTTCACAGGTTAACTCCCTCGAAATGGTCCTTTATGACCAAAGGACAAATGGCAGCTCATTGGCCCAAAAGCCCCCAGCGTCCTCTAACTTGATCTTTAATCCATGTAGCAGCATTCAGTTTGTTACTTCCATCTGTCTGTTAGCTTGCGGGTAGGTAATGGAAGTATGAACCAGTCTTATTTGTAGACTTGCGCAGTACTTGGTAAATCGTTTGCCAGTAAATTGGATTCCATTATCGGTCATTATAACCTCAGGAACCCCAAACCGGCAAATAATACTCTAGCAAACGAACTGTGTCGCATTTTGTCAGTTATCCATGCTTGCGAAGACGCTTCCACCAACTTAGGGGGAAAATGCGAAGACGCATTTTGTCATCGAAGGCCAGAAGAAACCTTGCCTCATAACTTTAAAGGCAAGATTCCTACCCCCTCGATGCAAGCCACAAATGCCGAGATGTACCTCACCTAACGCTTAGTCAGCCTTTTCCAGGGTGAGGCATCTTATGTAGGGGATTGAGTACCTCCAGCGGTACAGTCTCTCATCCATAAAGGTATACCAGCTTGCTGTCTTCCTCATGCACTTGGCCTCATTGGGTTCTCCAGCAGGTGTTTGTTGGTCAACTACCTCCAATACAGGGTCATCCAGTTGTCATCGTCGACCACTTGTAGCACCTCACGCTCAAGGCAGTCAATGCTCAAGACAACTATGACTTCCCGCATATCTTTGGAGTACTAATCTAGTTTGCCAGTTGCCGCTATCCTTACCAGCTGGTCAGCCTTTCAATTTTCCTCCCTGGGGATGTGGATTATTTTAACTTTGTCAAACACCTGGGTCAAGACCTTTGCCCTAGCAAGATACTTCGCGAGCTGCAGTTTGACACTTCGAAGTTCCTTTGGACCTACTTGATGACCAGTTCGGAGTCGCCGCAGACAATAAGTGATCTGGCGGAGCACTCCTTTGCGAGCTGGAGCCTAGCTAGGAATGCCTAGTATTTGGTGACATTATTGGTGGCTAGAACCCAAAGAGTGATCAAGTACTTAATCTCTGACCCGTCCGGGTTTCGCAAAACAACACCTGCTCAGTTGTCTACCTGCGTTGACGACTCGTCGACGTGCATGGTCAATGGTGGAATCCTCGGCCTGTTGGTGACCCCGATGAGATCAGGGACGTTCGGAATTAGGGTCGCTGCCGCGACAATGAAGTCCGCAAGGATCTAACCCTTCAGGGCTGGCCGATATAGAAACTCTACGTCAAACTAACCCAATTCAATAGCCCATTTAACGAGTCGCCCAGCGGTGTCCAGTTTTTGCAAGATTTCTTTTAAAGGCTTGTCAGTCAAAACGATGATTTTGTGCAACTAGAAGTACGGACACAGCCTTCTAGCGGAGTATACGAGGGCAAGCGTGACCCTTTCAACATGCCAGTAGCGGCTCTCGGTGTCGGACAAGACCTTATTAACATAATACACTAGTCGCTGCACGCTGGACTGCCGCCGGATTAGGACCACGCTCAGCGCCTTGCCGAAAACCGCTAAGTATAAGTACAGCTCTTTGCCTTCCTGAGGCGAAGCCAAGGGAGAAGGAGGAGGACAGGAGAGATATTCCTTGAGTTCCTAGAACGCAATGTCGCAATTTGCCGCCCACTAGAACCCAATCGCCTTGATACCCCTCAAAGCCTTGAAAAATGGCAGGTATTTTTCTGCCAATTTTGCCAAGAATCGGGAGAGGGTAGCAAGCCTCTTGGTGAACTTCTGGACTTCCTTCACAGACCGAGGACTCATGTCAAGGATGGCCCTAATCTTCTCTAGGTTCGCCTCGATGCCCCGCTGAGATACTATAAAACCCAAGAATTTTCCGGAGATCACTCGAAACACGCACTTGGTCAAGCTAAGTTTATCCAATGCACTCGAAGGTTTCGCTCAAGTCACGAACGTAGTTATCGACGACTTTGCTTTTGATGAGCATGTCGTCCACATACACCTCCATGTTCTGACCGATTTGAGCTCTAAACATCTTGTTTACAAGCCATTGATAGGTGGCTCCAATATTATTCAGATCAAAGGGCATGACTTTGTAACAGTAAGTCTCCTAATCTGTTATGAAGTATGCTCCTTATCCTCCGGGCTCATCCTAATCTAGTTGTAACACAAGTAAGCGTCTATGAAACTTAGCAGCTCGTGGTCGGAAGTGGAGTCTACCAACTGATCGATCCTCGGTAGCGAGAAGCTGTCCTTGGGGCATGCCTTGTTCACGTCAGTAAAGTCCACGCACATCCGCTACTTCCAATTACTCTTATTCACCAAGACGACGTTGGACAACCAATCCAGGTACTAGACTTCTCTGATGAAGCCTGCATCAAGTAACTTTTTTACCCCCTTGCGAACAGCAATTAGCTTCTTAACCGAGTGGTTCCTTTGCTTCTAACGAACGAGCTTGTGATCGGGATTTAGGTCCAATTTGTGGACCATGACTCCGATCTGTATCCCAGGCATGTCTGCAGGCGTCCATGTGAAGACGTCAGAGTTGTTTCTAAGGAAGCTCATCAAGTTGTCTTGCACAAAACCCGTTAAGGAGCATCCAATCTCCACACACTTCTCGGGCTTGATAAGGTCCAAGGGTATTTGATTTGTGGACTCACCGGCTTGGACCTATTGAAAGGTGGCCTCATCCTGTAGGTCAAGATCTCCGATCAGTTGGCCGATGGTTGCTGGAGCGATCCGGGCCAAGTAGCAGGTCTAACTAGTCATCTGATCGCCCAAGATCTCTCCAATGCCGAACGGAGTCAGGAACTCCATCTACTAGTGGGGCATTGACGTTACCACCCCAAAAGCTGTCGGGCAAAGTTGTCCCAAAATAACGTTGTAAACCGAGGGGAGGACCATCATGAGGAACGTCAACATCTTGGAGGTCGTCCTGGCGTAAGCCCCCAGCATGACTTCAAGTTGGACAAAACCTTGAATGAGAGCTGGTTTGTTGTCCTGTCCATACAATGGTCCTTCGACCTGCTTCAATTGAATCCTTTTCAGACCGAGTTTAAAATAAGCATCGATATAGAGCAAATTTCAAAAATTTTTATTATCAATAAATACTCATTTCAATTGGTAGTCCAGGGTACCGTCTAAAACGAGTGTCGATACAACCAGGGGTCCGAGCGGGGAGTTATTACATGTGCCATATCGTCATCACTAAAACTAGTGACATCATTTCAAATTCCCACCATTACCCTTTTGCTATTAGAAGCTTTCTCGAATCGGTCTAGGGCGTCGCTCTTATGCAGATGAGTGGATATCATGCTAACGACCCGAGCCACGACTTAGTTCCTCGGCAACTCTGCTCCGTCTTCGCTTGTCCCCTCGGAGGCCTACCCGGATTTTCGAAGGAACCTAGTGAGACAGCCCCTCTGAACCAACTCCTCGATCTCCTTATGCAGTGTCTGGCAGTCTTCAATACTGTGACCCGAAGATCGATGGTAGTGACAATACTTAGGCTGGTCTCCTCCCTCCAGGTTATTTAGCGCCTTTGGCCATTTTAGGAACTTCTCTTCCCGGGTCTACATTAGGATGTTTGTGTAAGTGTCAGTTAGAGGAGTCAGGGTTTGTGGTTGGAATTTTTTCAGGGCGCCCGACTTCGCTAGTAGCAGCTTGCATGGTCCTCGAAGACAATAGTTGTCCCCATTTCTCTTCTTCTCGTTCGCCGGCCTCTCCGGCGGCCATTCTGCACGCTACGGGCACTCAACTTCGTTGGCCTCCTCAACCGCTATGTAGGCTCGAACGAGCATCTCGGAAAATCTGGGAATTCTAGTGGGCTAAGTGCTTGAAGAAGTCGCCCGGCTCCAAAATGGCGACGAAGGCATTGAAGCTTCACTGGTCGGTGAGCCCGAATATCTTTCGAGCCTCGACGATAAACCGCGTTAGGAAACGCTTCAAGCTCTCATCCCATCGTTGCCGAAGTCGGATTAGGTGCCATAGTTGCTTCACCTCGCTTTGGCTAAAGGCGAATTGAGACAAGAAGCAATCGGCAAGCTCCTCAAACGACCGGATAGAGTTCGACTCGAGAATGTAGAACCAGAGGCACACGTCCCCTTTGAGAGTCAAAGGAAAGTATTGACACATGTCAGCTTCACCTAGGCCCTGAAAGCTCAACAGAGTGCAGAAGTAGTCTAAGTGATCCATTGAGTCAGCCATTCCGTCGTACTGCTCGAGAGCCAACATCTTGAATTTAAGCGGCAGGAGCTACGTGCGAATCTCCACCACGAAAGGTGACCTTCTTAGGTCCACTGCCATCCTGCTGGCGTCACCCCTGAAGGCACACTGCCATATCTTCTCCACATTTTGCTCCATTCGGGAAGTGGACGCGACCCTCTTAGCATTGAGGAAGGTCCTCAATTCCGAGTGATTTGGAGAAGGGTGTGTGCCTGGCACGACTCTAGCCCACAATGGTCACGTGCTATAGGAAGCTTCTCCTTGGGCCAAGGACCTCCGCTCACTATGAGAGTAGTGAGGGTTCCGCCGCTCAAGGATTTCCTTTCGCGTCTCGTGGCTAAGACGGCCCCTTAGCCACATTCAGGCCTTGTTGCTTGAGGCATCCTGGGTCCCAGTGTCATCAGGCAATAGGGTCTTCTTGACCAGTTGCTTTAGCCTTCGGCTCTTCTTCTTTGAAGCCGATGCTTGTGTGGTGGGGGTAGGAGCCCCTAGCAGTCGCTCGTCCAAACGGTTGTTGATTTTCTGGAGTATTTTGAACACGTTTTCCATCTGGGCAGCCAACATGCGGACGTCGGACTCAAGACGCTCACCCACATGGCTACCCGCAGAGGAGTCATAGCCATGGTGGCAATGTCCCTCACCGGCACACCGGTCTGCGTTCTGATGTTGACTATGTCTGCTTTTGTAAGTGCGGTGAGTGGTGGTTAGACTTTTACATCGTTTCTACAGACGGCACCAATAATTCACCTCAAGATCCTAATTGTTGTACGAATTTGAGAACCACTCGATCTTCCACTACAGGTCAAATTGGAGCAGGTCTTTTCTTCGTCTTTGCGAGTCGGGCAGAATGGTGGTTTCCCAAGGTTGACCGCTATCACCACTGGCTAGAACCTACTGCGCCAGCATCTTCTGCGCTACCAGATTGCCATCGATGAGGTGAAGGGTGGACTTGGGCCATAATTGGATGAATCGCAGAGGTTGTCTATGGATCTTAGCCTGTCGTTCCCTCCTGAGCTTGCTCGTAGTAAATGGACTGGCCGGACAATTTCCTGAGCCTTGTTTCTCATTGGACTTTGCTAGCAAGTGGGCTGGCCATCAGATCGGCCTGTATCGTAATTGGACCGATCAGGTTGATTATTGATAGTTTTGTAGTTTGGGAGAATTTCTTTCAAGGCTGTAAAATATTGTTGTACTAGTCCAAGAGAATCCAAAAGTTCAGCAATTGAGGACAACCTATACGTATCCATCTTAGTATAGTCAGGACCATTCAAAAAGTACCAAGGGTTTTGGCAATAATAATGATGAAATTCCTAGTGGCATGTTTGGATTGTGATGATAAGGGTTTAACTCCAGGATGAATATCAATATGGAGGTGAACTCACCAAGGTAATTATTGTAGCACCCAATTACTAAAATATGCTAGAAATTATTTTAATTAAGTGAATTGTTACGAATAATTGTGCATACAAGTGAGAAATCAAATAATAGGAAGAGGATCAATGTATAACCCACACAGGAGCGACACTCAGGCATGGATAGTAGTGTTGCGTCATCTAAGGGGCATAAGAAGGTAAGCAAGTGCATGCGTAGCAGTAGGAGTCGCATATGATGTACGCTTGTGCATGCACAGTAATAGATGTGCCCCTAAGACTGCACATGAAGGATGCACGTGTGCTAGCAGCGTAATAGCCTCACGCTTAATAGGTGCACAACTGACGCTCATACAGTTTGTATATTGAAGGACCTCCGCCAATTTTTTTAGTCATTTCTTACCTAGATTTCAAGAAAATAGAAAGAAAGAGAAAAGGAAAAGAGAGAGAAAAGAGAAACAAGGAAGGGAAGATGATCTTGAAGTGATTCTAAGTTAGCTCTTGGTATTTTCAAGTAAAAACAAGTAAATTATAAGCCTATTTCTACATTTCTTTACATAAAATTCATAATTTCCTCTTCTATTTTGTTCATAATCTAAGATTTTATACTTCTGAGTTAATGCAAGTGTTTATTCATGTTTTGGTCAATGTCTAGCTTGCATGCATGTCTCTTATTCTTTAAAGTTTTTAGATTGTGGAGTAAATTGTTCATGCCCATAAAAAATTGTTGAAAATTCTGATATTATTGAAGAAATTCTCCTGCATGCTATTTTTGGCAAGAATCTGGAAGACTCCTCTTTACATGTCTAAGCTTCTTAAGAATCATGGTAAATCTATACATTTTGATCTTGAAAAGTCATTTTGCTTCCATTTTTGGAAAGATGTTGTTTTGTAGAGATTTTTTCAAGCTTTAAGCAAAATAAATCATCGTAGAGAATTGACGAAAAGAAAATATATTATGACATGTCAAAATGTACAATATGAGATCATATATGGTACACCCGCTGTTGATAATAATTGGCAATGCCTAGTCTATAGGGCGTTTTATCCATGAATCTAAATAGTAGAGTATGACTCTAGTTTACGAGGTTAGAGTGTAAACCGACCTCGATGGATGATATTTTGTCGGGAGGGATATCTCGGCTTTTAATTCATTGTTCATTTGTCAATTGTTTATTTATTCATGAATTCTTTATCATATGTTTCTCATGCTCATGTTTATTGAATTGTCATTTATTTACGTATTGAGTATTTGACTTACCTTATATTATCACATCTTTCAAATTAATAGGCATAGACCACTTAGCATTTTTGGATTGTGGGTGTTCTTCCCAGAGGATCTCTAGTGACGATATTGTGAATTTATGTGTTTTGGAAATGTTGAAAAAACAATTTTGGTGCTTTGAATTTCTGTCATGTAAAGTTGTTCGGAGTAGGTGAGGGGTTGTACCATTTACCCGTTATCATGTATTGCCAATTATAGGATTTGGGTATGGCATGTTATGGTCTATATATGTATGTGTTATGTTGAGCAGGAACAATATTTGATGGTCAAGTTGAAGTAAACTTGAGCAATTTTTTGTTTATATTCAAGAATGTTGAGAATTTATTAATGAAGTTTTGTGTAACGTCCCAATACTGATTATAGCTTGCATGTCACAATTATTTTTGATGTTTGAACTGAGGTCATGACAATTATTGCCTTATTTGTATTATATAATTATATTTGCTTATTGATGTCATGTTTTTATACTAGATTTAACTTTATTTGGTGTTATTTTTATCACATTGTTACTAGCAAATGATTATTTGTTAGTAGGGTGATGATTCTGTTGAATGGAATTAACTAAAATCCTTCAAATATTTAAATATATGATAAAATAAGGTTAAAAGATAGTAATTAATTCAATTTTAATATGGCCACGAAAAAAAATTGCATCTTCGTTGTTCGATACCAATACTTATCGACCTATGAGTTCATGATCGATACCAATACAATATTTTAATCCACGCTCAGGACATATCTAAATCGTCTCTCTATGCTTCCAAACACTACAAATACATACCCAATGCCATATTTTGATGCTACTATGTGTATAAGTATGCTCATCCACATTCATCAGCACATGCCCTTTTGGTTGATTATAGATTTTTTTGTAGTTTGGGAGAATTTCTTTCAAGGTTGCCCAATTTGTTTTTCTACTTCAAGAGAATCAAAAAGTTGAGAGATTGAAGACTCCTAGTGTAGAGGTGCTGCTCAAATGCCAAGAAAGTTGACATTCAACCATAAGGGGGATAACAATAGTAAAGATTTGAGGAAATCCTAGGCAATTGAAGGACGACCCCTTCTAGGTAAAGGAGCACGTGGCATTTGAGACTCCACTCCTCTATAAATCGAGTTTGTAATTCTCTCTTCCTATCTCAATTTAATTTGTTCCTCATTATATTGGCCACATTAGAATACTGTCTTTTGCAGTGAAATTACAATTTCTACAATCATAAACAATGCACAAATTTTTGACACCAATAACTCCTCTTTGGTTTGATTGGACATCGTCAATAATAATATGGATGTTGCTGATTAAGGTAAGGAATTTTTTTATATGCATGATAAAAATTCCTTTGAAGTTCAAAACAAGAAAAGATCGGGTAGTGTTGCATGAAATAATGGGTTATTGTATTTTCCTCGGCTTGTCTTTGCTATAAATGAATCGGAGATTTGAAATTTTTGAAGATATTGAGGTTAGGGAACCAGAGGAGTTTTATGTCTCTAGTTCAAACAATCATGGCTAGAGCAGCAGAATAACTGACAGAGAACACAACAGGCTCAAAGGAACGTGAATAATGTTGTTTTGTTTTCCTTTTTATGGTTTTCCACGGTTGGTGGGGCTTTGCTGCTTCACTTATATATGAGTTTCCTTATTTGAGTGTGGCCATTTGGTGTCAATTCTAAATTAATCTTTTCTTACTGATCTACAAAAAAAGAAGTGGCACTGTTGTAAATTAGGTGCAGTGAAAGTTAAGGCAATCTGATATTTATTCCCGTCAAGTTGATAAATGAATCTCTCTCTTTAATTATACCCATTGTTACCAATTTGCTAGTTATCACCAACAAGTGTTTTCACGCTCTCATTAGCCACACAACATTCATACAAACTTTGTGCTTGCTTACAAACTCCTCTTACACCCTCATAACTGTGCTGCCTACTTATGAATATTGTGCACACTCAATTCACATCATTGCCTCAAATGGGCACATGTAAAGAAATTGAACAATAACAGAAGGCTTATCCATCTGGTCACTGATGAGACCCATTGCTCACTTTGTGGTATTTATGGAGAAACTGATCAGATGCAAAAGTTGTGTATTTATAAAGGGGATTATAAGCCATGGCATAGATGATGATGTTCCCATGTCTAAGACTTGAAAACAACCTATTCAGCATGCCCAATTTGTGTCAAGGGAAACCTGTAATATAATACCTGATACCACAGGTCCAAAAACTTGTGTAGGGACAACGCACTATATCAATAAGATCAAATAACTATATTCTATGGTCCATCTGAAGGAGGAAGGGAAAGGTAAAACAATACAAAGAGCAGCAAAGAGGCATGAAAATAACAAAGAGGTATAGTACCCCCAACAAATGAAATTGCATGCACACTCTTGCACCAGACTTGCAATAGAAAAAATACATAAACCAACAGTCTTGGAGGCATTTCTTTTTCACTGGTAAAAAGAAATGCCCAAAATAGATGATATTCAGGGGCACCAGCATGTACATGGGTTATGTGGAAAAAGTAAAACCACATCTAGAAACACAGGCTCACCTGGACTACAAATAATGCGCAGAGAAAAAGAGATCGAGAACTTTGTCCCCCTCCCAATGAAGGAAAAAATGGAAAGGAAAAAAAACACAGTGTATTTTCTTCAAAATTGAAGCCAGAGTTTTCTGCCCTCCTTTAAACGTCCTTCCCTTTTAAACTCTCATAAAGTACACACAAAACTCCTTGCAACCCATAGTCCAGGATTCAATTTTCCTTTCCTACCCTACATTGATAAATCTTCAGGTAAATACGGAATGGAATATATCATACCAAACATGTAACCGCTAGAAACTCAAATTTGATATCTAACAAATCAATGGATTAACCACATCTAAATACACTCTTTTGCACTTGTTTATTTTGAAGTAGGTGGGAATTGAATCTGATCAAAAGGACAATGTGTTTACATCTACTTTCATGTATATATCTATTCACACAAAGGAAAACACAGAAAGAGAATAATAAAATGTAGCTCCATCTTGTCCAATATCTTGTTCAATTAATTGCTTTAGTCCAATCCCTCCTAGAGAAACAGTGTAGAAAGCAAAAGGCACACAGACTGACCACAAATAGGTGATAGCCATTTTGTGCTCGTATTTAGCTACCTCGTATGTTTCCCGACTAAATTAAGGTTGATAGAATTTGGAGAAAATTCTCACTTCTACGACGTCAAAATTCAAGAAAGGCAGCAAACTTTTGTCGAAATGCCAGTCAATTGGCAAGCCTAAAGCACTTCGAATGACTCAGAGGAAGAAGACAAACCCAAATTAGCCGTCCACTCATAGTGAGTGGAACCGACTGCGAAATGCAAACAGTCGAACACTATCACAACCGTTCACCAAAGAACCAAAATCGAAACACTCAAAATCCTTCGTTAGAAAGGCAAAAGGACTAGCACATTGCATCCAATACTCTCATTGTATAACCCTGAACAAGAACGATTTTTAACAGATAAAGACTTCAAATACACTCAGATTCCATGATTGAAAGCATGGAAAACAAAACAAAAATCAAATCAAAGAAGTGAAGGTTACCAGTAAAGGGCTTGCGCTTGACAGAGGGGTCAAGCTGATTACACCATCGAAGCCGGCACGATTTGCCTGATCTTCCGGAGATTCCACGAGCAATGAGACTCCAATTCCTCGCTCCAAACTTACTCACCAATCGGCTGAGGATTGCATCTTCTTCAGGCGACCAAGGTCCCTTAACTCGATCCCCTGAACCCCTTCCCGCTCTGCCACTGCTACCACCTCCTTCGAGAATCTCCATATCGGCGCCAACTTCTCCGTCTTCCTGGTTTCCGCCTCCATGGCCTGCCTCACTGCCACTGCCGGACGCAGCTGCATCACCGGGAATGGCGACGGCGACTTCTCCGTTGGGGCTCAATGACGCGTCTTTTTCCATCTCTCTTAGACTTCGGTTGTGGTTTGAGAACTTCACCCGCCTAAACTACGAAAGCGTTTTCGAGTGATTTTTGTCGGTACGGCCGAATAGATTTCCGTTTTAAACCTGCGTACTGTAGCGGACTTTTTTTCTGGAGGATGGGCGGCAATGGCAGCGTAAGGCCTATGAGAGAGGGGTAGCTAGGCATCTCTTTGAAGAAGTAATTGGTGATTATATGTTTAGGTATTTCTCGGTGACTAATAACGTAAGTATTACGGGGACAATCTACAAAAAAGAATGCTGCTGAGAGAACTATAAATTAGTAGTATGTGACATAGATAATATCTATAATTTGATACAATTGAGAAAAAGAATTAACAATAAATATCAAAATTCAAACATTAACGGCATACAAATGATTTTATTTACATGGTACAGTTAGTTTACTAATTAAGCAAAACCCAAACAGTTGTTCACTTTAATATATCACACACAAAAATCTAAATAGAAAACTATAATATTAAACATAATAACAACAATATCTTAATTATGTTTCAAAATGACATAAAAAATATAGTAAAAATATAATAAATAAACAAAAATAACATCCTAAGTGAAAAATTAATCATTAATTAAGAAATATTCTTATGTAAAATTTAAACTCAGTCTCCAACACTAAAAACTGTGTGAGATGTTGTATAATCAAAAAATAACATTGAAATAGCAAAATATAGTACTTATATAAATAAAAATTATATGATGTAATTTGTTTAAATTTTTTAACATCATCTAAAACTTCTCAAACGTCACAAAAATCTGATTAAAACATGGATAATATTAATAAGACATTAATGAACCATAAGAGAGGTCACTAATTTAATTACTTGAATTTGAGCAACATAAATCAAAACATGGCATGCAAGATTCATGTGACATGCAACAGAACACACATGCGGCATTAGGCATGCTAGCACCAAAAGACATGTACGTTTTGCTTTCCCACATGTTTCTAAAGCTTGGTAGCCGGCCTTCCGATAGATATCTTATTTGAGACAAAACCACAACATGCTTTCTCATAAAATCGTAAACCGAGCGTAAGATTAAGCGAGGGGAATTCTTATAGAAGAAACCACATTCGTAAGGTGTGTTATTAAAGTTTTTATTTTCTCATTCCAACTCCTTCGGTCGTCAATCTGTACAGACAAATTGTCAGAGTAATGCGAGTGGCAGTTAAGGTAAATTCAAAACGTTTAATTTGTGATACAAGATCTATGAAAAGCCCAAGAGGCATTTAGACCCATTGCTAGTGAGTGAATTCGAAAACGTTTTTCAATAGTGATCTCATGCCAATATAAATTTGATAATATTTAACACATCTTTACTTTCACAGACTATTTTATAATTTAACTTTTTATTAGATTTATTGCTTACTAGCCAAAGAAGCCCAAATGATTTTTACTCTTAAACTATTTTTTTTTCTTTTCATCATAAAATATCAGCGTGCTTATACTTTTTTTTGCAATCTTTCTTATTGTTATTGATGAATTGGGTTGTATTTTGCGCATTGCCAAACTTGTAAATTTTACTATTGTGTACTTTTTCCACATTTTCAAGTCTAATACAATTGATGTATTCCTGATTCCTACACGTGATACGGATTAGGGAGTCTATCAATCTTCCATTGCAGATCGATTTGGATCGGACCCGGTCTCCATTACTATTAACCTAGAATCTACACACCACAAATTACAAATAGAAAGTCAAAGGACGACAAAAAGTTACCCACCGCGAACACCACAACCCTCAAGTCAGATAACTTCCGCAATAAACAGAATGATGCACGCTTAAAGGCAAACGTGATAAGAGTGTAAAGATGAAAAGATGGGGGGAAGGTGAATGGAATGTGTTTGAAGGATCAGGCTCCGAGAGTTGCACCGCTATGGATGACTCACTAACTCCGTCGTGAAATAATGGTGACTCAAAGGAAGAGAGCTGATTCTTGCTCCTCGAGAAGAAAGGATGAATGATCAAACATTTGATCTCTGATCACCGTTTTTGTTTAAGATTGGGCTCCCCTCTCCTCTTCGCAAGAGAAGGTATTTATAAACTCCATCTGGGAGGCTTTTGAAGCTAGGACTCTCGACAAGCAATTTGCTGGAATTCGTCGGCCATTGCGCGCTGGTGGTAGCCAACGGCGTCAACTATCATTTTACGGAGGCAAGGGGATCGTTGTCAGGCGTAAACCACACCTAATCTGCTGCCCGTGCAAAAATTGGCTGGGTAACTGCGAGAACGGCGCGTACTGTAACTTGCAGCGTTAACATTTTCCTTATTAGTTGGCATTTTCTGAGCTAGTTCCCGCCGCCTGCAGTCGCCCTGACAGGTTATGAAGGCGTGCTAATTGGTTGTTGACCTGGAGGGTCATGTGGACTGCACGTTGAAATCCTTTGGACTTCACAGGGAGGTCTGGGCATTACTGTTCAATCGGGCCCACACCCCTTCAATTCGGCTTCACTATTCTTGGCTCATACCCTCGATGGTGCTGAAGGGAAGCAGTGGTTGTTTCTTGGGTTTTTCTGATACATTGGCCAAACTTTAAAAATAGGTTTCTTTATTGGATCATTGGTATCAGTGCCATCAACAATAATTATCCAATTGTGAGAAAACTCTCAATTATAGCAAGTTATAATAGATGTCCATTGTAGTTTTTTTACATCATTTTCTAATGGGTTGCAAATGAAACAAGTATGCCAAAAAACCTGCAACAGATGAACCAGTCCATGAGACAAGGAACCTTGAAAGAGATGCCTGGGCTACATTTCAAGTCCACCTGGCTTCTGGCCAACGAGTAGAGATGGATGAACCTTGGTCCCCAAAACACATTTGTCTCAAGGAGGATCAGAAATTCTCTTATGGTATGTTTGGTTGTTGGAATAGAATTAGGTGGGGATAGAATAGTTATTCCAGGAAATAAAAATGGATGGGAATAGAGTTGGAATTGTTATTCTTATATTTGGTTGTTGGAATAGAATAAGGTGGGAATTAGTATTCCATTGTTTGATTTGTAAAATAGTATGAGGAATAAGATGGGAATAGTAATAATAATAATAATAATAATGACAATAGTAATAATAATAATAATAATATCTTATAAATAATAATAATAAATATAATAATAATAATAATAATATGTAATAATAATACCTAATAATAATAATATGTAATAATAATAATAATTAATAATAATAATAATAATAACAATATGTAATAATATAATAATACCTAATAAATAATAATAATAATAAATATAATAATAACAATAATAATAATAATATCTAATAATAATAATAATAATAAAATAAAAAAAAATATGAGAATTGCAATTCCCACCTCATTGCTAACCAAACGAAGGAATTGCAATTCCCGCGGAAATTACAATTCTATTCTCCCTCAATTCTTGCAACCAAACATTGCATGAAAGGCTGATGTGGCTTCTCAGATAGAAAAGATGCACCACATTTTCAATAAAATACGGTCGCTGCAGCAACCATAATGGTGAAAGAGAAGCACATCAACATAGCAGTTTCTCCAGAAGCAAAAGGTAATGTCACAATATGAAAATGTGAAACATGGCCAAATATTATAATTATTGGATACTATATTGGACTAGTTCTATTTTCAGACCGGTAAGTGTTGGGAACCTGGACAACTTATTTGAACCACGAAAAAATAATCGATGATACACAATAAGCAAATAATAGTCACAAATAATAAAAAATATACAATTTTATATTAAAAAATCATCTTTAAAATGAGAAAAAAAACACAGGACAATATATCTGAAATACATCCACTATGTAATAAGTTCAATTACACATACCCAAATAAATATAACGATTCTACACCTTACAAACCCAAGTAATAATAAGTATAAGACAGAAGATAAGAAATAATATCGATAAAATATTCTTGTCAATTTTAAAAATAACGTACATAAAGTCAATGAAAATTAAAACATGATTCAAAACCCAATCGGATACTCGAACATTCTTCTTCTCCATTTTCTTCCTATTTATCTTCTTTTTCTCAAAAAGCCAACGCTCTAAATCTCAAAAATTATAAAATTTTAACCCTAAAAGTACGTCAATACGTATTTATAATGCGAACGACGCTTAAGCGCCGGTCAAACGCACATCAAACACCAACCCACTGTGTTTGACACATGAGGCATTAGACAATCTAAAAACATCAGTCAAGAATCCTTCATATGCTCTTTAGTGCCCTTCAATCTGGAAGTGACGCTCATATATGCATCAAACACCTATCGTATGCCAATCTATAATTTTCTTAAATCTATACAATACACATGCGCTCTCATATGAATAATCAAACGACACGTCAAATGAATATAAACCTTATACAAGAGCGCATTAAAATCATAATTGATAAGCTCAAAATAGCCAAAAATGAGAGCATTATTAGACCAATCAGGCCCAAACCCAGAGAATGCAGTGTCCAATCTTAACTTAACTTTAACCAAAATACATTAATATTTAACAAATAATCAAATAGTTATTAAATAGATTATAAATTAAATTAAATTATATGTCCAAATAACTGTATATCTGAATGTTCAGCCCAATGATTCATCAACTCTATGGTTCAACCAAACAATTCCAACCAAATAGGCATCAATTGCTCATCATCAATTCAATATCTAAGCATCAACAACATCCAATAAATCTCACAATCAAAATATATATAATAACAATTAAACCAATCAATTTTTAATAAACCTAACTATTTAGAACATTACCAATTATTCTTTTACAAAAAACCACTAATAACTAACATAATAACTATAAATACACATCTTTTTCACTAAAAAAGAGAACAAAATCTGGAAAATAAGAAACACATCTCCTCCACTTACTTTCTATCATTCTCTAATATTTCCCAAATGTCAATTTTTTAGGAAGCATACTGGCTAAAGTATGAAATGATATTTCAAAAAATAAATCCTAATTCCTTCAAAATTATTGCTTGCTATTATGATGTGCAATAATCAAATAAAAAGCTCAATAAGGACTGAATTTTTTGGAATCAGAATCAAAATTCCTAATATACATCATAATATAACTCAAAATATGATCAACATGATAGAAAATTTCACCTAGTCTAAATTTTAAATAAAAATATTATTTAAGAATATCCCTCCAAAAAAAAAAAAAACAAGATTAAAATTAAGAAATCAATACATTCAGTACTTTTATCCATGTATATGCTCCAGTAATGCAATTTTGCTAGAGCTTTTTTTTTTCTTGGGTGCAAATCATTCAACTGGAAATAACAACATCACTGTGTTGGCCAAAACAAATTGAGAAGTCTAGGTCTGGACCATTGACCTCAACCAATTGGGTGAACGGCCCATCTACAATTAACGTCAAGTATTTTATGGGAATCAAGTCAGCCCAGAAGTCAGCTTGATATTTATCTAGTCAGTTTACTCCGCGATATGAAATTCTCATATACTGGGCAGTCATCTTTCTTGAATCAATGCAGGAAATTATCTTCAACATGATTGCAGTACCTTGTACATTTGGCTGAGATTAACAAACGAAAAGCCCATTAGTAACATGAAATATATCCATTGAAGCATTCCATAAGGACACGTTTGATAGATATTACAGTGCAAGTTTCCAGAAAACTCAAGAGGTAAATTTACCAGGACTAGATATCTGGATGCATTTTGTTATAGACCTCACTGAAGCAACGGCATCTGAACATGTCACAGAATGGCAGCGGGTGCTTGGTAAGCTCACAAGATTCAGAAACGATGAAATTGCATAAACTAAAAGATGAATTGCATTGCTTTCAGTAATTTCACCTTTTTCTGTAAGAACTGAGAGAGAGGATGAATGCTCGAGAAAACCTTGGCTACCATTCCTTGATTCATGAAGTAACCTGTATGCATTTGAAATCGTATGAAGAGCACTTCAAGAGAAAAGACTACATACAGCATAACAGCGCGAAGAAATCTTACCCAGGAACAGCATTAGTAGAAGCATCTAAAGTTGCCTGACAAGCATAATCAATTCCTCCACAGTCAATACCAAAATCTGTCAAGAGTTCTGACAGGGAAAAATCTGTTCCAAAGGCATCAGCACTTGGCAGATCCAAGACAAATAGATCTTCGTCCCTGTTAGATCCGGATGTAGTAAGACTATCATAAGCATTTGACAAATCTGAACTGTCAAAATCTAGCCTTCCTTTGACCTGATCCCGCTTGCCTTGCCTATTCAAATTTGATTTGATTGGTGAAGAAAATGTGCAATGGTTTCTCTCTATCGAGCAGCGAGAATTTTCTTTACATGGACTCACTATAATCGTCTTGGAAGAGATAATAGTGCAGCTAGTGGGTGTTGTCTCTTGGGGGGTTTTGTGATGATTGGACTTCTCAGTGGAAGAACTACCATCAAGGGGGGAAATGGATTTATCGCTTTGTGAAAAGACTGCTCGGGAAGGTGTATTTGGACCAGATGTTTTGGACATAGGAGATTGAGAAGACTGATTGAACAGATTTCTGGCCACACTTGACTCTTGAACTGATGCCCCATTATCATCGGGATTATGCAGGGATGATTCAGGGGGAAAAGACTGCTGATTATCGGGGCCATTATCTGACAGTGAGGCTATATCAGATGTACCTGTGTACAAATTATAAGACAAGACAATTAACAATGTAAGTAATATTATCAAGGTAAATGAAGCTTGCTGTTAGTGACCTCATGTTCAAGCAAACTACCTTTGTCAGCGAACTGGTTACTGGGTGATAGATTGCAAGACTTCTTTGTGGTTTGAGATGCGCCTGAGATAACCTTGTAACTCTTTCTCTTCGTTGGAGGAGGATAATTAAGTACAGGTGATGAAAAGTTTCCAGGCTCCGCAGTTGTGCGCGGTTGCATGGACATTGAGATTCTGCCGGGAGTTTTGGATGGAGGAAACCCTTTTGAAAAATAAAAACCATGGGAGTAGTAAATAACCGAAATTGGATTTTCTGAGTCACAATTAAAAGAGCAGCAAAGCAATCAATCCATGCCTTTCATTTTCTAAATGGCAAGTCGTTCGTAGAGTAATGAATTTTCAAAACCATAACAGAACGTGAGTTTCGTTGGGAGGTCACTCCCATGTGAAAATCTTAATGATTGAAGGACTCAGACGGAACTCATGGATTGCGAAGCAAATAAGCAGAAAGAATTCCGATCAACAAAGTTGATCAAAAATCATTGGACGAGCAACAATGTCTGGTCAATATGTTGACCGACGGGTGACATAAGCTGCCTTGTATTATTGAAAGATCCCTGAAAGATTGCAGACCGATCTCCTAAGGGATTGGCGGTCATGTAGAAAGGACGGACAACGGGCATTGGCCGGTCTTGTGAAGAACGTGGGCATTAGAATGTTGGCCGTCCATCAGGAAATCCAGAATATTGCCAGCTCAGAATATCTTCTGAACATATGTGATCTCAGATGGCTATATAGGAACCGTTTTTTTATACAGAGTATATTCATATTATTGATAATGACAGCTTTTATCGGAAAATAAAGAATATTCCTCAGATTTGTTGAATATTGACATCTATAATTTTAAAAGTGTGTGAGACACTGTGTGGGAATGATGAAGGTGAAAAATTAGAGAGAGTAAAAGACAGGGAAGAAAAGAAAGAGAATTGTGAGCAAAACAAAGTGTGCTTTTTATATTACTTGTGCTCTATTCTTCGGTCTTCTTTCTCTTGTACCAGTGTAATCGTGAGATATTATTCCCAACCTCACACATAGTAAAATTGGTTCGTGGACGAATGTCCCGTGATTTTTCCTTTGTTTGATAAAGATTTTTCACAAAAAAAATTCGCGTGTTCATCTTCTTCTTCTTCATTCCTTTACCGTGCCTGTTTGAGCGTGGAGTTCGGCATCCTGCTGTCTGCCCGATCACGCCTCTTTTAAGACAACAAGTTTTAAGTCCAATAAAAATTTTAAAGAATACAAATGTACAAATTTTTGGGATATAAATCACTCCCGTATAAACTCACATCTAGTTGACAGATTAATCAAAGGTTTGGCTGAATACTCATATGGGGTACAATACCGAGGCGAAGTATTGAAGTGTTTGCAAGCGCTTCGCGTGTGCAACGAGTGGCTAGGGGACAACCAGATACCGGGGCCGAAGGGTGACCAACCTATTGGGGTTAACGGACGCCGACAAGACAATAAAATCAAGAGAAGGAACGATGACAATAATCACACAATAAAAAAAATGAAAAATAAAATACACAATATTTACGTGAAAATCTCTTATGAATAAAAAAATTACGGGATACTTAATCCACAAATTTTACTATGTAAAATTTTGATTACAAAAATCATTAGTTATAGAAACCCTTGAACAATAAAATACAAAATCAAAACACAGCTCATTATATATTCTATTTCTTACATTCACGAATTGCAGCAATCTATGTATATATAAACTAGTCTTCTCACCAGACGGTACTTGCTCTACAAGTTGGTCGTGTGCCCTACAAAATATGCCACCCATTCTATAAAATCAACTACCAATTCTAAAAGTTAACTACCTACTCTGCGAAGTCAATTGTCTGCACTGGACTTTGCAGATAACCAACTTTTCAGATAGACCGTCCTTGGCTATCAATCAGGCGGTCCTCAGCCTTTGCATCAGTGCTCTCGACCTTTGTATCAGCGCCCTCGACCGACCTTTGCATCAGTATGAATTGGATTGACCTTATCACTCTAGCCCGACGGTACTACTCTGGCCAAGTATCACCACCCCGGCCAATATTTCGCTCCAACCAAATATTACCGCTCTGACCCATACTTCACTCCGATCAAGTATAACCACTTCAATCTATACTTTACTCCAACCAAGTATAACCATTCCATGCTCTCTAAAGCTCCATCTCTCTCTTTCTCTTCTCACTCTTTGTCATTTCTCTTTCCCTCTTTTCTCCCTATCCCTCAGTCAAATCTCCCCTCCCCCTTCTTCCCTAGCACTCTCTTCACGACTTCGTCTTCTTCTTCGTCTACAGGTTGCCAAAACTAGTGCACATATCACTTGGGTTGTGTGTCCTACGTTAGGGGAGCCAGCCTCACAATGGTACACAACAATAATATTGTCACTGAGATTGGCTGATCTTTTGAGTTGGACTCTCCCCTTTGACTTGTATACGCAACAATAGTACTTTCATTGAGATTGGCCCTGACCCAAAAAGAGTTACTTACAGAGGGTTCTAACAGGAAAGAATTACCAAAAAATGACCACCTGTGGAGAGACTAACTGAAAAAATCAAGTAAAGTGTTGTAGAGTGAGAATCATCCAAGTGAAAGCCACAGAGTAAAGTGCGGCAAAATAGAGCCGCTGATCTCAATAACTGTTGAAAGGGAAAGGAATGTTACCTATCCCACGTTAAAGAGCCTGCCTCACAAAGATTGACTTATAAGTTTGAAGAACTCTCTCTCCTATTAGGACGTCCTTTTAAGATAAGTTCTCTTCCTAAGCTTGTGCTTGCAACAAAAAGTAAATAACAAGCAGATTTTAAACTAGCCTAAAATCATCATTAGCTAAGTTTACTTGATATTGGAGCTTAGGCTGGCCTAAGAATGAATGAGATTCTTCCCAAGGAAAACCAGGGACCTCAGTATTTATCTACATGCTGTTGTAGAATTCAAACATAACCTTACACAGACTCTTAAACTTTAAACACCAGATTGTCTCAGTCTTCGTACTTAACTCTATTTATGACACATTCTACGTCTAGAGGACACAAGACCTAGTCTAATACGTAATTCACAAGTCATTGCGTTCATGTTTGACAAATTGACTGTCTTACTGCCGGGCACAACCAACTTAGCATCATTCCAAGGTTCATAGTTCAGAATTGATAAAAGTTGAAGTGTCAGATTTGAGATCTGGAAAGTTTTGATTTATTTTATTAGCAATTACAATACAGTATCTCAAATGTGGAAATGTCATTAAAATATTCCCACAAAAGTAATGCAATTACAGTACATAGGGATCAAAAACATTCCCATTCTTGGATAAAAATAAGTGTGTTTGGAATGGTGGAAAATAACAACCCTATTATTTGACTAAAAAGTTCGCCCGTTACTTGAGCCCATTCTTCTTTTCTAGCCATTGCCAAGTTTTGGACGTTCATACAAACAACAATAGGCAAACCTATTAATATTGATCAAATCGTACGGAAAAACCTAAAAGAAACGGCACAATTGAAGAGGACCAACTGAAGAAACAGAGGTAAGGGACCAAAATACGTAAATTACGCATATGCCACTGTCTACCATATTTTTAGAGATATTTGAAAAGAAAATTGAAAGGAAGAAGTAGCAGCAGATCGAACCTAGTGGTGACATGGCCATTGATTTTGCTGCAACAGAAGGAACGACAGCAGGCGGCTGTGGCATGGAGCAGCTTGCGTTTGAATTATAAATATTCATGAGGTCCTGCATACCTTGCAGCAATGCCTGAACCCTGCTTTTCTCTTGCTCCAACTGGGACTTCTCCTGCTCCAAAATCACCTTCTCCTCCTTCAGACATATGTATTCATCCAACATTACCCCTAAAGTGAGCAAAGTCTTTGGTGCCTAGACTAACAAAAAAACTCTGTTAACATTGTCTGATTTCCAAAGAAGTGTCCTTATTTGTTAATGAAAAGAGGACAATGACAATAACTAGCGATAAAATTTGAAACGGGGTACCTCGAAAGCCGTCGATTTGGCGAGGAGAGACGAGGCTTCGGTTCTGAAAATGGAGCGAGTCTCAGAATAATTATTGTCCGCTAGATATCGATCTACTATGAATGCCACTTGAACTGGTGTGACTTTGCCCTTTCCCACACTGTTCTCTGGTTTTCTGGGTTTCGCTTGCCTACCCATTTCTTCTTCTGATCAGCAAAGCAGACTCATACAGAGAGGGAGAACAGTGGAAATTCAGAAGTACGATAGAGGAAGCAAATGCGTGTTAAAGGGGGGTGGAGTGCAGGAGCGCGGGGGATTTTGAAATTTTGGAAGAGCAATATGAGAATTGTCGTGATTTTAGCGGTTATTTTGCACTCTTTCCCTCCCAGGACAGTTTTAAGCGGTAAAGCTAAATCCAGCGCCATTTAAATTGCGAGGAATCTCCACCTTACTGCGCCACAAGTATAATTAGAAATATTGTAATAAAATGTAACCTTATTATTACAGATTGACCATACCATTTTAAATTAATTTATTAAATACAGTACCAATATATATTATAAATAGAGATATCTAAGGGGGTGGGATATCCATTAGACAAATCACTTAATAAATTAGGCAAGTCACGACGCTAAATAAATAACTGTAACGTAACTTTTCTTCTTTTTTTTTTTTCATATTTTAAAACTCTGTTACAAATACATCCATCCTCCCAATTTCACGCTTACAATTCCTCCTTTCTCATTCTCTTTTGCTCTTGCGCTTTAATTTTTCTTGTGCCCTAATTTTTTGTTGTACTTTTTCTAGCTATTTATGTATTTACAAGAATCCATAAATTTTCAACATTTTAGGAAAAAAAATTATAACTTTTCGGTACAAGCAAGTGATAATTATTAATAAAAAATTTGAATAATTTTTTTTCTTTTTCTTAAACAAATAAAATCTAAAATCAAAATTCAACATCGAATAATTTCAAATGTTACGTCAAAATATGCAAAATTTAATAGTTAAAAACATTTTAAATATAAAATAAATACATGTAAAATTTTTAAAAATTTAAACCATGTCAAATTGAAAACCAAAAAATAAAATACCGATATTGAGAAAGAATTACGCATATTTCATATAATCTTATGTAAAAACATTAATATTTATATTTATAGGTAGGTCATTTATGACTTATTTTTCATAAAAAAAGGTTAAACACTACTTTTTTACCTCTGTGGATAATAGGTTAGTTTTTAAATATGCATAATATCTTAAAACATTCAAATATATTATTTTCATTCAATTTTTATAATGATTCTAACAAAATATTGAACAATTGATTATATAACAAATCACATAATTTTTCTATCAATAGAAAAAGTATAAATTAAAATTTTTTATATTATAAGGAAAATATAAACTCATATGCAGATAAAATAAAATTCAATGCGAATCACTTATATAAAATTCAACCTGTAATGTTAAATTCACGAAAATCATAACTTTTCTTTTTGTAAATATGCATATATACAAATATAATACTTTTAATTATTTATTTATTTTGTACAAAAAAAAAAACGAAACCCTCAAATGTTCATTAAAACTAAACAAATTTTATAACTTTCAATAAAAATCATGTGCATACAATAATATTTAAATTATAAAGGTAAAATATGATATATATATATATATATAATACTGACAAAATATGTAAACAAAATCAAATAATTCTAAACTAAATCAAATATTGAGTTTATAAATATTTATATTAAATATTTGATATGGTAGATTTGGCTCCAAAAATACTAAAATCTCATTCCTCGTATTTTTCCATCATCTTTCTCTCTCATTTTTCTCCCACAAAACAATCGAATAGTCTCACCAAGCAGTTTGTAAATATAATTGACGCACGAATATCGGATGGATACACATCAGAGGTCCTCTAATCCGTTTCATATGTGGAAGAGTGTTGCATTGAACACCGCTCTGTACACTATTATTCCACCCATAATGCACATAAATTTCTTATAAACGCATATTAACTACACCTTTTTTTCTCAAATACGTATACATGTAGAGATAGACGTCCATCGAGTATTGGGTCTAATTTTTTAAATTTTTATTATACAATTAATCTTTAAATTAATACAAAATTATATTAATAACATTATATTATATAAACAAAAACTAAAAATTACAAGAATACTGAGAAAATTGCCCACAACCGCAAGATCCCTAAAAAGAAGACAACATGACATAGTGTATCACTGGTATGTTAGATTCACAAGGATTACGTATTAGCAGTGTTGTGCCCGATTTAATATAAGGAACATATTAGGTAAAGTTTGCAACACATTTGATTAGTAATACATGATAGTGAACAAAAAAATATTTGTAAAAAAATCATCATGGTATCATTGCCCTAGATACATGGGACATTTATTCTGTCGTGTAGAAAAATACGAACAATAACAAGAATAATAAATTCAGCATAATTGATATTTGACAGTGTTAATGCAGCATTTAGTGTGTTTCGCTGCGATTGATGTCGGAGTACTCACTTCTCATCATGGAGTATGCACACATTTAACAATGTATATTTATAACTATTTACAGCCTAGACTATTGAATTTGGTGTAATATGTATTGACATCCTAAATGTCAAAAATATGTACGTAACAGAAGAAAGAAAGAACTTTGACCAGAAAATTATGAACATTTATTTCTCTATCTCTGTGCACTCAATTACAAATAAGAAGGTTGCATAAATTTAATATGAACGTATATATGTATTTATGTATATACGTAAGTATTATTAGGAATTGATTATGTATTTGAACGGTAAGAAAATACAAAATAAACACTGTCAAGCACGCAACAATTAATCACAAGTAATAATACACGATTTTTACGTGGAAAATTTTCTATTAAATGAAAAGAAAAATCACGAGACACTAAGTCTGAACATTTTCACTGGCAACAATTTATCGATTAACAAATCACAAATTTCAAGAATGACAACCCCTTATTTCAAACAGCCAATACAATAAATATAGAGTGAAAGTGTAGAGATAAAACCCGACAGATATTCTTCTCAGCAGCAAGAACTTCGTACGTGTGATTGGTGAAAACTGAAACTTTATTCAAAACCCAACAGGAGGCTCAAATCTTCATTTTATCTTTCTTCTATTTCTTTCTCTTCTTTTCTTTATCAGAAACGGTGCTCAAAACCGATCAATCAAACCCTAAAACGTAAGGTACGCATTTTATAAAACCGGCGCACACTCGAGTGCAAATTGGGCACAGCTTGTTATATTATGATTGTGGAGACTGTGTCTCCTTGTTAAGAAACTCATACTTAATCATTTATGTTACCCAGCCTGCTAACTTAGCTCAAGTCTTATTTTTTAGAATACAACAAGCTTTTTATATCATTTCATGAATTTAGTCTGCCTCAAATTATATGTATAATTGTGTTCAAATATAACAGATGATAGCATGCCTTATTTTTAGTACATAACGTCATATTAATTCTGACTTTACAAACTATTTTTATCAATTTTCTTAGTTTAAGAATGTTTATTACATTATTGCTTGTTATATTATGATGATTACATATAATAGTGAATTATCTCATTATCATATAAATATTATTTTGTAAACTTTTTGTCGTCACCCGAAAATCACTATGTTTTGCATATCATTTATAATATCGTTTCACCTCAACATCGGTATTAAATATCATAACAATTTAAGCTTGTTTAATTTTATTTTTTATATCCCTACTAACAGCAAATGATATAATCCGTCCACGTTCCTTTAACCCATCACTGTAATTTGCTTCAATTTAATAAAATTTCATTATCTTTTGTCAAAAATTACTAATGTTTCTGTTAAAATATAATAAATCAATAAGAAATACCAGTATACGTGAATCAATTTAATTTCGGCGTCAAATACCGGCCAAATACATGTTAAAAATTCACCCGTATTTGTTACGGGTGAATGTAATGAAATTTTGTGGATTTTTTAGAATACCATGAAAATTAATTTAATTTGTTGAGTGTGTGAAATGCAGGTATTTGTTACCTTTGCTGGTAGATTTTCTGGTTCACTTTCAGAAATCAAAGAACGCTTCTCTCCTCAACTTTCACTGCTCTCCTCTCCTTTCATCGTCTATTTTTATTCTACGAAAACTCTTTTAACTTCGACGCCTCTTTTCTTATTTACTTTCAGAAATCGAACAAACGATTTTTCTTCATCAAACGTCGTCGTGACATTTTTGCTCATCTCAACGTTCATTTTCTCTCTATGCAACTTTCCTCCTTTCACGCATTTTACCTCATCAAACTTTCTCTTCCTTTCTTTATCCAGGTCCGTAAAGTTTTATTTCTTCATCAACTGTTCTCTTCTTTCTTCCTACGATGACGTGGAGAACTTTTGGCAACGACGAGTATAAATTGGGTGTACATACATTGTTTTGGAATTTCATATATGATACCGAAAGAGCTCTGACTTGATATTCAAGAAGAAGAAATTAGTGACATGAAGCAAGCATTTCTCCAATGGCAGTGGAGTCCCCGCACCTACATTCTGTCCTCTATTCCTTCCCCTCTCCCATTTATTATCCCCAAATTTAAGCCCGTCGCGCTAAACTCGGCGGCCCTCAGTTCTAGCGTCGAGGAAGAAAATTTAACAGCTAAAGAGAGAAGGAAGCTGAGGAACGAGAGGAGAGAGAGTAAGACGGTCAACTGGAGAGAGGAAGTGGAAGAGAGGCTCATAGAGAAGCCGAAGAAGAGGTACGCTTCCTGGACCGAGGAACTAAACCTGGACAATTTGGCCGATTTGGGTCCTCAGTGGTGGGTCGTTCGCCTGTCTCGGGTCGCTGTTCCGGAGTTTGCTGAAAGGCTTGCCCATTTGCTGGCTAGGAACTACCCAGAAATCGAATTCAAGGTAATTAGAATTTCTGTCCTTTAACGTTATTTGATTGTTTGGATTGTGGTTGCCTGAGTTTTTTTTGCCTGTTGTGTGACAGTTTTATAAAATTTGATTAATTTTGCTGCCGATGGTGTTTTTGGTGGTCAAGTAATTTGTACATCATATCAAGAATAAATAATGTTCAAATCAAAGCTTGTCTGAGGCATCTTTGGATACCAATCCAAGGAGATAGACGCTAGGCATCCCGAGCAACTTTTTCAACAATTGCAGATCAAAATTAAAGTTTGAAGGATAGAAATTTCAAACGGAAGAAAACTACAACTAATCATAGCAAACCAGGAGTGAAATGAAATGTCACTGAACATCCTCTTGCTTTGAAGAATTTGAAACCATCTAGCAGTAAAATTCTCCAATAAAAGAGGAAATCCGTTATCCTGTTTCTTTCAGATTGTCGGATGATATCAATTCAAACCTGAGGCTTAGTTTAACTTTGTGAGGGTTGCACTAGTGGCACCTGACTTTCAGCGAATTATGATCCCACAAAGCACAGCAAAAAATCCAATAAGTGAATGTTGCAAATATCCTGGCTATCAGGATTCCACCATCAGTGCAGCAATCTTGCAAAGCACTTCCCCTTCCTGCAGCTTCCAGATTCTTCTAACATATTAGAAGAGCGGTTGTCTCTGCAGAGCAATGCCATGGTAGCAAAGTCTCCCAAGCTCATTGAGAGGCAGTAGATAGTGAGAAACCGGTGTTTAGACTCTCAAAAACCTCAAGGGAGTGAATCAGTTACAGTGCACAAATTTAAATTTAAAATTCACAAACTCAATAAATGTAAAAAATATGGTTATAGATACTTACGCTATATTCCATCACCATTAACAATCAACAACATAAACATAAGTACGAAAAAGTATAGAACACACATTATGATGATGAAAAAAAACTCACGGCCAATGTGTTTAGAGAAAAACCCTGGAGCTATGATTTACAAATTGAAAATCTACTATAAGGTGAGGGTCAACTTACAAATTGGTTGTCAGGCACTTTAACTTTCAGCCAACTAATAGTAGACACGTGACCATCTGATCAGCCCTTGTCATAAAGTGCTGTACCAGTAATTGGGTCACGTCTTGGTGTGAAATCTAATTTTCTTTAAGGAGGTCCAGAGGGATCCCTCAAATTCTTAGCATTCTTCTGTCTGCATTGTTCTATTGAAGCTCAAAGTATTGAGCTTGTGTGCAACCATATTACAAATTGCAGTGGCCATTTGCTCAGCTGTGTTTGGGTGGTGGGGGGGAGGGCGGAGCCAAATTTCTGGTTGTTCCTTTCTCTCCAAATAATATAAATAGTAGTGTAATGAAGTGGCGTGGATGAAAAACTTTATTACTAAAACAAGTAGAGTTTGATGAAGTGAAGGGGGAAATTAGAGGGAGAGTGATGAAGGAGATGAGAAATAGACAGAGCTGAAGGAAAAGAGAAGCAGAAATTGAGAGAGAATTGTATTCTGTGTTTCATTCCTTGACAACCTGCTGCTATTTGTAGATTTCTTATGCATTGACAATCCAGGAATGCAAGAATTTATGCAAGAACACAGTTAATGTTTAATTTGGTTGTATTCAGTTATCCAGAGCCTTTGGTTCAGCCTTTTGTTATGGACTGATTAGGAAAGCATCTACCTACTAACTACTAACTGCTAACTCATTTACTAACCTATTTTACTAGCAACTAGATCTAACATACAACAAAATCATATATTGAACAACTATATATGATTTTGTTAACTATCTACCAACAACTATTAAGTTACTTGTAACATGATGTGGGTTCTTCCTAGCTTGACTAGGCCAAGCAAACCCTTTGATGATATGGTTGAGCCATAACATTTCATGATGTGTGAGGTGGACTTGCCTTAAAGTGGGGTAAGATAGCCACAACCCATAGAAGAGTGATTGATATCAGAATTTATGTGCTAACTTCATGAGAGCCATTAGCTTGCTCATTAGAGGACCCCTTGTTAATGAAGTTTCTATCCTTGAGTTTGTAATACAAACTGAAGAAGGTCAATGTGGTAGTGGTGCATGCCAACAAAATAATTCAGAATTTCCAATCACTGCCAATCAGGATATAACGAGGATAATGGACAACTTCTAACAGGGCAGCCATGCACGCGGTTCTTGCCATGTGGCTTGCTGGAAATGATTTAAGAGCAAAAAGAAGCACATCAAGTACTGCAACTGGTTCTGTAATAGAAATGCCATCATTATCCTTACTGCTCTTCTTCGTACTAGAATCTGAATCAGTGTCATGTGCATCATCATCTGTTGTTTCTTCCAAAGTTGAATCTGAATTGGAATCTGTTTCAGGATTCAAACTAGGGTCTATCAATGCAAAATTGATTGTAACAGATCCTCATGATCAACAACAGAATCCCTATGGTCTTCCACATTTTGTTCCCTGTGTTCCTTTTCCTCATCCGGATAATCAATAGATGATTTTGAGTGCTGCATGGGGAGTTTAAAAAATTGAATGGTCGTTTTGCAACAAAACTTAAGGTGCATCTTCCATTCAAAAGATTTGTAACTTGGGTTGCTTCCGGAATGGAGGTGATAGTAGATGACAGCTTTAAATATAATGACAACGTTTTCAACAAAACAAAGAGGATCAAAAACTTGGTGAAGGATTTTTGTGGATATGGGCTAAGATAAATCATATATCTCAACCAAAGGGATGCTTGAGAATGTTATTAATTTGAGAAGAAATTTGTCAAATCATTGATCCATTTTCTGAACGAAATTTATTGAACTTTTAGCAAGAGATTGGTTGAATTTTCCATTTGTTGTTACTCAGAGTTCATCTTGCTTACGGTGATGTGTTTGGGATCTATTTAACTGAATAGAGTGCATGAAACAGAAAAAGAAATGTTGAAGTACAAGAAGGCAGAATTCTGTTACAAGGATGCAGAATTCGGTTATGTTGCTGTAAGTTGTGGCACAGCAGTTCTTCTTTCTGTTTCTAGAGTTAGAATGCAGAATATAGTTCTGACAATGATCCAATGAAGAATGCAAAAGGAAAAAAAAAGAGCAAACAACAGGAGAAAACAAACCAATACAATGTGCAATAATGCAAAAGGAACAAGAGTAGAATTGCAGCATGCAAAAATCAAGAAGAATGATGCTGTTTGGAGAAGAAAATCAGAGCCGAGTTTCAGCATAGACTGGAGAATCTCCAGAATTCAAGATTTCAACAATAATTCTTTGATGAAAAGATTTGAAGAATTTCAGAAGCAGAATTCTTGATTCAATAACGTAGAAATCAGATTGTAGTTTTGTTTTAATGCAGAATCGTGATGAATTTTGTGTAAAAACATCTTTTAGAATCAGAACTGCAATATTTGGCTTCCAGAATCAAGGAAACGAGAGGTAAAATTTCCAAGGAAGCATAAATCCAAAAATCAAATTTCAGAAATGAGGAGTTAATGAAGCAGAACCTTGTTGCAGGAATCTGAATGCTGTTGCTTGCTGATAGTTTTTTTTTTTTTTTGTGTGTGTTTGGAAAAAAAATTGTGTAGAATTTGCTGAAAATAAGTTCAATTCTTTAGCAAGAACCAATCTCTGATACCAACTCTCATGGATTGACAAGGAAATTATCTTCATAGACAAGGGAATTAGGATAGTTTGTGAAGAGACTGTAAAGTTTGGGAGGAGGAGAGAGACTTTTAGACAAGGAGGAGGGTGGAGTTAGACAAACGGGGAGCAATTGCACTTAGGCAATCACTTGATTTCTTTCATTCAACTATTTTTCAGTTTATAGCCCAAAGGTTTACTTATTGGCTAACACAAGATACCTAGATTAGGTGTATTTCCAACTGGATATCACTTAGAACTACTAACATACAGTTACAACCACGTATTGGTTAACAATTATTAAGTGACTTGTAACATGATGCGGAGTCTTCTTAGCTTGACTGGGCTGGGCCCTTTGATGACATAGCTGAGTCATACACATCATGACATCTTTCTGTTATGAGTTCAGCCACTAACCCCCGGCAGTCTTCCGCAAATTCAACAACTTCCATTCAGCCTTCAACCACTTCTAAAATTCAGCAGCTTCTTCCGATTTACTATTACAACAGTTAGTTAAGGCCCTCCGGATCAATCTGGAAATATTTTTTTTGGATGTAGGCAGCATCTCTGATGTAGCCATCTGATGTAACAAGAGTCTTCTTCTGATGTGGCAATTGTCATATAACAAATGACAATCCTGATGTAACAAGCCTACCTAATCATCTTTTGACAGTGTTGCTGATCTATTCATCTCATTACTCTGCCACTTCATATCAACACTTCCTTGCTGAAAGCATCCTTATCCTTGAGGATGGAGAGAAGGAATTTGTGCTATTGTAAGTATGACAAATTCTTATGTTGATATTGAGAGAGTAGTTAATTTGCACTTGTCATGATGCTTTATTAGTGAAGATGTTGCTTTAGTTTGATCTCAATTGTGTGGCAAAAGAGATGATGAGTGGCAGAATTTTAAAGGTATTTGTGGTTTTCCTACTTAAGATCATGTTGGGTTATGAGGTTTGTTTGAAGTGGTTCTGAAATCTACTAGCAAGATTGGAGCCAGACTAGATAAATTGATTATGGAACTTGTTGGTGATGTGCATAATGGTTGCTATTGAGTTTGCATCGATAGTTTATGCTTGGTTGTGAAGAATTGGTGGTCAGGGTGGAGAAGTATTCAAGGGTCATGGTTGAGTAAAATGTTCAAAGTACGGCTACAATTGGTTGAAATTGTGGGATATGGTGGGAAGACGTAGGAATGGTCTGGATCAGCTTGTGACTCTTCATTACCTTGGGATCATTGTTTACCTCTATTGCTGAATCTGGATCTGCTCTAGCTTGATTTACGCAGATGGCTTGTGCCTCAGATTCTTCTGTTTCTGGTTTAGCAAGTATATACAATTGCAGAACTTATGTGGCAGTAGTCTTTAGGGGTATTTTTGCTGAAATCAGTATGCCTTTGATTTGTTGCTGAAATTTATTTTCTTTTGAATAGGCATGAGTGCACTCAGCTGCTGTAAATTCAGTGTTTTCAAGATCAGTCAGAAACTCATATTGGTTTAAGCAAGTAATTTTGCTGTCGTCTCAGAGCATGGTGCAAAACAATCATCACCCTCACAGCCTGATTGCCGTAAGGCACTCAAATGGTCCGGTAGCAGAAGCCAAACTACACAGCGCTGAACTACCGAGCTTCAAGGGCCTTGTGCATTGCCGGGTTTTTCGGTACCGAACCACTCTTTGCTGAGTCCATCAACCCATCAAGGTGTAGATCACGATCCAAACTACTGAGTTGATGACCGAGTTGCGGAGCTTAGCAGGGTCCGACCATTGATACTAAACTACTCTTGTTACTCCTGAAGTGTTCTAAGGCGTGCGAAGCGGGGTAGTCACATGGCTATTATTTTCTTCTAGGGTATTGTTATATTAGAACTGTGGGTGCCATTAGGGTTACTTTTCGCCCAATAAGCTAGTTTGAAACCAAATTAGGGGCTATTCAGGCGTTTGGAAATTGTCTAAACTCTTGGGGACTGAAAAGCTTAAGACACTTCTTGGTAATTATTCTGCTCTACTAGAATTCATTCCGGGTTTATTTGTATTAATTTAGGGTCAATTTTGTGATTAAATTTCGATGTTAGTTCCATTATATGTCGACTCCATTTGCTGTTGGTGAATGAATCTCCCATTTTGTGATTATCAGTTATGTGGCTTCACTTCAGTTAGTTAATTGCTGACTGTTTTGCAATTTGTGGGTTCTGAACGAATTGGATTTGAGCTTGATATTGAATTCTGGAACAGAGTACACAAATCATGCAAACTGAGGACTATAAAACCGGAATCATTTAAAATCTGAATATTACTCAATGAATACAAATCAAAACTGTGAAGAAATAAATTAAACCTACAGCAAATTCTTCTCTTGCTGCCACCCAGAAGCTTACTCCTTTTTTACTTCCTTGTTGCGGCACTCTTCTTTTCTTTTGCTCACTTTTGTCTGCCCAGTAGCATTTAACGTCTTTCTAGTGGCTGCCAGCAGCCTTATTTTTTCTCCTTCCTGCTGTACGCATGGCTTTCCTTTGTTTTCTTTTTTCTTTTTTGCCTTCAAAAGATTGCCTTTACTTCTTATCCTGCTGTCTGGCATTTCTTTCTTTCTTTTTTTCCTTGTTTGGTTGTCCATATTTTCTGCCCCTTTTGATTTCCTCGTGATATAACTATTTATCTGTTTCCTTTTCGTGTAATATCAACTTTTAAAATTCTTCCTTTGAGCTTGACACATTAGGAAATTACAGTTAACTAAAATAAGCACAAAAACTAATGAATAACAGAATATTACTTAGGGAAAACAATAAATAGATGAGAAATAATTGTAAGTTTTAGTGTCAATCAATGGGCTTCAAGCCCATATATTGAAATCACTAATTATGGAACCTTAACTTAAAGCTAGAAACTACATTGTCTTAAGTTAAATGATTCAATGTACATATCAAAGTGTTTGCAAGTACTATAATGATTCATATCTTCATCCCAACGTGAATATAGTTCCTTGAAATCAGCAATGTATAAGTGAAGGATGAGCAAAATACTGTCAATGGACCTATAACAGATTTTCTGTTGAAGTACTTAAAATTGCAGGTACTTCTGATAGAATACCTATGTGAGTGTGAAGTGGGCTTCTTCTTAGAGTTCAAGGACTCAACTCTGATTACACTAATGAAAGGATATGGACACAGTGTTGGATGTTTTGAACTTTAAATGATGTTAAACTTAGGTGTGAATTAGTGTTCAAATAGTCAAATAGAACTTTGGTTCAAAGCTAGTCTACCCTACTATTCTGACTAATAAAATATTTTCGGTAAGTGGTGGTTCAATCTTACCACCATTTTGCTTAAGGTTATGAGATTATCAAGAATATGGAAAATTTTCAATATTTTGAAAATGGTGCGAGAATGTTGTTTATTTTCAAAATCATTTAAGGGAACAAACCAGAAACCGATATCCCAAGGAAACCAGAGTCCAAGAGGAGTTTCAAATTGGATGACCGAAGTCCCGGAGAAGTCTGGGTTCCCAGTGAAGGGAATTAAGCTTGGTGTGAGACCAAGGTTGAGTGCCAATGGAGTAACCCGTGGCAGCGCGATTTGGCAATAATGTTTAATTTCTTAAAGGTTTTTGCTTGGTTTCTCAACCAATTTAACTTCTAACTGCCAACTGCCATGAAGGGAAAAAATGGATATAACCTGAGCAGGTACAATAGTTTGGAAGAGGTGCGATAATAGTCTATAAAAGGCAAAACTTGGCTGCAGTAAAGTATATGAAACAAAACCAAATCATTTTTGTGTTTGTTTATTGCAACAAAGGCTAGACAATTTTCTGGTCGTTGAAGGTTCTAGCTCGTTTTTGTTAGTGCCAAATAAAGTCAAACAAAAGGCTTTGTTTTATCCTTGTGCCAATTAGCATTCACCCGTGGGCACTTGTAAGGGTTGAATATAGCCTTAAGGAAAGTGGCATTGTTATGCGATGCCTTTCCTTAAGTTTCAAGTCATTTCTCCTTCCCATTTCCTACAATAAAGAAAATGTAGGCTCATAACACTGAGGATGCAAATCTGCAAAAATATCTTTAACACCCCCCCCCCCAAAAAAAAAAAGAAAAAAAGGACCTCTTTTGTTTGAACATGGACAAATAATTTGATGAAAGGATGTCTTTGCCCCTCTTTTGTAGGCTTGCTCCATTTCGAACACCCAATTTTTCCATATTGTTTAGACCATTTCTCACAGATGGCATGTTGTTTCTTGAAAGATATCAAACATGACTGCAACCAACATCTGCATAATCTCAGCTAAAGGTACTCCTATAATGCCAGTCTCACAGCTATGTGAGATAGAAGCATATGAAAAGTTAAAGCACTTATTTAGTCAAACATCTTAATAGGTCCTTTGCTGGGCTTCTATGCATGGGATATAGCAAATTAAAATTTGCAAGTGGTAAAAGTAACTGAAATATTGGCCTATATATCAGCTTGTGTTGCTTACCTGTACATTAGCTCCAATAACTGAGACTTTGGATCCTAATTTTAATATGGACAAAATGAAACATAAACATCTGCTAATGCCTACTGATTGATTTCAGGTCTATATTCCTGCTGTCTTGGAGAAAAGAAAATTGAAGAATGGATCCTACACTGTTAAATCAAAGCCACTATTTCCCAGATGTGTTTTCTTGAGATGTGTACTGAACAAGGAGATTCATGACTTTATGAGAGAGTGTGATGGAGTCGGAGGTTTTGTTGGATCAAAAGTTGGAAACACGTAAGCATTCACAATTTTTCTTGTTTTGTACGTTCATTTTGCTTGAGCTATGTGAATGTGAACTTCAGTATTTTTTTACGAGCAAGTGAAGTTTCCTTGATCAAAACTTGAATTTACATATATCCAAGAGAAGCCTGTGGAGTAGTTATGCCAAACTTGAATTTCAAGGTAAGGCAGAATCTTTCTGCATATGCATTCCCTGAAAGGAGTATCAAGTTAGTTAAAGATTATTCAAAGATCGATTGGCCCCGCCTTTAAGGATAACGGTGATTTGGGCCATTGGGGTTTGTTATGAAGTAGCTTCAAGCAACAACCGATTCAGAAATATCAAAGTACAATAATGAAATTTTTACTGTAAAATTGTAATGAAGTAGGCAAATCAGTGTCATGGACCGGAAAAACAGTAGCTAGATCTTTGCCATGTTAGGAATTCAGAAATGTCAGCAATTTATAACACAACATAGCAGCAGCATGGCAGCCAGTATCCAGGCCAGCCTAACAGAACAATCAGCTGTTGCTATAGTGAAGTAGCTGCTGAAGTTAGGTGATACATCAAAAAACAGAAAAAAACAGGAATAACAGCATACTGAACCAATTAACAGTTTTTGAAATGCAGCATCTAAAATGTAACAGTTTAGGCATACTTGTATTCTTGTATTCTTTTTTATTTTAACAGAAATAAGTCGTGAAGGAGCTTATAAATAGAAGCTTCTGTAAGGAAGGAAGGCACGAAGAAAACGAATGGAATGAAATACTGAATACTTCTCCTCAGTTCTCTCATTTCCTTTTCCTATATCTGTCTTCTTACATCTCCTTCCTCACCCTCCTAAATTTTCCCTTCATTTCTCGTGCTCGTGTAATCGAGTTGGCAATCCCAACCACTTCATTATAGAGTTCTGGAAATTGCTTGTTTAGAATCTCTGTCAACATTATTCTTTAAAGGTCCCTTAAGGTAGAAGCTTTTGCTACAACAATAGGCCTAGATGAAGAAGTGTTCCCTTGGTAAGATCTCTCCTAATGAGTTGGCTTGAAAGAAGTTTTGCACTTTTTTTTTTGCTTTTTTTTTTTTCAATATTGAGTGCTAGCTTCCTACATCATTAAAAGACAATTAGGGTTTCAAACGAATTGAAATACCAGTATCATGATTTAAACCTCCCAAATAACATGCGATGGTTTCTTCTTTAGGTTCAACAATTTCACACTTAAACATGAGCTGTTCAAATTTAATGATGTATTCTTCAACGAACATGTCAAATTGTTTCAGATTATGAAGTTTGTGGAAATTTTCTTTTCAAACAAATTGAAATGCCAGTATCATGATTTAGACCTCCCAAATAACATGCTGATGGTTTCTTCTTTAGGTTCAACAGTTTCACACTTCAACATGAGTTGTTCAAATTTAATGACGTATTCTTCAATCAACCTATCAAATTGTTTCAGATTATGAAGTTTTAAGAATTTTTCTTGCCTACCATTCTCTGGCATGAATATTCTCACTAACTCCATTTTTATTTTCTCCTAATTGTTGATCTTGCTCTTTCAATCACGTTCTCTTGGTTTCTTTAGATTTTCTTACCAAATAGATGCATATTTTTTGAGTTCAAGAACCACAACCAATTGAGGAACTCATCCAGTTGTATTTGACCTTCGAAGTTGGGAATCTCAACCTTGACTATATAATCTTGAGGTTTAGCATAACCTCTTTGCTGTCACCAATGTTGTGCAGATTCATCACTAGAATCATGAGTAGAACCAAGATAAAACAAAAATATTTAAATGTTCACATTCACTACTATTTGGAGAGGAAAAAGAAGGATGACACTTCATTCTCTATCATTTTCCAAACATCGTAATTTGCTCTTGGACTTGACATGTACGAAAATCCATGAGAACAAAGAAAAGTGCACCAAATTTTCATTGTCAAAATGCCCTGAGAGGATGGAATGAAATATCATCCAATCTTTATCAAAATTGAGCTATCTAATATCGATATTTTCCGCGATACTATGGAAAAATTATGATATGTCGCCATATAGATGATATATTGTCTGATATTTCCTGTTATGTTAGATTTACAAAAAAATTTTTTTGTTTCTGTTATATTTGATATCGATACGTAATGTGCAATATGTCGAATACCAATGTTATCACCCATGTCTAAGAGCAACTTGATAAATGTCAATTTGAAAAATAAGTAACTAATCACACGGCATAAACAAGAATAATTGTTTACTGCTGTTTAGAGTTACAAAAACTGATCATCTAGATCATCACTCTTTAGATATATAGGACAAAAACTCACTACTCTTATAAAGATATAGGACAAAAGCTTACCACTCAAGGAATCCACCAAGAGAGATAGAACTTAGATAAACAAGCTCAAGGCTCAATCTCAGTAATGATAATCAAAGTCTGCCTTACATTGTCCATGATTTGGATACTTATTGAACTGACTTGGAACAATCCTCCAAGCAAAAAGGATGAAAATAAAACTAATCTCTCGGCAGATTTGAGAGAATTCGAGAGGCAAGAGAGAGATGAGGGCCTTATTATTATTATTATTATTATTATTATTATTATTATTATTATTATTATTATTATTATTATTACAGTGGTACTACTAATTTGAATGATATGCCCGAGTCCGATCAAAGATATAATACCTGTATCCAAGTGAGTTTTTCCTAACCGGTAATTAATTGTTGAAATAATTGATTTGGTTCAAATTTTCTAATTCGCCCTCCGAAGGATTATAGTTTAGGAATACATCATGGTCTTCTGGGAATCAGCCTAGGCCCTATTATGCTATATTGATTTAAAAGGCTTATCTGCATAATTTAACTCCACATTAAATCTCGGTCCAAAATGCCCAACTTGAAATACTGGGGTATTACATGTACTGGGGTATTACATGGACCTGATAGCTGGGGCTGCCTCTTGTTTCTATGCACGTTCTGGTCTGCCATTTTGTGTCTTTTGACCAAGTATTGGGAAGGCTAGAGCATCAGCAGGAGTCTGAGAAGATAATTGATCAGCCAGCAAAACTACTGGAGAAAAATTGGACCTTTTAATATTTTTGGTAATTAGGAAATCCAAATTCTTGTAAAAGTCAGTAGTCTTCTACTTGTCAAGTTGGCAAGGGAGATCATTGGATGATAGGAAAATGTTGGCAGTTCTGTGAGAATGTGTCCTAGAGCGAGGAACATTAGAGGAGAGAGAAAAGGGGGACAAAAGTAGGTGGAAGGAGGAAGAGGAAATGAAGGAAAACAGTGGAAGGGTAGAGGAGGAGTAACACTAGAAGCAATCTTTGATGATCCAAGGATTAGAAAACCATCCAAGTTTACAGAGGAAAACAGTGGAGAGGTGGAGTAAACACTACAGATGGTTGGTTCCACCTGCAAGTATATTGTGAAAATGGAATATGGTAATAGCTCTGTAAAATGTTGATTTTGTCAATAATAGCTCTGTAAAACATTGATTTTTTGAGCTCAATTATGTAATTGCTAAACTGGTCTGATCAGGCATTTTTGGAGTCATGTTATATAATCCGTATGGAAAAATTAGGCCCTCACATTCATTGTGCTTGGGTGGATTGGTGTTAGCCAAGGCTCAATAATGAGAGAGCTTTGGTCCACTGTGAGCGTTGCAGAATACATTTTTGTGCAAGGCAAGCCTGATAGATGTATAGTTTGTGATTTGTTCCTGCTGTAACATTTTTCTGAGCCCCAACGAGTTGCAATGAGGATACTTCTTGGAACCCGCATAGTTGGACTTTGACTGGAAAGACTATGTGCTCCCTGCCCCTTTCTGGGGCCCAACCAGTTTCCTAGATGTATAGCTCCAGTGTAAATGACTGGGTTCATTTTCTGCTGCAGCTAACTTGGAGATTTGCTTGTAAATTCATCGAACCTTGAAAGCCAGTACTGCGTTTTATCACAATCAAGCATATGCATTTGTTTCCTTGCCTTGTAATTTCCTTACTCAATTTTAAGGCATGCTTTCAGACTTCATATGTTATATCTTGTTTGCAGGAAAAGACAGATTACCCGACCTAAACCAGTATCTGAGTTTGACATGGAAGAAATATTCCAACAAGCTAAAGCAAAGCAGGAGAAAGCTGATCAGGATGAGCTGGAACGAAGAGTAAATGATTCTGAGAGATTGAGTCTGGATACCCAGTCAGACATCAACAGTATTGCAGAAGCAGTGGAAGTATCAAAGAAAAATGGACGATCCAAGAATGCTTTAAACGGAAGAAATAAAAAGCTCAGACCAGGTTCAACTGTTAGAGTTTTGTCTGGGGCTTTTGCCCACTTTTCAGGCATCCTTAAGAAGCTGGATTGCAAAAATGGAAAGGTATGTTGTTTCCATCAGGATTATAAATATCAACGGTAGAAGTTATATTTGCAATTTTCTCCCACATTATGCTTAATTGAACCTTAGTTAATAAAAGAAGTCATTTTCAGTATCAGGTTTATTGAGAACACGTCATGTATTCTAAATGTGTTTCTTGTTCATATGTTTCCCCATCAACGATACTTTTGTAATTGCACCATTGTAACAATACATGCCTTATAATGGAAAAATGCAAGATAGATTGTTAATTCCAAAGATCTCTCTCCTCTCTCCGCTGTCCTGACTCCTGTCTCTCCATGATCACTCTCATTGTTACTAAACACCAATATGCTCTAAGTATGAACTTGTTTTCCAATCAAATTTTTCTGTCCATTCTTGTCCAGAACAAGTTTTGGGCAAACCTCTACAAGAACCGAAGGTTTTGCAAGTTTGTCAGCATACCACTGATTTTTTTCCCATTTCTGTCGTGTCATGGTGTGTCATTGTCATCTTCTATAAATTAAAGCGAAGTATGTTTGTTGTTTCTTCTCAATCTGTGGGTAATTTTTACCTAGAATCTGCCATGGGAGACGCTGATTTCTCTAGTAAAGTGCTTGAATACAGTGGTCCACCTTAAGTTACCTCCTGGAATGATGTTTATGGAAATAAAACTGGAGCACATAGTAACAAATCTGCCTGTTGGATTAGTACGGTCAAATTGGGTGGTGGCACTTATCCTGCATGCTATTGTTTAATGAAGAGCGTGGACTAGTAGAATAGATAAATGCGGAGAAGAAACCAGTAGCGGATAACCCTCAACTTCAACAGTGGAAATTTGAGAGTTCTTTGGTCATATCTTGGTTCCTAAATTCTATGGAACCAGCTATGTCTCATGAATAACTCTATTTTGATAGCAGTTGTGAAATCTGGGATGCAGCTGCTCAAACCTGATCAAATGTGGGAAATCTTGCTCAAATATACCAAGCTTGAAATACACTTAAAGACCTGAAGCAGGGAGAGACAACTGTGATTGTGTACCTTGCAAAACTTAGATCTAGTGACGCTGCAAAATATCGATGACTGGTCGATCAAGAATGGGTGATTGACTTTCTATCTGGACTAAATCGGAAGTTCTTCTCAGCACAGATTGCCTCTCCTTGAGACATTTATACAGTAGTGTAACAGGAGGATAACAAGAATCCTATCAGAGTCCAACGGGCTATAACATTGAAAGAATTTCCTTCTTCAGTGGTTGATTCTTTATTCTTTACACCTCATTTTACTCAATCAGGTGTATCTCCAAATGGTCTAATAGCCTTACAGTCTACACTGAATAAACCCACACTGTGGATTGCTGATTCGGATGCTTAAAATCATATCGTTGTTAGTTAAAATCAATTTTCATCCTATGTTCCTACTTCAGGGAGAGCAAGTTTGTGTTGGTTTTGGTTTCCTTATTCTCCATTTCAGGTGAAGGATCAATTTTTCTGTAAATCAGCTTTTTCCCCTCTGTCGTACATGTTCCCAAGTATCCTCTTGAATCTTTTGTCCATTGGTTCTATCACCAAAGAGTTGTTTGTATGACAAATTGACAGTTTTTTCCCCATCACCTTGTGTTTTCCAGGAACTATAGACTGGGAATGTAATTGTTAATAAAATGATACACAGTCACTTATATGTCCTTTAAGCTGGATCACAACAATCAACTGGCTTAGCAAATCACATTGTACAAATTGAAAGGATATAAAGAAGCCTTATCATAGATATATTTGTGGCATCAATGTTTGGACACCGCCATTTTGGTGTAATGAAAAATCACTATCCAGTTGCTTCCGACTTTATGATTTATAGAAACTAGTCTGTGATGCTTGTGGAAAGCCAACGTACTCCAGGCACACATCCAATAAGTAGTCTAAGAAGCACTGAGCTTTGTGTAGTCAATTATTCTGGTGTGTAGGGTCCTAGTTGGGCAGCATCCATGTCTACTTGTAGGTGGTTTGTTTTTCTAATTGCTTGTTACAATTAGATAACTTGGATGCGTAGTAAAAGTTGAAGTGTTCTCGTGTTTCAAATTGTCACTCCAGCTCAAGATGGCACTGCACACACACACACACACACACACACACACACACACACACACATACAAAGTCATCACATTCTAGAAATGGAATGTTCTTATTGCTGCCTACTTAATCAACGAGATGCCTTGACAAACACTTGATTTTGGACGTACTGGAGGCTCTTCATGGTAAAAGAGTTTAACCAAGATAGCTGGGCATGTTTTCTATACAGATGAACATGAGAAAAATCCTGATAAGTTGGACCCTTGGGCACTAAAATTCATCTTTCTCCAACTCGAAAGGGTTACAAGTGTTACATTCCTCTTACCAGCAATGAAACATGGAAATTTGAAAGAATTGGCATATTGCATCTCGTAATCATTTTTGACAGTGAACTCCCTGAAAATGTTGACTTTGACTGCAAGACTCAATTATTGTCCAAAAACATGCCATAATCAATTATTGCATAATCATTGTAAATTTATTGTATTGACTGATTTTCTGCCTTGTAATTAGAACACTTTACTCCTAAACTCGGTGTTGCTTAGTGAAATGTGTTCTGTATTTACAAACCATCAAAGAACAATTGTTACTGAAAGCACCCCCCAGCAAACCTTAATCTCTCACTCTCAGTCTCATCCTCACTTTTATATTCACCATCATTCTGACACTAAAACTTGGTAGCAACGGCGACTTGGCTATGCCCATCCAACTGTTGGCTGTCCCTTCCTCGTTATATCTTTGGTCTTGCTCTCCCTCTCCCTATCACAATCTCGATCTTCCCCTCTCTGTCTAGCTTCCTGTCGGTCTTCCTCTCTTTAGAGTGTCCTGCCTGCTTCAATTTTGTTTGCTATTATGACAAAGACTCAACGGGTGATGACCACATCAGATTCTCTCCTCAACTTTTGCCACTTGTGTGGGATCCCCAAGTCTCCCCCTTCCTCTGTTTGGTTTCTCGATTTATGTCCTAGTTTGTGATAAAAGTTTTAGAATTTCTCGTATTTATCTAAGAAGCATAAACTCCAATACTGCACCACCAATATGGCAACATGTTATTTCTCTAAAAGTTTCTCAACTTTTGCCACTTGTGTGGGATCCCCAAGTCTCCCCCCTCCCCCTTTTGGTTTCTCAATTTATGTCCTAGTTTGTGATAAAAGTTTTAGAATTTATCGTACTTATCTAAGAAGCATAAACTCCAATACTGCACCACCAATATGGCAACATGTTATTTCTCTAAAAGTTAGGCATCTCAAGTTGACTAAAATTATAATTTCTTTTTGGTAAGAGAATAGAAGTTGTAAACAAATGTCCTTAAGAAGCAATTTACTGAAGAAAATAGAGGGAGGGACATTCATCAAAGACGTAGTTATTACTTTTAATAGCAAAAATGAAAAAAAAAAAAAACAAAACTTATGTCTAATATGCCGCATCTTCTGTTTATCTGTCTGAATAATGTTCAATCTTGAATTCCACAATTCTTAGGCATATATGTGATACCATAATGGTGCAATTACAAAAGTACCTTTGAGGGAAACATATGAACGGAAAACACACTAAACAGACTAGATACTAGATACATTCTCAAGAAATTTGCTTATTTTATGTCTACATAGCTAAGACTAATTTGAACAATTGCAGGCAACAGTTGAATTTGCACTATTTGGGAAAGAGACAATAGCAGACCTAGATATCCATGAAATTGTTGTGGAGACAGAATAAATAAATCTTTCATGGTTATTATTTTTCGGTGAGTTTGTCCTTCCCTCCTTATCTCTTTGTATCTGAAACAAAAACTGAAATTCTGTTCACAGCAGATGTCAATCTAATAGTTCAGTTCAGCAGTGCAATGTGAACAGGCAATACGTGCTTGAATCAGCAAAACATTCATCCAAAGCTTTGTTCATCAGGTTTTGTGGTTCTTTTTGACTGGAGTTGAGATGGATATGCAAGAGTTGCTTATGTTTCTTTTGCATCACCACCCAAGCGAGAAAGTTCCAGAATAGGAAACATCAGATACTTGTGAAGTTTGCATTATGTCAACGACATTTGCTTCTTTAGAACTACAATTAGAGGGCATGATTGAAAAGCGATTAGACATAGCAAATTCACAGTATTCTAGGGTGGCCCTGAATGGTCATAGAAAGCTCTGTGAACATGATTCATGACCCTTACTTCACATATTAGTGAATAATTCATTTCAAGTGAGATAGTTGGCATCTTGTTAGGCAAGTCGTGTCAAGATGATCGGCACAGTGGAAGCCTCCATGATGTATATAATTACACTGGTTGCAAGCTCACGATGCTCTAAATGATGCGAGTTGCTGTTGGGACTCTGGATGGCAAGGCCACAGGGCATGTCGACGGGATGGGATGCTGGCAGTGGCTGTTGCCATGAGTGCATGGCTGGTGCTGCGATGCAGTGACGACTGCAAATGGACACGGGTGGTGGCAGCATTGACGTGCTCGTGGCTGCTGCAGCGATGTACAATTGCCTGCCTTAGTGATGCAAATCAAATTATGCAAATTTTTACATAATTTTCCCTATCCTTTTATGTTTTCTAGAAATTTAGTTTTAATTTGGACATTTTAGAAAAATTATATACTCTATTGTGAAAGTTGAAAATTTCCCAAATAGATTCATTTTGAGCAATAGGAGCAGATGAGTCTGGTGAGGCTGTTGCTGCAATAGGAGCAGCAGAGAAAAATGGCTGAACCAAAGTAGGGCTGGCAGAAGAGGGGATCTTGCTAACTGGAGCTATCCACAACATCAATCCACCATGGCTGCCAACAGTTTGTTTGAAAATGATGGAATTTTGTGAATTGTGTAGTGAATTCAATGAAGCATTAGATGAAAAAAAGAGCAGATTATGGATATGGACCGGAAGGCATACTCCCCTCTCCCCATGGAGATGCTGGTGACAGGTTATTATGAGCATATAGCAATTAGAGCTCGACTGGGGCTACGTAAAGATTCCTCCATTTTCAAACCATGATGTGAGATATGTACGAATATTTTTCAAAGAAATAAAAATGGCAGGCAACCAGGCCAACCCAGAAAACCCTTATACACGCTGCGTTGTTCCTTCTACAAATTCAACAAATCTACATTATAATGGGCCAATTGTAGCTGAGATATTTGCTTTACATGTTGCTGCAATAAAGTGCTGAAATTGAGCAAAAACGATGACAGTTAAGAGGGAGAATCAAAGAATATAATTTAGGTATTATTGGCTGATTCTGTTAAAGTATAGCTGCACGCACGTTATTTATTTTTCTACCTTCCGCTGCTTCTGCACCCGATAATATTTTTGTGAAAATCAACATGTGGTGGAACTTCATGAGTCGATATCCTCCAACCAGGACGGTCCGTGTTGGATCAAATCTTTTGTAACCCTGCCCTGCACTTTTTCTTTTCTTTCTTCCAGCGAAGTTTGGTTAGGCTGGGAATATTGGCTTCAACTGTTCAACTCCTAATAGCCCCAATAGTCAAACGTTTTATAGCTATCGATGTATACCATGAATTAAGTTTGACAAGAGAGAAATCTGTCCTGGGGATTTGATGATGTTGTGCATGAAAGAAACGTGATCTTCATACCAGTACGGTGAGTCATCACCCATATATCTTCCGGACTAATGCAGTTGGCTTCTTGTAACACCCTTAGCCTTCTTCCCAGGACATCAAGTCAAACAGAGAATTTTTCATATTCCAAAATTAATTTGTCATATTGCAAAGATAAAAGTCCGTGGAACAAACGAAGAATGATAAACCATTCTCCATGTAAACGCCATATAGAGGAGAATGCTACATTGCCAGAGTGATTTGTTTTGGTCTTGTAAAGGAAGAGGTTGGCCAATATGTGGAGACCCGAGCCTGAATCACCAAATCCAACTCAAAATGCTCACGGAAAAAATCTCAAAATATAAAGTCATTAAATATTCATTATAATTCTAAAATTCTTTAATTGAAAAACTATCATATCATTAATATATCATAAATATCCAAAACTGAATACTACTAAAAGTTATGGGTCGTAATTTGAGTTTCTACCACAATACATCCTGTTTGTCACAAAAAAAAAAAAGCTATTAGTCTCCTAAATCTTCTATATTTGAAAATCTTGAAATAATTGTAGAACCCCTTATTGGTTGTATATACTCAACTTGAGTTTGGAGCCAATAAAATATAAGAGAGTTAAATGCCTAATAAATGATAATACTTAATAATACATAATAAATATATTAGATATATAATATCAAAATATAAAAGTAACAACAGTAATATAAAATTTAATAATAAACTCTATCTAAAAATTAATAACTCGTTATAATACGATTCAAAAGTAATAGTAAGAACAGATTTCATTAGACCATTGTATGACAAAGATAAAATAATTTTGAAGAATTTGAATATCATCAGCAATAGGTAAAAAACCTTCAGAGTTTGACATCACGAGAAAAATAGAAATTTTTTGATCCGTTTATCAATACGGATGATTTGGAAACTATATAATAATAAATATTATGGATTTTACCAAACCAAAATCTCACTAAATCCAATACATGAATTCTGCTGAATTTAATTTATAGATTTTATTTAATCTCGAATTCAAGAAGTATTAATAATGAGATGTTACAAAAAATTTTATAAATTTTATTCTACCACTGTAAATTAAAGGCCATGTATGTTCGTCCTTGACAGTTGAATATGTACCACGAGATAACTGATATTTAAAAATTTAATAGGTGACTAAATTTATGATCTACTGAGATTGTATTAAACAAAATCCAGATGTTTGACCAATATACATTTTATTCACCTAACAAAATATAGGAAACACTATGCCCTTCACTCACAAAGTATAGAATCCCTTTAACATATCAAACTCAATATCCCTCACCATGATATCTTCAATACCACACTATAAAATGATAATATGGTTATAAGTATTTATCCACATTAAGTAATATACTTCAAAATTACCATGACACAAAAATTAATATCAGATAACTATTAAGTATGATATAGTGCTGCAAGTTTTACATTCATTGATATCATAATATTTTTGTATAATCTTTTTTACCTTAACCATAGGAAGATAATAATATAAATCACGTAATAGAGTATAATGTAAATAAATTTCTCAACTACAACATAAAAGTATTGTTTAATAATAATAAGGACCTTACTTACGTGATCAAGATTAATACAAAGAAAATAATCATCAATGTTAAGACTTATAATCGAATTTGGGTTAGTTTTAGGGTCAAGATCATAAATTATTTGAAAGACATTATTTGAAGTGAATGGTAATAACGTTTTTTTTAAGGGAGATTCAACAAGAAATTGAGATAAAATTTTTCAATGAGTCCAACAACATTTGGGGTGGCGACATATTTGAAGAAAATGACAAATAAGTAGTGGTTAAGTAATTGATATTTTGGGTTAAAAAATTTTGAAATAAAAGAGGTGGTGAGATTTTAAAGTGTAGATGAGTAGCAGATAGATAATTGATATTTAGAACTGTGAGATTTTGAAGTGAATATGAGATTTTGAGGTGAAGGGGCAGCAAGATTTCAAAGGACTAATGAATAACAGTTAGGTAATAGGTCTGTGAGGCGGTGAAATTTTGAAGGATAAACGAATAGCAGCTAAGTAATTGATATTTAGGACTGTGAGATTTTGAAGTGAAAGGGGGTTTTCGAGGTGAAGAAGCAACGAGATTTCAGAAGGCAACTTAGTAGTGGCTAGATAATTGATATTTGAATCGGCGAAACTAAAAATGTGAATGAGTGGTTTTGAAATGAAGTGGCGATGTGATTTTAACGTAAAGGGGTGGTGAGATTTTGAATTGAATGGACGGTGATATTTTGAAGGGTAGATAAACAACCATTGGTTGTAAGAATTATTTTAAAAATTAATGGGTAAAATGATAATTATTTTAGGAATATATATTCTTTGACTATAAAGAGTAAAAAACTAATGAAGATATCACATTTTTTTTTAATTTCATAATTTAGATAAATATTTATTTATTTAGATTTTTTATTTTTTAAATAGAATAATCAACATTTGAATCACTATTTCATTGGTAATAAAATAAGAATAAAATTTTTAATTTTACCAATTAAAAATATTAAATTGACAATTGAATTAGTTGTAGCAATGCATGGTGTTACATTGATTGAAGTTATATGAGCTGTCAAAAGAAAAAGAATAAGAAAAATGGTAATGCTAATAGCCAAATCACTCATTATGCCAACGCATTGGACGACTCAATATCAAAGATTGAAGGTCAAATGAATGAGAAGTCAAGATTTATTTTTATAAAATAGCTAGGTTCTTAATGCTACATACGTTTTTTTTTTTTAAATAAAAAATAAAATAGATATTATTTCTTTTATTTTCATGCCCTAACCTCATAAATATATGATTATATCAGATCGAGAAATTTTGTTAACAGCTATGAACGGCTATTCATAAAGCAATTTATTGCTATCGCAGTGTGGAAGGAACTAGAGAAAGAGAGCAAATAATTCTTTGAGGCGTTCACAATGCGCAGAGAGCAAGAAAATGGCCGCGGCTTCCCATCTTACAGTGAAGACCGGAGAGAATAAGTGGACAGAGATACCGGCGAATAAGACGAAAACGATGTCGTACTTTGGTTTCTTGTCCTGTCCCGTCTTTTCAGGTTTTATTATACCCTTTTTGTGTATTAGGCTTTACTAATAATTGTGATAATTTTAAGACCCATGAATCGTAAATATACCAATTAACGAAAATATCATTCAAATGTCCCTCCGGATTTTTATTTCTGATTGTAAATTAGAGAAGCGATATATTTTCTTTTATACGAGAAGGATGATTCTCCAATAATATTTCCAGAAGACGTCTATTTTATCTGAAAATGTAAAAGCCCGATCGCCATCCCTTGTTCCTATAAACATGAATCTCTATTCTTCTTGCTCCAAATGGATAAAAGCCAAACCCTAGCTTGTCATAATTTCTGTAGAAATTGGTGGCAAATGGTAATAATTGTTGGGTTTTAGGTCAGTTCTATACGACTCCCATATTTTTTGGATGTGCAGTGCTTTACTTATGAAATTGTTAAAATTTTTCACTTAATTTTTTATTAAAATAAAAATCTAAGAAAATACGAATATGAGCTTTTTCATACAATTTTTACTTGAGAGAAGCAATTTGATGGTTCCAGAAGAAGGCGTGAGCTGGCAGCTTATGCCATCGGCTTGAGAGGATTTTTAGTGTCAAATTACAAGTGAGCAGCAATATGGCCGCTTAAAGAGTTATAAATATCTGATTTTAGAATTGTATTCAAGTGAGAGAAAAATAGAAGGGGTGCCGTAATGAAGAGAAAAAAGAGATAAAATAGAATAAAAGGAAGATTTTGTTATTCATTTGAGATCTGTTTCAAGTTTTGAGTTCCATTCTTTAGTAAGTTTGAGTATGTTGTTCAATACTTGATTGTAGAATTAATTATTGATTGATTGCTTTGTTCTCTCGTTTTATTTTATTATTATTAGTTATTAACTGTGTTGGAGTTAATTTTAATTGATTATTCATATGAATTATTGTAAATGATTTTTAGAGAAGGCTATAGGTAGCCAAATATTTATAACGGATGTTATTAGCAGATTTGTTATGTAATTTTTTTTAGTTAAAAATGGTCTATAACATATGTTATTTATGATAGATGTAATTAATATGAGATTAATTTTATATTTTTTATTTCTTATATTTAATTGAGAAAGAATAGTGATTGACGTTTGAAGGAGGATTTGAGATTTTGATTCTCCTATGCCGTGCACCAAATCCCAACAATAATTCCATAAAAAATTGATATGCAAATGTAAATTTTTCCATTAGATTTACTTATAATAAAATGTTATGAACAAAGGAAAAATGGCCGAAGTTTCTTATTGTGGTCTTAAGAGATACGGAGCAAATTTAATAGGCCAAAAACACTCCAAAATAATAAGTTGCTGGCCAGCCTCAAGGCAAGCTCACGAACTGCAGATCTAAAGAGTTGGATATGCCAAGCATCCGATGAACATTAGTTTGTCATTACTTGTGGTTACTTTTCAAAGTTGTGGAAGAGAATGTATTATTAGGAAGGAATATCAAATTTCAAATTTACATTATGCTCTCTGGTCCAAAAAAAATTAAGGAGTCTTTCACATTATTTGTCATGATAAAAAAAAAAACATGCAAAGATTTATCTATTTATTACAGGCTTTGACTATTATAACAATTCGAACTACTATAACATGTTTTCTAGACTCACCTTTGCCTTCTTGTTTATTCAATTTTTTGTTAATAGATTATATGTAATTACATTTTAATTTTAAATCCTTATTCTTTCCTTTTCCTTTTTAGGTGTGTGAAGCATATTTTTTTAACCTTGTTCGACAATGTGGCAGGCACGTCACCTGCTATGCATATGGATGGCCATTGGTCCTTGCCCGTGAGCAGGTGCTGGCATGTCTACATGTTGGGCCTTGCGACCTTGGTTTCCTTCGGCGATTAACCTACTTGGTATTAATAGTCATGTTTAGATTGGTTGACAACAGCATACGAGGATCTGTAGTAATCGATGAGGGGTCCTATTTAGTCCTTGCTCTTGCGGAGTAAGAGGTGCTTATGGTCCCAACATAATATAATGCATATTTACATATATCTAAAAAGAATTTAATTAATATAGAGAGATAGTTCATTCGTCATTTTGTAATATTTCTTTTTATGATTTGACCCTTTTTTTTTTAAAAAAAAACCAGGCCATGGAATTCTACACAGACCAAGGCATGTATGCATATTACATGGGCCACGTGCTTGTTCTGGCCTGTATTAAATCAGTTATGTTTCTTGCGTGTGTGACACAGCTCCTGAACTTGTGTTGTGCTAGCCCAACACTGAACGTGAAGCACCGCTGTCAGAAACTGACGAATGCTTACCATTATTTCGTGGCATGGAACAACCATTAATACATGTCACATGCAACATTATTTTGGGAATATCTAACAAATTATGCAGCAATTCTCCGTGTTATTCTACTGGGGAACGCATGTTATTTTGAAATGCGACGTTTGGTGCTTATATGCTTGCTCCAGATATTTAAAAGAATGATGCACAGTAACTCGTGATTCTATATGTGCAGCAATTTTACCATACCATCACTTTCAATTATGTATGTCCTTTGAAAAACCACAAAATGGTGAATATTTACAGTTGCTATATTGCATAAATAGTCATGTACATCTAACACTCTTAGATTCCATAATATGAATAGCCTCCTCCATTATGCCACTCTTTAATATTAGCCCTCCTTGGCAATCAGAATATTTAAACAGAACTTACTATTTCTCTCAGGGCATGTTTGGTTTGATGTAATTAGTATAGAGACAGAGGATTGACAAAACAATCAGCAAAATATTTTAGATTATGTAGTATTTTCCACTTCATTTCATGCGTTGCTCTCCTTTAGACCTATTAATCAAATCCATCATTGTACAGGAAGCCACAATCTACTCTTCAAAAGCGACCAGGGGGGGGGGGGCAATGATAATTGATGCTTTATCTGCCAACCAAGACAAATCCCATTACAAAATGAGCTTGAAAAATAACTATATATATATATATATATATATGAACTAATAGTAAAATTGATGTTTTTATCTTCTAAACTAATTCATGGTTACACATATACAAACAAATTGGGTTCTTTCACATCCAAATCTATTCATTACAAATTGCACTCAGTACTTCATAGTGTGGACACCACACATGCTACCCAAAATTCCCATTTCTGCTCCTAATGATACCGGCAACAAAACTAGGAGAAGTATCTCACAAAAAATTGAAGAGTAATTCATTCCATACATCAGGAACTCCAGGCAAGCACCAATGTATACAATCAGAGTAAGACTCAGGCTTTGACAACTGCTCCGGGCTCAGAGCTTCCCAGAACTTGCGGTATATGGAAGGGTGTCCATCCTTCCTATACTCGGAAAGCTGAGTGATGTTGAGAACTATGACCTTTAAGCCCAACTCTCTGAGCACCATGTCTACCATCCGCATTGTGGGCAAGTCAGAACCACTTCCCCAATATGTGTCCTGTTTAATGGGACTGCTCTCCCTGTAGCAGTTTCCTTCACTTCCTGGGTTCCATTCTCGGCTCCTGGATTGGCAAAGGCAAGGCAATTTGGATATTGAAGCTTTCAAAAGAAGAAAGAGCACAATTGACACTTAAAGTTAGATCAAAGCAAGAAAAAGGAAGATTCGCAGGGGGACGTAGAAAAAGAAAAAAAGACGACAAAGCTTCAATCATCAAAACAAACTTATGCAGCAATGCAATCATGAAGTGTGATATGCTTATGAATCTACTTTTACCATTTCACTTTATTTATAGAAGTTTTCTTTTGAGGAAGTAGTGGCTTAAAATCCCTACACATCACCCTTTTTGTTCCCTCAAACCTCAAGCAAATCATATTTGTCAATTGTGTCATCTAGCTTATGTTTAAAGCATCCAAAACCATATTAAATAACATTTTTTCTTATATAAGTTTGACTTCTTACTTTTTATTTTTTTAATTTTTCAATCACCCAATTCACCAATATAATAAAGCTATCCTTGTAGTGGCCTACAAAACATCTAATTTAATTCAACAGATATTCGAAATCGCATAGCATACCGAATACATTTCACCACTTTAAACAATCTTGCCTAACTTTGTGCCTCATATTATAGATCCAAGTCAATCAAAACCATAGGTTTTTAAGGAAATTTACTACACATTAACTTTGATATACTCAACATTTCATCATTCATTAAAAATTTACAATTCATATTTATTCATTATCTTGAGCCCTTGGATTCTAAAGCCTCTATAAGAGACCCATTGCACGAGGCTTCTTGTGCTGTGAACTCCAAGAAAAAGTTAAATATTTGCATCCTTACCACTTTACTACAAGAGCCTATTTCTATGATTTTAACCTATGAACTTTATGTCACAATAGAGCAACTTGATCATTGCATCAAGGCTCACCCTTTATTCTAATCCTCTCTCTGTAACTATAAGTTAGTTATACTTCTCTAATCTCATCTATCGCATTAATATTATCTACAAATATTTGCATCCTAATATTATCTACAAGTAACTCTAAGAAAAGTTAAATATTTACATTATTACCCCTTTATTACAGGAGCCTATTTCTATCATTTTAACCTATGAACTCCATTTCCCGATAGAGCAAATTGATCACTCTATCAAGGCTCACCCACTATTCTAATCCTCTCTCTATAACTTTAAGTTAGTTATATTTCTCTAATCTCATCTATTGCACTAATATTATCCACAAATAATATATACCAAGGAGTCTCTTCTTGAATTTGTTTTAAGTTCATGCATAAGTAATTGAAAAGGGTATGGACTCAAAGCTATCTCAGTGTTACGCCATTGTAATTAATAAATCCTTAGTTTCTCCTCCTAAGTCCTCATCCAAATCATCACCACAAAAAGTGCATCATTAATTGTACATATACACATTTCCTTCTAGCTCCTTTATTTTCTAACAAACAACGTAAGGTTTTCTAGGTACTCTACCACAAGACTTCTCTAAATTAACAAAAATTATATATAGATCCTTCTTCCAAGATTTCTCCATCAATCTTCTCAATTAATATATATTCTCAATGGTTGAGCGCTTCGCATGAAACCCAATTGATTATCTGATTTCTTCACTTGGTTTTATCAAGTTCTTCTTTCCTAAAATATCGTTGAATGACTCATAATTTCACATGATGATAATTAGAAAAAAATTTAGATGCCCCTCTTAATTTTATATATAGGTACTAAGAGTGTTTCTACTCAACTCATTTAGTCCATAAAATTTCAATAAATACTAGTTTACCTAGTTGTCCTTAGTAAATCGACTTCCAATTGTAGCAATTGATAATTGAATAAAAAATTTCCCAGATTCCATAATTGAATCGATTGCATTTGGGTAAACATTCAAGGAATGCTATGGTAAAACTTCATTTGAAACCTTGCAGTGTACAGTTATTTCCAACTTCAATAGAACAGAGACCAAATATTATCTTTATAAACCTTAGTCAATTAACAGAAAACCTGGTCACAGCAATAGAACAGAGACTTCCAATGGGTCTAACGTAACTTGTCTAATAAGTCCTATTACTTCTTATTTGAAAACATGGATCATTAGATTCTGAATCAACTACATTAATATAGTGTTTGTAGGTGAAACTGCGTTGCATATATGCTTGGAAAAAGAGACACAAGTATGGCTTTAGTCTGAGTCAAAGACCAAATAAAACAAATCAGGAACACATGATATTATCCCAGATAAATTTCCCAATTCTGCTGAAATATAAACAACAATTTCCACCAATGTACCATAAAACAATAGATGGAGCAGGATCAGCAATTAATAAGCTGTGTGAGTATTGGACTACCTATAAATAAGGGGAGAGTCAACCAGGGTGTAGGCATTTACCATAGATGTGTAGGTGACATGGTAACAAAAAACACCTGCTTCTTGAGAGGGTCTATGCTAGATTCAACCCACTTTGCCCAGGTTTTCATGGCCAACTCCATGGCTCCCAGACCATCTAATTCTTCACAAACCCCATTTTGTTCACTACTCCACCTGAAAGATAAAAGGATATTTGATTGTAGGCTTTCAATCACATTTGATCTCTAAAGCTCATTCTTCTATGAGATAGATAGGAACAAATTAGACTCACAACAGCTTAACTGGTCCCTGTCTCCACCACAAGTATGTGTTGAAAACAAGTATGTCAGCCTTCTCCCATTTGGATAGATGCCTCAAAGCTGAATCTGGACGAATTATCCGATCACTTAATCTATGATTTACTGGGTCATCAGAATTAGAGTCAACAAGTAGTGGAGCCCAAAGGAACTCAACAGAGGCATTGTAATCCTACATGTAGCATGACATGAGATATAAGAATCCTCATATCCAAAGTTACAGATATACTTGCTTGTATTCTATCTGAGAGAGGACTGTTATTTCAATACTATACTTCCATATAGGTATTAGGTTTACCTCCGCTCGGAAAATGGTGAGATGAGCATTAGGAGACATGGACCTTTTATCAGCTGGGATTACTGACTGAAGCAAGCACACCATGGATATCCATTGTCCTCTATTAAGTGAATCCCCTACAAACATTAGCCTTTTCCCTCTCAACTTTTCCCACATGTCAATAACGTTCCACCTGTCAAGAAACAACTCAAAATTTCAATTTGACGAGCATAATACCAATGACTTTCTAACAACTGTAATATATACATCATACAAGACAGCATCAACACTAGAACCAGAGGAGAGAGAGACAGAGAGAGAGAGAGAGAGAGAGCGCACCTCTTCAAGTTGCAGCCATGAGGCTGCCACTTCCAGTACTTGTATCCCAAATCAGGCCTTCCATGCTTGTGGCAAGCTAACTGGTCAGACATGTACGGGCAATCGGATCCATTGTAGAGCGGATAAAAAGAATTATCAAATACCCACTTCCCCGAAAACACATCACAATCCTCCAGACCACTTCTCCGGTGATCAGACTCTGGCATATGGTAACCCTGATCCCAACCCAGAGTATGGCCACTGTATTTCACGGTGGTATTACAGGTAGTGAATCTATCCAACACAACTAGATATAGTTCAAATACATAGTAAACCCCATCAGAGTGATGCCATTAGTAACAAGAAATTCAAGAGATCAATTACACCTAAGAACACAGAGCCCGAAGTTTATGATTTGGCTCCTCTCCATTTGCTATAGGTAACGGAAAGTACCATGTCATATGATTAAGATCTCAACCATTAACTTGGTAGGATTTCGATTTCATCAGAAAATACAAAAATATTAGGAGTTAATTGGCAATGGAAACTTCCCATTGATGGAGAAGAGCCGGATCTCAAAATGAAGCACAACAAAAAGAATCAACAATCCAGTCAGTAATCCAAGAGGCAAACAAAGAACTATCCAGAATCAAAGACAACAAAGATTTTCGAGAGAGCCAACACAATTCGGCACACAATGGAGCCGAACATCTATGTAGCACCGACAAATTCAATAAATTAGCCCAAATTAGGTTGGTCAGTATAACGCATTCAAAGATCCTAGTTGATTAAGCAGAGAGATATTAACTAACCTGGAGAACTTTTGGGTTTGTCAAAATTGTTGGGAGAGGTGTACTCCAAGTTCTGAGTAAGCTGTAGTTGATGATGACGATGGATATGATCCGCCTGTTCCTGAACGCTCTGAATCTTAAGGTCCTTATAGAGAACTGAAGCCGCTATGAAGACCATGAAGACTAAGGGTATAAGAGGGTAGTGATTCCTCTTCCTGCTCCATCTCCATACTGTCACCATGGTAGCAAACAAACAGGGAAGAAAGGGAGAAGAGAAATGGGCAAGGGGAGGATGAAGAGAGAGAATCTCGCTGGGTAACGATCCAGGTTTTTGACGGAAGGGAATGTACAAGCAATGGCGGAAAAATTTTGCAAACGGCCACTTGGGGTAGAATACCGAAGGAAAGGCTGGTCCGATTCGGTACAAGCTAGTCTGACTGGCCCTAGCTAGTCGTCGCTTGACTGATATAGCAGTGGTAATAGGCTACTTAGGAATGGTCCTTGTTCTTATGATGGGCCTGATTTAAAAACTGTGATTTTACCAAATCAAATTACGATTTCCACCTCTTGTTTCGTTCATTAGGAACTTCGGGGGATTCCATACATTTCAAATGCTAGAATCAAAATATTGGTCTTGATTTGGTTAGTTATGAACTTTTGCCAATTTAAATTATACATTTGGTCCAATTGAAAATTTCTTAAGTTTTACTAAAATTAAAGTATTAAGTTAATTTTGGTATTCCATAGGATGCTGTTACCAGCTCTATTCCATTGGTATCTAAATATTTTTTTTTTGTATCCTACTATTTATAAACTAAATTGTTTAACTATCGACTCCTATGTTTAAATACACTAGACCCGTGAATCTGAATTTACACAACAAAAGAGAATAGGGCATTAGTAGAACATCCAGGGTTCTTCTCAAATAGACACTCAAGTTAGTTTGGATATGAATATAATATAAACAGATAATAATAATAAAGTAAAAATAATGATAAGAATAACTTTCAAAAGGTTGTTATCTACTAGGCTAAATGCTTGTAGCGACATGTCAATCTTGGATATCTTTTGTGAGGACAAGATGCCTGTAAAGTAGGTGTCCATTCTATTGCAATCATATTTTGGAGGTTAGAAGAATATATGAAGAAACATATAGTATCATTAAATTTATTTTAAGAGGTGAGTTAATATTAATGTGACATTAAATAAAGATCCATAATAAAATAATAAAATATGCTCACAAAGACATCTCAAACCTTATGTAAGGGCGACAAATAATTAAATTCATATATATTAAAAATTGAATTCAAGATCCTTTTTTTCATTTTCTAAGGACCTCTTTTATAGTAGTATAGGTGATGTTTTTTCTTGTCAACAATTTAATTTGTGGGGCTAGTAGGTTGCCAACTGTGTAAAATAAGTTGCTAGCTGATTGACGCCAATTTTTAGTGGACAGTTACTGAAACAAATAGACAAGCTTTTGAATCTTGCATTTTTTTTTTTTTTTTAAAGACTACTTTTTTAACCATTTGAATTTTTAATAACTGTTGCATGAGAGGCATTATGTACTTTTTTTTTAGGGATTAAATTCATCCTTTTTATGATGTATTTGCCATTGTGAAATGTTGTTATCATTTTCAATGACAAGTCTTCTCAATGGCTTAAATACAACTACTTGATTTTTATAGCAAAGGACTTGGCCGTTTTGATTGGTTGAACAACTTATGCACATTGAGATTTCAATCAGCCACATAAACTTTAATTGTAGGTACTTCTTATCCAAAGGTTGACCATGTTTGCCTGATAATAACCCATACTTTGCCTCATATTTTGGATATCTAGTTAGAGAGTTGGCCTAGCTCAACCAACACATCTCGAGGGTTGGCTCGTCTAGGTGACACTTTCTCTTCTCTTGAATTTAATTCAAAAGTCATTATTGACATCTATTTGTCCTATCAGATTTTCTTTGGAGTTGGTTTTCAACATATTCATTTTATTTAAAACTCATCATCGCAATTATAGCTTTTGGAGTCAAAAGCTCAATTTGAAAGTTTGCAGTCATTAAACCTGTTGAGTTTCCTTCATGTTAAACTTTTTTAATCATTCTCCCACTTCACTCGGCCTTCATTCAAGCCATGCGACATTGTTCCTTTAGAAGATTGGGTTTCTTCTTGGCTATAGTTGGACAGTTCACTAATTGAGTGATTTAATGTTAATGGATTTTATCATATTTTGTTCGACTTTTATTCAGGCTATGCGACATTGTCCCTTTAGGAGATTGGGTTTTTTCTTAGCTATAGTTTGAACGGTTCATTGGTTAAGTGACTTAGTATTAATGAATCTTGTCATATTTTACTGACACATATTATCCTTCAATAATTATTTGCACTCTTTTAAAAGACACATTATTTGTGGTGTTATAATTGACTATTGATGGCCTTTCATTTTTTCCTTAATAAATAGTGAGAGGTGTGGCCTTCTTTTCACCCTTTCCTATCGCTCCTCCTTTCCTACACCTCTATTGATATTTGTGCTTTTTGTTTGGGGCATTTTCTTACCACTTTTGGTCTACTTGCCTCTTTTCCCTTAATATTGAACTCAGGTATATAATGATTGCTAGTTCAAAGTTGACTATGCCATCAAGGATAATGGTATATCTAATATTGTCTTTGCCTACTATCATCGATTACCGTGTCATTTTAAAGAAAAATAAACACAAGTTTTTATTGATCTAATATGTGAGCTCTAACAAGCTACAATTGAACATTTAACCCATTATCTCTTGTTGAAATTTGGTTATCCTTTAGTGGTGAGAGACTTTCTGTCTAAGATATCTTTGACTCACGTCACAATGAATTATCTTAATATTTAAAATGATGATTTTGTTGCGATAATATTTCTTGGTACTAAGTTTGGCAAGGATATTTGTCTATTAGAAGGAAGACTTGGCTTCCTCTGGCTTTTAGCATTGGGAGTTGCCTCTTGTATTTCAATGTTGGTCATCTATTGCCATTTATTACATGGAATGGCTAGAATTTTCATTTTAAGTAGTTGGAATATAGAGTTTGGGCATTATTTGTTTTTTCCAAGTTAAGATGATGATATCTATTTTGCAAACCCCTTAGCGATAATTGTTCGCCTTAGTTAGGGACACTATATTCCTATCTCTTTAGACAACCTAAATTAAGTTTATTAGCAAAATAACCACCACGGGTACTGATACCCATAGTGATTAAGACTGAATCTATGCGTCACATTAAGGGTGATTTGTGCATATGAGCGATAGATTTCTCACTATATGATTATTTAACTTTGGGGTCTAGAGAACTATCATAAAAAATCATAACAATGGTTATGCATTTTAACATGTAGCAAAATTTATGCATGATAGCAAAATACCTGTTTTGCATTTATCTAAGTCCTCATAAACAATGTAATATTATTAGCATAACAAATAATACATCAAAATCTCAAACACATAATAAAACACCATGATTGAAATATATTGGATACTATATAGGCATACTTCAACAGATACGGCTTAGCTTGGTTCATCATAAGTTGTCTAATTCGTGACATAAAAAAATAAAATAAACCTCATCATATGAAATAAATTATTAATATTTTAACATAATAAATTTCAAAAAAAAAAAACAACAAAGAGGAATTACCAAATTATGTCCGCCTAGCCAAACAAAATACAATGAAAAAATAAAGTCCTGTTCAACATATCTAAATAATTCATTAGTTAAATAAACTAAACCAAACTAAAAAATGCATAAAAAAAACTACGACCTGTAAGTCCAAGTTGGTCATAATACTTTATAAAGGCATCCAAAATATTTGCAACTAAGTTGTAATGATAGAAAAACACAAAAAAATAAATTGAATACCTACTGTCTATATATGAAGTCAAAGGCTATGAAAATCAAAAAGAGTATATGGAACTTCAATGTTAAGAAGATGTAAAAGTATGAAATGACAATATTTAATAACAAAACAACATTAGTAGTTTTCTATAACCAAACGACTCAACAACAACTAATCCCAACATATAATCATGAATCAACACGATTTTAACGTATTTTCATGGGGTATTAATAGATTGAATTTCTCTCAATCCCATCACAAATGAGGTCTTAACATATTGATGAGATATCAACAAAACTCATCGGATCTTATTTCACTAATTTAAGTCAAAGGCCAATATATTTATGCCTCATTGATTGGGTGAATCATATGTGATTGTCTAACATTTGTAGTTTGACATATAATCATCCTACTATTTTGAGACTCCCCTATTACAAATAGTGCTAGTTTACCTTGAAGAATTCTTAATGCCTGTGGCATATCCATATCATAATTTAATGCTCCTCTCTGATATCGAATTATATTATAATATAGTGGTCATAAGGTTGTAGATATTACTTCATAAAATTAAATGACCCCACTTCATTAGATATGAAATTAATATCAGATAAATATAAACTATACAATACAATATTTTTAGATACTTATACATATCAATATTTTAAAATTTTCATATACTTCTTTACTTATCTATAAAAGAATAGCTAACAACAATTAAAAATGTGCAAATCAATACAATAATAGATCATGTCAAGACAATCCCATGAGAACCAAGTACCCCCACTCGATCACACAGCATCAAGGCTTACTAAACACTTCATAATCCTAGGGTAAATACTCTTAGGTCTTCAAAGCTAATGTCTCAACAAACATTACCAATCTCCAAATCTAATGTTCAAATGATGGCTTGAGAATCACTGTTTCATAAACATTGACATTTAAGTGCCATTCAAAATTTGCCTCCAATCTCATAGAACAGGAGCCATACCGAAATACAAATCCATTCTCTTATCAAAAAAAGCCAACATACCATCATAAAATTGGTATAATCAAAAGAGGTCGTTTCAAATTTCACATGCAATACCCCATGCTTACTATTCAAGCATGACATTTAAATGAAATATAAATGTTATAAAAAAATTATTCTTTCACAATTTGGCATTCAAATTTTATTTAATATAAACCTATGAAACAAGTTTAATCTACACGAAGGTACATTATATCATTGGGTTTTCTCCACCAACCATCATATGACATGTATATAACCGTTTTTAATATCTATTTGTTATATCTTTACTTTGATATTTGATCTTTAATATTTATAGTGCACACTATATTTTTTAATCCCATAACAATTGAAGAATCATTATACTTATAAATCTATTTACAAAATTATAGGAGTATAAAGATTACTTATTTAAAAATAGACTCTTTTTTTTTTTTTTTTTTTTTTGTACTCAGCCGAATGCCATTCTTCCCTCCAAGTCCTACCGCTTGTGAATTCTCTTTCCTATTTACATGCTACTAGTCTAGTAATAAGGCTCCTAATACACACCGTCAAATGCAAGCCTTCAGCCTTGCTCACTCATGTTACTCATCTCCCTCGAATTTACATAATAGCCACACTTAAAACCGCATTAAGCCATCCTATTAAGTTCATTATGGAATTCTAAGATGCCAAACATTCCTTAGTTATCCGACCTCCCGTAGATAACCTCCCCTTACATTATTTTCCACTTATTTTCTATTAACCTACGGCTTAAACCAATAAGTAGAATTGGATTGTTACCAAATTGCTTTTATTAAACAGGAGTCGCGGGCGCTGCGACGCAAACATTTAATTCAATAGCTGACGCTTTTAATTTAAAAAAAATAAAACTTTTTTATAATTAAACAAAAAAAATCAAAACATTTCAATGAATCGAGACAAGGGCTGAGGGATGCGGGTCTAAGGATGACGGCGTGGATTTGACAACGTCGTCAACTAAGAACGGCGATGACAAGGTATGTGGACGGCGATGACAAGGTTTTGCGCCGTTAGATGACAAGAACAGCGTCGAGGTTGAGAATCTGATGACGTCGCCAACTAAGAACGACGAAGAATCCAACCCTTAATCTCTTTCTTTCACTCCTTCAAACGACATAGTTTTTTGGGAACAACACCCCTTTAAAAAGCCCTACTTATTTTTTTAAATTAAAAACGTCATCCATTAAATTTAATCTAATGTGTGATATTTGATATTGTATTATCCCCGAAATGAAATATTATTAAATTGACTATATATCACATTATTAGGGTTTCATATGTAATTAATTTATAATAAATAATACGACTAAAGTACTGCTAGATTAGGCCACCAAAGCACATTATATAACACTAGTAAACCAAATATTTTTAAATCCGCATGAGCAATGATAATAACTACAAGTGCCAAATGGACCGTACCACCATTTTGTTTTCGATTTTTAAATGGACCCACCATTCTTTGGCATAATGGGATTGTTGAAACAGACAAGATAACCTGTAACGTGGCCAGGTAAGCTATGGTGCACTCTTCCATCACCTAACTCGTCCCCACGACAACATGTTGGCAATAACGTTGACACACTCAAAAACAAATTAAGTTAAAAAAAAAAAAATCTAAAAAGGCAAAAGCAAATCCGAGATTCAAAAAATTGAGATTTAATCGTCGACCGGATATTTCCTGTGCCACGAGCTCGCCACACGCCCGTACCTACTGTTCAATCCTAATCGTCCACGTTTCATCTCATCCAACGGTCATCAAAGAGCTCAACCTCTCTAGAACACTCGTGTGGTCTCCTCAACCGGACCCGGGGGGTCCTTCTCCCTCCATCAGCCGTCGGATTAAAAAATTCGACGGCTTTTATTTTTTTATCATAAAAAGCATAAATTTTTTATTTTTTATTTTTTTATAATATTTTTTTTTTGTTTTTGATTATAAAAATATATATTTTAATATTTTTTATTTCCCCGAATCCCTCCTCAACCTCACCATAAATTTCACATTTTCTCTCGCATCTTTATCTTCTTCGCCGCCAAAGGTTCAATCCTCCTTTCCATAATTCGCCCTGATATTCTCTCTGTGGAAATTATACGGTCATGTCTGTACGGATAGTAAACGCAGAAAGCGCTCTTAGTAAGCCCTTGTTCAGCTCATACACTGGCTTGCCAATATCTAAATTGAGCGGCTCTCCCCGTTCTTATTCTCTATCCTTGGGCCAATTTGGACGGAGGAGGCGAGGAGGCGGCGCTGTGGTGGCTGCTCTTGACTCGGCTACCATTACGCCTCTTACTGGTGTAGTTTTCCAGCCGTTCGAGGAGGTTAAGAATGATGCATTTGTCGTTCCGGTGACGTCGCAGGCTTCGCTTGCTCGTCAGAGATACGCGGCGGAATGCGAAGCTGCTATTAACGAGCAGATCAAGTGAGATTCTCTTTTCTTGCCTTTCCTTTGTTTACTTATATGTTTTCGCTCTCAAGTTCGATGCGTAATTACTCTTGCTATCGGTTTAAATTCATGAAATCTTCCTTTTGATTGAATAACTTTAAGCTTGATTAGTATGGATGAGAATAAGCAACTAATCTTAACATGAGAGTGTTGAAAAAAGTAAAGTTGCATTCCAAGTTTATTGGATGTCTTTCTTGGAAGATTCATCAATGTTTTTTTGAAGAGTCATCTGGAGAGGTGTGGTTTATAAATTTGGATCTTCTATTTATTTTGTTAATGTTAGAGAATTCCCCCCCCCCCCCGGTATAATAAGTATTGGTGCTTGACCTGGATATACACAATTTGACATAACGAAACAAAATCCGAACTTCCATCAAATGCCAACTATTAAACACGTAAGCATAAGAAATACAACAATACACAAGTTTTTAACATGAAAAATCTTTTTTAACCATGGGAAAAACCATGGAACAAATTCTAAAATAATTTATTATAAAAACGCAAGTTACAAATAACATATTTCGAAATCCCTTTACTATAATCTCGAGCAAATAATTGTTGATTATAACTCCCTCAACATACCTGCAGCCCATAAGAAAAAGTACAACAAAAAATAAGAGTAATCAAGCGAAATATTTTCTAGAAAATTTCTTTAGAACAACGTACCCGACTTTTGCGAAAAACAAAATTCAAATACTGGGTACCGAACTTCTTCATTTTCGTTTTTCCTTTTTCTCTGTGCGGCATTCTTTGTGTAAGATTTGATTTCGAAATACCCTAAAACATATAAGGCGTGCTTTTATATTGCAAGCCGTACTTGAATGCTCGTTAGACGTGCCTTGAGGGGGTCGCTCAAGCGTGTGCCCATTGTTTTCCGCGTTTGAGCGCCTCTTGGGCGCACCTCGAGTACAAGGCCATTGGATTCGACGCTTCAAGCACCATTCGGGTGCGCCTTTAGCGTTCTTTCTCTGGAATCTACGCCTTAGGCCTTCGTTGCGTAATCCACGCACCTCGGCTAAGTTTCGACCGAATCTCGATCGATCATTGTACGAATATCGCACGATCCTTAAACATCTCTTACCACTTAGATGACCCTCCGTTTGTTGTGATATTTATACCGAAACCTAACAATAAGCTGCTCGAGCAATATTTTTCCTATTTAGTTGAGCTATTTCCAAGTTTTTTTAAAGATTATTTTCATGTATTTTGAATAATATGTGACGTATTTACATATAGAACATTATTAAATATTTTTCTTATTTAGTGGTGTAGCCTTTAAATGGATGTATTGGACGTTGACATATCACCTCAATCTAACATTGGAGAATGGTCCCTCCATTTTTAACAAGGTATCAAAGATTTCTGTCTGTGTCTGATTGCACGTGAAGGTCTTTCCTTGCTGCTGGGCAGCTAGCCTTTTGGTACTGCCTGCGACACCTCAGTAAATATATTTTTTCCTTCACTGTTATTCTGAACAACCATTGGCGGCCCCGTAGAAATCTAGTTACGATTCTCTATCTAACCTACGACACTCATATTTTAGCGCACTCCAATCTCATGTCCTATGATGTAAGACCTGAATAAGTCTTAAACACTAAAGTGAGAAGGGCAGAAATATGATAAAACAGAAGAGAAAGGTGAGATAATACTGTTTAGACTCACAAGCACGTAAAGAGGATAAAAAGGTTTTTTTTGCCAAAAAAAAAAAAAAATATCAATTAACGATTTATAATTTCAACATACATAAAGTTGTTTGAATTAAATTATCACCATTTTTATACATATAACATGAATAAAATGCGAGAATAGAGAAGATGAAATATTTTGTTAATAAAAGAAAAACTTTTAAACAATATGTTTTCGGAGAAAAACCCTCCCAATTATGAGTCGCCAATCAAAAATTTGTGGTGTGAAAAAAGTTGACTTACATACCAATAAAAAGGCGTGTTAGACCATTTACTCATTAGATGACTAACTAAAACTCTTATTAGATTTGCAGATTAACAGCTATTTAGACTTTTTCTAGTTTCTTTGAGTAGATCTCCTGTTTATCAAACTCTTCCAGCCAATATGAGTTCCAAATTTACACACGAGCTATATATTAGAACTTCATAAATTTTACGCTAATTAATTGAAGATTTAGTTTCAGATTAAGTGAAAGATCTCACAATAACGGAATATTTATCGTAGAAAAAACGGTCTCTAAAGAAAATAATTGTTCTCTTCATCTGTCTTGGATGCTTAATGAAAACTTTCTCAAATCTCACTCTTGCTCCTTATCACACAAAGCTTCTAAATATCTCAAGTTTTGAGATATATAGGACTTATCAAAATAAATTTTCGATCAAAACAGTTGAGTGGAGTTTTTAGTGGGCAGAAACTATATGTTCACTTAAACTAAAGTCTTGTGAAAAAGATACTATCCTTCCGCTTTAGCTTTTAGTACATAAACAGCTTGTGGGTGTAATCTGGAACTCCAATAGCTTGAGCCATAACCTCGTGGACAACATGTGATTGGTTTGGCTTAAGCGCCTATCTTGTGGGCTACTTCTAGGCTTGGTACGTAATCCCGAGAGCTTGTAGTCACTTGCTGAACAACCTACGAACACATGTGGAGCTAATCTATGGTTTCACTCGAGCTTTAATTGCATAAACCCTATGAGGCATTGCTTCACATGAGCCATTACTTGTGTGAAACATAATCCGTCCACTTTAACCAAATATGAACCTAAAACTTATAAATAGAGATAAGATATAAAATGATAGGCTAAAATACAACTCAGTGTTATGAAATTTGTCAACAATAAAAATAGAACTAACAAAAGAGAAGGAAAATGAGAAGAACAGAGGTGATGTGAAAGAGAAGCAGAAACCAGAAGCAATACTCATCAGCTTCCAAGAAAGAACCCAGAAAGAGTTTTACTCATTCATGTTAAATTACAATGTGAATTTGACTACTAATAGTACTGCTAGGAATTATTTATGTCCACACGTTCCCCTAACCATACACACAAATAGAATTACCAACTTTATATTCAAGCTAACCACACACGCTACTAGAATTAACTAACTACAAATCTTTTTAGCTAATCTGTTTTCTTGAAGCAGATCTCCTCTTCTTGGCGTGCCTAGTGTTAGAATCCAAACTGAGCAATATAAATTTTTATTTAATTGTTTTGCATTATTGAATTTTTTTAGGAATTTAGATGAATTTAGTTTGAATTTTTGTATTATAAAAATATTAGATACCACATTATGATAGTTGGAGACTTTTAATATATATTAGTATCAAAGGTCAAAAGGTCCCAAACCCTCTATATGGAGAAATAAATTCTAATAATCTTCTTTTACATCCAATTGTTACCGGTTATTATTATTTATTTTCTTGTATTTCTACACTTCAATTAACAACTTACTTATATTTGGCATACTTGATACCGGTGTATTTTTCATCACTTTCAATTAGCCCCTAATCTATTTCAAAAGAAACAATATGGGAGTCTATGCCTTTGTATTGACTAATGTGACCTTAGGTCGAGCTATTACTAAGTCAGAATCGCAAAGGGAGACAAGCCAAAAACTATATGTGTTACAAGATATAAAGCTTTCGAGTCACTTGTAATGCCTTTTGGTTTGACAAATAGTCTATCAACATTTTGCGCATTGATGAACTAGGAATTCCATGAATAATTGAACAAATTTATAGTGGCATATTTGACGACATTGTGATATCTAGTTCAAATTTGGAAGATCACTTGAGGCATCTAAGACTAGTGTTTTAAAAGTTGAAGGAAAATCATATCTATTTGGAGCATGAGAAGTGTTTATTTGCTTAAGAGGAGATTAGCTTCCTAGGGCACTTTGTGGGGTGAGGTTAGATTAGAATGGATCCAAAAAAGGTGCAAGCTATCTTTGATTGGCAAGTCCTTACAAGTGTGAGTGAGCTGTGTTCATTTCTTGGTCTTATAACGGATTTATTCAATAAGGATAGGAAGGGTGATTAGTCAGAGGCATGTCAATAAGCCTTTGAGGAGTTGAAGTGGCGATAATGAAGGAGCCTGTGTTGGCCTTCCTAAATGTTACCAAATACTTTGACGTGTGGACTTTCATATTGGATTTTGTCTTAAGAGGAGTATTATTGCAAGAATGTTGTCTAGTAGCCTAAGAGAGTATGAAGCTAAATGAGGCCAAATGACGTTATATAGTCCAAGAGAACGAGTTGCTGGCAATCGTGTAATGTTTAAGGACCTAGAGACATTTTTTATTTGGCTCCAAGTTTGTGGTGAAACCCGACAATATTGTTGCCAGTTATATTCTCACACAACCGAATTTAACATTAAAGTAGGCTTAGTGGCAGAAGTTCTTAAGAGAATTGGACTTGGGGTTATAATATAAAGTCATGCGTTGCAACCAAGCTGCAGATGCCCTTTGTAGAAGATGGACCTGGCCTCCCTATCTGAAGTAGTCCAATTATTGGCAAGCAGTATTGTCACGACCGTCAGAGAATAGTTAAAAGTTTAACCTTGAGAAGGATCTAATGGTCATGATTTTACTTCTACTTATTTGGGAAGGAAAGACTTGAAAATTTTGAGTTGACGATGGATTGATCTTCACAAAAGAAACTCTAGATTTTTATACTAAAGGTTAGAGGACTAAGAAGGATGCCCTTAGAGAGTGTCATGACATTCTATGGGTTAGTCATTTGGGGTAGCAGCATACCCTGAGCCTATTGAAAAGGGGGTTATCATTGGATCAATAGGAAGGATGACGTGATGAGTTATATGATGACATATCTTACCTATCAACAGGATAATATTGAATATCAAAAGCCGGCAGGATTGTTGGAATCTCTCACTATACCTAATAGATCGTGGGAATGTGTTTCCCTGAATTTTATCATGGGATTGCCTAAGGTTGGTGAATACTCGTGCATTTTGGTGGTTGTGAATTGCTTTTCAAAGTGTGCCACTTTTGTTTTTACATCAAGAGATTGTTTGGGGAGGCGACAACGTCCATTTTCATCAAGCACATTGTCAAATATTGGGAAGTATCCCAAAACATTACGAGTAATAGAGATGACCGCTTTATTGGAGTTTTCTAGTTAGAAATCTTGAGATTGTTTGGTTCAAAATTGAATATCTTATCAGGCTGCCATTCTCAAACTGATGGTCAAATGGAGAGATTTAATGGTTTACTTGAGTAGTACCTACGACATTTTGTAAGTGCTAGTAAGAAGGATTTGGCAAAGATCCTCATTTTGTTTTAATACTTAAAAGTATTTTTCTTCAAACAAGTGTCCTTTTAAGATTGTAACAAGTTAGTAGCCGCTCCTTCCTTATACTGTGGTTAAGCCATTTATTGACCAGTGTTCTTATACTTACAACTTTGTTTGGGAGTGAAAGCAGAATATGGAGATTGCCAAAGCCTACCTAGAGAGAGCACCTCATTGACAATGAAGTGGGTAGATCGAAAGAGGTTGCTTGTGTAATTTAATGTGGGAGACTTGTATTGGTAAAACTTCTCCAAGAGTAGATGTGGTTCCTCAGAGAAAGAGACAAGTGCTTTCTACAGAAATATAAAAATCTTGTCCAAATCGTTGCCTGTGTGGGAAAGGCCTTATATAGATGGATCTTCCAGAATGGATGAAGATCTACCAAGTTTTTCATGTAAGCTGTTTGAAGTCGTATTATCCCAACATTGAGGATTTTTCACGCAATTTTTTACAGTGCACCATCATCAAACTAAAAGCCCGCACTAGCACTAGAAGTTGAAGAAATAATTACTGTACGGAAGGTGATCATATCAACTAGAAGGAAGAAGAAAGAAGTGCTCATGAAGTGGAAGGGGAAACCAACTAAAGAAATAAGTTGGGAACTTGTTGAAGACATAAGATAAAAGAGGTGAAAGGTCAAAGCTATCCTAAGTATCCAATCAATGAAGATGTCAACAACTTAGTAGGGAAAGGATGCTAGCATCCAAATGGAATGTAAGGATGTAGGGATCCATATGTAAACATAGTATTTATTTAGATATGCTTCAATGACCCCTTTTCATAATGAGAATATTGGGCCATATAAATTTTTACATAACTTCTCTCACATCCTTGAATTTTTCTGCAAATTTAGATGAATTTAGTTTGAATTTCAATATTATGAAAAAAAAATTAGATATCCTATCGTGAAAGTTGGGAACTTTAAATGTATACTAGTGCCAAAGGTCAAAAAGCTTAAAATCCATTATATGGGGGGATGAATTCTGGTAATACTCTTTCATATCCGATTATTGTTTGTTATTGATTGCTTACTTGTGTTTCTACGTTTTTAATTAATGACTTACTTATATTCAATGTACTCGACACTGATGCATTTGTTCACAATTGCATCCCTAGATCAACTTCGAAACTTAAGTGTATTCGGGGGTCAACTTGGCTGGTGTCTAGCTTTCAATGGGAACGGATGCACACTCAAATTTGTAGCTATAAATTTGGACTGCGACACCTAGCTATCATGTTTGTTAGGTTCTTGCCATCTTTGAGTCTTCAGTTTGCATTCTCCTTTGCACGGGGCTACAACTGTCATTGGCCCCCTTTAATCACTTCCAATCTGTTGTTGTTGCTGAATTAGCCAGTTTGCTGTCTTTCTTCCATTTTCCTTCACTGCCTTGCTGTTATTACTGAATTTTCAAGAGAATACCCCCTCCATGACAGCTTCCTTGTCCTTGAGGGTGAAAAGAAGGAAACTGATGGTTCTGTTTGCTTGCCCCGTGTAGCATCTTCCACAGCTATGCTTGCCCACTGAATTAGCCACCTTTGGATTGGCATTTGCTTTCTTGTGATGGTTCTGTTTGCTAGTCTTCTATTGGAGCAGAAAGGAAGTTGTCAGCTAGATTCATTAGAGGAAGGTTGGAAAAATGTTGTTGATGATTGCCAATTTTCTCCTTGAGCAAGGAGACATGAAAAACAATATGAATTTTGCTGTGTATGGGCAGTTTAATCCCCTATGCAACCTATCTAACTTTAGCCTTAACTGCAAAAGGGCCATTATACTTTGCAGCTAGTTTGATTGATTTTTCAAAAGCCATGGAGGTTAGTTTGTATGGAAGCAGTTCGAATTTATCATGTCCCCTACCTCAAATACTCTATCCGACTATGCTTGTCAGTAAATAGCTTCATTCCGTTACGTGAAATTATCAACTGTTCTTTGAGAAATTGATTGAGAGTATTGATACAAATATCGGCTAATGTGTTTTGGCATTGGAGTCCCCACTATTGATATTTTTCGATATTGCGACAATATTATGATATGCAGCCTGTAGCCGATGTATCGGTTGATATGGTCATGCCAACTTTTGATTTTTAGGATTTTTTTTTCATCCAATATATTTAATATCGATACATATTATCCGATATGTCTGATATTGATATGACTGTAATTGATACCGATAGCGATGCTAATATTTTCATTGATAATTGAGAGCCATTCTCTCATGAAGATAAGAGTGAACTGAGGTTACTAACATCATAAGGAAGGTCCAATTCAAGGTGTGGGGGCAGTAACAATATAGTGCTTGAAATGGCGGACTCTGATGGCTGAGTGAAATGTAGAATTGTACTGCCATTCTGCTAGTTGTAAGCAGGATGACCATTGTTTTGGTTGAGTGCTTGTGACACACCTTAGGTTGCATTCTAGCCATTGGTTAGGTCTCTCAGTTTGGCTATCACTTTGTGGTTTATAAGTTGTGGAAAAAATGTAATTTGGTTCCCAGATCAGAGAAAAGGGCTTGCCAGAATCTTATCCTTGTCTGAAACAATACAGGAGGGAAGGTCATGAAGTTTGAGAATGTGATCATGGAAAAGGGTGGCTATCTTGGGGTTGTGAATGGGTGAGTTAAGCTGATGAAGTGGGATGTTTTGTGAATGTTTCGATGAGTACTAGGATTGTGTTCTTATCATTAGATGGTCAAAGTTTTTCAATGAAAAAATATTCCAAGAGATTTTGATTAGAAGAGATTTTGATTTTATTGACTTTTATTTTATTTACTTTACTTATTAGGTAAGGTTTGATTTTATTTGCTATTATTTACATAATTTTATTGTAATTTTTTTTTATTTTTAGAAATAGATAATTTTTTACCAAATTATCTTAAGCTTAGAATTTCTTTTTATAAAGAATCTACGCTCTATTATTTGAATCATTGAATGAATGAATGAATGTTTTGAGATTTTGTGAGATTGAGTAATTGTGACTTTCTTCCCCTAGGTTTCTTCTCTTTCTTGTCTTTACCTCTCTAATCTCTGTTCCTATCTCCATCTCTCTTCCCTACTTTTCGCCATTATTACATTAAATTAGTATCAGAGATAAAGTCCTATCATTTTTTGCTTCCTACAACATTACCTTCCCCTTCTCTCCTTTGGTTTCCTCTCTTTTTTGTCTCTACCTCTCTAATCTCTATTCTTATCCCTACTTCTTTGTCTCTCTTCCTTACATTTCTCCTTCCCTACATCAGAAATTCATGATAATTACTGACCAAGCTTGAGAAGGAATGCATATGGGTTGCAAAGGGCCTTGTGGATGGTGTCTATCTGATTTGTTTTGTTGGCATCTATCACAAAAAACCATGAATCAGAGCACTTGACCAAGCAGACCCAGCCAATAAGATAGTTGATGGATCTTCTTGTATGTCCTCAGCACACCAGAATGACCTCCTCCTGCTGAATTATAGAAGGCTGCAATTAGACGACTTCTCATGTTAAAGGAGCAGCCTATGTGTAGTCTGTTGTGATAGCTGAGAATTCCATTTGTGAATGAGAATGGTGGTTTGCATTGAGGATCCAGTATATAGCGCTGTTTGCGGTCAGAGAGTCTCCCATATAACTCTGCTCAATTTTATGAATCCATCCATGTAGGTTGAAGAAACAAAACAATCTACATCTTCAACTTTGCTGGAGTGGGCATCAGCAATTATGTTCTCGACTCCTTTCTTGTATGGAGTGGTATATTGAAGGCCTAAGAGTTTCAGTGGACTCTTATGGAGCAGGACTAATGTGAATTTTTGCTCCAGAAGGTTTGAAGCTTTGTTGATCAGTTTTGATAATGTATGGATCATGCTGCAGGAAGGTGTCTCTCTTTTGGAACTGCAAATAAAATTGCATGAGCTTTCTCTTATAAGCTGAAAGTCCTCGACTGCGAGGCCCAAAAGGTTTGCTGTTGAAGGTTATTGGTCTGCCCTGTTGTTGAAGAACAACTCCCATATCTATTCCCGAAGCATCTGTTTCAAATCTTTCAATTATGGAGGTACTGTTGAAGTCAGCCTGAGCTAATGTTGGCCATTGTCATTGCAACTTTGAGTAAATGAAAGGCTTCATTTGCAGCTGGATTCCGTTGAAACTTTTTTTTTTTGAGTAGATTAGTACAGAATGAGCGATGGAGCTGTAGTTAGCTATAAACTTCAAGTAGTAACCCGTGAGTCCTGGGAAGCCTCTTAATGCGTTTTCTGTAGTGGGAATAGGCCAAAAAGTCATATTTTCAACTTTGGTTGAATTTGTTGATACCCTAAACCCAGAAATAATACTATTCTAACTATTGCTGGACAAGTAAGCTTTTGGATTGCTTTGCATATTGGTTGTCTTGGAAAATAGTGAGGACAGTATGCAAGTAAGGTATATGCATTTCTAAGGATAATACGAGTATATCATAAAAGAAGGCTAGGTCAAACATCGAAGGGAAAGTTGGAATATAGTGCTCATGGGAGACTGAAATGTTGCTGGTGCATCTGTTAGTTCAAACGACATCAATAGAAATTCATAAAGGCCTTTGTGCATTCTAAAGGCTGTTTTATGAACATCTAAGGCGTGCATTTTGAATCGGTGGTATCGTATCCAGATGTCCATTTTAGAGGAAAAAATGCACCATGTAATTCGTCAAGTAAGTAATCAATATTGGAATTTGGGAATTTGTTCTTCCCAGTGAGTTCATTTGGCAGTTTGTAATCCACATGGAATCTTCAAGAACCATCTTCTTTTTGACTAATAATATTGGTGAAGCAAATTGACTAATGGTAGGTCGTATGATGGAAAATTGTAGCATCTTTTGGAAGTGGCTGAATCTGTAGCGTCTTGCATTCACAGGATGAGAATTGGGGTGCAAGGGAATATGATGATCCTGGGGTCTTGGCGGTAGAAGTTGTGGGGGGAAAGCAAATACATCAGAAAATGTAGAAAGTGATTCCTGAATAGAAGAAACATGTACCTTGACCTTTGTAGAACTAATGGTCGAGAAATGAAGTAGAAATCCTTGACCATTATGAAACCATCTATGTAAAGTCCTTCCTGAGATGTTTGCCATGGAAGCCTGCACAGCTGTGCAATGGAATTCCACTTTCTTTCCAGGGTGGGTGCAAAAAATTAAGTTTGGAGAAATCAAATAAGGAGGGACTGTATTGGCTTGGCCAATCAACCTCTATGACCATATCAGATCTGCAAAGCTGAACTAATCTGAAGTTGAATTCAAAGGTTTGGCCATGCATTTTCCACGGAAAGCGGTTGCATTTGAAGTTACAAATTATCTTATTGCCAATAGTAACTGTAACTTGCTGAGGATTTATATGAAGTGGCGCTGTGTTTTTGGAGCAAGCAAATCTGGGTCTTGAAAACCGGGTACTCCCACTGTCTTTCAGGATGAGGGTGGGTTGTTTGTGTGTGAATCCCTTAATTTTGATTGTGTTGTTGGAAGAGTTTGCAAGAAAGTGCATTTATAGACGTTTCAGAAGGTTGTTCAGCAGCGAGGTTTAGTTTTTCAGGCCACCTATTTAGCAGAGGATCAGATTGGTCATCTTATTCAACAATAAGATAGAAACTAGTGAATTTACTTAAAAATAATTTACCATTTTTCATATGATTTTTATCTTATTATAAAAATAGACAAAAAGATAATCAAATTAATGTACACAATAGAATTATATCAACATGGACAACTGTTAGTGGCCAACAGATAACATCTATTCATCCTTCCCTAGTAGGTATACGACTAAATGTTGATGGTATAACAATAAATGATGCACCTTTTAAGAAAGGTTCAGACCAAGACAATAAAAGTGAAGCAACCTTAGAAGATATTAAAAAAAATTTATAAACAAATATCAATCGTAAATTTTACATATTGTAGCCCAACAAATAGAGAGAATTGAACATACAATTCAAACTAAGACTATAGAAAATTATCAATTTTCACACAGTATTTCACTATTAATAAGCTCCCCATATCCAAATACAGGATAAAAACTCCAACTACCCTAGAAAAGAACAAATGTACTTTTAGATCGGCTAACTCAAAAAATACAAGAATTAACTCTATTATTGTCATCATCCAGCATATTATTAAATAAATCAAGCTTTAAAACTATACAAATAATAGATCAATTACTAGTTTAGGAAGATCCAAAATTAGAACAAGAAATAGATAAAATTAAATATAGGAAAAATACTCTTAATCCTCCAAGATATTCAACAATAAGAAATTATTATCCTCAACAAACTCCCGCTGATATTTAATACGAAGAAAGATAGCAATTTTTAGACAAAACATATAAAACAGATACCATCCATGAGTGGAATATAGATGGTAAATTTGAATATGAAATTACATGCATGCTCCATGATATGGGAATGGGCATTCCTGCTGCTGCTGCTTATAGAGCACTACAACAAATAACAGAATATCAAGCTTGTGTTCTGCTTATTGTTGGATTCACTAGAATTTTAAAATTCTGGTGGGATAATGCCTTAACCCAAGTAGCTCGTGATTATATTATGAATTATAATCGACAAGTTTAACAAGGACCTAACGAAGGAATTCAAATTGTTATCCAAGAAAATGTTGTAGAAATATTAATTGTGACAATTAGTCCACATTTTTTAGGCAATATTGTGGATGAAATTCGAGGACCTAAAATTATTTTATCCAACTTACGATACCCAACTTTATAAGACTTTAGATGATATAAAGATTTATTTTAACTCATATTTTTCGTCACACTGATTGCAATGAACCTTTTTGGAAAAAGCGATTCATTGCTGGCTTAGCTACTCTTTTTGCCAAACATCTTAATTAAGCTCACTGAGCTTATAGGGGGTAGGGCTATTCCATGAAACGAACTCACTTATGGATAAATTTTTGCATTTATTAAAAAAGAAAGATTGCAATTATACCAAGAGTATAAAGAACAATCCAAATTTCATATGAATAATATGGAATTGGAAAAATCAAATCATCTTCTCAATTAAAACCAAAATATTTTAAGAAATATTATAAACAGAATAAACCACAAAATATATATTATTAAAAATAGCATCAGAAATCTCACTAGTCCAAATCTAAACCAAATACTCAATCCTATTATCAATCTCAATAATCTAAAATTATATGTTGGAAATGTGAAAGATCAAGATATAAATCTTAATCAATGTAAATTAAAAAAGAGAATTTATAAAATATTTAAAGATGATGAACAAATGTGTAATAATTTAATTGTTCTATTACTTAGTGATTATGAAACACTAGAATATCAACCAAGTCAAAAAGAAAATGAAATATATGAACTTCAAGAAAATGAATCAAGTTCATCTTCCTTTTCATATGAATCAGATCAAGAAGAAGAAAATGAAATTATAGAATTATAACACTTATGTGATTGTAAATTCCAAATTAATATGTTACGAATTAAAGATGAAAAAGAATTTCTATTTGATATTATAGACAAAATTGATGACCCAAAGATCAAAAAACAATATTTATTAAAATTAGAAGATTTATTAACACAAAAACAAAAATTAGAAAATATAGAACCATTCAGTCTATCAAAAATCTTTGAAAAGTATCCGTCTCCATTCTTATTTCACAAAATAATCACAGGTGATTTACAAAAAGAAGTTAAACAATTAAAAGAAGAATTCAAAAAATTAAAATCTCAATTATAAGAATTAAAATTTAATAAATTACAATTAGACAAAAATTGGTAATATTAGAATCTAAACCAATTACACAAAAATAAAATGTATACCAGAGCCTGATCAACTATTTACATCTCAACCAATAACGACTGAACAAACGGAAGAACAATATTTACGATTAATAACAAAAATAAATTTTTAAAAATAGTCTTGTCAAATTATACTAGTAATAAATAATGAATATCACCAAAAACTAATATCCTTATTAGACATAGGTGTAGATCAAAATTATATTCAAGAAGGATTAATTCCAACTAGATATTACCAAAAAACTATGAAAAAAACACATACCGTAAGTGGATCAAGATTTAATATCAAATATAAGTTAACTAATGCAACCATTTGTAATCAAGGGCATTGCTTTCAATCCACCTTTATTATTGTTAAAGATCTCTACCAAGATCTTATTTTAGGGACTTCTTTCTTTATATAAATATATCATTTTGCAGTTTCAGCATAAGGTATTTCTACTCAAGTTCTAGGAACCATTGTTCTTTTCTCTTTTATACATCTTGTTAAACAAAGAGATATTCAAGAATTATAAGATACATCAATTTTTAAACAAATCAATGCGATAACTGAAAAAGAAAAATAAATACAATATTTACAAGAAGAAATGCAATGAGCCAATATAGAACAACAATTAACCAATTCATTAATATAAACTAAAATTAAAAATTTACAACAAACATTTGAGTAAGATGTATGATCTAATCTACCTAATGCCATTGGGAATAAAAAATATCAAGTAGAATTACTTTATAAAAAATATTTTCATAAGAGTCAAATTCCTACTAAGGCAAGACCTATTCAAATGAATTAAAAACTCTCAAAATATTACAAAAAGGAGATTTAAGATTTATTAGATAAAAAATTAATTAGATTATCTAAATCTTCTTGGAGTTGTTTTTCATTTTATGTAATAAAGAATGTAGAATTAGTATGAGGTGCACCATGATTAGTAATTAATTATAAACCTCTTAGCAAAGTCTTTTAATGGATTATATACCCAATTCCTAACAAAAGAGATTTAATTAATAGATTATATAATGTGAATATTTTTTTAAAATTTGATATGAAATCTAAATTTTGGTAAATTCTGATTAATGAAAAAGATAGATATAAAACTGCTTTCATAGTTTCCTTCGGTCATTACGAATGGAATGTAATGCCCTTTGGACTCAAGAATGCACCATTTAAATTTTAAAATATTATGAATCAAGTATTTAATCCCTACACACAATTTATAGTTGTTTCTATCGAGGATAACTAGTGTTTTCGCAAAATATAGAACAACATTTTAAAACACGTATATCAGTTTCTCAATATTATTAGGCAAAATGGATTAGTAGTATCCTCACTAAAAAATTTTAAGATTCAATATTTATCAACATACCATTGTCTGTATTCAACTATCTATAGATTTTGCAAATAAATTTTCCAATGAAATTAAGGATAAAAATTAGTTATAAAGATTTTTAGGATGTCTTAATTATATTGCAAACTTTATACCCAAACTTTGATAAATTTGTAGACCTTATATCTGATGTTTCAAAAAAATCCTCTTGTTTGGATAGAGGAATATACCAAGATAGTAGTATCTTCGCAAATCCAACATTTACTACGTTTAGGAATTTCTTATCTTAATGTATCTCTCTTAGTAGAGACAAATGTATCTAATATAGGTTATGGAGGTATTCTTAGGCAAAAATTAGAGAGTCAAGCACACATATACAAATCATACGATTTCATTTTGGTTTGTGACTCAAACCACAAAAGAATTATTCAACGATTAAAAAAGGAATTTTATCCATTGTTTTATGCATTTTAAAATATTAAGATGATATATATAATAAACATTTTCTTTTGCGCATTGACTGCAAGGTTGCAAAATGTGTTTTATAAAAAGATGCTAAAAATTTAGTTTCTAAACAAATTTTTGCATGATGGAAAGTAATTTTATCAGCTTTTAATTTTGATGTTGAATTTATTAAAGACACAGCAAATTCTTTACCAGATGTTTAGCAAAAGAATTTTTGTAAGGATAAAATGCCACCTAAACAAAACAAAGGAAAAGCTATTCAACCTCCTTCTACACCAGCTAAACAATCTACAAAATATTATGCCATGCCGAAACCACAAATTCTTCCTGTATCCAACGAGTATGCATCCTTAGCAGAATATCTACCCATCTTTTTTAAAGATGCTGTGCAATCTGTTTCTTTATCTACTCAACCAAAAACACAAACCGACTATATAACTAAACCTTTAGAACTACATATTAATAGCTGTAACTTAAAGACATAGTATTAGCGACAATGTTTTACGCTAATTGCTTTTTATAATGCAACTGAGATTCTTAAAACACAGCAATATTATGAACTTATTCTTATTAATTCTGATTCAAGTAATTTAAATATCACAAAAATTCAAAGGATAATTCTATTACCTATTCCGCTTGTAAGATCAAGAAAATTATACATCCCTAAGAAATAGCTCGTAATGCTTGGGATTTGAAACCAATCTCAATCCATTGTCAGTCTATTGGGTATAATTACCGAGACTATAAAATAACTTGATATAATACCTTCTATTTACGATCCTAGAGTCATGCCTGGTTTATCCGGTTTGACCGTAACTGTCCAAAATCCATATCCCTTTGGTTTACGGAATGGTGGTTATATTTGGGTCCCATTCCTACAATCTATCCATCTAATGTCAATCGAGCACATCTATATTATAAGAAATTATGTATAGACATTTTTTCCTATCACAAGAAAATTGCCTTCCATATTTGATTATTCCATTCATTGGATTATGGCCTGAGCTTTACATGCCAATCATCCTATGAAGGAATCCCTTTATCTGTTCACGAATTTCATATCAAATGGTGGGATAAATTTGATCATTCTCAGATTACCCCCATTAAGATTCAAGCCGATATCCAAGCATTCAAAGCTAGGCAATGAACAGTGAAAGAAGTCTCAAAGAATTTACCACCTTTGAGTTTTCCATCTCTCTTTATTCATACTCCTACAGCCCCACCGGTATCAACTATTAGAGGATCACCTACTCCATCCGTCTCATCTCAAGGATCTACACAATCAGCCCAGAAGGCTGCTAAAGCAAAAGCCTAGCATCATAAGGAATATGAAGAGCAAAAAGCCCAACTAGATGCAATATTTAAACAAATACTAGAGGCCCAATTTTGTATGAAAACCTTTTTACAGGAGTTACGCACAAGTTGGGCCGATTTAACTGAAGAGCTAAATTTGGACTCTTCTATTCCATCTAGTAGTCCACTAACTTTTGACCCGATTGTCAATCCCTCGGGTCATGTTCAAGATCCTTTTGAGTTTTAAGTTGTATATAGTGGTATTCAAAAAAAAAAACTAACAATGTGTTAATTTGCAGGTATTCAACTGCTATCAAAGATTTTCCAAGTCATATTTTAGAAGCCATTCTGCAAGATTTATCAACTGCTATCATACCAAATTCTCATTCATCGTAGCTGATGGCTCATTCTCAGCATTAGCAAATATCATCCCACGTTTCACAAAAAATAAAACTCTATAGTAGTCCATCACTATTCATTTACAGTAAAAGTGTTATAGGCACCCCATTGTCAACACGAGCAAATAGTAAAAGCTAAAATTATCAAAAGAAGACAAAAGTTAACTAGTGGGTGAAGACTAATGGATGGACGTGTGCCAACTACCTATAACATGCCATCCGTCCACCTTCCTACCTACAAAATGGACTATCAAGATCATCCTACTATCAAGGGTCTAAATCAATTCCAGCCTATTATAAAAGGCAACTCAAGGCTTGATTCAAGGTATTGAAAAATCTAACCAAGTTTTCAAGCCTTCTTTCAGGTCCCTTCCTATAGCCTGTATCCTATTTCTATTTTGTATCCTAAACTTTCAAATTTCCTTTTGTCAATTCACTTGTAAACATTTACATTATTGTCATTTCTATCAACAAAGTTCGGAGATTTTTATCAAGCTTTTGGTATAATTTTAGTCTTTTTTTTTTTATTATTGTCATTTTATATTTGAATTATTGATCCTGCATACGTTTTGGTATCAGAGTCAAGGTTATTTAATTTCTGCATTTATTATTGCATAATCTACCAGCACAACATTTCGTTATCGTTGGTAAGCCTTGTTTATCATTGTTCAACCTGTGTTACAATTCTCATCCTCTGTTACCAAAACGTGTGCAAGATCAATAATTTAATAATTTAAATATAAAATGACAATAATAAAAGAAAATCATAAAGTATATCAAAAATCTTGATAAAATCTTCAAACTTTATTGATAATAAAAATTTACAACTTTGATACAGGGTTTGGAAGAATGGGATATAAAGGTAGCTAGAGATTTGAGAAGAAGAAGGAAGTAGAAGAAGATTGCTAAAATCGTTAGATGCCTTGAATCGAGCCTTGAGTCGCCTTTTATACTAGTTTAGAATTAATTTGGACCATCGATAGTTGGATGATCTTGATTATCCATTTGGTAGGTAAGGTGGGTGGATGACATGTGATAGATAGTTGGTACATGTCCATCCATTAGTATTCATCCACTAGTTAGCTTTTATCTTCTCTTGATAATGTCAAATCTTATTATTGATCGTGCGTCTGTTTGGATATTGTTGGCTTTGACTGTTAATACTTTTACTGTTGATGAATAGTGATGGCATACTGTAGTTTTTGTCTTGTTGTGGATCGTGAGAAGATATTTGTTGATGTTGATAAGACTCCATCATTGCTCGTGAGAATATGTCATGATGGTATTGGATAGACCCCACAGAATGATTTCTTGAGCTTAACTTTGAAAGTCTTTGAAAAATGGATGGAGTTGAATACCTACAAATTAACACATCATTAGTTTTTTTTTTTTTTTGATACAATAATATACAACTGAGAACTCAAAAGGAGCATAACCCACGGGATCAGTATTCAGGTCAAAAGCCAGTGGACTATCGGGTGGAGTAGAAAAGTTCGAATTTTACTCTTCAGCTACATTGGCCAAGCTTATACATAACTCCTGTAAAGAAGTTTTCTTACGGACTTAGGCCTCCATTTGTTGAAACATTGCATCCAGTTGGGTTTTTTGCTCTTCATATTCTTTGCAATGTTGTGCTTTAACTTTAGCGGCCTTTTGGGTTGATTGTGTAGACTTGCGAGATGAAATGGATGGAGTAGGTGATCCCTCTAGCAGTTGGTATCTGTGATTTCGGAGGAGAATGAATAATGAGAGTTGGAGAACTCAAAGGCAGTAATGTCTTGGAGACTTCCTTTACTGTTTGCTATAGAGCTTTGAGGGCTTGTATATCGGCTTGAATCATGATGGTGATAATTGAGAATGATCAAATTTGTCCCACTATTTGATACAGAATTCATGAAATTGATAAATGGATTCCTTCATAGTATGACTAGCATGTAAAGGCCAAAGCTATAATCCAAGGAATTGAATAGTCAATATGAAAGGATATTTTCTTATGATAGAGAAATACGCTTGTACATAATTTCTCATAATACATATGTGCTTCATTGATATTAGATGGATGAATTGTAAGAATAAGGCCAAAATATAGTCACCATTTTGTAAACCAATGGAGTATGAATTTTGAACAGTTATGGTCAAACCAGATAAACTAGGAATGATTGTAAGATCATAAATAGAGGTATTATACCAAGCCATTTTATAGTCTTGGTAATTATATTAAATAGGTTGATAATGGACCGAGAATGGTTTCAAGTCCTAGGCATTGAGAGTAATTTCCTGTGGATGCCTAATTTTCTTGATCTGACACATAGAATAGATAATAGAATTATCTTTTGGATTTTTGTGATGTTTGAATTCAATTGAATTAGAATCAATCAGGATAAGCTTATAATATTGCTGCATTTTAAGAATCCTAGCAGTATTATAAAGACAATTAGAGTAAAACATTCGGCTGGTAATAATGTCTTTGAGCGAAGATTGTTTATATAAAGCTGTCATAGCAACATGTAATTTGAGAGGTTTGGTGACACGGTCATTTTGTGTTTTTGGTTGAGTAGAAGAAGCAGGTTGCATAGCATCTTTAAAAAATATGGGTGGATACTTGGCTAAGGTTGCATATTGATTGGATATAGGAAGAATTTATGGTTTCGGCATGGTATAATCTTTTGTAGATTATTTAGCTAGTGTAGAAGGATGTTGAATAGCTTATCCTTTGTTTGGTTTAGATGGCATGTTAGTCCTATAAAAACTCTCTTTTTAAAAAATCTGGTAAAGAATTTGATGTTCCTTTAATAAACTGAATATCAAAATCAAATATAGATAAAATTGCTTGTTATCTGGCAAAAATTTGTTTAGAAACTAAGTTTTGTGTCCCTGGGTTCAGGTTCTCTGGCGGATTAGGAAGCCTTGGGATTCCACGCCTGAATAGGATCTCGAACGGGTTTGGTCTCTGCTCACGTCAATCTGTGCCTTGCATAACACAGAATACAAACAAGAGGTTAGAGGTTGGCGGGATATGCTTCTACCGAAAACACTCCGATGCTCAGGTCAGATATTTTCCGTACTAAACGGAGAGATGTAGGAGTGACTCTAAGATGCAGTGGGGAATGTGAGTGTGCTAGAATGCAAGATTTGTTGAGCGGGTTTAGGAGGCTAGGCTCCGCTGGATGCACTGCTAAGAGTGGCTCACTAGGGTTGCTTGATAGAGGCTTTGGGAATCAGGATTCTAGATCGAAGAGAGATCGTAGAGGCCTGAGTTGGGGATTCAGAATCAGAATCCTTTTCCTATTGAAGGAAAGAATATTTATAGACTCCATGGTGGAGAATCTTGAGCGCGGGAACATCTGACAGGTGGCAAATCAAGATTCGCCAGCCGCTGACCGCTGGTGGTGGCCAGCGGTGTTAGTTGTCACCTTACAGTAGTGCGAAGACTGTCGTTGGGTGTTGACCACGTTTGGTCTGTTGCCTTTGCGCTGATTGGCTGAGCAGCTTGGGAGGATAGCGTGCGCTGCGGCCTACCCCATACCCGGGGACGACCCAATGCTGTGGCCTGACATGTCCATCGTGGGTCCAGCTGACTACCGCGTGGCCTTCCTGGATATTCGCTGGCTCGTCTTTTTATAGCATCGCCCCTTCCCCATGCGAATATGCAGTCTTTCTAGATGTCGTAGGGATTCGGAGCTCTCTTAAGAAGGATTCATGTCTCGCAGTCCAACTCAATATTGATGACTTTCCTTTTCCACGATAGTCGACCATTGAGTTACACACCCCTCTGGGAGCTCGTCGGGCGCTAGCGCGGCCATAAATAGAGGAGTTCCCCAGTGGAGGAGACTCATCCTTAGCCACTCTGCTGAGCAGTGATGCGAAGTCCTTGGCTGGGCTCACCCTTTGCATGGATCCGCGAAGGGATCGGATGGACTTGCAGGAGATTTGGAGTTGCTGTGAAAGCCTATCGTCATGCCCCTTCTACGGGTGATTCCTCATCGTAATGAGAGTGGTTCGGCCATGCTTTTCCTTTTACTACGGCGGCTAAGACATGCCTACAGTGTCAGATCGGCATCAACGACGCTGGATCGGGAGATGGATTGGAGTTGGGGTGATGCTGTGTGATCATGTTCCCCAAGTTGAGTCCCTCCTACGGCGGTGTCATTCGAGCTTTTTGCTCCTTGCTGTACTTTTGCTTTTTTGCACATTTGTTGTAACAAATATTATACTTTGTAAAGAGTTCCAACGAATAAAAGTAGTAGCCTTTGTCTTCATTCGTTATGGCACTGAGTACTTTTTTCTTTTTCTTGTGATATGACTCAAGGGCTGCAGGGCCCTCTCGTTGCCATATGTACCCAAGTGTTGGCTCGCTCTGAATGCTGGATGACTCTCGGTCGCCTTGACCGGCGTTGTCCCTTGGGTCTGAAAGGGGACTGTTGACGGGAGGATAAAGAGGGAACTGGTTTCTGGCGCGTCCTATCTTGGAAGGCAGAATGTCGCTAACGGTTGTCTTGTCAGGCAAAAGTGCTAACACATTCATTGCACTGGGAACCCTGAGGTCATTACGTCATAATGGCTTCCCTTGGAAAGACGCGATGCTTCAGGACGCCGCCACATGGGGGAAACTCACTAGTCGCACGAACATGTTCCATCATTTAGATGACGCCGTTTCCTTAGTGGGCTCTGGCTATTTAAACGCTGAGAATCTCTCTAGGTTTCGCATCATCAGTTCGCTTGAAGGTTCGAAACTTTGTTCTGCAATTGCCTTTCTCCCACTTTCCTTGCTGTGGTGAAATTAATGAAGGATCGTCTTCTTCAAAGCTTGTGTCGTCCTCCGATGAATCTGGAAGGAATATGTAGGCCTCAAGGATTCACAATGAGGTTGCGCCTTCTACTGCTGTGACGGAACAAATCCTATTACACTAAGGACCTCCGTCAAATACTTGCTAAACAAAGTCTATAAATTTAAAATACTAAATTCTGTAAAAATTTTCGCAGAGTCCTCTAAAACTAGACGAAAACAAAAAATATAACCTGTTAATTTATACCTGTACAAAGCATAATCAACATCCAAATTTCAACTTGTAACCACAACACAAACATAGGATTGCAAATGCCATCTATGGCTTTAATTTAACAATTCTATCTATTATACTGGAATCTATGCGAGAGATGCTTGCTAGGACCTGTACAAAATCCAAAGAACAGAATAGTGGAAGCATCTATATCCATAATATAAACCTGCGGTAGCATAAATACAATTCCAACAAAATACAGAACATGCTACAACTATTAATACATAGTTTCCTTCACAATTTAGGTTTTTATAGGTAAAACTATCGGATTTTCCAATATCTTCAAGACGATTGCAATGCTCCAATTCTTTCTTGCTAAGCTTTAATTATGCCTATTCCTCCGGTATTGTTTCCATATTCTTATCTGGAGGGTAGGAAAATAAAACAGTAAGCCGAAACCCAACAAGGTACCAAAACATGCAATATAAATTCTTCATGCAGAACATATGTACAGATAGGCAAAACTATGAAAATATTTAAGGAATTGAGATGTGCAAGGAAACCAGGAGAAAGTATAGATCAGGAAAACATAATAAAACAGATATGATGAAAATTACTGAAGGATAAACATGCACATAGAAGATATGAAAGCAAGGGAAATCTATTCTATACATGCATCAGAAATCATAAATCAATATAATCACGCTTCGAAAATCATAAATCAGTAAAGCAGGCATCGAAATCGAGAAGCCGGGGTTAAACTAATATTTTAGGACCAAACTAGTAGACCCTACTAGCCGAGGGGGCGAATAATCGAGGATAGATTGTGTTACGCGCACAATCAAGGCCGGTAACCAGTACAGGAATATCCCTTCTGGCGAGATTATATACAAATACCTCCCGAAAGTCGATGGATTATGTACAAATGCCTCCCAAAGGTCGGTGGATTATAAGAATTTTTACCCTCTTGGCTAACGCCCTGAGGAAGGGTGGACTATGTAGAACCCCATGGACAAAGTTATCCTCGATTGCTACCATAACGTTTTAAGGCATGTCGGAGAATCTTACCTGACTAAATAATAGTCCTAGGTCCCAATTAACAGAATCAGAAATATTTTTCTTCTTGTTTCTAAACTAATAACTTATCAAACATCAGAAAGTCAGACAGAATTATGCAGATAACCCTTCAGATTGCTTCAGAAATCTACAAAAACTTAATATAATTCTATGTAAATTTTTCAGATACAAATTATAACATCGACCTTACCCTTTTACAAATAAGCCTTTACATGTCACAATTTATGGAATTTAAACACCAAAATCCCTCATTTTCGTTCTAGGGTTTCGCATAAGGCTTTTGGATATAAATCGGATACCAAATACATGATTTTTCATGAAATTAAAGCCATATATAGTCATACATGCAGATAAATATGAAATCTATCCGAATAATTTACAGAAACATACTTTATTTATACTGAATATTGAAAAAACATGATTTTAGAGCATAAATACAATTTTAGGGATATTGAAAAGCTGTAAAAAACAGTAAATAAAGTCCGATATACACTTGCCTGAGCTCGATCTATTGTTATTTTTACCCGGATCGGATCGGAATGGATGATTTCTCCCCTTTCCTTCTCTTTTCTCCTTCCTCTCTTCTCCTCTTCGTTGCTGTCGTGCATTCTGCCTTCCCCTCTCTCTCCCTTCTCTTTTTAAACAAAAACGGAATCAGGTCGCTGAAATAAAAATGCGTCTGCGCTCGAGCACGCGATAGGCGCCCGGTGAGCGCACGCTTATTGCCAGGGCCTCACTCGAGCGCCACAGGCGAGCAGTGAGTGGGACTTTATTGGTTTCTGGCGCCTGCTGCCGCGCTCGAGCACACGGTTTGATACTTGGTCATCATGTGCGTCTTCATGCGCCTTCAGGAACTCCCGTTCCGGTCGAGTTCGATGAAGGTGATCTTTCGCTTCTCTGAGTCCGGAGACTGGGTTTCGATGTCACCGCACACCGGTTTTCACTTTCAGGGAACGAACCCTGACTCGTTGAAAAACTGGAAGAATCGCTTCTTGAAGAAACCGCAGGATTGGGAGATGCCCAAGAAGCAGGGTCAAGTGAGCGATTTCTTCCGTGGAAAGGTGAAGGCGAACGAAGTGGAGGAAAGGAAAGTGCTTGACTATTTTCGGGCGAATATGGCAACGTTCTCGGAGTAGGGGTATTATTTGACTTCCAATGCTTTCGCTATTGCCAAGTGGGGGCTTGCTTGCGGCGGGGCCCTGGCCGTAGTTGAGAAGAGAAGTGCTAGAGCCATCATCTTCTGGGAGCCCTTGAGGGAGTCCCCTAAGGAGAGTGGTTCGTCGTTGTCGCTGGGTTCCTCAGATGAAGAGGACGAGGCTGCCCTAAAGTGGATGAGAGCTGCTAGAGGCACCTCCACGCGAAGGTCGTTGAGGCTGCTCACTGAGCCTGTTGTGTTTGCTGGGGCTGCTACCTCCGAGCAGGTGCAGGAGTTGTCACCGGAGGGAGCGACCGAGTGTTCTCCGATTCTCGTTACATTAGCGGAGTACGAAGTTCCCTTAGTTGAGCTAGCCTCTGGTGGGGAGTTATCGTTGAGTCCCTCTTTTGACCTTGAGCCGTAGGAAGTACCCATCATGGTCGTGGAGGAATTCCCAACAAGTGGGGTCTAGTGAGTGATTTCTTTCGTGGAGTGGTGAAGGCGGACGAAGTGGAGGAAAGGAAAGTGCTTGTCTGTATTTGGGCGAATATGGCAACGTTCTCGGAGTAGGGGTATTATCCGACTTCTGGTGCTTTCGCCGCTGTCAAGTGGGGGCCTGCTTGCGGCGGGGCCGCAGCCGCAGTTGAGAAGAGAAGTGCTGGAGCCATCGTCCTCTGGGAGCCCTTGAGGGAGTCTCCTAGGGTGAGCGGTTCGTCGTTGTCGCTGGGGTCCTCCTCAGATGAAGAGGACGAGGCTGCCCTGAAGAGGATGAGAGCTGCTGGAGGCACCTCCATGTGCAGGTCGCTGAGGCTAGTTGCTGAGCAAGTTGCGTTTTCTAGGGCTGCTACCTCCGAGCAGGTGCAGGAGTTGCTGTCACAGGAGGGAGCGACCGAGCATTCTCCGATTCCTGCCGTTACATTGGCGGAGTACGAAGTTCCCTTAGTAGAGCTAGCCTCCGGTGGGGAGTTGCCGTTGAGTCCCTCCTTTGACCTTGAGCCGCAGGGAGTACCCATCATGGTCATTGAGGAATTCCTAACAATTGGGGTCTAGTGAGCGATTTCTTCCGTGGAGTGGTAAAGGCGGATGAAGTGGAGGAAAGCAAAGTGCTTGACTGTATTCGGACGAATATGGTAACGTTCTCGGAGCAATTATCTGACTTCCAATGCTTTCGTCGCTGCTAAGTGGGGGCCTGCTTGCGGCGGGGTCGTGGCCGCAGTTGAGAAGAGAAGTGCTGGCGCCATCGTCCTCCAGGAGCCCTTGAGGGAGTCCCCTAGGGAGAGTGATTCGTCGTTGTCACTAGGGTCCTCCTTAGATGAAGAGGACGAGGCTGCCCTGAAAAGGATGAGAGCTACTGGAGGCACCTCCACGTGGAGGTCGCTAAGGCTAGTCGCTGAGCCGGTTGAGTTTGCTGGGGCTACTACCTCTGAGCAGGTGCAGGAGTTGCTGTCACCGGAGGGAGCGACTGAGCGTTCTCCGATTCCCGCCGTTACATTGGCGGAGTACGAAGTTCCCTTAGTCAAGCTAGCCTCCGGTGGGGAGTTGCCATTGAATCTGTCTTTTGACGTTGAGCCACAGGGAGTACCCATCATGGTCGTTGAGGAATTCCCAACAAGTGGCGTCTAGTGGGTGATTTCTTCCGTGGAGAGGTGAAGGCAGACGAAGTGGAGGAAAGGAAAGTGCTTGATTAAATTCGGGCGAATATGGCAACTTCCAATGCTTTCGCCACTGCCAAGTGGGGGCCTACTTGCAGCGGGGCCGCTGCCGCAGTTGAGAAGAGAAGGCTAGAACCATCGTTTTTCGGGAGCCCTTGAGGGAGTCCCCTAGGGAGAGCGGTTTGTCGTTGTCGCTGGGGTCCTCCTCGGGTGAAGAGAACGAGGTTGCCCTAAAGAGGATGAGAGCTGCTGGAGGCACCTCCACGCGGAGGTCGCTGAGCTGGTTACGTTTGCTCGGGTTGCTACCTTCAAGCAGGTGCCAGAGTTGCTGTCACCGGAGGGAGCGATCAAGCATTCTCCGATTCCCGCCGTTACATTGGCAGAGTACGAAGTTCCCTTAGTCGAGCTAGCCTCCGGTGGAGAGTTGCTGTTGAGTCCCTCTTTTGACCTTGAGCCGCAGGGAGTACCCATCATGGTCGTTGAGGAATTCCCAACAAGTGGGGTCTAGTGAGCGATTTCTTCCGTGGAGTGGTGAAGGCGGACAAAGTGGAGGAAAGGAAAGTGCTTGACTGTATTCGGGCGAATATTGCAACATTCTTGGAGCAGGGGTATTATCTGACTTCCAATGCTTTCGGCGCTGCCAAGTGGGGGCTTGCTTGCGGCGGGGCCGCTGCCGCAGTTGAGAAGAGAAGTGCTGGAGTCATCGTCCTCTGGGAGCCCTTGAGGGAGTCCCCTAGGGAGAGCGGTTCGTCGTTGTCGCTGGGGTTCTCCTCAGATGAAGAGGACGAGGCTGCCCTGAAGAGGATGAGAGCTGTTGGAGGCACCTCCACGCGGAGGTCATTGAGGCTAGTTGCTAAGCCGATTGCGTTTGCTGGGGCTGCTACCTCTGAGCAGGTGCAGGAATTGCTGTCACTAGAGGGAGCGAGTGGGCGTTCTCCGATTCTTGCCGTTACATTGGTGGAGTACGTAGTTCCCTTAGTCGAGCTTGCCTCCGGTGGGGAGTTGCCGTTGAGTCCCTCTTTTGACCTTGAGCCGTAGGGAGTGCCCATCATGGTCGTTGAGGAAGTGGCGGCCGATGCTCCAGAGTCCGCAGGGATCGTTGAGGTAGATGTCCTAGAGCCAATACCGGAGCCCATAGACATTCCGGAGGTTGTTGGTGCATTGGCCAGGGTGTTGCTTGAGCCACTCACCCGGAGTCCTGTCGCTGCCAAGGAGGTCGGTGCGTCTGAGCAAGTCGTCGACGCTTCCGCTGCTGAGGTGTTCTCGGAGGCCAATTTGCAGGGGTGGCATTGTAGCTGGAGCACGCTAGTGCCCTGTCACCTTTGGCGGCGTCAGATTTGTCCTATCCATGGAGGAAGTTGTCATGCGATCAGAGCCCCAAGGCATGGAGGAGGCAGCCGGGCGATTTAAGCCTCTGAGTGTGCCTGCATTCGGAGTTGCTTCCAGTAGCGTGGTCACATCCTTCGTTCAGGTATGACTTCTTTGAGCGTTGCATCCTTCTGTTGGCGGGTATGCTGAGGTTTTCTCATTCCTCACTCTCCTCTGTCCTTCCAACGCTGGTCTCGGAGGCGATGCGCTCCCTTTACGCGGCGTCCTCCCACCTGGACGAGCTCCTTAGCTGGATCCAGGAGGAAATTGAACGGGAGGCAGCCCAGCGCATGAAGGTTGAGACCGCGGCACTAAGGTGAGAGGTTGAGCGTGTGAAGGGCAACACTGGAGCGTTAAGGCAGGAGGCCAAGCGGCTAGCGGGCGAGACCGAAGCAGGAGGTTGAGCAGCTGACAGGATGAGCTTTGGGTCGCAAAGTGTTGAATCACGAAGTTGGAGGGCCTGAGCTCCCGTGCTTTAGTAGACCTCAGGATCCTTCTTTCCCCTGAGGAGATGGCTCAGGTGCTGGATGCTAGATTTTGGGACGGCATTCACTTGTGTCATCGTATTATGTCAGCTGCATACCTAGGTGTTCCTGTGGGGATCCTTGATCCAAGGAATGACGGGGCTTCAGCAGGCTCTTGTCTAACTGACTTCTCCGAGGAGGCCGGACCTTCGGACCCCTAGGGTAGCAGGGGCTCTTGTGTAGTTTCTCCTTTATTGTTCGACCATGATCTTGTAGCCTTCAATATATATGATTAATGAAATGTGATTTCTCCTCTGCTTTTGGCACTTTGATTCCCATGTTATCTTCTTTGGCTTTGCAATCCGTTTTATTATGGCTAAGCTCCTTAGCTATCGTCATCAAGGCTCGAGTCCGGAGCCTTCTTGCGCTGTATTCGTCCTTCGTCTATGGATATCGTCGCATCTTGTACGGAGTGGGGTGTTTGGCCCAGTGGATTGGACGTCGCCACACACTCGGTTGAGCCACTCAAGGGCTAGCTGGGTTTTTAGGCCACAGCAGCCGGACTCCGGGTCTTAGGTCATTGCGTCACGGTACCATTTTGGCGCTTAGCCCCGCTCAAGGCATCGTCTCTCCCATGCGCATGGTTCTAGCCCACGATCATCGTTGACTGAGGGTACCCTCTTCTCTTAAGAAGGTCGTCACACGTCTGCCATGTAGGCACCCTAAGGTGTTGATGGCCATGTATTGGGGACTCCGGGAGCCCCTTGGCCTGTTTTTTCGACTGCATGGGCCGCTTTGTGAGGGACCGAGGTTCGGGTACGATCGCATTGGGATTGCCTAGTACAAGGCTAGGGTTTCGTGGCTGCTAAGGGCCCTTCAGTGCGGAGCCGAAGTTCTCGTACGAACGCCTTGGGGCTGTTTGGCGCAGAGCTAGGGTTTCGTAGCCGCTTAGGTCCTTTCGGCACAGAGCTGAAGTTCGCATACGACTGCCTTGGGGCTGCTCGGTACGGAGCCAGGGTTTTGGTTTACGGGTGGACGAAGGTCCTTCCCGACTTAGGGGAGCCTAGGCCGTTTCATTTTTAGAATAACAAGCATGCATGCATTCATATGACCAGTCACACAAAGATACAAAAGCAACAATTTTATTAATGTAAAATGCAGTTCATGTACAAGCACTTCTCATCGTGTATGCTTCACCTTACCTGACCTACGGCCGTATCATCGGTAATACTTCTTGAGGTTGGTTGTGTTCCAGGTCTGAGGGACCAACTTGCCGTTCTGGGTGTGTAGCTTGTACGCTCCGTTCCGGAGGATTGTTGAGACAATGAACGGTCACTTTTGTCTGGGGAGAGTTTGTTCCTGTTAGCGATCTTTCCTGCTGTCTCTATGCTTCGGAGGACAGGATTTCCAACATAGAGCAGGTGAGCCTTCACCCGCTTGTTGTAGTACCGAGCAACGTGTTGCTAGTAGGCCGCTGTCCTCAAGCAGGCCACATCACGAACCTCCGAAAGCAGGTCTAAGCATTTCCTGAGCCTTCCGAAGTTAGTGGCGGGATCGAAGCATTCTACCCGCAAGCTGAGGAGTCCCACTTTGACGGGGACAGCCGCTTTCACCTCGTAACAGAGGCTAAAGGGTGTTTCCCTCATGGGCTACCGCGGGGTCGTGCGGTACGACTAGAGCCCAAGAGCCCCCCGCGTCTTTCAACTTGGTCTTTAGTCCGTGCAACAGCGTTTGGTTGGTGACTTCGACTTGGCCGTTAGCTTGAGGATACGCTACGGATGTGTGGTCCAGCCTAATGTACAAGCTTGCATAGTACTTGGTGAATCGTTTTTTGGTGAATTGGGTTATATTGTTAGTCACTATGACCTCGGGAATCTCGAACCGGCAGAAGATGCTGTGGCGGACGAATTCCGTTGCATTCTGCTTGGTGATCCATGCCAAGGGAGTCACTTTAACCCACTTGGTAAAGTAGTCGATGCTGACGGTAAAGAACTTCCTATGCTCCGTGGCCAAGGGCATTGTTTCAAGGATGTCGAGCCCCCATTGTGCGAATAGCCATAGAGATTGTGGGCTACGCAGTTCCGTGTGCAGCTAGTAGGTCATGTTCCTATGCACCTGGCAGTTTTTGCACTTTCTAACGAATTCCATGGCAACTCGCTTCATCGTGGGCCAGAGTAGTCCTTGTCGTATGATCTTGAATGTGAGATTTTTTCCGCCAATGTGCGAGCCACATATGCCGTGGTGGTCTTCACTCAATGCGTACTCGGCTTCTTCCAGAGTCAGGCATTTCAGGTAGGGAGTTGAATACCACCGCCGGTATAACCTACTGTCGATGATCGCATACCAGCCTACCGTCTTCATTATCCACTTGGCCTCTTAGGCATTTGCCAGAAGCGTCCCGTCCATCAGATATCTGTAGTATGGTGTCATCCGGTTGTCACCTTCGCTTACTCGCGTACTTCCTGATTCTGGCAGTTCACGCTTGGGGAGGCCAAGACTTCCCGCATGCTCCAGGGATCCCGCTGCCGCGTCCCTTACCAACTGGTCAGCTTTCCAGTTTTCGGCCCTTGGGACGTGCTCGATCCTAAAGCTCTTGAACACCTGGATCTGGGATTTTGCCTTTGTTAGGTATTTGGCTAGCTGCGGGTTCGACGCTTCGAAAGTTCCTTGGATTTGATTGACCACCAGCTATGAGTCATTGCGCACAACTAGCGCTTTCGCAGAGCATTCCTTAGCTAACTGAAACCCCGCGATAAGGGCTTTGTATTCCGCCACGTTGTTAGTAGCTGGGAAGGTGAGCGTGACAGAGTATTTGATTTCTGTCCTGTCTGGAGTTATGAGCATGACTCCGGCCCTACTCCCTGTTTGGGTAAATGATCCGTCGACATTCACAATCCACGCAGGAGCGCCTGGCATGCGTAGATTTTCAGGACGATCCTAGACATCTAGAGCTAGGGTGGCCGCCTCGACGACGAAGTTTGCTAGGGCCTAGCCTTTGAGGGCCAGTTGTGGTCGGAATTCCACATCGAACTCACCCAACTCTATAGCCCACTTGACAAGTCATCCGGACGTCTCAGGCTTTTGAAGGATCGCGTTCAAGGGCTGATCAGTCCGCATGATGATCCGATGCGCCTAGAAATAGGGCCTCAACTTTCGCGCAGAGTAGATGAGAGCTAATGCAATCCTCTCAACGTGGGGGTAACGGGACTCCACATCTATCAATACTTTGCTTAAGTAGTACACGGGTCACTGCTTGCCTTCGTGCTTTCTAATGAGCATAGAGCTCAAGGCAGTGTCTGATACTGCCAAATAAAGGTACAGATCTTCGCCCTTAGAAGGTGAACTTAAAAGGGGCGGACTGACGAGGTACGTTTTCAATTCTAGGAATGTTGCCTCGCACTCGTCTGTCCACTGGAACCCAGATACTTTTGAAGAACGGTAGGTGCTTCTCCGTGGATTTAGCCAGGAACCGTGATAGGGCCACGAGTTGCCCCGTGAGTTTCTGGACTTCCTTCACAGTCCGTGGTGGGCTCATGTCAAGGATGGCTCTGATTTTTTTCGGGTTCGCTTCAATGCCACGCTTGGACACTATGAGGCCTAGGAACTTTCCAGAAGCCACCCCGAATGTGGATTTGGCCGGGTTGAGCTTCATCCTATGAGGTCGGAGCACCTTAAAGGTTTCCTCCAGGTCGCGAACGTGGTTGCCGGCTACTTTACTTTTAATGAGCATGTCGTCAATGTACACCTCTGTGTTCCTTCTAATTTGGGTTTCGAACATTTTGTGCACCAGTCACTGATAGGTCGCTCTGGTATTCGTGAGGCCGAAGAGCATTATTTTATAGCAGTAGGTCCTCCGGTTGGTCATGGATGTATGCTCCTTATTGTCTAGATTCATTTTGATCTGGTTGTTGCCTGAATAGGCGTCCATGAAACTCAGGAGTTCGTGTCCGGACGTAGAGTCTACCAGCTGATTGATTCGGGGGAGCGTGGAGCTGTCCTTCGGGCAGTCTTATTCACGTCGATGAAGTCAATGCACATTCGTCACTTGCCGTTGTTCTTCTTCACAAGTACGACATTAGACAGCGAATCCGGGTACTGGACCTCCCTTATGAACCCTGCATCCCGCAGCCTCTTCACTTCCTCTTTCATAGCCATTAGCTTTTCTACGGAGTGGTTCCGGTGCTTCTGCCTGGCGGGTTTGTGGCGGGGATCAAGGTTCAACTTATGGACCATTACTTCGGCTGATATTCTGGGTATATCGGCTGAAATCCACAGGAAGACGTCAGAATTCTTCCTGAGGAAGTTTACCAACCGGCCACGGTCTGTTGCGGATAGAAGTCGCTAATGTGCACGCACTTTTTAGGTTCGGCGAGGTCCAGGGGGACTATATTGGTCGCTTCACTCAACTGGGCTTGCTGCAACGTAGCTTTGTCGCAAAAATCCAAGTCCCTAGCTAGTCAGTCTAACACTGCGGGAGTGACCTAGGACAGGTAGCACGTCCGTCCCACTCCCTGATCGCCTAGCACATCTCCCACTCCATACGAGGTCGGGAACTTCATCTTGAGATGAGGGATCAATGTTACGGTCCCAAAGGTAGTGAGGAATAGTCTGCCCAGGATGACGTTGTAGACGGACGGTATGTCGACGACAAGGAATGTTAACTTCGCGTGGCAATGTGCAGGTATGTTCTTATCGTGACTTCTAGCTGGATCTCTCCTTGTACGGGCACGGGCTCGTTGTCTAGGCCGTGCAGGGGCCCTTCAGCTGTTCTCATTTGGTTTTTTTTCAACCCAAACTTAAAAAATGTATCAAGATACGGTAAATTTTTAGATCTTTCATTATCAACAAAGACTCGTTTCAGTTGGTAGTCAATCGTATCGTTTGAAACGAAAGTTGATACAACAAGAGAGTCGAAGTGAGGGGAAGTTACATGCGCCATATTGTCGCAACTAAAGCTAATGACATCATTCCTAGCCTCTACTCTCGCTTTCTTGCTGCTAGAAGTGCGCTTAAGTCGTCCCTACTCGCTATTATTGGCCGGCCCGCTTGAAATCATGCTGATCACATTGGCGGCGGTACGGTTCCTTGGAGGCTCGCTAACTCCATCTTTTGAAGTCCTGGGGGCTTGTACCGAGCCCTTCAGGAATCGTGCGAGGTGCCCACGACGGACCAGGTTTTCTATCTTCTTCTGGAGGGTCCGACAGTCATCCATACTGTGCCCCAGAGACCAGTAAAAGTGACAGTATTTCGTCTACTCTCCTGCCTCTGAGTTCTTTGGCGCTTCAAGGACTTTTCATATCTAATCTGCACTAGGATATTTGAGCGGGTATCGTTCAGGGAAATCAGAGCCATCAGCTTGTAATCCCTCCTGGCGCTTGGCTTAGGTCGTGGCTACTTGCGGCGGTCCTAGAAGTGGTCGCCATCTTTGTTTCTCTTCTTCCCAATGACCAGCCCCGATGCCTAGCGGTCCGCATGCTTGGGACGCTTCGCTTCGTTAGCCTCATTGGCTGAGATATAGGCCCGAGGATGGCCTCAGCTTCTCGAAAGCTTTGGGGCGTTGGTGCGCCAGGAGCTTGAAGAATTCCCCCGCCGCGAATGTGGCGATGAAGGCGCTGTGCTTCATCTCGTTGGAGAGTTGGGGAATTCAGCGAGCTTCGGTGATGAAGCGGGTCAGGAATTGCTTCAGACTATCCTCTGGCCTCTGGCGGAGGCAAACGAGGTGCCATGGCTGTTTCTCCTCCCTTTTGCTAAAGGCGAACTCGCTCAAGAAGCAGTTGGCGAGCTTGTCGAAGGATCGGATGGAGTTCGGTAGGAGGCCTGTGGAATCGGAGCGGGCGTCCCCTTTGAGAGCAAGGGGGAACACTGGCACATGATGGCCTCGTTTGCCGCGTAGAGAGACAGGTGCGTGCGAAAGTAGTTGAAGTGATCCATCGAGTTAGTGCTTTCATTGTACCACTCTAGTGTCGGCATCTTGAACTTGAGGGGGAGCGGCTGAGTCCGGATACCCACGGCGAACGGTGATCTTTGCAGGTTGAGCGCGGATCGTCCGAAATCCCCCTTGAACAGGTGGTTCCATATTTTTGTCACCTTTTAATTTATCCGAGGAATGGACTCACTCCTCTTTGCGTTAATGAAGTTGCAGAGCTTCGAGTTGTTATGCGGGTCACGCTGGGCACGGCGGTTGTCCGCACGAGGCGACCGTGTGCTGCACGATCCCTCTCGCTTGGTGGTGGGCCTCTTGTTCTTGCGGGAGTTGCGGGGATTTCGCCTCTTTGAGCTCTTCGCCGCCTCATCCCGGCTAGGAAGGCTCCTAGCTGCCTGAGGTCGCCTGAGACTCGGCATTGTCAGGCTCGTTGGTCCTCGCCCTGGGGGACCTTGCGTTGCGTCTTTCCCACCTTGAGGTTGACACTTGGGGCCCCGGAGGGGAAGCTCCAATCCACTGTGTTCCTGTTTGGGCGCACGACGCTTGGAGCATTTGTCTCATGTCGCTAACGTCGGCAGCTAGCTTGTGCATGTCAGGTTTTGGGCGCTCACTAGCACGGCTACCCACTAAGGGGTCATCGCTGTGGGCGGCGGCGTCTCTCAAAGGCTCGCTAGTCTGCGCTCTAGTGTTGATCTTTTGTGTGAGAGAGTAGATGTTGGGGTAGGAACTCAGACTTCTTGTCGAGTTTTTCACAGACGGTGCCAATGCTACGTCACTGAGTTTGGGTTCTTTGGTGGATTAGGGAGCCTTTGAATTCCACGCCTAGGTAAGATCTTGAACGGGTATAGTCTCTGCTCTCTCAACCTAAGGCCCTGTACAATACAAACTACAAATAAAAGATTAGGGATCGGCGGGATGTGCTCCCACCGAAAATTCTCTGATGTTTAAATCAGATATCTTCTGCAATAAATGGAGACATCCAAGAGTGACTGTAAGATGTGGTGGGGAATGTGAGCGTGCTAGAATGCAAGATTTGTTGAGCAGGTTTAGGAGGCTAGGCTCCACTGAATGCACTGCTGAGAGTGGCTCATTAGGGTTGCTCGATAGAGGCTTTGGAAATCAAGATTCTAGATCGGAGAGAGATCGTAGAAGCTTGAGTTGGGAATTCAGAATCCGAATCCTTTTCCTATTGAAGGAGAGGATATTTATGGACTCCATGGTGGAGAACCTTGAGCGCGGGAACCTCCGACAGGTAGCAAATCGAGATTCACCAGCTGTTGACCGTTGGCGGTGGCCAACGGTGATAGTCGTCGCCTTGTGGTGGCGTGGAGACTGTCATTGGGTGTTGACTACGTTTGGTTTGGTGCCTTTGCGCTGATTAGCCGAGTGGCTTGGGAGGACAGCTGCGCCCCGGCCTACAGCGCTGACTTTTTCCTTATTGGCCAGCATTCTCTAGGCAAGCTTCGACCGCCTGCGGCTGTCTCAGTAGGCTGTAGCGGCACGCTGGTTGGTCGCTGCCTTGAAATGCCACGTGGACTGTGCATCTGGACCTATTGGATTTCAAGGGGATTCTGGACCTGCTGCTCGACTAGGCTAACATCCCTTTGACTAGGCCTTGCTTCTTCTGGCCCGCCTCCGAGTTGGACCCAACACTAAGTTTTTAACATCCTTTTGTAAAATATCTTTTGTAATTTTACAATCTATACGTAAAAGAAAATGTTTATTATATAACTCGTCTTGAAATTTTGATATGCATAAAGCAATAGATTTTGTATAAAGTTTCTGTGATTTTTTGATAATATCGAATTGGAATTATTTTGATCTGCATTTGTATCTAATAAGCCTAATAAGGCTTTTAGTTTTAGGTGATATTCATTGTTTATGACTAATATAATTTGATAATACAATTTTTAAAAATTTATCTTTGTTATTATTTGTAAATATTATTCATTCACTTATTCAGTTGTTATTGGTTGATACGTAGATGGTTAATCAGGTTGAGGTATAACTGTAATTGGGTTAGATTTTAATAATACCAATCTTGTAATGCATTATATTTTAATTGCAATCCTCCTTTTCTAATAAATTTAAAAATTTGTCCATAAGTGAGTTTATTCCATGTAATATCCCTACCGTCCGTAAGTTCAATGAGCTTAGTAAGGATGTGCTTGGCAAAAAGGGTTGGCAAGCCAGCAACAAACCGTTCTTTCTAGAAGGGTTCATTGCAGTCAGCATGCTGAAAGATGTGGGTTAAAAATAAATCTTTATACTATCAAAAATCTTGTAAGGTTAGATATTGTAAATTGGATAAAATAATCTTGGATCCTTGGAGTTCATCCTCAATATTGCCTAAAAAATGTTGACTACTTCTCACAATTAATATTTCTACAGCATTTTTTTGGTTAACAGTTTGGATTTCTCCGTTAGGTCCTTGTTGTTGAACCTGTCACGTATGGTTCATAATATAATCAAGAGCTACTTGTGTTATGGCATTATCCCACCAGAATTTTAAAATTCCAGTGAATCCAACAATAAGTGGAACACAAGCTTGATGTTCTGTTATTTGTTGCTGTGCTCTATAAGCAGCTGCATTGATGCCCATATCATGGAGTATGAAATTTTATATTTAAATTTACCATCTATTCTACTCATGGATGGAATCAATTTTATATGTTTTATCTGAAAATTGATATCTTTCTTCATATTAAATATCATGAGGAGTTGGTCTAAGATGATAATTTTTTATTGCTGAATACCTAGGAGAATTAGGAGTATTTCTCTTGTATTTAATTTTATCTATTTCTTGTTCTAGTTTTGGATATTCCTAAACTACTGGTTGATCTATTGTTTGTACAGTTTCAAAATTTGATTTATTTAAGGATGTACTGGACGATGATGATGGAGTTAATTCTTGTATTTTTTGAGTAAGTCGATCTAAAAGTACATTTGTTCTTTTTTGGGGTACCTGGAATTCTTCTCCTATTTTTAGATTGATAATTATTTTGTTCATAATTTTTTTAAATATCTTCTAAGGTTGCTTCACTTTTATTGTCTCGGTTTGAACCTTTCTTAAAATTCCCTTTTGGTAATATGTTGAGGTAGTTGGATAAGGTCAACCTGTCAATACGTTGGCAGAATAATTTCATTCTATTTTAATAATTTTTGTGTAAAAGTAATAGCATGTTCTATCTCTACTTGTTGCACAGTTGTTTGTTTGGGTGGAGTTTGAATAAGGCATTTAGAATTAAATTGCGTAGTTAACAATGTGAAATATATTTTGTATAAAATTAGAAAACCTCTACGATTTTCCTGTTGTGCCAATCTACTGTTTTGAATTACTTTCCCTAAACATACGTCTAAGTCGAGATGCAATTATCTAATTCATGCATTAATTAAAACAAAATCTGTTTACATAACTGGGAACATCTAATCGGGACCACCAAAATACAAGTTGACCAATGATAAACAAGGCTTACCAGCGATAGCTAAGTGTTGTGCAGATAGATTTTGCAATAATAAATGTAGAAATTAAATAAACTTGTCTCTCATACCAAAACGTGTTGGAGGTCTTTTGGAAGTGGCTGAATCTGTAGGGTCTCGTATTCACAGGATGAGAATTTGGGTGCAAGGGAATATGATGATCCTGGGGTCTTGGCGGTAGAAGTTGTGGGGGGAAAGCAAATACATCAGAAAATGTAGAAAGTAATTCCTGAGTAGAAGAAACATGTACCTTGACCTTTGTAGAACTAATGGTCGAGAAATGAAGTAGAAATCCTTGACCATTATGAAACCATCTATGTAAAGTCCTTCCTGAGATGTTTGCCAAGGAAGCCTGCTCAGCTGTGCAATGGAATTCCACTTTCTTTCCAAGGTGGGTGCAAAAAATTGTGAGTTTGGAGAAATCAAATAAGGAGGGACTGTATTGGCTTGGCCAATCAACCTCTATGACCATATCAGATCTGCCAAGCTGAACTAATCTGAAGTTGAATTCAAAGGATTGGCCATGCATTTTCCACGGAAAGCGGTTGCATTTGAAGTTAACAAATTATCTTATTGCCAATAGTAACTGTAACTTGCTGAGGATTTATATGAAGTGGCGCTGTGTTTTTGGAGCAAGCAAATCTGGGTCTAGAAAGCCGGGTACTCCCACTGTCTTTCAGGATGAGGGTGGGTTGTTTGTGTGTGAATCCCTTAATTTTGATTGTGTTGTTGGAAGAGTTTGCAAGAAAGTGCATTTATAGACGTTTCAGAAGGTCATTCAGCAGCGAGGTTTACATCCTAAATTGGGTGAGAGGCTCAAATATTCTTTTTTTTTTTTTTTTTTTGGGGGGGGGGGACAGACAACTTTTATCTGAGACAGCATATCTCCGTTAAGTATAATGATTGTTAAAAAGAGCAGGAAATGGGAGAAAAAGGCTTGACTCAGTCCAATCCAAATCAACCTGACATATGAAAATCAACGGAGTATACTTGTATGCCATGGTCGGCTCAAATTTTGTTGAGCCCTCTTGTTTATTCATTTTCTCTCCCAACTAGCCACAGTTTCATGTGTACTGTCCTTAAGTAGATGATACACTATGAAAATTTTTTTCTCCTCTTTTTCTTTTCTGGCAACTTCCAACAAAATTTCCTTGACTAAATGAGCAAAACTAAATGTTTACTGCCGGATATGAATAAATTAAAAATGGCTACAGGATTCGATATATCGGTATTTTAGGTTCAGAGCAATATACTTTTCTGATTTCTCTCTGTATTGGCTGTCTTAATGTTTCTTTGTTTGAATTTCAGTGTGGAATACAATGTCTCCTATGTGTACCATTCGCTGTTTGCATACTTCGACAGGGACAACATTGCTTTTAAAGGCTTTGCAAAGTAAGGAGAGACTGCATGAGTCTTCTTGAACCTCATAATTAATGAGTGCATTTTGTTCTCATAAGCTGAAACAATCTTCATATATGTAGGATTCTATCTCATGATTGAATAATTTTGTTCAAACTAGGTTTTTCAAGAAATCAAGTGAGGAAGAAAGGGAAGATGCTGAGAAGTTGATGAAATACCAGGTATTGGATGTTCCGATGCTTACTGATTACATTTTCAAAAGATCTCCTCTGTTCTTTGCTAGTGTACTTACTGAACATAGTTAACACTGCCACTTTGATTACCAGAACGTAAGAGGAGGAAGAGTAAAGCTATACTCTTTAGTGATGCCCCTGTCAGAATTCGTGCATGTTGAAAAAGGAGATGCATTATATGGTGAGTTTCATCTCTTTCACCCCAAGAAGACACATGGAAATAAAAAGCTGGAAATACATCTTTTATTCTTTGGTACTGGCATCTTTTGTCTAATATTCTTTTGCAATATGGAATCTATTTGTCTATGCACCTTGATACATGAATTTCTCTACTTTGCAATCACATTTGATCAAAATTCCAGATAGGCTCTCATTGATGTTGAATTGTTGTTTCAGCCATGGAACTGGCGCTATCCTTAGAGAAGCTCACTAATGAGAAACTACTGAAATTGCATGCTGTAAGTCCACCTCATTCTGGGATTGATCGAAAATGAGGGAAAACAGGGCAAAATAGTTCCTAATAAATTTTTTTCAAATAGCCTGGCTCATAAGGGTAAATACTATGGAATCTCTGATCAATAACATATTGTTGACAACAACTCATTATATTTCTGTCTGATTAAATTTGTTATTTACTCTACCAACAGGTGGCAGAGAAGAACAATGATACCCAGATGCAAGATTTCATTGAACGCGAATTTTTAACTGAGCAGGTACTTCCCGTTCTGACAACTTCTTTTTATCCTTTTCTTTTCCATTTTTCGGTTGGCTAATGTTTATTTTGACATGGTGCGTAGGTTGAAGCTATAAAAAAGATTGCAGAATACGTTACTCAACTGAGAATGGTTGGCAAGGGACACGGTATGAATCAATTTTGCATAATTTGTTGATGTCCCACTGTGTTTTTGTAGTCATCTCACAATAGTTCAGTATACTGGGAACTTGAATCTATACTCGGTATTCTTGCAGGAGTCTGGCATTTTGATCAAATGCTCCTTCATGAGGACGGTGAGGATGTACTCTAAGCTATTTGATGTTGTAACCCTCCGCTGTAAATTTAGTATCAATGCCCTGTTGCATGCTTCAGGTAGGACTGATTATTAGAATTGCTAGAGAATTATTACTGTCGTGCACCATGGGTAGTGTTGATGCTACCTTGAGGTATATTATTACTTTAGAATAAGTTCCACGTTAACAATTTCTCATGAACAATTTCTTGAGCGCATAAAACTGATATTCCAAAACGTGCTGTTGGGGTTCTATCTGGATACACACAACCTGACGCAACAAAACGAAATCCGAACCCACTGTTAAATATCAACCACCAAACTCGTGAGTACAAAATATATGATGATGCACTCAAACTTTATTTAACTCATCATTCATATATTTAATATTAGAGTTAGGATCATTATATAGAGAATATCCATCTTAAATTAATTAGGAAATAATATGATTCATTTTTTTAAGATAAAAATAAAATAAAATCTTTTCTAACAAAGAAAATTAAATCTCTTTTAATTGGGAATGTCCATGATATCCGTATCAATTATGCCGTAATCTTTATACGAATATCGCGTAACCTTCCGATAATTATCCGTTTGTTGTGGCACTTATAAGGAAGTGACCAAAACCTAACAAACTTTCCCCCACGACCTTATGGGGTATCCTTCGCCTTAACCGGCGACCGTCATTATTTGCCTTCGACAACTTCTCCTCCAATGGTATCCCGGTGTCGGCCTCCGCAAACTTTGATAGTATCCTTTTCTGCTCTTCCAATCCTGAAGTATTCCTACTCCCCTTTGGCTTCTCCTTTGTGGTAGAGCAGTTTTTTCTTACACTCCTCCTTGGCCTTCTCTTCCCATCACATTGACCAATACTCATATTGGTCACCTTGATGTTATCCTTGACAATCAAAACTTCCATCAAGTACTGGCTTGATTGCTTGCTTCCCTGTGCTACAAGTAAGGCACCTTTAGTGAGTTTTTACTTGCCTTTTTTGAACACTGTGTAAAAGCTTTATTCATCAAGCATCTCGGTTGAAATCACATTCAACTGCAAATTCGGGGCATGTTACACACCCTTTAACACGAGTTTCGTCCCATTACTTGTCTGCAGACTAACATTCTCGATGCCAACAACCCTCGACAAACCATCATTACCCATCTTCAATATTCCGTAGTCCCTAGGCGTATAGGTAGTGAAGAGGGACTTCCTTGATGTCGTATGATGTGAGGAACCACTATCCATCACCCAATTCATCTCCTGACTTAGAAAGCTTCGTATCTTCTCCGCGTAGACAACCAAAAGGTCTTTGCAAGAAATAATAGAGGCCCGATTATTTCTGTCATGATCCCTCCTCTTTTGACGCTTGCCTCCGCCCTCCTCCTGCTTTTTCTTGGAACAATCCCGTTTTATGGAATTCTTCTTACTACAATGAAAGTACTCTATGTCTTAAAATTTGGTCCGATTGTTGCTCTTCTTTGATTTACCGCCTCGATCCCTTAATCTCTTATGCCGCCAATTGCTAGTGGATGCCAAGAACCCCGACTCCTTCGACACCTCAATGCTTTTCCTTCACATTGACTCATTTATAAGTAAGAAAACAATAACCTCATCCTAGTTGATCATGTCTTTTCCAAATAGTACTGTCATGACAAAATAATCGTACCAGACCGGTAAAGAAGCTAGCAATATCTTCCTCCTTGATATTCTCATCAAGTGCCAACATTTGTATTAAAGTCCGATTGAATTCATCTAAGTGCTTCTCAAAAGTTTTTCAACAAATGAAGGCCATAAAAGTTCTTCACATGCAACCTCATCGTCAAAGATTTGGACTTTTCAAGTTTCATCCAGACTTCTGCTGAATTCGACATGCCAATGACTCCTTAAAGAGTATTATCCATGAAATACAATTTGATCGTGCAATTAGCAAGATCCCTTGTATCTTGCCACTCCTCATCATTTATCTTCTCCAAATTATCCTCCTTATTTCAAAGTGCTTATATTGCTTCTTCTTGGGTCAAAATATTTCTTACCATTTCTTGCCAAAGAATAAAACTATACTGCCCATTAAATTGCTCAATACAAAATGGTAAGTTTTATTAAATCGTAATTTTGCTATTTTTCTCTGAGGCTACTTGTTGGGTTCGACCCGAATATACACAATCCGGCGTAGCGGAATAAAACCCGAACTCTCCGTCAAACGTCAACTACCAAACTCGTGAGTACAAGAAACGTAATAATATACTCAAATTTTATTCAACTCATCAATCATACATTTAATATTAGATTTAAAATCCTTATATAAAGAACCTCCATTATAGGTTAATTAGAAAAAAATATGATATATTTTTCTACGGTAAAAATAAAATAATTTTTTTTTAATTAAAGGAAATCAAATATCTTCTAATTTAGAATGTCCATAATGTCTACGTCAATTATACCATAATCTTCATAAGAATATCGCGTGACCTTTTGATTTAGAGCTTTCTTGTATGCAGAATGTTACGACAAAATCAAGGGACAACACATTTTTGAAAGGGTATGAAAAACCTCCAAAAGTGCAAGAGAGAACAACAAAAGAACTTACTGTTGGGAAAAATGCCGGTCGGTCGGTTAACACGACCGAATAGGAATGCACAGAAACACACGATGTTAGAGAAAGAGGAGGAACATACAAATTCTTATGTGGAAACCCTCCACAAATCGAAGGGAAAAATCATGGGATACTTAGTCCACAACAAATTTCACTATGTGAAATTTTTGTTACAAAAACTCTGAGACAGAGTATCCGCTACACACTCGAGACAGAGTAAGAAAAACAACTCCAGAGTAAGGAAACTCTCACTTTGCTTTTATCTCTCTGTTTTTATTCTCTTCTTTATCTTATTGGTGATGCATTCCACTCTCTTTTCCTTTCACATATGTATGGACTTTGCCTGTCAAACTTGCATGTCCAGCATGCATATCTATATTGATTTCGCCCGGAGACAGACTACCCAATAGGCAAGTTACGTATGGAAAAACTTACTTCCAGCTCTACAACCTGCCACCAACTCTGTAAATTGCGAATCTGTCGGGAGAAGTTGACTTTTACAACCAATTGGGTGCCATCTCTAGAAGTTAACTTCTCTTTCTAAAAAAGTTGATTGAGCAGATATTACAGGTGACCAACTTTCGGCTTTACAGTTCCCAGGCGCTGACAAAGTCCTCGGATATTATCCCATGTTCGCAGGCGTTACTGCGCTGAGCAACCTTTGCCGTCATCTACACCTCAACTGTTTCTATACCGATAATACAAACCGATAAATTCCTGGCTTGCCACTTCAGCAAATTGGCCACTCTGAGATTTGCCCAACCGGTAAATGGTCACCTTGGCTCCAACCGGTCATTTTGTCCAACTGGTCATTTCTGCCCAACTAGCCAATTTGCTGCAACCGACCATTTCCGTGCAATTGGCAAATCCTACCAATTTTGCCCCAACCTGGCAAAATGGCGCAACCGGCCATTTTGCCCCAACCTGCCAATTTTGCATAACGTGTGCCTTCTTCAGCCGGTCAATTATCAGTTGACCGGATTTCATTCTCAGTCGATCAATCTTCTATTGATCGGCTATTTTGCTTTCCTGCAACTTTTCTCATACGATTAACGGAATGTTGACCGGCCACTTTCTTTTAACCGGTCAACCTTTGTTGACTGGCCTCTTCCTTACCCGACCGGTCAATAGCCACAAACTTTTGTATGAATCTTCCGATGACAAATCCGTTTGTTGAGTCGCTCATAAAAGAATGACCAAATCCAACACTTATTATCAATTTCAGATGAGTAACAGTGGGCAAAAAATTGAGCAAATTTCAAACTCTGCACCCAGTACACCTGCAGTTTATTTCATTCATAGCTGCTGCTGGATTAAGATGATTTGATTAGGTAGGAAACCTATTACCGAAAACATTTTGCAATATATCTCTCTTTTGAATAGCAAGAAAGGTTTCACTGCATACTTATCTTAAAACATGCAAATGGTTTTTCAGCAATTGCATGCCATGCGCTACTTAAGGGGCATTTTGTTGAGGTTTTTTTTTTTTTATTTGGAACTCAGCAAAACATATATGCAATGATGGTCTCCTCTGCTTGACTTCTATTTTGGAAAAATCAGAATTGCTGTTACAATATAATTCAAGAAGAAACCTCTTCAAGTTTTATTTGAGAAAAATGAGGATTGGAGTCATAATATAATACAAAAGGAAATGTTAACGAGGAAGCTGAAGCTCTGAGTTTCATTGCGTTACTCCAGAGAAGAGAAACCAAAAAGAAGATGGAGATTTAGGAAGGGAGAGACACCAATTCACTAGCATAGTGGCCACTAGAGTCACATTGTTGTTAGTACTGTTTGTTAGGTTTCGGGTCACTGTCTTTTGAATTTTATACTCATTTGGTATATATTGTTCGGTAGTAAGCCCGAAACTACATGAATCTTGGCATGATCGGAGAAAATTATCGAGTGGTGTATGACAGGTGCTTAAAACAAGTATGTGCGTTGTTTGTTCATAATAGAAGCACTTGATACACGCTTGAGCGGCTAACATGCTTGTGTGCCGTTTGTACAATGAATTCATGCATGATGCGTATCTGATGGGCCCTTATGCATCATTTATGATATAAAAGCGTCTTAACGCAATTTTAAGGTATCCACTGTAGTTTCTTTGAGTTGTTAAGTGCTGTTATTGTGAAAAAAAGAAAGGAAAAAATGAAAAATTGAGAAGAGAAAGATTTATTTATTCGTTTAAATCTTGAATTGTATCCCATTTTTTACTGACCCTGGGTTATTGTTTTTATCGATGCAAAAGACATTTTATTAGTCTTTTTTTTTTTAATTTTATATTCTATATTATTTGGGTTTATTACTACAATATGATGTGCCCTTATATTTGTTGGAGATTTTTGTAAGTGGAACTCACCGTTAATGGATATATTTTGTGGACTCACAATCCTATAATTTTTTTTCATTTCTAAATGAATTTTTCACGTAAAATTTTTATTTTATTATTTATAATTGTTTTTTTTATTGTATATTATTGTCACTTCTTCATGCATTCAAACAAAGAATTCTAAAATTGTTATTGTTTATTATATATTAGTTCTCGGCTTTATGAGCAAAGTTTGACATCTAGAATCCAACACCATTGCCATTGACGACTTTTGAAAAAGTTGCGGTGGCCCATTGAGGCTCCTTTTCCCTTCCTCTACCATATCCTCCCACCCAACGTTCCTCGCAACCCCTTGTGAATGCAAGATCAAATCTGGCTTTGTTGCCACTGGCTATGGAGGCCATACCTTGCCTTATCAAAGGAGGTTGCAAACTCAAGCTGCTTCGGGGTGGTTAAATATGCTCTTCCTATCTTTGAGCCTCCCTAATCGAACCTTCCTAAGTGTCATATTGTCGAATTATTTTTTTGTTTTCACTGAAGGAAAAAGTAAAACCAGCACAAAAATTGGCGGCTGAGTTGAATTGCCAGTAGTGCATTACAAGAAACAACGCGATTTTCAAGGAAGAATCGAACTGTCACTCTGATTTTCTGTCCTTAGATTGAAGTGAACAAAGGTGGAGACTATTAAACCACAGCTCTCAAACAATGGAATTTCTTGGTTCTTGTTGATCCAGTTTTGATTTGATCCTTTTGTTACAATCCATTTTCATTCTTCTCATCCCAAAATGGAAAACAGACAAGACAGGTTCATGGCAGCCAGTCAAGCTGGGTTGAAGCAGAGTTGCCAGTGACGTCTTTATTTCGTGTGATGGGTATTACTGGTACAAGAAGAATGAATCATCTCCCACATCACTTGTATATCACCATATCCAGCACACAAGTTTATGTCTTCATAAAGACTAACCAGTAAAATTAAATAATGAACGTAAGAGTTCTTGGAGCCTTATGATACATTTGATTCTAAAGAAAGGCCATTTCATTTTATAGTTTATTCTATGACCTTTTTTAACCCTTTTTTGAGGGATAAGTAAAAAAAAAATCCACTGCAATCACTCTTTCTTGTTTGCGCTTTTGTGAGAATAGCTACAAGAGACAATTTCTAGAAGTTATGCTTCGATTATCTCCATCACCACTGCCCTTATTTGTCAGGGAATCAACACTGCACAATCGCCAGTCGTTATTGCAAAACATAACAGAAAGATAGCTCTGTCCCCTCCCCCCCTCCCGAAAAAATATCACGCACTAAGCATGCGAATAGAGCCAGAATGACTTTTTTCTTCAAGTGAATTGCATAATAGCTTTTTATGCCACATTACCACCATATTTATAGTAGGGGCTAGCTGTTCTATTACTCCTCACCCTGTTAGAGATAGAACCGTTCCATGCCTAGGCTCACCCTATGAGGAGGAAAACTACTAGCAAAAATATACCAGATGAAGGATAACCATGGCTGTCCTAAATTGAAAGTTATTGATACGTGCGAAGCAAGCGGCCAACCAGTTGCTGAGAACAGGAAGAAAATCGGGGAAGGGGGAGTACTGACAGAGGGAATTGAGAGGGAGATTGGGAAAGTTAGCAGTCGAGACAGAGACAGGGGAAGAGAAAGTCGAGGGAGAGCTGAGTTGAGGAAACTGAAAATTTACATCTCCCGTCTACAATAACTGCACTATACAATAAAAGGAACGGTGGCACATAACCACTCTGTCTAGTCGTCAGCCTAACAAATTATCCAATAGAAGAGTGTGCTTGAAACTGAAATTGAAACAAAAGAGCATAACAAATACCCGGATAACAGATTGAGAGGGGGAAAACTAATCGACAGAAACAGAACATAGAAAAATTAAACATAATCATGAAATTTTTGAGGAATATGCCTACGATTAGCAGTGATCTGGTTCCGTGGGGCCGTCAAGGGAGCGTTGAGGATGCCCATAATAGTTACCATTGGTCTTGTTTCTTAAGTGCGAGAAAAGATCGAGGATGCATCCAACTGGGAAAGGCAAAGAGGTTTTGGACAAGAGGTAGCCCCTTAACATTTCCATCTTCAAGTAGCACCACTTCCATCCTTACTTCTCCCTTTATGTTCCCACCTATCTGATTAATATACTAATTCTTTTGGTGCGGAGAAAGCAAATTTTATACAGGAAGAACACCAGAAAGCGTCTCACAAAGTAGAAAGCAGCATACATTAGGACAGAAAGCCTTAATATACTCAAGTAATATTTAAAACCAAAAAAAATATTTAGTAGGAAGTACTTTCTAACCCCTCAATGATAAGAAACTAGGGAATAAGAAAAAACTCGGGATAATTATTTTTCTACCAAATAAATATCAAAAACAGAGTGAATTGATTGTCTTTAGATGAAAGTATTGATACTGATTTGTTCAACAAGTTATTTCAATTCAGATTTTTATTTATAAGAATTTCTTTGGTGTGATGGTGGAATTTGAATCTTACCAATCTAGTATTTACTAAGAATTGTATTAATAATTTTGTAATAAATTTGAATCTTACCAACCTAGTATTTACTAAGAATTGTATTAATAATCCTGTAATGAATCAAACTTTCTTAATCTTTATCAATAATTTTAATGGGTTATTTTACTTATCCATTCCATGTATTATTTTGGTCACGGCATGGACGTACGAAGAGAAGGCGTAAAGTTAATCGTAAAAGGGCCTGCAAATAACATATTTGTGATATGTGCTCGATGGTCACACAATAAATGTAAAAACAGCACAGGAAAATAGTAACTGAACAGGTGCAGTGAACAGGTACTGTAACAAACAGGAAAATAGTAACAAATAGAAGGTAAACGTGGGGAAACATGTGGTTCGGGTATTGTGTCGGCCAGTGTTACCAATGGCAATTTACTGGGTCCCGTCCATTCAGTGAGTGAGTTTTGGCGAGTGTAACGAGTATGTGACATTACCGTCCTCATTAAAATAACCTTGTCCTCAATGTTAAACAACGGAAAATTTTGGGGTGAAAGGCCTTGATGAGATAATAAGCTTCTCAGCAAAGTTGCTTGTTCGGGGAATTCAGCAACTCGAGTAGAAGAAAGTTGTCCTTTCTGCTTCAGATCTGAAAGCACAATGTGCCTCTCCATTGCTGTCCTAAAGGGATGACCCAATTCAAAGATTACCACTCCCAGGCTGTACAAATCAGCCTTCTCATCAATCTCTGGCTATCCTTGCTCAATCTCAGGTGTTGTGTAAAAATATGTTCCAATTTGGCCTGTACCAGCAATTGAAACACCTAGTACGTCTGAAAGAAAAGCAGAATCCTAATCTGGTTGTTCAAACTTTAAGAATTTGGCAAGGCCAAAACCATCGATCTTAATATCATTTTGAGTATCAAAGAAAATGTTATTGGGTGTCAATTCACGATGGATAATTCCTTGCCCATGTATGTGTGCTAAACCTTAAACAATTTGATGAAACAAATGCCAGGTAAAGTCCTTGTCAAAATAGTTGTATGATTCGAAGAGTTGACGAAGAGTCCTAGGGCAATATTCCATTTGGATATACAGATACGTTGATTCAGCTATGATGTCATTCCCCACATCTGACGAGCTCCTGCCCTTACGACTAAAGCTCAAGCTCACTGTAGTTCTTGAATCCCAAGTGCTGCCCTCAAGAAATCCAGCAACATTAGTTTCAAACCAGGCCTGATAGTAACAGACAACATGTTGATGCTGCAAACGAAAAATGGGTGCCACTTCCCGCAATATTCGGTCATCATAAACAATAGAGTCAATTGCTCCCACTAGAGTTGCATAACCTGCATGGTAGGTTGGAAACTCATGGAAAAGCTTCCTTGCTACAAACATAGGAAAATGAGCAACGAAACCCAAGACAAGCAATATGGCGCTAGAGGATGGGCTCTCTCCCTCTGCTAGATCTATGGCACTACTCCCATACAACACAAAGGCACAAGAAACTGATTCATAAGGCTCAGTTGCAGAGGCTGCAGTAAGAAGCTCCATCACTGTTGCAGATGTTTGCCCATTTTCATTTGCCATTGAAGCAAGAACATCAATCGGAAGTCCACGAGCGTCATCAGGTAATGATTTACAGTTGGCACTAGCCACCTTGGATTCTCCACCAGCCATGGTCAATGAATTCAACTGATTACTAGCAGGTGGAACACATGCGAGGGGTGATATCGTTCTGTTCACAAGACGCGAAACACTATATAGTTTACTCTGTAGCCGAAGATGATCCTCCACAAGCATCAATATCACAATGGCATTCTCTACCAAGACCACAGAAAGCTGCGTAGCATTTTCAGCTCCTGCCTTCGTATTTCTCGGTGAGGAACACTCAGTAGCAACACCAGCAGCTGCCGCAGCAATAACTTCAGTATGAACTTGAAGTTCCCTAGCTGCAAAATCTAACAAACTGCCCAGAATCCTTTTTTTTAATATAGGCAGTGACTCCTCACGTCTTCCTTGAAATAAGAATATCTGCTGTGCCGATAGTTACTTCATCTGGTAACATGCCGTGACTAGGGCAGGTATCATTATACAGGGTTGAATTAAAGTGGAGCTCGTAAGCCAGGGCTGGAAGACCTCAAGTTGACACCCGAACTCATAGCAAGCCCAGGTCAAACAGCGGTCACTACTAGGAAGGAATGAATGATCGTAACACATGGCAGCCTGTTTCGGAAGTTGACTGCATGCTGCACCAGATTTCTCTGTCAGATGAGGTAGGGCCCTTTGTGTGTAGCGATGGGCGTCGAAACTTCTTGATTCCAGAAGGAACTTCTAGAGGCACAAACACCTAAGGGCAATATAGAACTAGGCATTTCTATTGTCTGGGACCGCGACCAAAACAACAAGATAAGTCCAAGAAGTGTCATCAAATATTTTTCAGTCACGAATTATTGGTTTTCTTGTCTATTATTCCAGTCATGAACGTAAACTTTCCAACCGAGGTGATTTTGCTCGATCACTCCTGCCTTCTCAATTTGCCCATGTGGCTTGGCTCCAAAATCCAAAGGTAGGGCATCATACCAACTTGCATTCAAGTCTCTAACTCCAGCATCCACAATGAAGTTAAGAGCAGGATTGTCAGTGCCAACGAATGCAAAAATGTAGGTGTGTGGCGCCACACCCCCGAGGACCACAACAGTAAGGTCACATTTACAAAATATATTTGCAAATTTGATGAAGGCTAATGGGTAAGGATGACTATGATAGACGCAAGTAGTGATCAATGACGGAGTGTGAATAATTGGGAAAATTGTGGACGATCCTGATTGTTTGATTTGGTTTAGTGATGGTAGGATTTCATTCTTGGATTGTGAAATTTGTGGTTTAGTGGACGTATCTGTGGTGATTGGAGTTTCTAGAAGAGTTGGATCGTCTTGAGACAAGGGGTGACCAATTTCAGTAATTGATGTTTGAATTGGTTCAGTGGTGGAAGTGTTAGAGGTGTTACCGGCTGTAGGTGGCGATTCTGTTGGATATGCTCGAGGCTGTTCTAGGTCAATTTGGTTCAAGGAAGGAAGAATGTCCACGTGGGAGTGTCGAATTTGTGTGGTGGTAGAAACGAAGGGAGCAGTTCAAGCAGTAGGTGGTTGTACGGACGAGATGAAGGAAACAATTTCCGGTTGAAGTAAGGGAAGATAAAGAACGGTGGTGGCATCTGGTGGAGTTGGTGACGTTTTGAGAAAGGTTGGGGTTGAAGTTTGCTTGTTGCGATTGGGAAGCAGTGGTGGAGGATAAACAATAACAGATGAAGAAGCCACAAGTGAGGGAGGATTTACTATCCAATTTTGCTCGATTCGGTTGAGCGATCGATTGATTTCAGCAAGGGAGTGATGGATTTGTGTTGTAGTGGAGGCGGTAGTGGCGATTTGCTCTGCATGTTGTCGAATGATCGTCGTTTGCTGGTGGACGGTCACGGCAACACTCTTCAGCTATTGCAACAGCCGTGCAATAGCAATTTCGAGCCCTGTAGTGCTTGTTCTTCGGCCATCGTCTCCTTTGCTTTTGTCTCAATGAGAGCACCATTTGATACATGCTTCAGGGTCGCACGATGAATATCGTCGGCAAAGTGTGGCGAGAATTGAGGGAAGAAGAGCTCTGGCAGAGGAGAAGAGGGAAAACAGCAAGAAAAGAGCACACGCGAGAGAGAGAGAGAGATAGAAGTGAAGAGAAGGAGAGAACGAGGGTAGAGAAACACAGAGACAGATAGGGAGAGAGAGAGACAGCGGGAAAGGGAAAATTACTTCTTGCTCTTTTTTTTTGAACCCCCAATGCTTTATACAGTAATGGCTCTTATGCAGCAAACAGAAACACTAACTGAATGTAAAAACAGCACAGGAAAATAGTAACTAAATAGGTGTAGTGAACGGGTACTGTAGCAAATAGAAAAATAGTAACAAACAGAAGGTAAACATGTAGAAACATGTGGTTCAGGTATTGTGCCGGCCGGTGCTGCCAAGGGTGATTTGTTGGGTCCCGTTCATTCAGTGAGTGAGTTTTGGAGAGTGTAACGACGAGTACGTAACAATTTGCCAGTTTAGAAGGATACAGTACACAGGACTACACAGTGACGCAGTAAATGCACTCACATGGCCATTAATTTAACGCCGCACAATTTCAAACGGGGGGCAGGATAGTTGGCTTTGGAGTTTTCCTCCTTTCCCACTCAAACCCCCGTCTGAATGATTCCGACCAGGTGTAGTGGATTTTGGTTTATTGATTATCACCTTCGTGGTTTAATATGCAAACTAAATCGATCTTTTATGTTTTGGTCAACCACATTATATATACACTATATTAACTTATTAGTGGTCAGTTAGAGATGAAAGAAGTCAAGCCACACATCCAAAAGGATATTAGACAGTCACATATTTGATATTAGTTGGCTATTATTTAGTTTATTTATTCAGGGATATATAAATTGACTACTCTCTCTTATGGTAGATTTATTAGTTGGTGAATAATGGTTGGATGATCTTTTGTCTCATAACACATTATTCATGAATATTTTATTCATCATTATATGGCAACACAGTTTATTGAAGACCCGAGCACATCACCATAGTAGATTCTGCACAGGACCAGCTCGATGGACTATGCAAGAGTGGAAGCAACCACAACAGTGGGCTCCAAGAGCTCAGTGTAGGAGGTCAATTCGAATACACATAATCTGACATAGTAGAATAAAATTCAAACCCTTAATCGACTATTAACCACCAAAATTATGAGAACAAAAAATATAACAATGCACAACGTTTTTAACATGAAAAATCCTTTGGTCAGTCAAGAAAAAAATTACAGAATAAATTCTAAATATATCAATTATAAAAGTGCCAGTTATAAAAATATCTTTCAAAATTCCTTCACTATAAATCTGAGTGAGTAATGGGTGATTATAACCACTATTAATACACTCAACAATTTAAAAGAGAAACACAATGAAAAATAAGAACAATCAAATGAAAATATGTTATGAAAATCACCTCCAAAATAACGTATCCTATTTTGGCGAAAAATAAAACTCTAATCGGATATCAATCAGATATCGAACATCTTCATTTTCTCTCTTCTTCTCTCATCTCTCTTTATGCGGCTCTCCTCATGTGAGAATGATTTCGAAATAACCCTAAAATCGCGTTCACGTGATTTTATAACCTAGGTCACGCTTGAGCATTCGGTAGGTATGCCTCGAGCACAGATGACTCTGGAATCGGTGCTCAAGCTCTATTCGAGTAAGTCTCAAGCGCGAATGTGTCAGTAGCAAATTGGAATTCACCCTCGAATGAGACGCGAGTGCGGGCTGCCTCCAGGCTGCTTGTCATGTGCACGAGCACCTCGATTCTCGCACGAACATTACACGATCATCTAATAACCATTCATTTATTACGGTACTAATAAGGGAGTGATTAAAACTCAACACTCAACCCCCAGCATATGCATAAGGAGAATCCACAACAAGGGAAGTGGGCTTAGAAGAAGTATTTACTAGTAGAATAGTTGCGGCCTCAATCTCCCTACTGTTGGCGCAGAATGAGCGAACAAACGACTACGCACAGAATTACTTATCGGAGCAGAGTGGACAGACGGTCACTATGCATAGTATCACACACATACACAACGAAGTGAAAGATGAAGAAGAAGAATAGAACACACAATATTTTATATGAAAAATCCTTCTCAATTAAGAAAAAAATTACGATACACTAAGTCTACAAAATGATGATCCACTATATAAAATTGGTTACAAAAACACACGGCTACACAAATCCAAGAGGTGAAAATGAAGAATAGATCACAACTATATAAAGAACTCACATTTTGTATTTTACTCACTATTCTCTCTTTTCTTCCACTCTTTCTCTCCTCTTTTTCATACATTTTTTTTTTGATGCTACTCACACAAAACTTAAGTATAATATATATATATATATATATATATACTCAGCAAAATAAGCAGCCACCAACTCAGCATGGTGGCTGCGTGCATAGTTTTTAAAATCTGTAAAGGTGGTGCATGCTCTATCTTGCAGCAGGCAGCATGCATATCCTGTAAATTCACTTGTTGTCTTCTTAAGAATGCCGTTTTCTAACTGCCCAATCAAAAAAGTCAATTGTATGCCACTTCAAAAGACAACTTGTTCAGTACATCTATTTTCAGTCGGTTAACACTCCATTGACCGTCTTCTTCACTTGGTCAGCTAATGCCTATGTTGACTGTCTTCTTTACTTGAACGGTCAATACCCGCGTTGACTGTTTTTTTCTTATCTGTCTAAAACTTTCAGTCAACAAGTTGATGGGAATTCCTTGTGCAAAGTCCGCGGACATTTAGCGCACAAGTCTACGGACTTCAATAGCACACAAGTCCTCGTACTCCGTCCAAGTCCTCCAGTCGACAGGACTTCCACACGAGAGTAACCCCCAACACCTACTACAGGAATCCCTTGAAGAATTACAAAGACCCTAGTTAGACATCGTCTCTATAGAGTCATCCACGGACTCCACCTAATATCGACATTTTCCTCTTCCTTGAAAAAGGGAGAGGAGGAGCCATTGGGGTAGCAACTAAAGTGGTGGCACTACCTGCTCTAGCATGCCGAGCTGTTTTCTATCAAGAAATTATTAAAATTTGATCACTCTTTTATAGGTGTCACAATAAACAGATAATTATCGAAAGATTATATAATATTTGTATGAGGATTCCAGTGGCAATCTGCATAAGGACTTATCCTCTAGCAATAATAGTTATCTAAAACATGAGTTGTTCAAGTGATCCAATTGATCTCGAAGATTCCATTCACTAAGAAAGCGATGATCCTCTATTTCTTAACAAAATTGGGATTGTCACATCCAACTAAGGCCCCCTTTCAAAATGTAATGGAGATGCCGGCTCCCTCTTGTGAAAACTCTACTCTCGCAATAATGGCAAGGGCAATGCCAACTATTGTGCTGTCAGGAAAAACAGGCATAATGCAATTATATGTTATTATAATTTAATAAAGAAGAGGGTAATAAATGTAAAAATAATAAAATAAGGGATATTATTTATATAAAAAAATATGAAAAGTAATGCGTTCTGTATTCAAATTTTGAACAGATTCGAATCAAATAATTTATTAAATTTTGATCTCCGTTATCTGAACTTTGAGTCTTGCACAACACAATTTTAAACAGGAGGTCAGGTGATGGTAGGATTTAATCCCACTAAAAATACTCCGACGTTCAAGTCAATAATCGACCTTCCGAGAATAGAAGGTGGATACAAGAGATGTAGAAATGAATGCAGGGAGTGTGTTTCCAAGTGGGATAGTGTATTTATAGAGAGAGTGGCTTAGTTATGGCTTGTGAAGAGTAGATTCTCTAAGTAATGAGTTCATTGAGAACTAATAGTAGAAAGAGAGAGCGTTGGGATGCTTGAGTATATGAGAATTTCTGAGAGTTTTATAATTGATTGAGAGCTTTTGTAGGTAAGAGAAGGCGTGATTGAAAGCGTGCCTTTGAAGGGATCTTCTATGATCTTTTATTACCATGGCCCTATGCTGCCTTCCTTATACAGAGTGGCTTGATACCCACGCTCTGTTGGGGATCGTTGTCTTTCCTGTGTAAGCTTGAGCATCTTTCTAATTGTAACGGGCAAAGAGCCTAATCGCTTTCCTTCTGCGTTTTGTAATTGTTAGGATTTTCTACAGACCGTACGTAGATTTTAGCGCCTTCCTCCCAGGATATACTTTGATTTTGAAAATGACTGTTACAATGAAGTTTACCTTCTTTAGAGATACGAAAAATTAGGGTAGATAACCGTTGTGGCTCAGAGATGGACACGTGGGCCAATTCAGACTTGGGTTGCGTGCGTCCTGGGCCTTAGTCGGTCTACTAGCCGTTTTTCCAGTCAACGGAAGCGTTGATCATCCCGGGCTCTGATGGGCTGTCTTAATTTTGGACCTCTGTCAGCCCACTTGCTCTTCATCTGGTCAACAACAGTGTTGACCGTCTAAACAAAAATGGGCCGTTGAGAATTTGTGTTGTTTCCTCTCTTGTGGGCCAGCCCGTTACTAGCGTCCTTATCACTTGCCCCTATGCTAGTGGTCCGGGACTTTGACCTCAGCATGTTCACTATGGGACGTGCTTAGTTGGGTGACTTGTCTGAGACAGCTTGATGAGGAAATTAGTAGTGGCTCTTGGTCTGTTGATCGCGTTGCTTGCGACTGTTAACCGTAATGCCAAAATTTGGGGTACTGAGTTGTAGGAAGCATTGACAAAATTCGTTGACCGTCCTGGTAAGAATTCGGAGAACTAAGCATTGACCGTCAAGGTCTTATTACTCGAAGATTGGCCCTTAACTCTCAAGGAATTACTTTTATACATGAGTATGTCTTAGCGATTTGTACCATCATAGTGCATGGCTCTACCTAGACTCTAGGCGGCTAACTTTTGGTCAGAGTACTTTGCTTCTACTTTGTTGACTGTTGTAGACTGATCACGTTGTCTCTTGTTGGAGGAGGTTGTCACGTGTATTGTTTAAACCCCCTAAGGTTTAGAATCAAACAGCGAACAGTCACTTAGATAACCAAAGTTTAATTCGACCACTTATAAGCCACCTGGATGACCAAGGTTTAATTAGACCGCTTACAGGTCATCTAGATAATCAGTGTTTAATTCGACCGTTTATGGGCCGTTTGGATTACCAGAGTTTAATTGCGAACGGGCAAAAACTCGCTCGACTTAGGAGTAGTATAGATTGTTTATTTAGTGTATTTTGTAAGCAAGCATTTATATGGAAAAGAAAGAAAAGAAAAGCCTGGCATAATACAAATGAAAAAAGAAACTTTCTTTTATTAATTGCAATGAATGTTACAAGCATGCATCATGTCATACAGATGACCTACCTGGGCATTCACTGGAAGTAATGTTTTAGATGGACTGTGTTCCACATCCGTAGGACCAATTTGCCGTTTTGGGTTCGTAACTTATATATCCCATTCCGCAGAACGGTTGATATTAGGAACAAGTCTTCCCAATTCAGACTAAGCTTGTTCTGGTTGGTTGTCTTGCCCATAACCTCTATACTTTAGAAGACCAAATTTCCAACTTCGAAGGAGGGCTCCCTGAACGGAGGATTAGCCTCTTGGAAGAATGACAAGCTTGCACTCATAGGGGAATAGTTGGCAGCAATTGCGTATTTTTTTGAACCGTCTCTAGCTTTTGGGATTCTTTAGCTATCTTTATGGTGTGATCCGTAGAATTGCACCTACTACTTGAGCAATGTGGAATCTTAGATAGGACATCTTGAAAAAATTTGTTGGATGGAGCTATTGGGTTGCGCTGCATGCACATACTAGGTCCAAGTTTGTTGTGTCAATCCGGCTTGAGCTGACTATTCCCTGGGCTATGCGAAAATTCTGTTGGGCCTTGTGATTTTCCTTGTGGGCTAATAGCTGGGTCGGCCCAACTATTATCGGACCCTTCACAATGTGCCATTTTTAGGTGCTTGTTGCCTTCAAAATTTTTACAATTACATATTTTTATATTTATCATGAACAATTATTTACAGTTTATTAATTAATTTAATTTTAAAAAATATTTAAATATATTTAGAATGTTTTATAGTGATCTTCCAAAGGAAAAGATATGTGTCGCTATCAGTAAGTGGTATAATATGAGTTTTTGGATAAATTTTTCAAACTCCATCATCGCTAAAATGAGAAATTTTTTAATATATATATATATATATATTAAATAAATTATATAAAAATAATTATTAGGTATGCATAATTTGAGAAGAAAATAATGTTAAATTTATAACAAATATGCCTCAATTATTGAAATACTAGGTCGCTTAAAACTGAGATAATTGAGAATTAGGTGGCAGAAGAATTTCGGTAAAGAGCAAATGGAAGAAAATGGAGATATTCATAGATATTCAGTGGGAGAGGTATTTTAATGATTAACAAATTATTTATTTATTACATATCTGACCGTTGTTTGTGCTGCGATCGGATAACCGTTGTTTATATATATATATATATATATGGGCCAGTATGAAATGATACGTGGGCCACCAGACGGCGGCTCGGCACTATCTATAGTAGTGGGCCACGATATTTATCCTTTAACAGTTGGATATTTGAATATTTTAAAAAAATATAGTATGAAATCTTTTGTTATTTTTTGAAATATTAAAAAATCTAGATATTCATAGTATGATAAAAATAAAAATATTATTTATGTAAATTCTGGCCTTCAAATTAAAATTCAAAATTAAAAAAAAATGAATAACAAAAGCTGCTATACATCACCGTAAGGGGGAACAGGTGATTAAATGGAGTTGCCTTTTAAATTTCTAATTCATCTCTTTTACGTTTTCAATTTTCTTTGATTTTCATTTGAGAAACAGGTTGAAGGTCATTTTTCACATTTCAAGTAATAGTCACCTTGACGCAAGCATTTGTATTTCAAGAACTTCGGAAATTGAATACCCAGAAGTAGACAACTGGAGTGCCACAATATACATGCTTCCCATCACTCAACAGGATGTTCTCATCAGTTTGTAGAACTAGATGGCTCCAAATTATCCCACTATTCTTTTATTATTATTACGAAAGAGAATTTAACATTATAAAAATAATTTATAATTCGCGACGAGAATATTATCAATACTCGTTTATACAAAGAAAATAAGAATTAAAACAAAAGGATAGTCACTTTGTTGTTATGCCCATGTTTGCATAAATAGTGGATAGGAATAATCTTTATATCAAAATTACGGATTAAAACCAATTTGAAAACTCAATTGGCATTTGTTTTAAACAAAAATCTCATTTAGAATAACGCATATAATCTCTCTACTAACCTTTGTAGACTTGGTGTTCATAGCCAGCCACCCCTCTTACTCCACCTGGATGACGATCTATCATATTTAAGAAACCATCAGAGGATAATAGCAAATTCCATAGGATTTAAGTCATAATGATTAAATTAGGCAACCCCTGCACTAGGAAACTGAACTCAAGCTTTTTGGCCAAAAATGGATGTTTGTTATTCATTAAAAAAAGAAAAAAGTTTTTAGGGATCTTTTTAAACAATATGGGACGGTAGAATTGTTTCTATCAAATAAGCTGTAAAGACGGTTACGATTGAGAGATAATTTAAATTCTAGACGCTGAAAAATGGGAGACGTCAGTTAATACAACTCAACGTGAACGTAGAAAAATTTCTTATGGAGGTGATAATTTTGTGAGAGGAAAGAAATGGTGTGGTGAAACTAGATACACAAATCTGGAACGAAGACCAGTTGAGCCCACAGACCATTAGTTTAAGGAAGACCGACTGATTATGATCAGAAATCAGAAAAGGCAGAAACCGAGAGTTGATGAGAATCTTGGCTTGAACCAACAAGCCCGCCTGCACACCGCCATTAAAGACTGACTTGCGCAAAGGGAGAAGCAAAGCAGTGCAATTGAACACACGTGTGGACAAGCAAAGACTGACTGGCACTAGTCCCGAAGGGGAAAAAAACTCTCAAATCTCACCTGCATGCCTACACGTGTGGGGTGAGGGAACCCATGCGTCAATGCCCAATAGAACTTAGGCTTACAAAATGCAGGCTAAACACACAAGGGCGGCACATTGTAAAAGAACTCCCACATTGTAGTGGACCTGAAAAGGATAACATGTATACAATCTTAGCTGGAAAGGCAAAATAAACTACCAATTTATCACAACAAATGGATTCAGATGCAGTGTTTCCAAACAAGCATAGTCCTGAAAAGAAAGACAAAAGGGAGACTTACACAAAGGATGAAGCAAGAGGTGGTGAGTAACACAATGGAAGAAACCAAGCGGCAGAGAGGATGGGAGATTGTAGTCCTGAATTTCTCCCTTTCTTTTAAAACATCAACCCCAAAACAAATGTTAACAAACAAATGTATTCCTTCAAACATGTGGAAAAGTGGGTCACCTACAAGATGCAGAACTCATGCAGCATCATCAGCACTGACAAAAAGGCACAGCTGAGAATGTCATTCTATCATGTTGACATCAGAGGAAATACCCATACAGGCCAAAAATTGGCCGAATCATTGTCCATCGTCCATTCGTAGGAGCAAAGGTGCAGATCAATGCAAAATGGCCTCGCCGTTTTTTTCAAGGAGAGCAGGAGCGGGGCTCTGATAGGAAGCACGTAATGACAACTCAAAGCCACAGAATTAGTGGATGCATTAAACTAGAACAGTTTCACATGGCAATGGGAGACCACCACTACAGTGGCAACAATCAATGTTTGTATCAAATAAGGATCTTTGCCATTTTGACAAAATGCTTTCTGGAAGTTTGTAAAGACAAACTTACAGCTGCGACACACTAAATGCAGGGCCTAGACTCTTCTAACACCGATAGCCTTTTACACCAAAAGTAAAAGGTCAAAACAACAGACACGGCAGTACCCCTCACCTTATGAAACCTGACTAATCATCCCTTGAGTCCAGATTGCAGTGTCCTTCAGCTGCTCATCGGCAGATTCAAGGCACTCACTTATAAACTCAACATGGAAAGTACAATCTTTGAAGAGCATTCTAGTATTTGGGCCAAGCGCATCTGCAAGATCACCCAAAACCGCAATTGCAGCTTTCGTCACGCCCTCATCTCTGCTGCAAATCACAAACAACATGACATCAGACAAGATATACAAGCGATAGAAATACACTGGAAGGGGAGGAGAAAAGTATATTATACCTTTGCTTGTCCCTAAAGACAAATTCTAAAAACTGCACCAGATGTGAAGCATGGGGAATCATCAACTCAGGCTTAGAGCCCTTGAATCCCTGAAAAATACCAGAATAAGCTTCAAAGATGCTACGCCGAAGTTGGTTGCCATATTCCATTATCTCATCATCACTTGTATCCATCTTTGCACAGACCTCAGCAGCTCCTTGCATCATTGGTATTGCATAGCCAATATACTTCTCGAAGTGTTGGCCTATTGCAAGAGCAATGTCACCAAAGCACGAAAATATTGGAGGCTTGACTGACCTGTGAAGTTCACTACTGGAAAGATCCTTGAGAAGCAGGGTCACAATTCCATCACAATATGGCAAGATCTTCTCATCCACTGCACGGCATATGTCACCAACAACCCCAACGGTGATTGAACAAACCTGGTATTCTTCAAAATTCTGTAAACCCATCTCCAAATACTTGTAAAACTCAGGCATGTACTTGCCAAAATCAGGTCCAGTTGCATAAGCCAATGCACCAATTGCCAACATGGCCTCCTCATGCACTGTAGAGCTACGGCAAGAAAATACTTTGAGGAACAGGATCATGATCTGATCAGCAACTTGGAGTATTATCTGTTTGGTTTCATCAGAACTGCTAAGTTTCTGAATGATGACCTGAAGGACAGCACAGAGAAGAGCTTGCAGGTCTCCTTGCTTTTCCCTATCATCCGATGACACAATGTGAAGCTCTAAAGTCTGTCCCAATTTAGTCATTATAACATGGAGGAGCTGCTGAACGATGTTAGATGTTTCTGGCAATTTGCAACACCGGACCACCTCATTCAATGTTTCATATGCAGAAGCACGCAGCTTAGAATCACTGGGATCTGTTCGCTCAGCAGTTGCAATAAGGCAAGTAATAATGTCTGGGAGGTAAGAGGTGAGGTGAAATGGGCTTGACCCTGCATCTTCAAACCCCTGAGCAAGAAAGTATATTGCTCCACAAACTTTCTCAGCTATATTTGGGGTATCCTTGATACTCTCCAGCAACACACCCACAACCTGTTCGAGATTGGAAGGGGAAATCACCGAAAACCCAGACCCTGGAGAGTGCAACAACTCAAATATGCGACTTAGGGTCCAAGCAGTGGTCTCCTTCACCTGCTTGTTTTCATCTTTCATTGCCTTGAGCAGAAACCCCAAGCCAGCCTGGCCTAACAGAGACAGCTTCTCAATGCTAGGGCCTTCCAGCATCGAACCAAAAGCATATGTTGCTGCCTCACGACAACGCCATTCTGGCTTCACTATGTTAGCCTCAACAAAAGGCATCACAAGGGGCACAATAGCATCCCCAACTGTCCTTGCAACAAGACCTAAACATGTCCCACCTACGATGGCGGATCCAGAATATTTTCAGCAGGGACAGTTTACAATATATCATATTAAGACAGCAAATGAGTAACATGTCAAGATATTGCATACATTATGTTGTTTCATGCAAAAACGGAATAAAATAACTTCATATGTACATCATCTAATAATCAAGTATCAGCAATGTCAACTAGAGATTGAAATCAACATCTACAAAGAGCAGTAGCCTAAATCTCTCATGCTACCCTGTTATATTCTCTTTCATTTTCTGGTTTCCAAAACCCAAAACAGAATCAAGGTGCTAGTTTGTTACCTGAAATATACTACGGCTTATTCTCTAATTTTATTAATTGAATTTGTTGCTCACACAACTTTAGGTTGTAACAAATCAAAGTCAACAAATACAAATTGAGTATAACAAACATTTGTAAGAGATCTCAGTCAGCTACCTTTTTAAACAAATAATATATCTTCATATGTCGTTTAATACAAAAAGTGAATAAAATAACTTCACATGTACATCATCTCACAAGTATCAGCAATATCTACTAGAGATTGAAATCAACTTCTACAAAAATGCAGTAGCCTAAATCTCTCATGCTATCCTATAATATTCTCTTTCATTTTCTGGTTTCCAATGCCCAAATCAGAATCAAGGTACTAGTTTGTCACCTGAAACATGCTATGGCTTATTCTCTAATTTTAATAATTGAATTTGGGGCTCACACAACTTTAGGTTGTATCAAATCAAAGTCAACAAATACAAATAGAGTATAACAAACATTTGTCCGAGATATCAGTCAGCTACCTTTTTTAACAAACAATTTTGCCAATAGCATTGTAATAATTTTCAAGAATTATTGAGGTGCACATCCTTTAAGGATTGTATGCCATAGGTGGTTATTACCATTCATTTGGGCCAAATACGTCCACAAATAAGTTAAATTATCAGTCAATATTTTCAATATCGATCAATATGAAACAAAATATCTTGATATCAATATTTTTTAATACTAAAAAATTATCACAATACATCACTATATTAGTGGCATATTGCATTATATTGACCGATATACTAGCCATATTTTTGAAAATTTCTACTGCTCACATTTTAGAAGAATAATCAGCATGTTTTGCAATTTTTTGGGTATTGTTTTCACTATCAAGGAGGATATCAAGCTCAACTATGGCAACACCTACCTAAAACCCCTCAAATATATAAATATATGATAAAAATTGATGAATTGTAGCATATAAGTTGGTTTCGATGAGGTCGTGAGAAAAAAAAAATTGCATTAGTGGGATCCCAATGGCGACATGAATCGCCCGATACAGTCAACACCAATATAACTGCGACAAGTACCTATCATAATACCAATATTTTAATCCATGAGTCCACCAGTTGATACCTAGATCCATTTATGCATTAAGTCCATCCATATATACCGACAAGTACACCATTGCCCACCTGCCATTGACAGATTCCATAGGCTATCATCCTGGTCTTGATCCTCTTCTTGCTTCAACAAAGTCTCCAACAGCATGGGCACTAGCAACGGCAAGGCCTTCTCAATAAAGCGAGAATGGAGAGGCTCCAGCTGTGCGCTGTGGTCCTCACATGACTCTTCAAGCTCTATCTCTTCATCACAAATTGAGCTCCAGAACTCAATCGCCTGAAGGGCAACAGCCTCTTCATCTCCTTTGACTGCATTTGCAGTGAGTTCAAACAGAGTTTGCATGTAAGGTTCGAGCACCTCATAGTACATTGATGCAATTGCAACAAGGCACTCAAAAGCAGCCTGTCTAATCTCCACCTCTTTGGAAACGGTAGTCTCACAAACCACCTTCATGAGGTAATTCCGCTCCATCTCATTTTCGAAGTTAGTCTGTGCAAAAGCAAGAGCATTATATAAAGCCCTTGTAGCTGCTAGACGAACTTCTGTGCTATGTTGTGCATAGCTCATTCCTTGAACGACGGCAGTGAGGACAGAGTTAACTTCACCTTGCTCAAGCTCCTGGTGAGATACCTCTTCACAAACATAGCCAAGTGTTTCCAAAGTTGCCTGCTTCAAAGCATCTGGGCTATTCTGCTGGGTCATATTATGTAGCAATGAACCAATCAGGTCAGGCCACTCCTTCCTCGGAATTTCAATTGCAGCAATTTTGGCAATAACTTGTGCAGAAGTGTGCCTTGCTTCCTGCACCGACGACCCAAGAGTCCTTACCAGTGAGTCCTTAATTTGGGACTTCACAGAAATTTCAATTACCACCCACTGATGAATTAGGTGTTCTTTTCGGGAAGCATCTTTAGCATCTAATGAATTCTTAAGAACAATACCAGCCAACCTACGAGATTCAATAGGTTTCTCATTGTTTGCAAGCTCATTTGACAATGACAGAAGGAAAGCGGGCAGGTTATGCTCTTGGAACTGCTTAAGATTTGCCTCTGCTTCATTCCGGACATTAGCATTAGGTGATTGAGCAGACAACAGAAATCGGGTGATGTCCATCACAATTTTATTCTCACACTGCACACAACAACATATAAAACAGATAAAAATTAGACAACTACCATAGCTAATTCATTAATATATAAGACCACCTTCGTTGAAGCATATTAGCAAATTCCAACCTAGAAAGAAAATTAATAAGAAAAGCTGAACGATAGTCAACAGCTTTATGTTAATAGTGTTACACATAAACAAAGCAAAATGCCCAACAATTAAGCTCTGCCAACACTCAATTCCTGCAGAAATTCTAGTCAATCTAATCCTCAAACTTCGTATACAGTTATCCTGAAAACAGAAAAACTCTCACGATTTAAACAAAATAACATTATGAAAACAGTAGGTGCCTTATACTATATGTTAGTTTTATATATTAACGTTTCAGGAGCTGAGCAATCAGCAAATGAAAGCAGCAACAGAACTTTAAATAACTGGAAGGTATGCCCCATTTAGATCAAGAACAAAGCAAACAAGGATAAAACCTATCAAATATATGACAAGGTAGCCCCCACATTGAACCCAACAGGAAAAGAGGAGGGCTCCGTATCGTCATTTCCACAGAAAAAAAAAAAGAAGTAAGAAAGCATAATCCACATATAAATTTATAATATTATTCACCACATAATCGGGTTAAAATTCAGTACTTCTATACTAAAGATTACACTAACAGAACAGACAGCAAAGGTGAATCACCAAACAAACCGCAACAGCTAACCACAAAGCTAAAGAGAACATATAAAATAAACCAATCAGTTACTCTACGTCGTGCACTTTTCCTCCAATTACAAAAACTCTGAAAACCCAATCTGTTCATGATATTGTAGACCAATTTAAAGTATACATCAAATCACCCCAACTAAATCCTTAACAAAAAAAATAGTGTGACATTCCAAACTTTTACACATTATCTAGCTCCACAAGGAAACACTTAAAGCCCTAAACAACGAAAGACGCTTGACCAAGCGCACAAAAATAACTAAAAAGAAATTTGAGGACTTGTTACATAAATTAAGCAGCAGAAGTTTTCGAATCCACATATGAGAGGAGAGAGAGCTACCTCGGAAGAGAGAAATCAGAAAAATTGAAGCCCGCAAAATAGGGCTTAAAAAGAAAGAGACGAACGCAGAGAAATAAGAGAGTGGGTAGCAGAAGCGCTACAAGGTTGCCCTCCTCTTTCTCTTCCTTGGGTCGAGAAGCGGAAATTACGAAAGTGGGGGATGGAGAGAAACTGAATGGAGAGTCCGACGGAAATGAAAAATGGTGAACAACTCCAAATAATTCCTTCGCTTCGAATGGGTTGAAGAAGCGGGAGGGAAGAATCCTTTTAATGGAATTTTATTTTATTTTTTTTAATTCCACTGCCCATTTCCCAGCCTGAACTGAACCCAACCCTAGTATTTTGAAATTCCCACGTGCGAAGAGTTTGCACGTGCCATTAGTGAGCTTGGAAATTAAATGACACTTTAACCCCTGCTGGATATTTCAATCATGAAAATGTCCTATCCCTCATGAAAATATGAAGTAAAGCTAGCAAATTCGGTAAAAAATCACTTCTAATTTTTCATTTTGTATTCATTCTACTTTATACTTATAGTGCTATTAATAGCAATTTTTTATATAAAATTAGCATTCATGTCAAGTCATATTTTTTTAAAAAAAATAAAATTTACCATATTCTAATTTTTAATTATCAATATTTGATAAGTACGGTAGGAATCGGGCTGGCCCAAACCCAATCCATAGACGCATAAGGGCCCAGGCAATAACAGTCCAATGGAAGACAGCACTAAACCCACGAGATAAAATAGTGTAATGGCTGATTTAAGAGACGCAATCAAAATAGATAAATATTAAATGATTATAATAGGGTACTAAATACATTACTTCGAGCAGCAACTGCAGCAATCCCAACAGATGAAAGACAAGCAACCTAACTATTGAAGAAATACGGTAGTTATAAAAATAAGTAATGTGTCTTCATCGCCGAATGAGCACCACACCCACATAATTATTCAAGAGTTCGCCAATTAGACAGCACCCTTTATTATACATATAGTCTCTTTTCATGGAAAAAGGAGACGAGAGACAAAGGACTAGAGGGAAAAAGGAAAAAAAAAATGTGAGCCATTCCACTGACCAGGCACACAATTCACAAAGTTAGACATTACACCAATCAAGTGCAACACCCAAAGCCATTTCACCAACTGAGCGCATATAAAGAAGTATTACCTTTCAAACAAACACTCAATTGCTTCTTTTTTAAATTTACATATACACGTCTTTGTATTTTTTAAATCTGTATAGAAAAATTTCTAACTTGAGTTCGATGATATATCAGCGAGCGAGTTTCATATACCTCTAATATCTTATTTGTTTTTGTTATGGTACTCAATATACAGATTCAGAATGATAAAAATTAAACCTATTCTACTCCGATGCCCATATATGACCAAATAGTCCCCTAATTTATATAATAATTAAAATTTTTAGGACGTATCAATACTAATAAGCTTTCACCTTATAATTTATTTAATATAGAATTGTGATAATTTACATAAAGTATTTTGCTTAGTATGATTGATTTAATTTCATAAATATAAAATAAAATAACTCTGCTTAGGCATTGAAATAAAATTAACTCTTTTTTGGAGTTTTTACTAAAAGGAATTTATGCTTGAAACTATTGGAACCTACCTATGACCCGTGCTACAATCGGCGCGGTAGCACATTATTATTTTTCTCAGTTTCAATAGAAAAAATAAATTCTGTGAGTATTATTTAAAATTTAAAAATATTCATTTAAATATTTTTGTAATTATTTTTTATAAATAAGTTTTAAATTTTATCAATATTAATATTTAAAAAATTAAAAAAAATATTTTAAAAATATTTATATAATTAAATATCTATTCTCAAATATAAATTTAATAATAATTTAGAGAGTTAAAAATATTACACTGCGTTAGACGTCGTAGCAGAGTGGCCCACAGTATCATCATCCCACCACCGCTCCGACACCGACGCCCTCATCGTTGACCACCACCACCCCGGTCGGGATTTGTTAACTTTACGCCCGCCCTACCTGCCGGCTTCTTTTATAAAATTTGGTCCTCAAGTCCCTTCTTTTTTATCTGTGTAAATGCGGCCACAAGTCGTTGAACTGTACGTCACACCGACTAGTCAAGGCCTATATTATATCCACTATTATTTCTTTGGGCCTCGGACACTATTCATATTTAACTAATATGATCAAATATATTTGATATCAAAGCAATTATAGGAAAAAAAAATTGAATGTTGTTGTCTAATGAAAAATAAACCTTTGATCATAACTAAATTAAACTATTCAAATTCTCTTTAAATAAACTAATTATAGTCATTAATTAAGAGTTTTTGAATGTGTCATGAATGACAATAAATAATACACCATAAACATAAAGATAAAAGGGACAAAATAATTTCTTGTTTGATACTATTTTTATATAAAAATTAGTATGAATATTTAATCATTTGATAATTTATATCCCAAATATATGGTGTTATAAAAAAGTGACAATCTCAAATTGTCAAAAATTAAATATGCTTTTATCTTAATTAGTTTGAAATAAAATCGGTCAAAATTGTGTCAAAGTGAATATAAAATTTAATATTCTTATCTTTTTAAATCAATTATTATGTTAGGTTATAGGACAATCTCATTGATTAAAATGCTAACGTATGGGCTCTTTATATAGATTCATTCTTAAAAAAAATAGTCACATTTAGGTTAAATGTGTAGTTATTTTGGAATGACACATTTGAACTCTAATAAAATTAAATCGTAGCATTTATATGTAATATCAAAAACACTATGTTTGTCTTGCAAACCAACCTACTTGGCTACCTTACCAAATATGCAAATTGATCAAATATATTTTGACATAAATAAATTCTTCATTTAAAGAGAAACAAATATGTTGTTAAGGGGGTGTTACCGAGAAAGGTATACAATTTACCATAATTATGTATGATATACTGCGGAGCTGAGATATAACCCTAAAATATAGTTTTCCCTCCCCCCCACCCCACCGGTTTTTTCCTTTTGACGAGTTGAAGATGAAATGACTTCATATATGTACTCAGGTCATCTACTTTCCATATACATACGAGACAACTTAAAGATGTTGGTTTTTTATTTTAGAACATTTTTATTTGGGGGGATAAAAAGTTATAATAATTTCTATTAAAAAAATATGATATATATATATATATATATATATATGATGCGTACCTGGATCCGACTTCGAACGGATTCGGATCTCTTCTGGATGGTTTGAACCGGCTCCGTTCACCGAGCACAAATCCTGCACACCACTAAACAAACGAGAGGTCGGCAAATACCCAGGCGGGATGTAATCCCACCGATGTATTTCCGACGCTGTCGTAAATCAATCACCTTGATGGAAGGAATCTGTAAGAGAATGAAAGCAAGGCGAAGGGAATGGAGTGTCTTGCTCCAGATGTCAGAAAGGCGCAGGTCCTTTCCCGTATCTGGATAGTGGGAAGGCAGAGGACGGGTGTAGAGACTCGTACGTTGCCTTGGAATTGGAGTGTGTTTGAGAGTTTTTGCAGCTGAGAGCCAGAAGTTGTTTTTTAGAGCACTTAGGGTTTTCTGTCTCTGTTACTGCTTGAAGGAAGAGTCTCCAGTATGCAAGCGTTTCAGAGAGTGAGAGTTGTCAGTCAGAATACTCCAGAAAGCATCAATGTGAGCCTTTTCGAGAGCCTCCCCTGGATGCTGGATCTAGGGCCTCTTTTATGGCAAAGATGGTGATCTTCCTTCTTTGGAAGGAATCATCCCCATCGTGATCTGTGGCCGGCCTTCCTTTTGGAGGCTGATGCCTGTTGCCCAATTGTGGTGGATTGTTTCCTTCTGAGGCAGTCAACCGCTTTCCAAGTTAACCTCCTTCTTTACCGTTGAGGTTTCTTGGGTAAAGGAGTTGGAAGGATCTCGGCGCCTTCCTTTTTGAAGGGTGCTAATCTTTGATATTCCCTTTAAGATCGTGGAATATCCTGGAAGATCGTGGGTCAGGCTTTGTTATGGTGATGGGCCTAAATGGGTCGGCCCATCTTTGTTAGGGAAAGCTTTCGGGCCCAATGTGCAGAGAGGGACGGCCAACGCTGTGGGTTGACCTTTGTGAGTGTTGGCCGCCCATGAAAGGCGTCCGTCGTTGACTCCATTTGGGCTATGGGCCTCGAGCCGTCCGGCCTATCATTTGTAGGGGCCTCGTTTGGGCCTGGGTATGTAGGGGAGCAGACGGTCAACATCCGAGTTGGCCGCCAGCGGGCCGCCTTCGTGGAGAACGAAGAAAGTGTGGCGGGCGCCAATCGATGGGGTCAGGCCTTGTATGGAATAGGCCCATAAAGTTCAAGGCCCAATAAATCGGGTCAACGTTGGCCGTTTGTGGCGAGCAGGATGGTTGCCCTGACGGCCAACGCCGACGTTGACCGTCCGGGGCCTCTCGGGCCTGTGCCCATCCTCTTATTGGGCCGTTAGAAAACGTTGAATGGCTTTAATGGGGCTCCGTTGCCTTTCTTTCCAGGCCACCATTATCGGTGACTCCATCAATATATATATATTATAAAATTATAAATCAGAAGTCATTAAAAACATTCAAAACAATTAAAAAAAATCTATTAATGACTACTGATCAATTTTCTTTCTTTTTTTTTTTTAATTCTAGGTAACATCACCGTATTAAGAAAATAGCCAAGCCAAAAGCAAGAAAAAAAAAAGAAAAAACAATCAAAGTGGATTAACATGGGATAGAGGAATCAACTTGGACAACATACGTTTCATTAAATGATATTAGTGGTTATTTTTAATTCTTAACAAGCAAAATGATAGATTTTGTACATCTAAAATTACTTTTGCATGAATGATATTAATTATGACATTTATTTTTAGGTACAATAACATTGTTTAATGTGGTCGAAATATGTTTGGGATGGATAAATAAGACAGTATATGACAAATGAACTATAATTTTTTTTTTTTTTAAATATGAAAGTTAATAACATATATAACTAATATCACATGAAATACTGAAACTAATACAGGATATAACCAACAAAATATATGAATTATTACAGTATCCACTGTGATACTAACTTTTTATTTTAAAGGCTCCAAATAATACATCTAATAATTAACTTCCAACAAGGCTGTGTTCATGTGGACCACAAAAGCCCAAACTAAATTCGACAATTAATCTTCGATTCTTCAGCACCACCATGCCAGTACGGATACATGATGTTCACATGCACAGATAACAGGGACTACAGGTACCATGGAGGAAAGGGAGACCATTAATGTGTTAGCTACTTGTGCCATGGACTATCTTCAGGTTTAAAATCAGAGCAACCAATCCGAAAATGATTCTTCACTCCGCACAGCCTGTGCTTGGTGCGCCAAGGGAAGAAGAAATCAATTCCACATCCCCTTGGGGAAGAGTATGCTTGCCCTGTTCCTCGCTCAGCGACGTAGTTCCTGTTTCTGGGAGCAGCCGCGACGGTTGACGATGAAGACGATGCAGCTAAAGCCGTCGCAGCCAGAAGAAAGCGCTCTAGCATGAAATTCGGCGATGATCTGTTGCCATCACTTTCCAAATTTAGGCCCTCTAACCCATTTCCTCTATGCGTTCCCTCAGCAATGCTCAATGACTCACACAATGAGAACAAGTCTACAGCGTCTGAAAAGACGCCATCATCTTCATTTTCATCATCGCTGTCACCATCGTCATCTTCATCGACGCGATGATTTTGATAATAACTTGGGTTGTGCCAGCGAACGGGTGGTGGCTTAGGAAGAGGCAGGACAACCTTATTATCTTCAGTAGAAGTGTCACTTCTCCGGTTGTCCTTTGGATTGCCAGGAGTTTGTTCCCATGAAAACGGCACCCGGTTGCTCAGGTCGCATGAGCCACCACCGAGGGAATCTGTATATGAAATGATGCCACCAGGATGCCTCGTCGAGAGGAGTGGTGCATTCAAGTCCAACTTCTGAGGACAGTTTCTATCCATGGCTTTGATCTGTTGCTCTACCAAGTTGCCAATATATATATATATATATATATATATATATATATATATATATATATATATATATATATATCTATATATAAGAGCCCAAACGTTAGGGTCCAAATTTGAGGGTAAATATACCGTGCATAGGTAGCTGTGTCAATCTATTGTAAAGGAGTTTTGACATATGGTATCCCGTGTACTCAACTGCACATCTTGGATTCTTTTTTCTTTACCCTTCGGTATCTCACACACAGGTGACTAGACGCTACAAAAAATACTGAAAAGAAGAAGAACCCAAAAAAAAAAAGAAAAGAAAAGGAGAGAGAGGATATTGGCCAGTGAAAATGTGGCAGCTAGCGAACCTGCTATCACTGATTTTATATGTAGTTCCATATGTGGGTTTTCTTCTTGTTACTTCATGCTGTGTGTTCTTTTAATTATTTTTAAAAAGTACTAATTTTGAGAAAAATTATATGTTGTAATTTTTTCTACTGGTGATTCTTTAAAAGTTTGAAATTGGTAACATTTTTTAGAAACTGTTAAAAGCTAAGTCAGATAGACCATTAGTAGTATCTAAAACATTTTCTAAACTTCTCATAGAGAAATGCCAATCTAGATCTTGTTAGTGACGTTCAATTGACTGTATTGTTTGAGAAGAAGAAAAAAAATTAAGCCTCCTACGCATTTATTCAACACTTTCCCGCAACACCTTAACATGATTTATCGATGGATTTTAAGCAGCTTGCAACTCATTTCAATTCACTTGCTTCACCCAACGGGAGCCATCTTCCCTCATGTACGTATTTCACAAGCATATATAGTTAAATATTTCCTACCAGTGAAATACTGTCCGCCTTCAAATTCATAGTTTCCTTGGCTAGCAGCAGCACCAGCTGGAAAAGCGCCGCCTCCTTTTCTTTCGCGCTCCTTATTAATGTTTTCATACTGTTAGGAGAGGAACTGTCAAAAAAGAAATCTCATCGCAGCACCTATGTGAGCCCAATAGATACTTATATAGGGCTTAGTCATTTAAGTTCAAAAGTCAAAGCTTAAGATTTATTGGCCAATATATATTTATATGCTGGTACAATTTCTATTTCTTCTGAGTAGAATCATTCTCAACACAGTTCAGACAATATGTTCCCAATAATTTTTCTCATATGTGAGTTCATCCGCATTAAGTACACACTACTAAACAAATGTCAAACTTCCATCCATGAACATTTTCACATGCTTCTGCATCAATTATGTATGGGATTCATCTGCGCTTACAGGTAGAAGGTAAACCTCATAGCACCACCATTCGTGGCCTATCACCATGCTCCCACAAAGGCCGAGTTGAGAGGTCTTGTTCGCGTTGAATTGCCGAGTTTCTTGAGCTCCAAACTTTCCAAAATTTGACCATGTGCATGCTGCACATCAATAACCATGGCAATTACTTTCCACGGACTTTTTCAGTGATTGCATGCAAGCTTATATTTCACCCTAATATCACTGCTACGAATGGAGTTTCACAAGGGGGGAGATTATTGCACCCCTTGGCACACACGTGTAGGATACTTTTTAAATCTAAAAGTCTATGTTTATGTTATGGGTTAAAGACCAAGTATATACAAGTTACTGTGATTTTCTTTTTATTCCTTCCACTTAAGATCTTTCACAACCCAACTTACACATGATTTCAACACGTCATTAGATCTTCCTCCAACTGCTTATATGTCAAGTTCATCATGTGGCAATCCGAACCTAAACATCAAACATGGTTCGAACCGTTTACGTAGAAAGCCTCAAAACTTAAAATCATTAATTTTTTATCAAAATTGCCATATTGTTTAGTTAAACAACTACCAATTCATTAATTACATCATGCAAATATCCCAAAATAAAAATTATTAAAGATTACAGGTTAAAGATTAAATATCCCAATTCATTAATCTTTGGGCCGTTGGCCTCTACTCTGGGCTTCTCGTTTGGGCCTTTCTCCTGAGCTGTGTTTTTATGGGCCCTTATATTGGAGCCCAACAATAATAATAATAAATGCATAATAAACAATAAATATCTTGGATATCAGAGATATAAAGGCCACAACAATACTATAAAATCTAACTCCATCCGAGAAGCTATAACTCCTCGTAATCATGACTCAAAAACAAAAGCAGGATATGTCACACCCGACCCTCGTACCACAAAGATAATAAGATTAACTAATAACAATCGAAAATTCCCCAGAATCCAACATCAAAAGATTCATTAGTTTGAATATCAGTGTGAATAACTTGAATATTAAATAGTAATAAATACCATGGATTCCACTAAATTCGATTGTCATAGAATCCGACACATGGATTCTACCGAATACCACTTATGAATTTAACTGAATGCCGAATTCAAGAGATATCAATAATAACGAAATATCACAAAGAAACGCCTCGATCATATTTCGTTACTGTGAACTAAAGACTATGCATGTCCCCCCCAGTTGGATACTTGCACGGGTTAATTGTCACTCGAAAGTTTGACCTCTAGCCAAATCCATAATCCACGAAGACTCTGTTCAATCAAGTACAAACATCTCACCAGTGCACTTATCATCCGACTCAACTAGGTACAAAAGATCTTACAAACACTCTTATCATCCGACTCAACCAGGTACGGATGATCTGACCAGCACGCTTACCTCCTGACTCAACCAGATACGGAAGATCTTACCAGCATGCTTATTTTTCAACTCAACCAGGTATGGAAGACATCTCTATATGTCAAATCCAATATCTCCGGTCATAATATCCTCGATATCATGTTCTACAATGTTCACTTGGCCCTAAATATCCCGCTATACTAAGCAATATATCTCATCACTAAGATAACACGAGAATCAATATCGGATAATTATAGACTATATTAAAACACCGCAGGTTTCATATTTTTCGATACCACAATATTTTCATATATTCTCCTTAGCCTTGACCGTAAGAAGCCAATAACCCAAATACTCATGCAATTGAGTATAACGCAAAGAATGTTTTATAATTACAATGATAGAAATATCGTTCGGTGCTGACAAAGGCCGTACTCACACAATCAAGACTGCGCTAAGGAATTTATCACAAAACAAAAAAAGAACAAAAACGAACTAGAAATAATATATTTTGACCAATTTGAACATTTAACTAGTCTTCTGTTCTATTTTGATATATAAAACCTATTAATAAGGTTATAATTTAATTCATACTTGTTTCCTACGGACAAAGCCTATGATAATCAATTAGTCCCAAGATATATATATATATATATATATATAATTTAATGAGCTTCCAATGAAATTGGATAATATTCTCAACCTCACTCTCAAAAGTTTAACATGCATGGTCACCCACATGGCTCTCCAATGTACAAATACACCCATGTAAATATATACACTACATACGCTACCCCATGTAAAACAGGCAAAATTCTTGAATAATGTTGAGGTATTTGGGATATTGAATCAATGGAACAATTTATTATATTGCACCTCAAATTTTATAAATGAAAAAGTTATTTTTAAGAAAAAAGTCCTGCATTATTTAAGCCAAAAAAAAATACAATAGGTTTAACCTCTAATAATAGAGCCTATTGTTAGTTCATAATCATCCTAAAAACTTGTTACTATCAAAGAATAGTTAGTGCTATTCTATTAAGGAAAGTGTATGAAAGAGGTTTTTTTATTACCTTTTCTTTTTTATAAAATATAAGTTGTAATAGTTTTGTAATACAATTTTAAGTGGGCTTCAATTCTGTAATTTTTTCTATTTATCTTGAAAAGATTTTCACATAAAAATTCTCATGTCGTGGTTATGTATATTTTTATTTTTATAGGTAAAGTTTTAAAATCCCAACATCATATTGTGGCAATATGATAATTACCAATCAACTTGTTTCATAGATAATGTCTTCTGATATCATCCTAAAAGAATAGTTATTAAATCCTATTTATATTGATTTTTTTTTTAATGGTTGCATATATTGCAACTCTTTCATGGACAAAGGGCAATGGACTTGACAATCTTAATTTTGTTTTGGTTTTTTTTTTTTTTTGTTTACTTTCCTTCCACATAAGCAATGGGCATTCTCTTACTTCACCTAACAGCCTAGAACCCAAGATGTCCTTAATTTTCATTCCCTAAAAAGCCGCTCACCATCCAAACTCTTCGACTTCAGTATTACTTTTGCACAGACCAAATAGGGGGAGACTAATTGAATTGCATGCCAAGCTAAAGAAATCTGTTGAAGAGATTGACTTAAGTGTCTCACTTGATTCAATAGAAATTGTTTGCATATAAATCTCCAAACCTTGACAATTCCATGCGTTCCCTCTCCGGTTATGGACGCCTCACGTAATGGAAAAAGTGCCCTCAAAGACACCAAGAGGCTGAGAAGGTTGATTACTCGTTTACTATTATATTTTCACCAGGAGTCTATTGTAAATAATTAGATCATGCGTTGCAGGATGCAATTGAATAGGGAATCCGCGCAGAGAAGTCGGCAGCGAAGGCTCGAGTACGAACAAGCGCCGAGGAGAACCGTGGATGTTAAGGAGGTACTTGCTTGACACTTACGACAATCATCTCACATTATTAAATAGAATCACGCATAGTGTAATATATCAATTTTTTATATTACAAAGTTAAGAAATAATTAAAAATATTCGGTCTGGCTTTTAAAATATTGAAAATTTCTTTTAATTGGATGACAAAATCATAATAAAACTTAGACAAAACGTTGTATGTGATAAAAAATGTACCCATTTATTTAATAAGATGGATTGGAAAATGATGGCCCGCCTTGAAAACTTTCATATCCTAAAATTTAGGGAAAAAATATATATATACACAGTTTATGTCTCGTGATAGAGAGATGATTGTTGCAATTTTAAGGCCATATCGTCCGCATCACTAAGAATTTAAAACTCATCACCGAATCAAAGGTGCAAGGCCATGGATTATTTGATTCAGTTTTTTGCGACAATCGATATTGTCACACTTGATCAAGCAGCACAATTGATTTTTTTTTTTTTTCAAAAAAACTATTGGTGGTGAACGCTCGTTATGAGGTAGGCCAAAATATCCGTACTTCGTCCAAAAATATCTCTCTATGGGGAGCACGTGAAGGGGCTAAGAGAAGAGAATGCGATGCTGTTGGAGAAGATAGGGCAGCTTGATCTCCAGCGTTCGGCGAACATGGGTAATGAGAGTTTGTTCGGCAGTCCGCTTAATTAATTTAGATTTTTTATGAGGTATACACTGACATGTGCAAGTCACCGCAGCGGAATTTGAAGTGCTAAATCAAGAGAGGGAAATGCTTGCCGCCGTCTACATGATGCAGCAGCAGAAGTGAAAGTTGGGCATCGCCATTCTCCGTGGCGAATTATATTTGTAGCCAATTAAATCCTGCCATTTTCTGTTGAACACTGAAAATGAAACTTGTGAACAGGCCCCCGGCGAAATAAATACATTGATTATGAATTTGGAGCGATTAAAACAAACTTGCATCTCAATCCAAAGTTGAGAAAACGGCACCTTTATCATTCACTAACATTCTGAGGAGGTGAATAGATATTTTACCATGAAAATATAAGTTTAAAAAAAAAAATTTATAAACAGTTTATGAAAGTACGTTTCCTGCTAGGGTTTTGATTTTTTAAAAACTTTTATAATCCTAATCTTAGAACATTTATCCTAATAATTTAAATAATTAAAATTAAACAATAGGTTAAGATATATTGAATCTATTATATAATCCTAAGCTTTTAAATTAATAGTATAAGATTTTTACTGTTAAAAATATACGGCTATTTTAAAATAGAAGAAAATTGATAGCTTCCGCAGAGTGCATAAAAAGAGATGAATCTTTTCACCTGATCTTATGATCATGCCACGTTTGTTTACTTGTGGCTCATATATTCAAAAGATCTTATTGTGCATCACCTGAGTATAATTTTTTTTCTTTGGGGTCTCAAAAAATGATGGCAGATTTCATTTATATTAAACAAAAAAGGGAGAAAAACAAGTGATGGGATGCTTGAAAATTTTTCGGAGTCTACTTTCCTCTATAGATAGATACGGGAGAGTTTTCTTCGGGGGAGGGGGTGGAACGCTCTCCGTCGAGGCACAGAGCGAGAGAGAGAGAGAGAGAGAGATGAGAGAGAACAAGAGAGTTTATGATATCAAATTTCATTTTAGAATTTTAATATTTTAGGACAGTAGGTTTTGTTTAGAGTTATTTAGTTTAGCATTAAATTTATTTTCTAGTTAGTTTGACTTTATTAGTCTTTAATATCGTTAACTTCTTATTCTCACCTATTAGTTTAGTTTCAAATTGATACTGAAATGTAGCAATTTTATGTCACGTTACGTTACAACAACTAATGCATTACGACTAACTATTGTAGTCCTTCAACAAATTTAAATTTTTATTATTTAATTTATTATATTTTATATTATATATTTTTTTATTTGCTAAGTGTTAGATGTTAAACCACAGCCACTCCAATAACTTTAAACTCATGCCATTTAATTTCTCATATTTTATTAAATATGCTTTTATTTTTTAAATCCTAAATAATTAATTTGCCAGTCGTCCTTATAATTTTAAATTTTTATTATTTAATTTTTTATATTTTTTCTACCTTTTTATTATTGAAATTCTTAAATAACTAAATTATCGAGGCTCTTATGATTTTATTTTTTATATTTTTAATTTTTTTAATTTAATTTTTATTACTATTGGACAATACAGCGGTTATAAATAATTTGATTTATAATAAATTAAAATTTTAACAATTTATTTGTTTATTTTTATAGCTTTAAAAAACTCCATGGCCATATCGACATTGTTACCCCCTCTCATTATCATAATTTTAACCTTTTGATTTTTTTTTTATTCATTTAAAATATAAAAATAGTTATAAAATTAATTTTATATATAAAAAATTATTTTTTATAAATATAATATTTAACTTGTTAAAAAATTATATTAAATTCTCGTATGTGAAGTTAAATGTATACTAATGACATTTTATCAAATTTTCAACGCCATTACCAGGAGGTTTATATTTTTCTGCTATTACTAATTTCACATTCTGCCATTTATAATTTTAATTTAAATTAAAACCGAAAAATGAACAGTAACAAAAAAAATATCCACTTTAAAAAAAAAAAAATTAAAAGTAAAAAATATTTTTAAAAATGCAAAAGAAAAGGATTAACCAAAAAAATAAAAACTTTAAAAAATGTAAAAATTAATTTTTAAAAAATTTAAAAAGTTAAAAAAACAAATGCGTCGTTGTAAAAATCTTGCTCAATTCTCTTTTTTTAGTTCAAATATTTTTACCAAATATCACGAGGATCACGAATTGATGAAGAAGGTATTATTAATGACAATCATGTTAGGAAACTATTAATGATTATCACGCCTCACAATTAGCTTTTCGATTTTTGACCATTTCGTGATAACTGATATCCGGTAAAGTATAGTATATCCTCATATATTACGGAATAATTTTAGTCTTAATTCTTGAATATTACAATTTTTACATCAATATTTTGAAATAAATTTTAAAAATGCCTAATAGCACATTAATGACATTAACGAAATATGCAAAAAAACCGATAAACAACACTTTAGGACAAAAATCATTTATCTTAGACCATTTTTATTTTTTTAAAAGAAAAAATAAAAATATAATTTATTTCTTTAAAGTCTCAATCTATTACCACATAGGTAAAGATGCATGAGTATTCCTAAAAAAAATATTTTTTTATACACAAAATATAATCTTTTTAATGTCAAAATATGAACTTTTTACAACCACCCAATGAAATTTGTTATCATATTGAAAAATATTCAAAAACTTGCGATGCTTAATCATTAAATTTTTATACGTGTCAATTCACGGATATAGTTGTAAGGTTTCAATTTTTATAATTTATATTAATCGAGATTAATTAAATTAAAATAATTAAAATTAAAGTCAAATTGTGAAAAAAAGGATAAAAAGAATTATAACCAAAACCATATGGCACCGAGCCACCATGCTGACGCTCGAGGCAACATTGGGTCTTGAGCGCCTCGACAGGTGCTAAAATCAGAACGGGCTGCGCCTGAAGTATGCCTAAGTGCTCTAGCAGGTGCAGATCCAAAACTTCTCGTGCCTCATCCACATTCGAGTGCAAGTTGTTATAAAATTGCTCGAAAACATAGCCCATCACATTTCAAGTGATTGAACTGATCAAATAGAGAGAAAAAGAGAGGGAGAAGGGGCGAAAGAGAGAGAAGAGGAAAGAGAAGAGGGAGAAAATATCCGGATAGTTCGATTCAAAAAGTTCAAACTAAGAATTTTTTGTATATCAAGCAAAGATAAGTGCATTTTTTACTCTCTTTCCCATATTGTGCTTCATTTTTGTTCCTTTTAAATATTATTATTCTAATACTTGTTCGAACTAAGATTTTGAAATAGAAGCATGAAAATTTAGTACATTTGTCAGTTTACCGTAATTTTACAAGAAAATTTATCAAAAACTTTAATTTAATTATCTGTATCGTATTTATGTGCATTATTTTAAAATTCTCACAATGTTTAGATGCATAAAAAATATTTTCTACATATTTGTGCTTTGTAGTTGTCAATTTTAAATTTTAATTATCTGTATATTTAATTATGTATTGCATGTTCATTAAAATTGTGTTAGACGTTTGAAATTTTCTTATGCACGTTCTAATGTTAAATTTTATGTCATGAGTTTATTATGATGAAAAAAAAAATTAGAAGATATTATGAAAAGGAAAAGATAAAATTTTACAATTCTATTAAAAAATTATGAATGGTTCTCCAAAAATTTGAGGACTAAAAATTAAAAAGTAAAGTACAGAATCTTTCTAAGTAAAGAAGGTAAGAAATTGGACCAAAAATTGATCAATAGATAATATATTTGATATGCTTTAATATATTATAGTAAAAAGCAATTGTCTGATCAGTAAGTATTGCAATACGATTTCAGCATTGTTTACAAGGAGATAATATATAAATGACCCGCCTTTGGGTCCTCAAATAAAAGGTTAGATATTTGATTGTGTGAAAAAAATGCAATCTGGGTTTCGATTGATGGCTTATTTAATTAGTAAGGCCTATTGGTCTTGATCTCTAAAAAAAGTAAATTTTTAATATATTTTAACAGAGATAAGAAAAAAAAACAAGAAGCATGTTACGATAAAGAAAAAATAAGGAAAGAAGAAGATAAAAAATAAGAAAGAGAATTGTATAACTATTCTAGCAATGTTTTAAGTTATTATATTTTATAATGATCTTTATTCTTACTATTATATTTTAAGTAAAAAGATTTTATAATCTTTACTATATATTGTACATTATTAGATATTTGACTCACTTTTTACTGTTTTATTAATTTTTTAGATGATTCATACAAGTTTAAGCCTGACAAGTAAGCTAACAAGTAAGAATGAATGTTAAAAGATTTAATTATGCCTTTGGAACTATCATTTTTGTATAACTACATTTTAGAATAGTCTGTATTATATTTAATTATTATTTTATAATTAACTTTAGATATAGACTAAAAGAAAATTGATATAAAATTTTTGATCAATTTTGATAAATGTTAAGGAATAATGTATTCTTTGTAAGTAATGTAATTTAGATGGTTAAAATTTTATAGATGTTATTTGTTTCTATAGATTGGCGTATGATTAGTTTAGTATGCATTTTTTCTTAATATGAAACTGACATCATATTATTGAGTTGATATTAGAACCATAAATGACGTGACAATATATCTAGATCTTATATATATTAAATTATTATTTATATACAGTAAATTAGAATATTTACAGGAAAGACTTATATCCCAGTGATTATGATGTATTCAACTAATAATATTGATAATTAAAGGATAATAAGTTACGATTAAAATTAATGATGAATTTTGAGACGTGGTCCATCACAATAATATTAATAAAAAATTCTTTGATCATAATGTTAATAAAATCTATGAACATTTTAAATATTTAGCTAAAAATACTCAAACATAAGATATGACCTACCCATCTAATTATGAGACAAAAGAGAATGACGAGTCTAGTGAAAAATAGAAATTAAAAACATTATGAAAATAGTCAAAATATACTTAATACACTGCCTAGAAAATTAGATGATCATGAAATGATAGATATAGATATAGTGTCTAGTTAAGCTTCAATAGTTTATTGTAATTCGAAAATAGATAATTTGAGGTGGAAAAATGAACGGTCACCAACTCCTCCATGCTTTCAACCTCTGCCTCTACCATTGTTGTGGCGATCGAAACCCTAATTATCAAATACAATCTGAATTGCTCAGATGGAGAACCTTCAAAACGTAAAATCATTAATTGTTCATCATAATTTTAATATCTTTCAAGTAAACAACTGTTAACTCATTAATACATCACTCAGATATCTAAAAATAAAAAAACTACTAAATTCACATGTTACAGCCCAAAATAAAAAACTATCAAATTTTTATCAATAATATATCAGGTTTGCCTCCCACTGAAATGATAGTAACTAGTCTTCATAATTATCCCTGCCTAAATGTCCTACAGCATAAGTAGAACCCATATATAAAGCCAATAAAATATAATGATAAGTCAAATGTCTAACAAGTGATAATATTAAGAATGCATATTAAATAATGAATATTTTGGATATCAAAAATATAAAAATAGTAATAGTAAGATAAAATCTGACTCCATTTAAAATTTTACAACTTATCAAAATCATGACTGAAAAAAGCAAAAGCAAAAGCAATGCAAGTCTTATTGGACCATCATATCACAAAGATAATAAAATTTACTAATTACAAGCAACAATTTTTCAGAATCTATCATTAAAAGATAAGCTGAGATTTCTTATTCAAATTATGAACTATCAAATATATAATTACAAGCAACAGATCCCACCGAATCCAATTATGATAGAATTCGACACATAAATTCTATCAAATATAACTTATAAATTCCTTTGAATTACTAACTCAAGAGATAACAACAATAACAAGACATTATGAAGGTACTCCTGGATCTTACTTAACCACTATACACCAAATGCTGCACGTGTTCCCTTGACAACTGGGTACTTACACGGGTTAATTGATATACAAAAGTTTAACTTTCGACCAAATACATGGTCCATGAAAACTCTGCCCAACCAAATACAAATATTTCACCAGTGCGCTTATCATCCTGCTCATTAGGTACAGAAAATATCTCTATATGTTAAACCCAATATTTCTTACCATGATATCTTTGATATTATATTTTACGATAATCACATGGTCAAAAGCATCCCGCCACACTAGACAATATGCCTCATCATTAGCATAATACGAAAATCAATATCGGATAACTATAACTACACTAAGGTGCTCTAGATTCTATATTTTTTCTACTATAATGTTTTCGTATATTTTCCTTTACCTTGATCATATAAAACTAATAACATAAATATTTACACAATCGAGTATAATGTAAAGAAGGCTTTACAACTACAATGATAAAAGTGCCATTTTGTACTAATAAGAACCGTACACACGTGATTAAAACTAAACACAAAGAAGATCATCCAAGAAACAAGAAGGATTCAAGGACACATTAAATATTTGATTAGTATTAACCCACTAGCTCACGACGGCCCATCAAGTCCTGCAACTCCAAATAATATAACTAAATATTTATATCCACTATCAGACCAAAAACTAACCCAGTTTCTTTAACATTTAAGCAATCACCCATACATCACTACGTATATCTGTTCAACGGTTTCAAATTAAATAATATTGCCATTACTAATTTACTAGACTTACTTTTAAGGCCATAAATAATAATTTACTCACCAACCTAACACTACCAAACAAAAGTCAAGAATTCCCACTTTTATTTAAATTTTGTCTTAGCTAATTTTTTAAGATTGATGGGTATTGCATCCGATGGTCCAAGAAAATTAGCCTAAAGTAACTCTAAGCCAAGGCACAAACCTCAGTGGCCCAAATCAACTGTGCGGCCCATTTCAGTGGAGATGTCTAACGGGCTTAAGCAGTTTGAACTTGTGATGGAGATAGAACCAATGTGATGGCTGGGAAAGTTTCCTATTCTTATCTCAAAATAATGGCTTTGAGCATTAGTTGAATCCGCTAGCTAGATCAAATCTTATCCGCCCGACAGTTTTTTAAACGGTTGACAAGAGGAGTCAACCGTTCTCCAACCTCTATAAAAACCCCTCATTTCTAACAAGAAAATGGATCAGCACTTCAAATAAGGAAAAAACAATTAAAAGACGCCAAAAGTGCACTCTCCCTCTTTCTCAAACTAAGACACCTTTATAAGAGCGCAAATCCCCGGACCAAAAATATAATGATCTTGCATATTTTATCTTTCTTCTCTTTAAGAAAGGTACTAATTTGACTGTTGTATGATATATTAGGGAGTAAATTTCGTCAATTCTTTGACTGTATTTTATATTGTACAGGATTCATATTAAAGATGTATGGAGATTGAAGTCGATTCAAGCCTAACGGATAAATTTTGGCCCTCCTTATCCGTACAACAATTCAGATTTTCGAACGCATCACGAATCGAATAATAAGCACTATTAATTTCATCTTATAAATAACTTATAATCTACAGTATACATACATACCTACATACATATACCAATATAATACATACATATATATGTATATCCGGTGATTTACATATATTTCTATATACATCATACACTAACAGCAAATACCCTCCACGCACACTTTCATCCGTGCTCTCATGTATACACTTATATATAAATACATACAGACATATGCACCACACACTGTACACACGCATGCACCCGCATCAACTTAATTTAAATATTTTTATAATTAATAATTTTTTCCAATTTTAACATGAAATGCTACCCCAAAATACCAAAATATTACAATTATAATATACCTCACTGTCACAACTCACTTTCCAACCTTATAAATAAAGTCTCTGGATGATACATTGAAACAATTTATACAACATCAATTTGAAAATAATAACTACCAAGTTGACGTTAATGTTAGAAAACACAGAGGCATTGGGATGACATATCTAATAATCTTACCCTGATGTTGTAATTGGCGAGTATCTAAACGGACAAAAATGTTTACTCTTGGCCAATACCTGACTACCAAACACAACAAAATTGAGAGAAACTTCATTTCACCATCAAGAATATGACATGCTCAAACAATCATTACATTTAGGAGTGAGTTTATTAGCAAATTCACTAATCATGAGACCTTTAAAGTGATTGATAAGCTTAGCAAAATTGATGAAAAAGGTCAAAGAAAAAAGAATATTTCAGATTGAGATTAAAAATTTTTTATCTAGTGAGCAATAAATAATAAATAATATCAAAAATAATAAATGTACAGAAAAAAGTATTTGGAAAAATACTTTTTGTAGTTAAGATAAATATTATCGAATAACTGTTTCCCTAATCATCATCCTTGTTCGGGATAAATTGATAATGGAATTATTGTCCTGAAATAGAAAAAAGGTATAAGATATAATTATTTCTTAAGTTTTTCTTTTCGAGTAATGAGTCCTTTCCACCGGTAGATCTACCACTTGTTAAATAACCTTGTTTTATTTTTAGGAGTAATATTGTATTTAATATGTATAGTTATTTCCCTTATAAACTAGCTTTATTATTAAGTGATTTTACGCCTCTACTATCAATCTACAGTATAATGAATATGCAGGCATATTTTTTTCTATCTACTTATAATATTTTTGGGGTCGGTGATGATATTTGATTTATATAGCGAGGAGATTACACAGTCATACATATTAAAATATAGTTTAAAATTCAAAACATAAAAATTTTCAAAAAAAAAAAAATCTATTTTACATAAAAAAATTAAAAAAATCAAAATCTTAAATTTTTCTGAGGAGAAAAAGGAAGTTTTTGAAATTTTATTGGGTAATATTACAAATTATGATTTGAATATTAATTTTTTGATTAATTATGATGGGTTTGTCACCTATGGATCGACATAAATGTTAATATTCACGGTAAAAAGGCTATTCAAATGTCGTAATCATAAAAGGTTAAACAGTTAGCAAATAATATAGATACCCTTTCACTACAGTAAAGGAGACGAAGAACCCTGAATACAGAGAAGAGAGTTCTAAGCATGTAGACAAAAAAAATATGGAAAAAAAAGAGGAGAAAGAGAGACCTAACCTCTGACAAGGGGGGAGCGATGAAGAAGTTCTTCTCCTTCATCTCTTAAAGCCGTTAGCCAATGAGCGCAACATTGATCTGTCGCTAGCTACTCTCCTACAAGTGTAGGCTTTTTTTCTGGGAGACCATTCCTCCTTCCAGGGAGCCAGCCCTTCCTCCAAGAGGTTCTCCATCCAAATGCCATTCAACCGGGTACATCACTCTCCTAGATGCATCCCAATGATACTCCAATGACTACATAACCAGCAATGGCCCTCACTCTTCAGCACATCTTCATCTCTAAGCCGCTTTTTAGTTGAGTGCACATTTAAACTGTCATTCAACCAAGTACACCTCTAAACCCGTCTCTCAACCGGATGCACCTCTAAACATCCCATCAATGAGATGCACCTAAACATTCAATTCCAACTATATGTATCCATATATTTTTTTACATCCTTGTATCTTTTAATTTTCTTAGAAAAATATCTAATTTAAGTGTCGGAGGATATACTGTAAATTGAATCCCGTCAATCATTTGACATTTTATTTTTAGTTGTATTACATAAGGTTCAAGTTCGAAGAGATAAAGACCGGATCAGCTATAATTTGACCCGATACGGAAGATCTGTTGGAAATCTCTCCCATGAAGAAGTTTTGGTCAATGTCCAGTTGATCGGATGGGCGGTCAACGGAATGTTGACCGGATTGGCGGTCAACAAAATGTTGACCGGTCTTGTAGAGAATGCGGACGGCCAACTGCTGACCGCCCGCCAGGAAATTAGAGCAGCGCCAGCTCAGCAGATCTTCTGGAGATACATGATCTCAGATGGTTTTGTAGGAGCCGTATTTTTGGATAGGGAAATATTCATATTGTTGGAAGAAGCCGTTTCTGTCCTTTTATGTATTGAATATTGCCATATGTATACTCTCTTTAGAGGTGTGGGTGTGGGACAAAGAGAGAAAACAAGAGAGAGAAAAAGAGAATTGTGAAGGTAGGAGAAACTATAAGCAATCGTGTGAGTGTATTACTGTTACTCTGTTCTTCAATTTTTTTCTTGTTCTCTACTGTGTAACGGGAAACTTGTTCCCAAATCGCCTACATAGTAAAATACATTCAGTGGACGGATTGTCCCGTGGTTTTTTCTTAGTTAAAAGGGTTTTCCACGTAAAATACTTGTGTTCATTCTTCTTCTTCATTCACATCTCTTACTGTCTTGTTTAATCGAAAAGTTGTCCGACCTCCCTTTCCCAACAAGTGGTATCAGAGCCGTGGTTACATACTTCATCTTAATGGCTTCCTTGTCGTCAAAGAATCTGCCGTTTAGCGTTGAGCAGTTTAACGGGTAGGGCAACTTCATTCTTTGGCAAGAAAGGGTGAAAAATATTCTAACGAGAGAAGGGACAGTGAAGGCATTGAATAAGAAGGACGACAAGCCTGTAAACCTGACTGATGATGAATGGCAAGATAAGAGGGATCTTGCAAACTGTACCATCAAGTTATGCCTGGAGGACAACACTCTCCAAGAAGTCTTCGGCATAACTGATCCGGCAGAGGTATGGAGAAGTTAAAAAGCCGTTACAAGTCTAAATCCTTGACGACCAGGCTTCATATTAAAAAGCAATTTTATGGCGTGTGATTGTCGGAGAGAGGGAGCTTTGAGAAGCACTTGGACGAGTTCAACCGGATATTGACGCAGATGTCCGCTCTTGATGAAGAAATAAAGGAGGAGGACAAGGCGTTGGTCCTGCTGGCCTCCCTGCGGCCTCTTTTGACCATATTGTTACAACCTTGTTGTTCGGCAAGGATACATTGAAGTTGGATGAAGTTATTGCTTCTCTAGTCATGAACGAGTCAAGAAAATCACAAGGGATCCCGACGTCTAAGGTACTTGTGACTGAATCAAGGGGAAGAAGTAGAGGCCGTGGTCAAAAGCAAGGAGATAAAGCCCGTAACAAGTCAAGATCAAGGTATCAAAACCTTGAGTGTTACCAGTGTGGCAAGAAGGGCCACATTAAAAAGCATTGTTTCAAATGGAAGCGGAAAAATACGAAAAAAGAGAAATGTGACAGTGGATGAGCAGAAGAGGAGTCCTCCGTCTCTGTAGTCACAGCAGGCGGCCTCCTGCTGACAAGTGAAGGAGACGTAGCAAACGTAACAGACGATGAGTCCGGCTGGATAGTTGACTCCGGTGCCACCTTGCATGTCACATCCAGAAGGCAGTTATTCACATCTTATACTCCAGGAGACTTTGGAGTAATAATGATGGGGAATGAAGGAATATCTCCCGTTGTAGGCAGGGGAGATGTTGTCCTGGTCACAAATAACGGGACGAAACTTATGCTGAAGGACGTGCATCATGTCCTTGACATCCGGCTGAATGTCATCTCAGCCGGTCGTCTGGATGATGAAGGCTATTGTAACACCTTCTGTAAAGGCGAGTGGAAGCTAACAAGAGGGTTTCTTGTTGTAGCAAGAGGTAAAAAGGCCTTCGGCCTATATGTGATGAAGGCCTGCACAGTGACTGGAGATGTAAACGCCACAACCAGCACTGGAACAATGGAACTGTGGCACAGAAGGTTAGGCCACATGAGTGATAAAGGGTTGTCCTACTTAGCCAGGAAAGGCTTAATAACTGGAGCAAAGGAGGAAGGACAAAATTTGTGTCCTCATTGCTTGGCTAGAAAGCAAAGGAGAGTTTCATTCCATGGGGAATCATCCGCACCAAAGGCGAAGCTCCTAGAACTTGTTCATACAGATGAGTGTGAACCATTCAGAGACAAGTCTTTTGGTGGAGCCCAATATTTTGTCTTTTTCATTGACGACTATTCAAGAAGGCCCTCAAGGACAAATGAGTCTATCGTTTGAAGTAGGACGAGAATACTAAGAAGCCAAAGTACAAGGCACGATTGGTGGTGAAGGATTTCAATCAGCAAAAAGGGATTTATTTTGATGAAATTTTTACCCCGGTTGTTAAAATGTCCTCCGTCCGGGTAGTGCTAGGCTTGGCTGCCGCCCAGGACTTAGAGGTGGAACAGATGGACGTCCGGACTACATTCCTCCATAGTGAGCTTGAGGAGGAGATCCACATGGAACAACCGGAGGGGTTCAAAGCCAAAGGAAAGGAGGAACTTGTTTGTCGTCTAAGGAAAAGTCTGTACGGATTAAAGCAAGCTCCTAGGCAATGGTACAAGAAGTTCGAGTCGGTTATGACAAGTCAGGGGTACCGGCGGACAACTCGTGATCATTGCGTGTTTGTACAGAAGTTCTCGGACGATGATTACGTTGTTTTCCTTCTATATGTAGATGATATGCTAATCGTCAGACCAAACGGAGACTGGATAAAGAAGCTGAAGGAGCAGCTTGGACGGTCATTTGCCATGAAGGACCTTGGATCGGCTAAGCAGATTCTGGGAGTCAGAATCTTACGCGATCGGAAGGCAAGGAAGGTGTGGTTGTCTCAAGAGAACTATCTTGAGAAAGTGCTCCAACGATTCAACATGGAGAAGTCAAAGCCCGTGAGTACACCGTTGGCAAATCACTACAGGCTGAGCACTCGTCAATGCCCGACTACGGATGACGAGAAGAAATACATGAAAGGCGTTCCCAACTCATCAGCCTGGGAAGCCTGATGTATGCCTTGGTTTGCACTAGACCGGACATAGCTCATGCCGTCGGCACAGTCAGCCGATTTCTGTCCAATTCGGGAAAGGAGCACTGGTCCGCAGTGAAGTGGATCATGAGATATATTTGGGGCTCTTCTAAGAGGTGCTTGTGTCTTGGAAGTGATAAACCGCAGTTGGTAGGATACTCAGACGCGGATATGGCCGGAGATATTGACATACGCAAATCCACATCGGGTTACTTGGTAAAATTTACGGGCGGTGCAGTTTCTTGGCAATCCAAGCTACAAAAGTGTGTAACTCTATCCACAACTAAAGCAGAATACATTGCTGTCATAGAAGCCTGCAAGGAGATGCTATGGATGAAGGAGTTCGTCCAAGAGTTAGGCATCAAGCAGGAGAGATATGTGGTATTTTGTGATAGCCAGAGTGCTATTCATCTATGTAAGAATTCTTCATTCCACTCCAGATCAAAGCACATTGATATTAGATATTATTGGGTGTGAGGGGTACTGGAAGAAGGTCTACTGTCAATAGACAAAGTGACCACGGAAGAAACGGTGCAGACATGATGACAAAGATTCTACCGAAAGGGAAGAATGAAATATACTGCAAGATGGCCGGGCTAACAGAGTTAACTTCCTCATGGTCGAGAGGGAAAGTTTGTTGGAAATCTCTCCCATGAAGAAGTTTCGGTCAACGTCCAGTTGACCGGATGCGCGGTCAACAGAATGTTGATCGGATTGGCGGTCAACAAAATGTTGATCGGTCTTGTGGAGAATGCGGATGGCCAACTGCTGACCGCCCGCCAGGAAATCAGAGCAGCGCCAGCTCAGCAAATCTTCTAGAGATACAGGGTCTCAGACGGTTTTGCAGGAGTTGTATTTTTGGACAGGGGAATATTCATATTGTTGTAAGGAACCATTTTTGTCATTTTATGTATTGAATATTGCCCTATGTATATTCTTTTTAGAGGTATGGGTGTGGGACAAAGAGAGAAAAAGAGAATTGTGAAGGTAGGAGAAACTGTAAGTAATTGTGTGAGTGTATTGTTGTTGCTCCATTCTTCAATTTTTTTCTTGTTCTCTACTGTGTAACGGGAAACTTGTTCCCAAATAGCCTACATAGTAAAACACATTCAGTGGACGGATTGTCCCGTGATTTTTTCCTTAGTTAAAAGGGTTTTCCACGTAAAATACTTGTGTTCATTCTTCTTCTTCATTCACATCTCTTACTGTCTTGTTTAATCAGAAAGTTGTCCGACCTCCCTTTCCCAACAAGATCGAGCAGCCTTTTAACTGATAAAATAACTCAGATCCAGAGACATATTAAATTATGTAATTCCTAATTTTTATTTGATTTATTTTAATATTATATGTTATTTTAGAATATTTTAAATATATTAAAATAATTATACATTATGAAATTTTAAAGAAAATTCGGAGTAGCAAGTTGGCGCTTGAGATACGCCTACCGTGCACTTGAGCGCCAATTGCCATGGGCTTCTGCCCGATAGTCGCTTGAGGCAAAGCTTAAGTGTTGAATGTCAAGGGGTTGACGCTCGAGTGCCGATTTGCATATATAAGCGGATGTAGCATCACTATTTATCATTTCACATGGGAGAAGGAAGAGAGGAGGAGAAAGATAAAAGAGGAAGTAAAAAGGGTAGTGAAAATATTCTTTTGTCAGATCTATTTGATAAGAGGTTGAGGTAAGTATCTTTATAACCTATCCTTAGTGTATTTTCATATTTGATAAAGTTTGACCACGTTTTGGAGGTTTAATATTCACGTATACTATTTTTATTTAGCATATTTATTTCTTTCGTGTATACATGCTATTTTTATAGATTATTTAAAATTTTGTTCATATTTTATAAATATTTAATAATTTTGTGTATTTTATAAAAAAAATAGATAAATATTTAAGATAATATATTTGTATAGAAAAGGTCACAAAAATCTACATGGATTGTGCATCGGTACACATATTTTTATCCTTTCTCTGTGATACAATTCAATATGTGATATTTGACCTTCTCCCAACGGAAAAAAATTTTGTGACTCCCTTTTTCGCTTGCAGAAAAAGATTTTATTATATAGATGGCCCATCCAATTTGTGTTTTATTGAGAATTGTCATAAATAAATTAAACAGAACTAATATATTCGGATATATAATATATAGACTAAATTTATTTTGTCACACCTAGGTTTAAAATTTATTATTGTTATTTTAAAATTTTAATTTTTATAGATTATAATTATTTAGACCTATTTAAATTTAAGTTCGTAATAAATTAGATTTAAACATTGATTTGAATTAAACTTTATGATTGTGACAGCCGATGATGCCTTTTTGAAGTAATTATCATATTATATATTTAATTTTTATCTCTATTTATTTTATCAGAATATTATGTATCATCACCTTATTATAATGAAGATTTAATATTCATGTGCATTTTTAAACTATTCTTCATTTAAAAAGGTGTTGATGCTTACTTCTATAGTAATTAGCTTTCAACATTGACATTTGAATAACTTTACTATATTTATTTTTAATTCCTTATTTTTAAAGGTTAATAACTTTACTAAATAAGAATGACTTGGCAGTATATACAAGGATCATTATTATTTATATATAGGATAACTTTGATGGCATATTTTTAATTTTTGAAGTATGGACTTATTTTATTTTTTATTTAATTATCACTTATTATGTGTAAACTTTTAAATTTACAACTAAGTTTTCTTTAGCTGAGTATATTAAAAAATTAACTGAGATGTATTATATACTTATCATATCCAAATGTCTTGATATACATAAACTATTTGAGAAGGAAGGATAACAATGGGGAAACACACGAGGATTTTATTTTTAAATTTTTATTTTGTACTTTACAAAATTACCACAAAGAAAGAACAGTAACGTTGCGCAATTCTGTCACTAATGATGCGGATTGAGGGGGCGTCCTTCTTCCAAGTGGAGAAGGACCGTCATTCTCTTAATCTGAGCCGTCGGATGTAAAATCCGACGGTTACGTGTTTTGGATAATTAAATTTAAAATCGAACGGTCCACTTTATATTATCCATTCAAAACGTGTGGGCCGTCGGATTTTACATCTGACGGTTACGATGAGGAGAAGGATTCCCCCGGATCCCTAATGACGTGCTAGCTCGTTATTATTGATAGACGACCCGCACTAGAGGAGGAAAGCCATCCGGGCCTAAAACCGGCAAAAAAGATCCATTTATAGGACGGATACACAAATGCAACGACGCCACGCAGCGCTGACCGAGCCGGACGAGGAGAAGCTCGCAGCGTTTCCGTTACGGAGAGAGCACCCGCAACAACGCAATCTCTCTGTAGAAGAACAGTAACGTTGCGCAATTCTGTCAATGTCATGTTGTTTGCTTGCGTGGTTTACACCACTTATTTCACCTGGCGACTTCAATTCTTTCCTCAGTCGTTAGGCGTCCATATCCTAGTATAAAACTCATCACTGATCACATGAAATATGTCTTAGCATTAATCCGAAATAATCAGATGGGACACATTAGTTATGCAACACATAATCAAAAACAGCCAAGTCACTTGCTTTAACAAATACGTACACACGCATATATATATATACATATATGCCCCAATATATAATATGCCTAAGCGAAGGACGAGGGAGGATAGCCTAGTAGTCAGTTGATAGACCCATCAGAATACATAGATCCAGCAGGGTACATAGACCACCCATCGCCCTGAAACAACCAGGCCGCAGCAGTTTGAGGCAGCGGCAGTGGAGGCGGTGCTCGTGTGACGGCAGCTGCGTCGGATAGAGTGGCCAGCTGGAGCGGCCGAGGATAGAAACAGCAGTTTGGAGGGTCGAGATGAATATAATCGTCACGACTGCTATCCGTAGGGCCATGATCATGATCATCCGATTCCATGGAGCTGATGATGGCATGATGAATGGAGAGCTGGGTCTTCAAGAACTTGACATACTGAATGGCCCGCTCCAGCATGGACACGATGTCAAGCTTAGCGCCTCCGGGGACCAAGCTCTGCAACATCTTGAATCTGTCACTGATTCTATGCCGCCTCGCCCTTGCTGCTACGCTTTGCGGATCTGTTGAAAGCTTCACCCCTCCTTTCTTCCCAACACCCTTGTTCCTCTCTGCAGCCATTGGAGAAGGCATGGGAGTAGCAGTAGAAGTCGGTAGTGTTTCTAGTAAATAAGAATGTGGGGCTCCTTGAAAAGCAGAGTACCTGATTACAAGGAATTTATAGAAAAACGTCTGCGTGAAAAGATGGGGAGTGTGTCGTCATGTTACTCAGTCCAGTCTTCGGGCAAGAAGTTGAGTGTTCATGATTTGGTATACAACTTTTATTTTTGTTTTTACTTACAGGTTCGTACAAGCAGAATATTGTTTTAATTTCTAAAAGTTTTATCTTATAATAATAATTATTTCTAAGACTGCGTAGGTAAACCATTATAATAATTAACAGGTCCCATAATTTCATTCCTCCGGCCTTAAGGGGGGGGGGGGGATTAAAAAAAAAAGGTGCTAAAAAGATTTAAAATATAAAAATAAAAAAAAAATCATTTGGGGAACCCCCCACCCCTCCCGAACTGCAACTGGAAGAAATTTTCCCTTCCGGTTTTCGCGGATGGGTTCGGTGGGCGCTGTTGGGTAATTATTCTTACTTGTGCCGCTTGAAGATTGCCTGCTGCAATTACATTGTCTTCTCAATCTCTTTTTCGGCTACTCAGCTCACATCAGTCACTGCTCCTAACATCCACGCTCATCCATCCATGACGCCACCCCCGCAACCCCCACCCTACAAACACGAAATTGTGTGTGATCTTCCTTACTCCTGTGTTTCGGATTTGACTGTCTAGCCAAAAAAATCAATGATAAAAAAGAGGAACAAGAAACTACTGAGAATTTATGGATTGATGTGACAGGATTAGCTGCGCTTTTATTTCATCTTTTAAAATAATATTATAATTACTGCGAACGTGTTTTACTTTCTATATAAATTAATCTTAATATTATCGTCCGGACACATGTTCACAAGTTTAGATAGATTTGACTGATTTTTTTTTTTTTTTGAAGAAAAGAATCAAACTAGCCCGGCTCAAATCCGGTGAAAAGTAAGTAGTATCACGCATTGATTTTAATAAACTGACCTCAAATTTTGCATAATGTCAAAAACAGTAATACAACACATCAAATTTTATCTTAACTAATAAATTTTAGGGCAGAAAAAATACATGTATATAAAATGTTTTTGATCCCACTCTCTCTAGTCTCCTTTCTTCCTCCCGTGGACATTCATTTCTTCTGGTAAAATAAGCTTCACTTTATGCATATAAAAAATAATTGATTCAAATTAAAAATTAAACTACAATTAAATAAAACAAACTTTTAATATAATTTTCTCTTTGACTTTAGTGCACCATATATCAGTACATATTACTACAGTTTTGCTATTAATGAAATATAGCACACCCAATCAATTATATCTTGTCAATTGCACGTCACCCGCGTAATGAAAAATCAGGATATTAACAAACAAAACTGCCGAACTAATATTTCGGGCCCAGGGACAACCGGGCTTGGGCGGGGAGAGAGAACGCGATCCCATAGCTTGAAAATGTGACTATCAAGAGAAAATAGGCAACCTTGGGCCGTAACCGTTTAATTTTCTTGCTGTCACCAGCCCAGCAGCCAGTGCCAATCCAAACAACGTATGCAGCCGAACGCAATAATACTTGGCCATGAAGATCTTCGCTTTGTCCTGCATCGAAAATTCTCTAAATCAACCCACCAGAATAACACGGGAAAAAAGCACAAAACCATGCCCTCTCCAAGCTTTTGAATTTTATATACTCCTCTCAATAAATATGCCCGCCTCCTACAATGAATGAATGAATGCGCATTTTATAAAATCTACACATTCGCTATATATATATATATATATATATATGTAAAGAGCAATGATTTTCCAAAGTTACCCTGCACATGTGACAACCCTCTCGAGTGAAGGCCTACTACCATCACTAGTGGCCACCAGCCACAACTACCACCAAACAAAATCAATAAAACCGATTAAAGGGATAGAGTGGAAGACCAATTCCTTCCACGGGCCAAACGATGCAATAGTTTTTTAGTTTTTTTTTTTTTGGTTCCATTTGCGGTTTCTGGCTCCGTGGGGAAAAGTCAGGATAACTATCCTAATAAGAACTAAACCTGGCATACATCTAGTTACATATTCCCAGTCTTGTGCTCTTGTGAAGCTGTGTACGAAATACCAAAACATACTGATGCCATCTTATTCCATTATATGCAATCCACAATAGTTCTATTTCATCATGAAAAGTAGCTAGTCTACTTTCACCTTATTCCATTTTGTAAACCAAATGTAACTAATGATTTGTTGCATTGTGAAGCTGAGCACCACAAAGAACTGCACCGGAGGCAAGAAACAATCATCCCAGCAACATAAATGATACGTCCATCTCTTGAAATAGAAATGTTCAATCCAATTTACTTGTTGCTTGACATAAGCTTATTTATAAAGAAAATAGCAGAGCCTGCTGCAGAAGATAAAACTTATTTGAGGCTGCTAGGTTAAATTAAGCATGCCATCCCTGGAAGATCAATAAATAATATTTTACCAAAAATCAAATGCTTGTGGTGTACATGCAATGGAGTCAATTCAAGCTATCCCTGAAGTAAAGCTGCAAATTGAGAAGGGAGAGAAACTATCAGGCATCACTACTCACATTGTAGTTTTGGTTCACATAGCTAATCACCAGATTTCCCATGGGTAAGGTCAGAGCACAGAAAATCTGAAAGGGAAGCACAATTTAGATACAAATGGCTTTATACCAAAATGCATTAGCACATAAAAAGGACAAGGACAAAACCCCATATTAGTTTTATAGAATCATAAATTTAAGTGGAAGTTTTGAGGTGCTAATGCTCAGAATTGGCTTACAGTGGTAACCAAGGGAAGAGCCCTGCCAAGACCAAACATTAAGATCATAAAATACAGCAAGGAAACAGCTATTTTCACAGCATCTGAGCCTCTTTTGGTGCCCATCCTGACCTGCACTCAGTTGAGAATAGAGCAGGAGAGGAGAATAGAAATTAGAAAGGTTCTGATTTCTTGCTGTAAAACCTCACAGATAACACTCTTAAAAGTGGAATTACCAAAGGGGAAAATTTACCGACAGCTCTATCATCCTCCACCTGACTAATTACAACATATTTTAGTTAATACTCAATAGACACTTAAAGAGGAAGGAAAAGGGAAGATAAACAGCAGAAAGTTTCACCTGGTGAAAGTGACTACAAAAGAGGATGAGTGTAGTTGTACAGCCTACAAGAGTTGATGCAGAAAGGATCATGCTGGACAAGGGATGGAGATAGTGTACTTCTCTGACAAAGCATTCAAATATTAAGGACAACATGCCTTGAACAATCCAAGCCTCAGAATAGCAAGTACACATGATAAATTAACCTTCACCTGCATTGTATCAAATAGAAAGCTGTAGTTGCGAAGGGACCAAAAGATGCAAAGCACAAGGGTTCCCCCAGTCCATGATAACTTAACCGAAATGGTGGGCACTGCGACAGATACATATTTAATAAATGTTAGAGCAGATCCATTTGCTTCCTAGTTGAATTATCTTTCACATGTTAGGTGCACAAATTTATTTCAAGTTGGATGTCTCATCTTCCCATTTTATATCATTCATCCATATCTCTCCTCAACTGAGATAGAGCAATGCCTTCTCCAAATACATAATATACATCTTCGTCCCCAAGAAATAGGGCCACAGTTGAGCTTGTGTCTCTTCAGGAGCAACACCTCCATCGAAAGATAGCCCATTGGTTTAGGAGTTGTTGAGATGTGTGGATTAACAAAGATCTCATTGTATCAGCAGTTGGTGCCATGTGACTACTTGTTTATTGCCTTATCATGACAAAATATCCATACTGGTAAAAAATGGCATTGGAGGGTGACCTTGGTGAAATGGTAAGATTTCTCCATTGTGCTATGGAGATTATAAGTTCAAAATACAAAAAATAGGCATTCAATAATTTGGAATAAGCCCGCATATATCCAACTCTCCTCAAAGCCCATGATGTGGTGACCTTGGTATGAGACACCCCTATTGTTCGGGACAAGAAGCCATTCTCTTTAGGCCTAGTTAATATTATAATAGCAAATCATTTGCAACTAGGAAGCTTGAAGCTCTTTACAACTTGCAAATCCACAGAATACACCAATGATTCTGAAAAGAAGACATGATATAGTCCCACTTTTTTAAAAAAACTGCCTAGAGTAGGAAAACTAGAAATATAACAAAGAAATTAAAAAGTTTGCGGAAACGTGATTTTGTTGACAAATGAAAAACTTAGGAACCAACCAATTCGAGAGTAAAAGCATCCGAACATCTCAAGCCAACCGAAGACTAAGAAAGTCAATTTTCAACCCAAGTGATAATAATTTCTAGACCCCTTAGTTGACTCCCCGCAACATTTGACCCCCAGTGAAGAATCATTAGCCCTCCAAGCCATAGATTCGGACTCCTTCCGTACATCTTGGACCTTCCTTCACTAACTTGAGAATTTCCAAACAGATGGAACCTTGAAATTTTTGTCACCAATAAAACTCTAAAAGCTAATAGACTAAGATTGTGTTTAAAGGTTGTGGGCAAGAGTTTTTCATAAACTTTAAGCACATGGTATCATAAAAATATAAAAATCTCTCAAATGGTGGGCCTCTCCAAAACGTTGTGCTCTCAATGAACTTTGAATAGTGAGAGATTTTCATAGACTTTAAGCACATGGTAACATAGAAATATAAACATCTCTTAAATGGTGGGTCTCTCCAAAATGGTGCCCCCTAAATTAACATTGAAACTAGGGCCACTCACAAGGTTCTTTTTAAATCATATGAAATGAACCATTATGTCTGCCCATTTGTTTCAAAAGTTGAGCTCCTATATATGCGCAGTAAATGACTAGTCAAAGTAGGTCCATTAACATGGATAGTGCTGATAATTGCTTTTCACTTGGACGCATGTCTCACAGAAATTGCGTGGAAGCTCTTGGACACTCTGCATCTCAGGCACTCTAACTCATTTGTATTACATACACACACACTAATCGATTTTAGCTTGAGAATAATTTCATGGAACATTGCACAGAAATTCTTACACTGATGCTTGAGACAACATTAAGCTAACTTTAACTGAACCCAACTATAGTGAAGAGGCAGCTCAAAATCCAATACTTTTTCATTGAGTTTGCCAATCCAAAAATCTGAACATGTTCAATACCTGATATACATAACCACATATAATTGCACTAGACAACAATAGCATTGAACGCAAATTTCCAGCCTCTGCAGATACCAAAGTCAGACCCAGTAAACCTAAAGCTAGTAACAAGTAGGCAGCAACAAGGGTCCCTGTCCGGCTTCCAAAGGAATGCGAAGAAGATAGTGTCAGTTCCATTGCTGTGTAAGCAAAATTAATTTGTATAAACACAGACGAGTCAGGAACACTGTCAAAAAACGTCTGTTCAGGAAAAAATAAAATAAAGATGAATACACCTTCCCACAATGTTGACAACTGATTCTTTCTTGTTTTCATCTGCTCTCGTGTCAAAATCGTAAACATCATTGCTGCCCAATTCACATGCACATGAAAGCAGTCAAAAACAATTAGTAAAGGATATTTCTGTCATATAGAGGCAAACATGATAGGTTGGTTATGACTTCAACCCTATGTCTAGACCAGCATCTTCAGGGAAAAGGAACACTGAGGTGTTTTGTTGTTCATAGACAAGGATAAATGTTGAGGAATACAAGCAAGAGAGAGTGCCCTCTGCCCAACAGAAAAACATGAAACATTAAGGACACGTGGGAAACTTCTGAAGTATATGCAATTCATGATGACATGAAAATTAGTAGGTTAGACCAGTAAAGTTGACACATTCATCCCAAAATAACAAACACAGAAATGCCCCCTAGGTCGCATTAGCTGTCATCCAATCAGTTAAGTGGAATATACCATAGCTGCAATATCCAACCAACAACATTCATGTCTCAGGCAAGTCTGGGGATTCAAGCACAGGTTTCTATAAATGATCTGATTTGAATCATTCAGTATTTAAATTAACCGATTCTAATGATTCCATACACCCATTAATTCCAACTGAGGGTAACATGCACAAAACAATTTTTCAGCATCTCATCATTATATTGTGTTCACATTAAGGGCATGAGATTTAAATGAATTAACTGTACTAATTACCCAGCAATTGGCTATGTCGATCCACCAAACAAGTAAACGTGGTGATAGAAGATGGCACAATGCTCGCAGGAATTTTGATGAGTTGGCAGGACTTCGCTGGATCATTAAATGAGTAGTACTGATGTGGGCAATACTGCAAAAAAATACAATTATGCCATAACAAAAAAGCAACACGACACAGTTGCCACCTATTGGTAAATGTCTGCCTCTTTTCCACGACACCATCATTCATGGATATATACTAAATAGCCTATATTCAATTGTTGAAGTGAAGCTATCAGCTTCAATTCTAGACCAATGATCTCAAAATCTTGATTCAGTCACAACCGCTGGTTTGTTGTTACTGTTGCTAAGATCTCATCTTCCAGTCTTTGTACAACAACCCATAAAAGGTTGTCTCTTAAGATCGGATTAGCAATCTCTAATATGACAATTCTCCTGGTAATCATTGAAGAGGCAACATTCTCCTACAATCAATTTAGACCTTTAACAGCCAGACAGATGGAGCGCTAATCCCTCAATCCCTGCCACCATTATGCCTCTAAAATACAATTGCGTTTTGGATACATGACACTATTCATTCTTAATCACTTCCTTGATGCAGGTAAGCAAACAAACGTTAATTAAGAAGATAATTGCAAATAACAAAGTTAATTAAGAAGATAATTGCAAATTTAACTTCTGCTGTCTCCTTTAAACAGAAAAATATTTACATGGCACTACTCACATATACAGCTTTGTTTTGAGGTTGACATTGTAGTTATCTCATTTTGTTTGTGTTATCTCATTTTGTTTTTCTGTTCCCCATGATGCGCTTGCATGTTTATGTACAAGAGGTGTAGAAAGTATTCAGTATGGATTCCCCAGGTTACGTGTTTAGGTACCACAAACTCATAAATATAACATAGAAAGGATCATATAATAAGCTTGATAAAATGTTGAGTCATACGATGAAGTGAATATATCACAAATATTTAAATAAAATTAAAAGAAACAAAACAGATAACAGAAACATTTCCCAAAATGAAAAAGGTATTGATTGCATCCACAAAGTACATTAAGCTTAGCAATTGATGTTGGAAAAATTATTAAATAAATAGCAATACCATCAGAGCTAACAAGCAGCCAAGGAATTACTGTTAATTATAGGATGTAAAAAACATGCAACAATCATAATTGTAAAAATTATTATCGTAAGTCCAATAAAACAAAATTCAATTAAGAGAAATTTATTTTAGCCTGGTGTAGCACACTGAAGCGCTCCCTTAGAGAGAAAATGTTCCATGCAGTGGTAAATTATTACTGTGTTCCTCTCCCAAGATATAATGATCAGCGGTCTGGACCCCTTGGTGCAGCTAATGAATCCCCAAACCAACAAACAACCCAATGCTTTACATTTATAAAAATCAAGAAATCTTGAAATCACAAGCCAAGCCAGGCCAAGCCAAAAGATCAACATGATGTAGAATGAAATAAACCAAGTTGAAACTGTAGAAAGCAACACAAGTTATCCAAATCTATGACGTGTAAAAGTAAATATATTGTTCTCATGGAAACAAATACAAGATTTGACAGTGGCAAACTGTTTATAAAGGTGACTCTGAAAAAAGTACTCAACATCTATGAAATTCAAACTTCAATAAAGTAAGGTTATTCCATTGCTTATAGGAAAAGGAGTCTAATTTAAAAAACAGTGAGCCCAAGAAATTTAGTAAATCAGTGTCCCAACTTAATCCAACTTAACCAGCAATTGAATTATAAATTGCCCCAAATATTGAACCAGCGCCAACATGATTTAAAACTCAAAACTTGATAAATAATTTGGTTTTGTGTGATATGCATTAGGTATCTTTCAAGTTTGAATATTAATTAGTGTAATAAGTCACTTTTCAGTTCCACCCAAAGGACCACAGCAAACTAAGTCTTGAACGGCTCTCCAGAATGGGTTTAGTCTCACTACACACACAATAGGGGCAATTGTCATAGTTCTATTGGTAATGCGTGTTACGGTCATGCACACGTAAATCACAGTAGTGATCCCACCATTGCACATGCAAGGAGACCTCTAAGGACAACAAGTGGCACCACCTGCAAACTTGCCTAACAGGACATTTGGAGTTCAAACTCATCCTCGAAATAGCCCAGAAAATTCCCAGATGAAATAAATAAAATATCAAGTACTGGTTTCCAGTAATCCATCAGTTTCGTTATTGACAATTGAAATTCAAGGAGGCATCATCATACCTATGAAGATCGGTGTCCAAATGGTGACTTGTACTTGGGCTTTAGTCCCTTCCCCAATGGATGACTAAATAGCCATTGACAAGGGGTGTGTGTGTGCGTGCACACAGGGGACGTGCGTATGTATAACACCACATATCCAATATTGTTATGTTCTAACATCATGAAAAATTGAAGACTGACGAAATATCCAAGTGGAAGTACAATAATATAAGATCATGAACTCATCTGAATTGAATTAAAGCGGCCATGACCTCACCTGAATTGAATTAGAGCAGCACAAACACCATGGCATCATGTCTTTCCATATGATAAAAACACACACAATAACATTATAGAACCGTGGTATTTTCCCACCAAACAAAATGCTGCCAAACACTGCAAACGTTGGTTGTATTTTATGTAGCTATATCATAGCAATCACATGACACATGAACATTAATATGATTTACAATCAGTGCATACAATTTAGTATTTCACTGTTGCACCAGAGATTTTGTATGATTGCCGCACATCTTCAGCAAATATTAATCACAGCGAAATTCTTAAACAATTCAAGAATGGCCTTAAGATGTTTTTTTATTAAACAAACGAAAAAAGTAAACAACCTTGAAGAAAATCAATAAAATTCAGTCTGCTTATGCCAAGAACGTTCTCTGTAAAAGGAGCCAATGCCAACTTTTCATCACCAAGCACGGACACCTGCTTGAAACTAGAGAATTTGATAGTTCTGGTAGCTAAAAAATCCTTGCATTCAAGTTAAGCTTGTGTAACAATTACACAAGCTTGGTTAAGAGAGAGACTTGCATAAGTTTGACTTAAATAAACAAAGAACACGATGAGTCAAGATGCATAATGTGTAACAATTACACAACCAAATTCCCACAAGACTTTAACTTCATCTCACATTCTTTTTACCTTCATACTCAGCATTGTGATAAACTAAAAGAAATTCAGTTTACTCTCTAGATTGTTAGAAAAACCATTATATAGATAACTGGTGATAAAGCAATCGTACGGACAAGGAATTTTCATTAATTATATGAAACAAGAACCATGTAATATTACTACCAACTAAGTACAATAAAGCAAAATCAAATTAATAAAAAGCTTTCAAATATCACGGATTGAATTACATCGATGTCTCAGAGAGGAAACACGTTTATCACTTCAACCCTAGGAAACGGCCACCTACCACAGCCCTTGGTGCAGCTAATGAATCCTCAAACCAACAATTGCCCAATCCTCAATTGCTATAAAAATTAAGAAATCATTGAAATCGCAGGCCAAGCTAAAAAGTCAACATGACGTACTATGAATGCACCTAAAAATCAAAACTATAGAAGTCACTCAATTTGTTCAAATCTCCAAAATAAAATCTGTATTCCAATTCTCTATAAAAGAAACCTGAAAAATAAAATATTCCTGTTCTCTTAGCAAGCAGAGATAGCAGATTGAGGCTGGCAAACTGAATATTGGTCTGAAAGAAAGTATTTCATAACTACTGGAATTCTACCGTTAGTATAGTAATATTATCCATAATCTATAAAGAAAACACGAGTGTAACAATACAAAACTTTAAGCCAATAGTAAATTCACAACCAAAATAAATAATTTGTCACATTAAACATTCAATAACACAAAATATCCAACACTTCAGTAACAATAAATTGACTTTCCATTTCTAACCTCAAGTTTAGCCAGGCAATAATAAGCATGGAGGAAACTAAAAGCCCAAAGTAACGCTTCAGAGAAAATATGCCTGTTTGCAAATAGGCAGCTGCACTGGCAACCTGTTTTACAGACCAGCTAGAATTAGTTGCAAAGGGCACACAATAACAATCACATTTGGTATGAAGACATTGTGTAACAATACACAGTATATTATTCTTTCCAGCAATACTATAGTAGAAATCGGTGAATAAATCAATCAGGCAAATCAGGCAATTGACCGAATGGTTATATTGTATAAACATATTAGCCAGAAGGCTCCTTTACTGGTATTAGACAGCATTTCAAGTAGTTAGCTAGAGTTTTGGTGGAGCTTTTACATGTAGGGGCACGGAATGCCTGAGAATGAAAGTTAAATAAAAGGTAGGAGGTGTTGTTAGGAGCATCAAGAAGGGTAGCTAGGCCTATATAAGCAATTATGCATCTTGTAATCATGAATTATGATCATTGAAATCTGAGACTGTCTCTCTCTTGTCTGGCTACATCTCTCTCTCTCTCGTCTTTTCCTTTTCTTTCTATATTTGATTATCCTCTTTCCCATGACGTGTCCTTTAACTCTCATCTCTTTCTTTACATGCCCTCCTCATTTCCTCTCCCGTTCTCAAATTGCAAGCTTACATGTGATTGTCTAAGCACATTGCTTAAAGATCAGAGAAGAAGTTCGCACATAAGCAAATAAGTGAAATTGGATTTGATGAAACCTTAAATCTCATAAAAAAACCTTTTAACATACAAAAATCTTGTGAGCAATACCATGTAGCAAAACAAATTTCCGAAACTGACATAAATGATGCCCACTTCTTTACCTTTATCTGTCGTCCCCAGTCAGCTCTAATAATCTCAACTGATTTTATTTTCTCAGGAACAATACTAATCTGGGGGTGCAATGAAAAAGTAACAAGCATCTTACATTCCTACTCAAACAATTTAGTACGATTAGTACACAAACACAGTAACAGTTATATGTTATTCACAGAATACAAAAGTCATGCTAAGAAAGGTTAGCAAGGTGTCAGGCAATAAACCAATGTCAGACAATTGAGCTCTGAGGCTGTAACACAACAATGCAGAAAAATGGATCTCTTGCCCTGACAGATTCAAGTCTGGACTCCAGTTCACACTAAATAAGCAGTGACATCCACATCAATCAAAATCCCAGCCTCTTGGTGCTGGTTATGCATCACGATATAATTTATGCACCTAAGAGAATAACCCCAATTTTCTCCAAGAACATGATAAATGCAAAGCAACTTGAATTAAAAACACCAAATGATGTAGGATGGGAACAGGAGAAGATAAAGAGGGAAGCAGGAACAGATTCAGACGTGATAGGAAAAATTAGAAGAGAGATTACCACATGGCAGATAAAGTAGCTGAAACCCCCATAACACAATGTGGGAAGTTCCAAGAGAAAACAAGTGACAATAAATGGAGCAGGTTCCCAGGAAAGTAAATTTACGAGCGTGATGGGAATTTTCCCAAAAGGCTACTATTGGAACTACCAACTTCTGATGTTTCAAGCTTCCCAGGCCACATGGTTCATATGAAGAGCATTTAAATTCAGCTCCAGAAGAGACGAGGGCAGACTTCAGATTTATCTTCTCCAAAAGAGCTTCGGCCACGCAAATAGTATTTGATCTTCTTATTGGTCAGTGATTTCTCAACCCCTTAGATGAGTGGTTCTCTAAGTAGATCATTGAAAGGTTGAGTGACACCATTTCTATGTTGCATTTCCACTGTTATTTCAAAACACCCACTGCCTATGGAGTCGTTTTTCCCTTTTGTTTTTCCTAGAATTGAATAATACAAATTTCCTTTAGCCAATTACTGTTGTTTGGGGATTGCACTGTGTCAATTGGTATCAGAGAAGGAATATGGCAAGAGAATCTAGGAGCGTAGGAGTAAACAGTGCTCAAATAATCGAGGTCCATCTCATAGAAGAAATCGGAGAGCTAAGACAACATAATGCTGATCTATGACAAACGATGGAAGAAATTCCAAGGAGACTGCCACAATAATTGGCTCCAGAAAACCAACCCTTCTTCATACCAACTGAGGCGCCTGAAAATGAAAGGGGAGATGATGACACAAGTTCTATTTCAACCAGGTCCAGGAGATCAACCCCCCACACAAATGGCATTCACATTAGATTTTCTCACTACAGCTCTAGCAAATGTTGACAAGAGCATCCCAATTGATGTCCTGGATTATGATGGAAGAATAGATCCCCAAGGCTTGCTTTGACTAGAAAGAGATAACAGAAGACAGGAAGTAAATTTTTAGCCACAAAACTTAGAGGAGCCATTAATTGAGGTGGCACAATTACCAAAACACCTGCGAATGAAGGGGTCACCTCCAAGATTAGTAACCCGAAATTAGATGAAAAGTACTTACAAGTTGACTACCCTCAAGTCCCATATTGAAAGTTCCATCTCTTGAGACAGAAGCATAACCAAGATGTGTCCAACCACACCAAAGAGTTCTACAAATATCTAATCCGGGTTGATCTAAGGGAAATCAATGATCAATCAGTTGCTAAACACTTGAGTAATTTGAAACCTGCCATTAACGATGAACTCATTCCACATCATTTAACCACATAGGAGGAGGCCTTCCAAACAGCTCTCAAAGCTAAATAAAGATTGGAGCACACTTCTCTGAGGACTGACACAATGACAGCAGCAAGGGAAGAGAGGAATTCCCCAGTTTCCCAAATGACTGGAGCAGCAAGATGTAGGAACATTTAAGGACCTAAACAAAAAGGGCTCCATTGTTCCAGGATATATATGCAATAGAAGGTAACAATGTTTTCATCGGGAAGGAGGGACACATGGCCTATGCTTGGCCACAAAAACGAAATGAAACCTGGGTAAATTTGATGGAGGACTCTGGCAATCCCAGCAAGATTGAAGCAGAATGAATTGGAAGAGCACAACAGCCATGAGGAAATTTGTGAACCAGATGAGGAAGCCAAGTTCCTTGTGGATAAAAGGTCCTAGCTGATCCAATAATAGAAAACGATGAGACTTAGCTCAAGAATAACATTATTAAAATGTGTGGAATGGCTTATGGGAAAAGGTGCTTGGTGGTGATAGATAAGGAAGCTGGGTTAACTTGACTTTGAGAAAAATTGTGGGCAAATCCATCTAAAGTGTCAAATAAATCTGAAGCCCTACAAAGTCTCCTAGTTTAAGAAAGGAGATGAAATAGCTATAAAAGAGAGGTGTTGCATTCAATTTTCCATTTCCAGTTTGACATGATTCCGCTGGATGTTTGGCACATTTTGTTGGGAAGGCCATGACAATATGATAGAAGAGTACAGCATGACAGTTACAACAATACATACTCCCTTGTTCTACAGGGAGTGAGGTATCTTCTAAGGCCCCTCAAAGATGCATCTGTTTTAGTCAAAGGAAAGGATAACAACTTCCTAAGATTAAGGAAGATAGAAGAAGCCGCTAAGAACATTGCCCAATCTAGGCCTCGGTGACCTATATTGTGTCACGGTCCAAATTTTACTGCCACAAAACCATGCGGCGCATCTAGTTTCCAACAGGAACAGATGCCAACAAATTTGACTCATGAACACTTGTAAGTGTCAGGGTCGATCTTGAGATGCAAAAATAAAAATTGCGCCAAGTGTTGAGTATGTCAAACGAAACCAAGTTGCTAATTGAAAGTGTAAAAATACAAGCAAATAATTAATAACAATAGACAACAATATGATATAGAAAAAGATTTTAAGAATTCATTTCCCAATATAAAGGGTTTTGAACCTTTTGGTCTTTCGCACAAATATACATTGGAAGTCCCTAACTTTCACAATGGGATATTTAATTTTTTACAATGTTGAAATTCAAACTAAATTCACCCAAACTCCTATAAAAGTTCAAAGATATGAGAAAAATTATATAAAAGTTTATATGGCTTGGTTTGGATTATAACATCTCTCCCTATTAAGTTGTCAACATCCTTATTAACTTGATCTTTATGATAGCTTTGACCCCTCATCTCTTCAATTTCACACCTTTACCAAATTCCCAACTTTTTTTTTTTTTTGTTGCTCTCCCATTCTATTTCATGAGCAGCTCTTTCTTCTTCTTTCGGCTAAGTGGTCAACCACCAGTCGGCAATAATTTCTTCAACTTCTAGCGCTAGTGGTGGCTTCCATCTAATATTGGTTCATTGTGACAGATTGCGTAAAGGGTCTTCAATGTCAGGATAGTATGGCTTCAAACAGCTCACATTAAAGACTGGGTGGACCTTCATCTATTCTAGCAAATTGATATTGTGTAAGGCCTTCAACACACAAGCAATGATCTTAATAGGGTCTTCATATTTTCGTAAGAGACGCTTATCTCTTCCTCTGAGAAACCGCATCTATTCTTGGTGAAACTTCACTAATATAATATCTCCCACATTGAATTGCATAGACTGCCTATTCTGATCTACCCACTTCTTCATCCAATAAGACGCTTTCTCCAGGAAGACTATGACAATCTCTGCGTTCTGCTTTCACTCTCGATCAATGTTGTAAGCACAAGTACACATACCTTTGGCTCAGCCACAGTATATGGAATAAGCAGTTGTTAACATATTACAACCTAAAAAAAACACTCTTAGTTGAAGAGGAGCATTTTTGAGTACTAAAACAAAATTAGGCAACATCTAGGATGTTCATCTAATCCTTCTGACTAGCACTCACAAAATGTCTCAGGTATTTATCGAGTAGGCCATTAAATCTCTCTATTTGATTGTCAATTTGGGGATAGTAGCTTGATAAAATATTCAATTCTAAGCCAAGAAATTTGAGGAGTAATGACCAGAAGACTTCGATGAAGCGACCGTCTCTGTCACTCACACTACTTTCAATACTCCCAAGAATTTGACAATATATTTGAAGAAAAAGAACGCTATCTTCTGCCTTGAACAATCTATTGATGTCGGAACAAAAATGGCATACTTTAAAAAGAGGTCCACGACCACTAGGATGCACGAGTATTTACCAACCTTGGGCAACCCTGTGATAAAGTCGAAGGAAACACTTTCGCAAGGTCTACTAGGTACAATGAGAGGTTCCAGTAACCCTACCAACTTCTAACGTTCAATTTTATTTTGTTGACAGGTGAGACATGTTATCATGCAACTCATCAAATCATTCTCCAACTTGGACCAGTAATAACCCTTCTGTAGTAGGCTCATGGTATATTGCTACCCCAGGCGATTAGTTCATAAAACGTCATAACACTCTCTGAGAAGCATCCTCCTCAGTTCTCTAGCCTTAGGTATAAAATCTCTGTGTCCCTTTGTGAATATCAATCCCTTGTTAATCCCAAATCTCCGAGTCTTGTCTTCCTGAATAAGTTGAAACAGAGTCACAGCAATTTGGTACTTCTTAAGGTTTATAGTCGTAGCAATCCCACTCATTGACAGGAGGTCTACTCTAAACAAGAAGGCAAGGTCCGATCTTCTAATGAGGGCATCTACAGACTAATTGCAACGTCCGAATTTGTGTTCTAGCTCCAAGTCAAATTCTGCTAAGAACTCATGCCACCAAGTTTGTTTTGACGTTAACTTCGGTTGGGTGAGAATATGACTAGCAGTAGCATTGTTAATTTTCACAATAAACTTGGAGCCAAACAAATAATCCTCTAAGTCCTCAAACAATGCACAATCCTTGCAACTATTTCTCCTAGGCTACGTAACATCGTTCGGCCTCATTTAGCTTTCTACTCTCGTAGGCTACCGGATGACCTTTTCATAGTAAGACCACTTTGAGGGCAAAATCCGATACGTAGGCCTACACCTCAAAGTGCTTGGTAACATTTGGAAGAGCTAACACCAATCACTTCATTGCCACATATTTAACCTCCTCGAACGCTTGCTAACATACCTTTGGCCTCTCCCACTTCCTATTTTTCTTAAATAAATTAATCAAAAGTGCTGCTTTCTTTGGATACCCTTCCATGAATTGTTGATAGTAGTTAGCAAGGTCAAGAAATAAGCACAATTTGCTCACACATATCAAAACTTTACCAATCTGAAATAACTTACACTTTCTTTGGATCCATCGTGATCAAACCTTGAGCAAATTAGCACTTCTCACACTTGAGCAAATTAAGATGATTCTCCTTCAACTTTTGGAATACTAATTTTAGATGCTTCAAGTGATCTTCTAGGCTTGAACTATATATCACAATGTCATCCAAGTAGACCACCATAAATTTGTCCAAGTATTCAAAGAATATCTAGTTCATCAACATGCAAAATGTTGCTGGAGCGTTGGTTATTCTGAAGGGCATTACGAACTACTCAAAAGCTTTATATCTTGTAAATCATGTAATTTTTAGCTCGTCACCCTCCGCAATTTTGACTTGGTGATAGCCTGACATTAAGTCGTGCTTTGTGAAGTATTTCGTATAAATCAACTAACCAAAGAAGTCAACGATCAATGAAATCGGATGGTGGTTCTTCAAAGTCATCTTATTTAGGGCCATGTTGTTAATGCCAAAAAGGTGCTTTTGAATGGTGGATGAAACCTAAACTAATCAACATATCCAATTGTTTATGAATATCTACTAGCTCTAGAGGTGCCATTCTATATGATCCTTGAGCAAGTCGCCTTGCCCCTGGTGTCAATTCAATTAAATGATCCACCACTCTTCGAAATGGAAGAACCCAAGGGCAACTAGGTTAGCATCAACTCCTCGAATTCCTCGAGGAGTAGGCTGACTTATAGTAGTGGAGACTTAACCTCGATGTCTTCATCCATTGACAACGTCGCAAGGTAGGCTTGCCTTTCTTCATACCCATTTTGTCATTATCCTTCCTCTTGAATTCTTTCGACTTTTGGAGGCTCTCATCGGGCACAAACTCTCCCCTATGAGAAGCACCGAGTTTAAGTGGGGAATGGGCACTCCCTTGGTTGCCTTAAAGAAGTCCATTCCCTAAATCAGATGAAAATCATCCATAGGTGTTATTGTGAAGTTTAGCCTCCCACTCCACTCTCCAAATTGAACTGCCATAGATTTGGCAGCACCAAGGGTGGGCTTCGCTTTTGAATTCACAGCTTTCATACTACTACCATGTCATTCCAATTGCATACCCAGTCGATTCATTTCAGTCTCAACATCGAAGTTGAGGAGCATTGAGTTTTAGTAGGGCATGGGCACTCCTTTAGTCACCTTAAGGAAGTCCATCTCCAAAATCACATCAAAGTTATCTATAGGTGCTACCATGAAACTCAACTTCCTACTCCACTTTCCAAGTTGCACTGCCACAGACTTGACAATACTAAGGGTGGGCTTTGCCTTTGTGTTCATGGCCGTTACACTACTGCATCACGTTCTAACCCCATACCCAGTTGATCCGCTTCAATCCCAGCTACAAAGTTGAGTTCACCTGTGTCAAGCATGGTGTAGACACTTCTTCCATTCACTTGAATCTTTACATACATTAGGTTCGTGGATTTGGTAGATGCTTGACCATACTTCTCTATGGTATATGAGAGGTGGATCACACCCATACAAGCTTGGTCCCCATCATTCTCATTGTCTCTAAACTTTGGTTGATCACTTTTCCTTTGTAGAGCACTCAGAACTGCTTTATGGGAGCATTGTGCCACCTTAAGTGGCCCGTCACATAGAAAACACCCACTAGAAAACGCTTTCTCACTTGTCGATATACTGGTGCTTCCCTTGGAACTCTAGAAGGTCATCGGCGATGAATTATTTTGAAAGCAACTTCCTTTCTTAGCTTCGAATTCTGACCCATTGACACTAGATGCATTCTCTGCTGATTTCTTTGAGGTATTACCACCATTCCTTTAATTACAGATGCCTCTCTCAATGGCATAGTCAACAAATCTTTCAACTGTATTTTTGGCAGAAGTCAATTCTAGCACCTATTGTCTAAACAATTCCATTTGAACTCGTGACTGCAAGTTATCTATGAAATAAAAGAAATAATCTTTATCAGACATATCTTTGATATTTAACATATATGTCAAGAAAGCTATAACATAGTCTTTGATTGTCCCTCGCATGCTTAATCTATTTTAACTTCTTTCATATTGTGAACTCAATATTTTTGGGCAGAACTGTGACATTAGCTCTCTTTTGAGGTCTTCCCATGAGTTGATGCTCAATCATCCATGGGCAATTTCTTCATATTTGGTGAACCACCATAGTTTAGCAACTCCAATCAGGCACATTGTCATCATGGAAACATTGGCCTTATCCAAATCCATTTTTGTGGCCCTAAAATACTGTTCCAGATTGAAGATAATGTTGTCAAGCTCCTTTGAATCTCGCATGCCATTGTCGAAGGCGTTGTCATTAGTCGCAGCAGCATACAATAGAAGGCTTAACTTACCAATAAGCCCGGTATCCTCTTTTTACAATACTCTAGAGTTAGCGAAAATGATCTATTAGGTCTTTAACCACTTTTTCAATGGACCTCAATTGGACAGCAAGGCTATCCATCCATTTTTCTATCCTGTTGAAAGATTTATCTCGAGTTTCAAGTTTAGTTGCCATTCTCTCAAAATCTTTGCACAAGTTGCTTGAATAAACAGCCGTGGTGTCACTTAGGCCATCACTATCCTACTATGTGAGTTTTTCCACAAACCAAGGCCTTTCTTACCACTCATCTCCTAAGTCGGTCTCTAATACCAACTATCACAGTCTGAATTTTATAGCCACAAAACCATATAAAGCATCAATTCCCAATTGAAACCAACGCCAACCAAGTTAACCCACAATTACTCTTAAGTGTCAGGATTGATCCCAAGATGTAAATGCGAAACTCACGCCAGTGTCGAGTATGCCGAATGCAAGTCGCTAATTGTAAGTATGAAAACACAAACAACCAATCAATAGCAATAGACAACAATCAGATGGAAAGAAGATTTTAAGAATTCATTCCCTCGTATAGAGAGATTTGGCCTTTTGGTGATTGATACTAGTATACATTGAAAGTCCTCAATCTTCATACTAGTATACTAAAATTCAAGCTAAATTCAGCCAAATTCCTAAAAAATTCAAAAATGAAAGAAAATTATGAAAACATTTACATGGCTTGATTTGTATTATAGCATGCTACTGACCACAAAGAACCAAAACTATTTTAGAAATAATGACAGAACAATTGATGAGAATTTTTTAAAATAGCATTATAGGAGCTATCCAACAACTTACCACTTGAGAGGGCAATTCAACACAGGATTGACCTAGTACCCAGCTCCACCATGCCAAACCTGCCACATTACCAAATGAGTCCCTTGGAACATGCCTAGTTACAACACCCAAGTAACGGAGCATCTATAACAAGGATTTATCAAAGAAAGCATCATCCCGTGTGCTGTCTCAGCCCTCCCAGCACCCATGAAAGATGGTACGTGGAGGATGTGAAATGATAGTCAAGCCATCAACAAAATTACCACCAAGTATAAGTTCATGATTCCAAGATTAGGCAACATGCTTGATGTGTTACATGGTGCTGAAATTTTTTTTCCAGCTCAACTTACAGAGTGGGCACCATCAAGTTAGAACTCAACTGAGCGGCAATGGAAAACCACTTTCAAAAGCAGAGAAGGTCTTTATGAATGGTTTGCAATGCCTTTCAATTTATCTAACACCCTAAGTACTTTCATGCGATTGGTGAATAGGGTATTGACGTCCTTCATAGGGAAGTTTGTGGGGGTTAATTTTGATGATATGCCAATATTTAGCCCTACACCAGACAAGCATATTGATCATGTACACCCAGTGTTGCTAGTTCTACAACAAGAGAAACTGTATGTGAATTTGAAGAAATGTTCTTTCATGGAAAACCAAGTGATTTTCCCAGGGCCTGTAATTTCCTCCAAAAGCATCAAGATGGATGAAGAGAAGGTGCGATAAATTGTAGAATGGCCAACTCCTCCCTTGCTCACTAAAGTAAAAAGTTTTTATCGGTTAGCTACATTATAGCAGAGATTCTTCCAAAATTTTAGTACTTTCATTGAGCCAGTGACAAATTGGATGAAAGCTGGAGCTTTTTCCTGGAACACACTAGCTGGAAACACCTTCAATTTGATCAAAACAAAACAGGCTAGGCCCCCATCCTTGCACTACCAAATTTTAATGAAGTATTCATGCTTGAATGTGATGCATCCTGCACATGGATTGGAATTGTCTTAAGCCAAAAAGGGGCATCCAATAGCCTTCTTTAGCAAGAAACTAAATGAGATGAAGGAAAGTTATTCCACATACAATGTAGAGTTCTATGTCATGGTTCAAGCCTTGAGATTGGAGGAGCTATTTGATCTACCAAGAGTTTGTTTTATACTCGAATCATGAAGCATTGCATTCATGCTCAAAAGAAATTAAACCCTAGGCATGCCAAATATGTATCCTTCATTCAAGAGCATACTTTTGTTCTCAATCATAAATTGGGGGCAACAAACAAACCTCAAAAATTTTATCCTATGATAAGTGGTTTTGACCTACTTCCGAAATACTATTGATCAGTTCCCTACTTCAGCAGCATACTTGAAAACAATGCACAAGGTAACAGAGACAACTTCAGCAATGTCAACAGGTTTTTGCGCAAGAGAAACCAATTATGCATCCCCGATGGGTCACTCATACTTCACATCATCTCTGAATTGCATGGAGGAGGCTCTAGAGACCATTTTGGTAAAGACAAAACCTTGCCTCTAGTCCAAGATAAGTACTTTTAACCCAAGATGGTGCAGAAAGTCGATAAGTTCATCAAAAGGTGCATAACCTGCCAAAGGAGAATGATTGAACTAGGCGTTGTATCAACAATTGCAGTGCAAAACAAATCTTGGGAAGACCTCAATATGAATTTCGTGCTCAGATCCCTAAAGCTCGAAATAGCTGACTCGATCTTTGTGATTGTAGACCATTTTTTCCCCCAAAATGGCACAATTCACTCCATGCAAAGGCATTACATATGCTTCCAGTGCTGCAGTGCTGCCCAATTATTCTTCAAGGAAATTAGATACAGTGAACCATCATCTCTGATTGTGATACTTTCAATCCATAGGACATTTTGGGGGCTCATGGGAACCAAGCTCCAATTATCAGCACGTGTCACCCCCACACTTACGGGCAAACTGAAATAGTAAATCGCTCTCTCGAAACTTTATTAAGAAGCTGGACCAGTGACCACCCTAAAAACCAAGATTTTGTCATCCCATAAGCCAAATTCGTAAACAAATCCTCAAAGAATTATTGATGCAAATATTGGCCAATATGTAGCTATATCAAGCCCTCGATACCGCAATAATATCACGATATATTTTCATATTGGCTTATAAAGTTGATATATCAGCTAATATTTAAAATATTGATTAATATTTGGCTGGTACAGCCCTATTAACTTATGATTCTTAGAATGTTTTTCATAAAATATTATATGATACTGATACGTATTGTACAATAGTCTACTACCAATATGGCCGATTATGATACTGATATTTCATCCAAGCAAAGAACTTACCCACTCAATTATCTCCATTTGTAGTAAATTATGGAAGCAATTCAACCAATATGCTGGACCAAACATCGATCCCCAACAAAAGAAGAATCAGTTTGGATGTCGAGGAGTGGGCAACCGCCAAAATCTTCATAAGCAAGTTAAAACAACCGATACAAGGAAGTTTCTGATAATCATAAGCAAAACATCAAGTACAAAGAAGGTGATTTTGTCATGATGTGTTTAAGAAGAGAATGGTTCTGCACCAATACTTATGGCAAGCTCAAAGATTAGAAAATTGGCCCCTGCAGTATAATCAGGAAAAATTGGAGCAAAAGTGTATCAAGTGGAATTGAAGGAAGGACTTGGAATTAACACCACCTTCAACATATCCAACCTCTATCCCTTCCATGGGGAAGCCAAATTATCCTTACTCCATCAACAGACTTTACCTGTCACAGTTGCCTCCCTGAGTGACAATGGCATTGAAGTACTTGATTCTCAGATCACCACAAATAAAGGCAGCTATATTCAATACCTTGTTTGATGGAAGCCAATGCTAGGCTGCTTGGTTTTGTGAACAAGAATTAAAGAAACTTAACCCTGACTTATGGAAGGATTTGGCCATCTCAAACTCGAGGATGAGTTTTCTTTATGGGGAGGAAGATGATACAGCTGCAACCCACATGACAGATGAAGCAGCCACAACCCACATGACAGGTGAAGCAGCCACAACCCACATAACACAAAGTGGGGAGTTCCATGAGAAAACAGGTGGCATGGCACAATAAATGGAGAAGGTTCCCAGGAAAGTAATGTTACAAGGGTGATGGGAATTTTCCCAAAGGCTTTCTATTAGAACTACCAATATCCACTTCTGATTTTTCAAGCTTCCAGTCCAAAAGGGTCATATGAAGAGCCTTTTAATTCGGCTCCAGAGGAGATGAAGGCAGACTTCAGTTTTATCTTGTCCGGTAGAGCTTTGCTGTCTCTAATAGTATTTGATCCTCGGGTTGATGAGTGATTGAGTAATTCCCTAAGTAGAACAATGAAAGGTTGAGTAGTTCCCTTTCCATTTTGAATTTCCTCCGTTATTTCAAAACATTGGTTGCCTAACAAGAAGTTTTTTCCCCTTCTGTTCTTCCCAAAATTGAACCAGATACAACTTCCATTGGTCCATTATTAATGTTTGAGAATTGCAGTGCATCAGAGATCACTCAACAAGTTGAGTCTCTCACTTGAGTTGCCTAGTAACTATTAGTTTAGGCAGATTGGCTCATATAAAGAGCCCTTAAATTTGGCACCGTAGGAGATGAGGGCAGACTTCAGTTTTATCTTGTCTAGTAGAGCTTTGCCTTCTCAAATAGTATTTGATCCTAGTGTTGGTGAGTGATAGAGTGATTCCCTAAGTAGATCAATGAAAGGTGGAGTACCACCCTTTCCATTTTGCATTTCCTCTGTTGTTTCAAAATGTCGGCTGCCTAACAAGTTGTTTTCCCCCATTCTGTTCTTCCCAGAATTGAATCAAATACAACTTCCTTTAGTTCATTATTATCGTTTGACAATTGCATAGCATCAGGGATTCATTCAAAAAGTTGAGTCTCTAGCTTGAGTTTCCTAGTGAGCATTATTTTAGGAAGACTGATTCACCATGCGATTGTAACGCCCCCCAAAAAAAAAAAAAAAAAAACCACCTATGAACTTTAGAGAATGAAACATTGAGTTAGATCAATTCAGCACATGGAGATCAAACATTAAGTATTAGCAAATTATTTTGCCTGGGTCCCGACAAATAAGATGGATCTATTCATGCCCACAAACTCTAACCTTACATATATTCATCGTTTTTTCAATCTCAGCAACAGCTAATCTAGAACCAGCATGATTCAGTATGCTCTTGAAACTACCACACACCATTTTCTTATCTGGAGGCATCCCTACATAATCAGAGTTACTGTGCTTATCCACTTGATCCCACATAACTGGCGTGAGAATCTGCTATAGAAATTTTTAATTGCATAACAAATTCCTTTTGTATACATTCCTTCTAACATCATTAAAAACCGACTCCACATCAGGATCAGTCAGATTGCAACAAGTACTCAATTTGCAGACGGAGTCCCACAAGCACTACGAAAGTACACTTTTTTGATAGGTTTATGGCTCAATTTTGATTTCTGGCAAAATAAGGATTTTCTCTTCAACATGAAAGGAAAAAACAATGTTAAACAGTGTTTGGAGCTTTAGGTTCTCAATATCTCTTTTTTCTAGCCATGGCTTTTCACATCATGTAGGCACATGAATATGAAGGCTCTTAAATATCTCTTCTTCTTTTATGATCCAACTTCATCCTTTGTACATTCCATTCATGGTAGCCGCACAGCATAAATGGTATTCTATACACTGCACTGTATGATAATAATCGCATCACCTGTATCCACATGGAATTCTAAGTTATTGAATAACTAACTCAAGTCTGCCATTCCTGATTGAATAAACAAAGTAGATAGCAATCAAAATGTGACATCAACTACAAAGACCCTGCTAGAAAATAATTAGCAAGCTTACAGTTATAGGAACTAATGCAACAGAGTAAATTGGCAGTTTGATTGCCCTCCATATTAAAGTTGCTTTAGAGATTTCTCGTTTCTCCTCTTTATTGGCAGGGATAGAGTTCTCTTCTCTGCAATTGAAGGAAGCATGATGACCTCTTGGATGGGTTTTTCCTTTCAGATATTGTCTAACATTGCCGAGGAAAAATCTATGCACAGGAGAGAAACATGACAATCTTGTAGTTGCATGCACAAAGGGAACATTAATGCAAGACCTGGAAAATAAAGAGATGACACAAGAGGAACTTCATCAGTACCACAACTGAACCAATAGGAAAACGGACATAGTCAACTAATCTTCTGAATAGGCATTACAGAAAATGCAGATCAGACAGCCAACTAAGAGACCAATATCTTCCTATTTTCCCAAGATTGGAGTCTTGGGCTCCAACCATTGAAACAATCTGTAATGTGTTAGAATTCAAACCAAGCCATATAAATTTTTACATAATTTTTCTCACATGTTTGAATTTTTCTAGGAATTTAGGTGATTTTAGTTTAATTTTAGCATTTTAAAAAAATTAGATACCCAATTGTGAAAGTTGGCAACTTTTAATATATATTAGTGCCAAATGCCCAAAATCCTCTATATGGTGGAATAAATTCTTGAAATCTACTTCCATATTTAATTATTATCTATTATTATTAATTACTTGCTTGTATATTTACACTTTCAATTAGTGACTTACGTTCTACATACTTGACACTGGTGCCATTTTCGCACTTGCGTCTGACCCTTTAGGATACTCGTAGGTTCACTTGGTTGGCGTCCATTCTTGTGGAAAACCAAACACGCCACACAGTTTTGTATTCAGACTATGGCTACTGATATCAGAGACTGACTTACAAGATGAATGGTAAGAAAAGCCTCAATTTTCAGAAAATCTCATATGGTGGGGTAGTGATGGCCCAAGCAACAACACAGCCAGTTACTCAAATGACTTTTACTATTCATCCGACCGTTGTGATTCATCTTGAAGCTATTGGGAGAAATGTGACTGAGCTCAAAACTCGAGATGAGTCTTTCGACAGGATGGAAAGATGGGTGGATAGCCTCACCAATCAGTTAAGGTCACTAGAAGAAGTGGTCAAAGACCTAACTAATGATATTCGTGACTTTTAAAAGTGTTGCAAGAAGAGAATATCGAGGTCACTGATAAAGTGAGCCTTCTAGTGCGTGCTACGACAATTGATAGCAATGCCTCTGGCGATGGTAAAGTCAAGCCTCCCGAACCTCACTCATATGGTGGCATATGAGATTTGAAGGAGCTTGACAACTTCATTTTCGATTTATAACAATATTCTCATATGGTGGCTTATTTGGTGGCGCACCAAATATGAGAAAATTGCCCAGGAAAGATTGAGCATCAACTCGAGAAGAAACCTCGAGAGAACTAATGGCGTAGTTCTATCCTAAAAATACCAAGTTCATAGCATGAAGGAAGTTAAAACATATTAAGCACATGAGAACATTCAATGACTACATTAAAACTTTCTCGACATGCATGTTAGACATCAAAGACATGTCTAACAAAGATCATCGCCAAACTCACATGGAAGTGTTTAGACAGCGGATGCAAAATTCAACTTCCGCCCAAAATATAGCCAAAAGATTTATTAACTATGCCATTGAGAAGAGCTATCGTAATTAAGGGAATGGTAGTAATCCCTCAAAGAAGCCAGCATAGAATACATCCAACATCAACAAGTCAGAATTCAAAACCAAGATTGGAGGAAGTAGCTTCTAGAAAAGTTCGTCGTTGGTGAATTTTCAAAGCTCCAAGGGAAGTATCAATACATCAATAAGTAAGAAGGCATCTTCTAGTAGATGTTTCCTATGTGACGGGCCACATAAGGTGGTACAATAGCTGCACAAAGGAGCTCTGAGTGTGCTAGAAAGGAAAAGTGACTCCTTAAAATCAAGAGACGCCGAAAACAATGGGGACCAAGCTTGCATGGGTGCAGTTCACCTCTTGTATGCGATGGAGAAGCATTCTCAAATATTCACCAAGTCCACAGATCTAATATATGTGGAACTTCAAGTGCATGAAAGAAGAGCTCGCACCATGGTTGACACGCTGCCACTCATAATTCCATGGCTAGGACTAAAGTGAATCAATTGAGTATACGGTTAGAACGAGATGGCGGCAGCATGAAAGTTGTGAACTCAAAGGCAAAGCCCACCCTTGGTGTTGCCAAGTTGGTGCTAGTGCAACTTAGAGAGTGGAGAGGAAATCTGAACTTCACAGCAACATCTATGAATGACTTTGACCTAATTTTGAAGATGGACTTCCTTAAAGCGATTAAGGGAATACTTATACCTCACTTAAACTCGATACTCCTCATAGGTGAGAGTCCGCGCTTGGTGAGCGCCTCTAAAAGGCTGAAACAATCCGAAAGGAAGGGCAAGAATAAGGTATCATTCGTACTCCAACTTAAGCTGGGCTTGAAGAAATGTGAGCCTACTTTCCTTACGACATTGTTAGTGGACAAAAACATTGCAATTGGATCTCCACCACTGGAAGTTGGCCTATTTCTAGAGGAGTTCGAGGAGTTGATATCCACGGAGTTACCCAAGGTTCTTCCATCCGAAAAAGGGGTGGATCACCAAATTGAACTAACACCAAAGAAGAGGCCACCTGCTCAACGAGCATACAGGATGGCAACTTCAAAGCTAGCAAAACTTCGAAAACAACAGAATAAGTTGATTAGCTTAGGATTCATTTTCCCTTTAAAAGTTCATTATGGAGCCCCTATTCCATTTCAGAAGAAGCAAGATGGGAATCTATATCTTTCCATTGACTACAACGCCCTAAATAAGATGACCATAAAGAACCATTATTCTATTTTTTTGATCGCTACCTTGTTCAATCAATTGAGCAACGCGAAATACATCACGAAACTCAACTTGAGGTTAGATTATTACCAAGTCAAAATTGCGGAAAGAGATGAGCCAAAAACTACATGTATTACAAGATATGGAGCTTTCTGGTGGTTCATAATTCCCTTCAGATTGACCTACGCCCGAACAACATTTTACATGTTGATGAACTAGGTATTCCATGAATACTTGGACAAATTTGTGATAGTTTACTTGGACGACATTGTGATATTTAGTTTAAACCTAGAAGATTATGAAGCAGCTAAGATTAGTGATTTAGAAATTGAAGGAGAATCATCTCTATGTGAAGTGTGAGAAGTGCTCAATTGCTTAAGAGGAGATCAGCTTCCTGAGACACTTCATGAGCGAGGTAGATTAGAATGGATCCATAGAAGGTGTAAACAATCCTTGATTTGTAAGTCCCAATAAGTATGAATTGGCTACACTCATTCATTGGCCTTACTAACTACAATCGACAAGTCATAGAAGGGCATTCAAGGAAAGCAATATCTTTGACAAATTTATTCAAGAAGGATAAGAAATGGGATTGGTCGAAAGCGTATCAACAAGTCTTCGAGGAGCTTAAGCGTACGACAATGAAGGAGATGGTGTTAACCTTTTCAGATGTTACAAAGCACTTTGAGGTGCAGACCAATGCATTGGATTTTGCTCTCAGAGGGGTCTTATTGTAAGAAGGCTATCCAATAGCCTACAAGAGTAGGAAGCTAAACGAGGTTGAATGACGTTATGTAGCCTAGGTGGAGTTACTAAAGATCATGCACTGTTTGAGTCCTTGATGCATTATTTGCTCGATTCTAAGTTCGTAGTGAAAACTAAAAATACTACTACCAGCCATACCCTCACCTAACCAAAGTTAACATCAAAGCAGGCTCAGTGGCAGGAGTTTTATGCAGAATTCGACATAGAGCCAGAGCACAAATCTGGATACAGCAACTAGGCCACAGATTTCCTTTGTAGAAGACTGGACCTTACCGCCTTATTTCAAGTAGCTCACATATTAACAAACGAGATTGCCACGTCCATCAGAAAACAGATAAAGCTAAACCTTGAGAAAAACCTAAAGGCTGTGACTCGACTTCGACTTATTTGAGAAGGCAAGATTCAAAGATTCTGGATAGACAATGGTTTGATCTTCACAAAAGGAAACCAAGTTTTTATACCAAAAATTGGAAGACTGAGAAGGATGCTCCTCCATGAGTGTCATGGCACTATATAGACTGATTACTCGAGGTGGTAATATATCTTAAGCCTACTACAGAAGGGCTAGAACTGGCCGAAGAGGAAGGATGATATGATGAGTTATACAAAGACATATCCCACCTGTCAACAAGATAAAATTGAACATTAGAAGACGATAGGGTTACTAAAACCTCTCACTGTACCATGTAGATCCTAGAAAAGTGTTTCACTCGACTTTATCATAGGACTACGCAAGGATGTTGAGTACTCATGCATATTAGTGGTCGTGGACTGATTTTGAAAATACACCACTTTTGTTTCGACATCAAGAGATTGCTTAGAGGAGAAGACAACTTCCATTTTCTTCAAACACATCATCAAATATTAAGGAGTGCTTCAAAACATTATGAGTGACAGAGACGAATGCTTCATTGGAGCATTATGGTCCGAACTATTCAGACTGCTCAATTCATAATTGAATATCTCATCGAACTATTATCCTCAAGCTGTTAGTCAAACGGAGAGATTCAATAGCCTACTTAAGGAATACTTATAACATTTTGTGAGCGCTAGTCAAAAGGATTGGGAGAAGATTCTAGATATTGCTCAATTCTGTTTTAACACTTAAAAATGCTCATTTTCAAATAAGAGTCCTTTTGAGATTGTAACAGGTCAGTAGTCGCTTCTTCCACACACCGTGCCCAAGCCATACAAAGGTAAGCATTCTTGCACTTACAACTTTACCATCGAGTGGAAGTAAAATGTAGAGATTACCAAATCCTACTTGGAGAAAGCTTTTTACAAGATGAAATGGACAAATCAGAAGAGGCGGTCTGTGCAATTAAATGTGAAAAATCTTGTGTTAGTGAAGTTTCTCCAAGAGCAAATGCGATTTTTTAGAGGAAGTGACAAACGCCTCCTATGGAAATACGAAAACCCCGTCAAGATTATCGTGCATGTAGGGAAGGCCTCGTATAAGATAGATCCACCAGAAAGGATGAAGGTCCACCCAATTTTCCATGTAAGCTGCTTGAAGCCGTATTATCCTAACATAGAAGACCCTTCATGCAACTTGTCACAACACACCAACATTAGATTGAAACCACCACCAGTGCCAAAAGTTGAAGAAACCATTATTGAACGGGAGGTGACTACATTGTCAAGAAAGAAGTACTTATAAAGTGGAAAGGGAGACCAACAAAAGAAATAAGATGGGAACTTGTTGAAAACATGAGACTAAAGAGGTGAGAAGTAAAGCCATCTTAAATATCAAGTCAACGAGGATTTTGACAACTTAGTAGAAAGATAGTGTCTGAATTCAAATTGAGCCATGTAAAGTTTTACATGCCTTTTTATATCTTTGAATATTTCAAGGAATTTAGGTGATTTTAGTTTGAATTTTAGTATTATAAAAAATTAGATACGCCATTGTAAAAATTGGGGGCTCTTAATGTATACTAATGTCAAATGCTAAAATGCCCAAAACCCTCTAGATAGACGAATGAATTCTTAAATTTTTTTTTCATATCTATTGAGTACCACAAATTTAAATTGTCCTACGGATTGGGGGTCGCGGATTGGATCTTTGCATTGGGTCGATCTAATGCGGATCCGGTCTCCATAGCCTCAAACCTAAACCTTACGCAATACAATTGAAAACAAGATGTCAGAGGATAGCGGGAATTACTTCCACCATAAGTCCTCCGATACTCAAGTCAGATGTCTTTCCAAGATAATAGAAAGATGCATAGAAGATGTGTAAATCGGTGGATTGAATGTTTGGGCACGCCTAAAAGGTGGACGGCTTTGAGATGTGCCCATCGTGGAGCATCTTGGATGCTCTCCTTGTAGTGGGCCATCTTAAATATGCACAGCAGAGGGGCGGTCAATCACTTGAATGGAAGATTTCCTGAGGGAGAACCCTTCTCTTATGAAATCTAAAGGTATTAGGTGGGAGGTTTCTAGAAGGATTTGTTGTCCATCCAGGATTCACCTCTCCCGGCCTCCTTCTCTCCCCTGGGGCCTCTTCCCCTCTTGCTCCAGCCCTCCTTCCTTCTCTTCATGCGGGAGTACTTATAAAGGTGAAGGTGAACAATGGCCAGTCATAAATACCGTGACAACCGCTTGTGGATAAGACGAAGCGGTTGAGCAGTTTTTTCTTGAGACGGGTATACTAAACCCATTAATATCCGATTATTACTTGTTGATATTAATTACTCGCAGATGTTTTTGTACTTTCAATTAACAACGTACTTGCATTCTATATACTTAACACTTAAGCCATTTTCACATTCGCAACCTGGGATCGACCCCAACCCTTAAGTGCGCTCGTGAATCAACTTGATAGGCATCTGTTCTCGTAGAAAACCGAATGCACTATATGGTTTTGCAGCTAGAATATTCAGACGATAGCACCATGCAGGGACAAGGCTGCATATATGACACTTACCAAGACTCAATTATGAGAGAATTTTCATGTAGTATTAGTGATGGGTCCAATATGAATATGGGCTGACAGCAAGAACGAGGCCCAACCGGTAGGTAGGCCCCGATAGGTGATGGGGCTTAGGAGACTTCGAGTGAAGCCCACTACCGCGAAATGGATTGTGGGCCGAGCAAGCAACGCCAAGGCCCACTATAAGCTTCCTGCCACACGCCCAATCACCACCCGTCTGCGCTCCTTTCCAAGACGGCAGTAGACTGGCAGCGCAAAAGACGCCGACTCAGGAAATGCCAATCAATGGCGGATGAGATCAACTCTGGCAGGCCACGGCATCCGCCCGTCCAGCTACTTAATCAATCCAAGCAAAAGTCAACCAAGCACTTGCCGGCCACGTCCGATGATGGTCCTCTTGCCACCACAAAGCGATAACTGACACCGCTCGCCACTGCTAGCGCTCAACGGTTGGCGAACCGAAGCAAGACACCTGTCACAGGTCCCTATGTCCAAAATCTCCTCCATGGAGCTTACAAATACCTTCTCCTACAATGGAGAGAGATCCTGCATCCAAAATCACTCGAGGCCCCTTAGAGCTATCTTAAGCTAAGCTTCAAACTCAAACACGATGAGAAACAACTAACTCTCTTCCCTCCGATCCCACCCTTTTAGCCAGGCGATCTTAGCGAGCCACTCGCCGAAGTGCACAACGAGAGCCAAAACCTTCCCCAATTCTCTCATGCATCTCGTGCATTCAAGCATCCGTACACCTCACATCACGTTTACTTTCACATTTATATCTTTCCACCCCTGGAAAAGATTTTTGATTTCAGCGTCGGAGGATTTATGGTGGGAATATTTTTCGCCGTCGTTTAACCTCCTATTTGTGGTTTATGGTGCGTAGGTCCCAGGTTAAGAGATGCGTAGAGTAGACCCGTTCGAGTTCGGTGCAACCCGAGGACCAGAAGGCTCCCTAATCTGCATGAGAACCCAAACCTAGGAACGCATCATTGGCGCTGTCTGCAGAAGTCGAATATGCACTAGGCAAAGTGCACCTCGACGTCTGTGGCTCACACGTCAGGGGGAAGAACCTCGTATTTAAGGTCATGCGGAAAGGTTTGTACTGGCCCATGATGAAGCGTGACAGCATGGATTTCGTCAAAAGATGTGAAAGCTACCAAGTCCATAGACCAATGAGCCATCAACCGCACACAGCGTTACAGAGCCTGCAAGCCATCCTCGGGCCTATGCCCTTGGCATCTGGTCAGAGAAAATTTTCACTGATGGCATCGACTACTTTACCAAATGGGTTGAGGTCACTCCTCTGGCAACATAACCGAGCAGAACGTGACGGATTTTGTCTATCAAAACATTATTTGTCGATTTTGAATTCCTAAGAACAATGTGACCAACAACGAAACCCAATTCACTGGCAAATGATTCACAAAGTATTGTACGAGCTTGCGCATTAGACTGGTCTACACGTCTGTGGCATACCCACAGGCAAATGGCCAAGTCGAAGTGACAAACCAAACACTGTTGCACGGGCAGAAAACCAAGCTGAAAGACGTAGGAGGCTCCTAGACAGATGAGCTGCCGTCCGTACTATGGTCATACCGGACGATGCCGCAAGAACCAACACAGGAAAAGCCCTTTAGTCTATGCTACGAGGCTGAAGCGGTTGTCCTTGTCAAGGTCAGGCTACCCAGCCTACGAATCGAATGTTTCGATCCCGCCAGCAATTCCCAAAGGATCAAAGAGCACCTAAATCTGGTCCCAAAGTCCGTGACACGGCGTGCTTAAGAACGGCGGCCTACCAATAGCTTATCGCTCGGTACGACAATAAGCAGGCGAAGGCTCGTCCATTCAAGGTCAGGGATTTGGTCCTACCGAGTGTAGAGGCGACGGGCGAGACTGCTTACAAGAACAAACTCTCCCCGAACTGGGAGGGACCGTTCCTTGTCTCAGCGATCCTCCGGAACGGGACGTATAAGCTACGCACCGAGGATGACAAACTGGTCCCTCAAACCTGAAATGCCACCTACCTTGAGAAGTTCTATCAATAATCCTCGGACACACCCAAGTAAGGTTGGCATACACGGTCTAGGATGCTTGTACATGTAGCATGTTCTCATTAATAAAATCATTATTTTCATTCTGTCTAACTACTCATGTGAGTGCATGCATGCTTGTCATCTCGTAAAATAAAACGGCCTAGACTGCCCCTAAGTCAGGAGGACGCTCATCCGCCTGTAAGAAAAACCTTGGCCGCGTGCCAAGCGGCCCACATGCAGTTAAACTCCGAACTTCGACCCCGCATTGAAAGGCCCTTTAGTGGCTGAGAAAAACCTTTGTCACGTGCCAAGCGGCCCACACACAATCGAACTTTGGCCCTGCGCCGAAAGGCCCTTTTGCGGCCGAAAAATACCTGGGCCACATGCCAAGCAGCCCACACGCAATCAAACTCCGAACTTCGGCCCCACGCCAAAAGGCCCTTTAGCAGCCGAGAAACCTTGGCCCCGTGCCTAACGACCCACAAGCGGTCGAACAATCAAGCCTAAGGGCTCCAAAAGCTCCCGATAAGACGGCCACTAAAACCTTAGGGGGCCTAAACCGCAAGCATGCAACAATCTTCTTCCGAAGAAGAGAGTACCCTCAGTCAACGATGGTCGGCTGGCTAGGACCATGTGCACATAAGCAACGATGCCCCGAGCGGGCCGAGAGTCGATATGGTATTGTGTGGACGATGACCTAAGACCCTGAGTCCGGCTACTGTGGTTTCAAAACCCAACTGGCTCATGCAAGACTCCACCCTGGGCGTGCAGCAACGTCTAATTCACTGGACAGAGCCCCCCACCAAGTGTGTGATGCAACGATGTCCTCTTCCGAAGATGTGCACAACGCAAACAGCTCCCAAAGCGAGCCGCGGCGATGATAGCGCAAGAGGTTAGCTGACACAGCAAAAGAAACAGCAACACAAAGAAAAGCGAAGGACAATAATCCAAGCAGATAAAAGGAATGAGTCTCATTCATTATGCAAGCTAAGGATTACAAGGCCGCTCACTAAATTACAAAAGGGAAAATGTACATAGGTTCTGGCTACACTAAGTGAGCAAGGACCTCGCTTCCTCCGAGAAGTCAGTCGAGAGAAAGCTTTCCCGGATTTCGTCATTCCTCAGATCAAAAATTCCCCTAGAGACATGCAGAACTGCCACGGACGTTATTCAACGACACAGACGTATGCCTTCCCAAAGCCTCGCGTTCAGCACTCGTACCATCTCCTCCGAAGCAAGTCGACCCCACATTTTGGCTTCAGCACGAACATCCTGAGCCTGGAGCTCAGAAATGTGGCTGCGGGCCACCAGCAACTCACTCTTCAGTCGCTTAACCTCCTCTCTCGTGGAAGACAGTTGTTGCCTCAGGACAGCTATCTCATAGTCTCAGCACCGTGCTACTACCTGCGTGGCCTCCTCCCGGGCCTAATGGATGGGTTCGTCTCAGCGAAAGATACCCGTCTGGATGAGGTGGACCAAAGTCGTACTCTGCAAAGAGAGAAAAAAGACAGAAAGCTCATGAATCCCAGATGAGCGGAAACTTGTTGCACAAAGAAAATCGACGAACACTTGCGTGACAGATAAAGGAGTCATACCTCGAGGAAGGGCTCCTCCACAACACCAGTAGGATCTGGCGCAATCCCAAGCGTGGGCATGGCCAGGGGCTTTGGATGTGCAACAACATCCCTCTCAGCCTCGCATGCCTCACCCGCCGGGCGTCCCATGTCGACCTCCTTGGACGGACCCGACACCACGACAAGTTCCGGGACCACAACTACGGGAGACCCCGTAGCCAGCGCGTCGACAGTCTCCGGCACATCCACAGGCTCAACATCAGGCTCGATATCCATTATATCAACAACAACCGCCTGTGTTGCATCAACAGACTCGGCAACGCCCGTTGCTACCATCATCTCGATGTCCGCAGCAACTTCCTCCATGGCGGGTTCCGCCAACCAACCTTCGTGGGAGGGTTCAATGTCAATATTGACGGGAGAACCTAGCATAGATTCCTCAACTAGCGGATAATCAATAAAGGGAACACCATATTGCACAAGGGCAGCAGCAGGAATCGGTGAACACCCGGCAGCTCCCTCCTGTTGCTGGGATTTTGGCCCCAGTGACGCTAGAGTGGCCCTAACTAGTGTCGATGGGACAAACCCAAAAGAATGGCCTGATACAGTCGGTAGAATCAGGGCCCTCATGCTCGATGTGCCTCTTGCCCGTCTCAGCCTCTTCAAGGCCGCCATGTCCTCGCCCGAGGAGGACTCCAACGAAGAAGATGAGTCCCGCCGCTAATGTCTCAGCTCTTCTAAGTAGCCAACGCTGCCGCATCCCCTGCGGGTTCCCACCTAACCGCTTCAAAGAGCTGCAGGGTCAGGTAATACCCCTTGATGCAAAATGTCTCAATCGCCTCTAAGATGAGGCTCGTTAACGCCTTCTTCTTGTTCGTGTCCTTCTTGCTCACTTTCTTCGTGAAGTACACAACCACGAAGCCCCAGTCGTTGGGAATGTCCCACTCGGGAGAGGCCAAGAAAAAGAAACCGTCTTTCTAGTTCTTCGTGGAGTCAGGTTCGCCCCACGAAAGCGGAAATCAAGACGAGGCACATGGAAATCAAGTCTTCCACCTGATTAAATCGAAAATTCACCTTCATCGATCAGGGGCCAAACACACAACCGTGAAGGCGAACGAACACGCGCAACGACACTAGATAACGCACAGCGTTGGGATGAAGCTGTGCCACAGGGACATCCAACACCAATAGAATCCCGTACAGGTCTAGCACCACCGGGAAACAAAGCCCACCCTTCAGGTGGGACTCGTAGACGGTGATAAAGCCTTCCGGAGGTGCACTCACTCTGTCATTCTCACCCAGAAGAAGATGAGCAATATCGCTTAGAATGCAATATCTCGCCAGCAAAGCAGCGACGACGCTGGAAATCAGAACTGACTTAATCTAACCAATTCTCTAACGAGCCACGGGATGTGCCGGATCCTTCTTCATCGTCAGAGTATGGCGCAAGAGAGTTCGAAACTATGAATGGTGATGGAAAGTAGCGTTCAAACAGGAGCATAGGAAGCCTCGAACGGCGTCGCATGGGAAACTCAAAGGTTGCCCTCAATGATGGCCATGACACGTGTCCCATTAGCAGGGAACAGCTCATCGATCCGAGCCAGCCCATGATGACGCCTAACACGCTGCCTCACAACACGCACTGCAGCCGTTTGTCGAATCCCAACCACCACAGCAAGGGAAGGGCCTCCGCTTGGGGTCAACCATAGAAGCCATGACACCGGGAAATAAACCGGATGCTTAGCCCGATAGGACCCCAGAATACACCTCCAACAAAGCCCTGGAGATGACCAGCAGCGGAGGGAGCGGAAGGCATGGCATTTCCAGAGATTTGTAGCTTAGAATCTGGACTATGGCCTCCCGACTCTCCTCCGAAGGCTGAACATCAAAGCCAAGTGGAACGAAGGCACATGACAATTGCAGAGTGGCCGAGCAACCCTTATTACAATGAGGAAACCCCCTCAGAAAGGGCACGACGACAGACTTCAACGACAGCTTCAAGTCTTCCGCAGATCCATCCGATTCCCGTGCAGAACATCACGGAACATGAAACAAGCCAAGGTCCCCATATTGCTTCGCCAACAGGGAAATCAGCATGGGTCCCCAAGTATGGGAACCCCCCAATTTATAACCGCATAGAAGATCAAGCGAGCTCCCAACAAAGAGGCCCTCCTCCCAATGGCCATCAATCGGAAAAACAGGAAAGGCATCAATACGAAGCCAAATCCCAGGACGAGAATATTGCCAAACAGAGCACTGAATCTCTGCAGTGCCTTTGAATAGCTGCGGATTCGCATGAAGGAGTGATGCCATTGGGAGCTAGCAACTAGCGCACCTCGAGAAGGAATGCATGAGCAGGCAGCCCAAGGCCAATCTTCTAACATACCAGGGCCCGGTAGAAGACTGGCACCAGACATAGGGGGCTAGTGATGGGTCCAATATGAATATAAGCCGACAGTAAGAACGAGGTCCAACGGGCAGGCAGGCCCCAATAGACGATGGGGCCAAGGAGACTTCGAGCGAAGCCCACTACCGCAAAATAGATCATGGGTCGAGCTGGCAACGCCAAGGCCCACTATAAGCTTCCTACCGTATGCCCAATCACCACCCGTTTGCACTCCTCCTCAAGACAATTGCAGACTGGTAGCGCAGAAGGTGCCAGCTCAGGAAATACTAGCCAATAGCTGATGAGGTCAACTCTGGCAGGCTGCGGCGCCCACCATCCTGCAGCTGCTCAACCAATCCCTACAAAAGTTAACTAGGGCCCGGCCGACCACGCCCGGCGATGATCCCCTCGCCACCACAAGGCGACAACTGACACCGCTCGCCACCGCCAGCTCTCAGCGGTCGGCGAACACAGGCAAGACACCTGTCACAGGTTCTCGCATCCAGAATCTCCTCCATGGAGCTTACAAATACCTTCTCCTACAATAGAGAAAGGGATCCCGCATCCAAAATCACTCGAGGCCCCTCAAAATATCTTAAGCTAAGCTTCGAACTCAAACGCAAGGAGAAAGAACCAACTCTCTTCCCTCTGATCCCGCCGCTTTAGCCCGGCAATCTTAGTGAGCCACTCTCCGAAGTGCACGACAGGAGCCAAAGCCTCCCCCAATCCTCTCACGCATCTCTTGCAATCAAGCATCCGTGCAACTCACATCACGTTTACCTTCACGCCTGCATCTTTCTATCTCCTGGGAAAGATTTCTGACTTAAGCATCAGAGGATTTACGGTGAAAATACTTTCCGCTGTCCTTCAACCTCCTATTTGTAGTTTGTAGTGCGCAGAGCCCAAATTGAGAGACGCAGAGACCTGACGTATTCAAACTCAGTGCGACCGGAAGACCCGAAAGTTCCCTAATCCGCACGAAAACCCAAATCCAGGGACACATTAATTAGAATCAGAGAAGTTCTTAATAGCATTCCAAGTCTCCCCACCAATTGTTGCTAGGACTTTCTAGCCCAACGGCTTTCTCGCCATCAGTGAAGAAAATGGTCTTTCTAACATCTTCACAGGTAATCTCTACATAACCTATTCCCCACATTGATCTAATAGAACATTCTCGTCGCCAGCAATCTATCTAGCAAACCAGTTTCTTCTGTAGAGACAGTAAGCTCTTGAAACATTCTACAATCATCTTCTCAGTTTGTTGCTTATCCGTGATTCTAACTTCCTTCTCATCTAGTAAGGCTGAAATTCTCTTTGCTGATTTTCTTTGGGTGCAGTGTAGTGCAAGGTGAATCAAGACACAAATAATCTCTAGGGTCTAGGCACAAGCCTAATAAAAGTAAGACACCTATTTATGAAATATGTATATAAGATGCTCTTGCTATCATTTCAATTGTTAAAGCTAACAAGAGGATAAATTTTTTAGCAATAATTATAAATTCACAGTTTAACTAATAACATACACAATGGTAATTAATAAGCAAACCTAACCACAAAAGCAAAAGAGCAATAAATTCATTAACACACTTGAAATATCATTCTCAAGATACTTATAACAAAGAATAATATTAATCACCATCAAATAAAAGTTAATCTTCTTCTCTTTCCTTAATTTATTTGCTTGAATAACTTCATCATTTTTATAGTATCTCTAAATTAAAATCCACAAAATTTAGAAGCTCTTATGGATCAGCTCTACAGAAACTTATCATTCAAGATTTACACTATTTCCAACATAGTATAATGTGTAGCCTCACTCAAAATAATTTTAGCTACAAAATCATTTGTCAAAAAATAATCCTTAAATGCACATTTATTATCATCATCAAAGTCACAATTCATTCTGTTAGCTAGCCACTTATCACTTTCATTAATCTAATTTCAAAAACACCAAATTCGTATTAAAACTAGCACGTGAATATAATAGGTAGTCAAAAAAAGAAATAATTTAGTTTTGTTTTTTCATAAAAATATAAGGTGCACACCTTAAGCCTCAAAAAGAGGCGCACCTTGAACTTTGAAAAAAAGGCACATGCCATAGAGGCTAGGTATTAGAATCGAAATAAAGCTATATAAATTTTACATAATTTTTCTTACATCCTTAAATTTTTTTAAGAATTTAGGTAAATTTTATTTAAATTTTAGTATTGTTGAAAAATTAGATACCCTATTATAAAAGTTGGGGGTTTTCGATATATACTAGTAGAAAAGGCCCTAAATCTTCTATATGGAAAATGAATTCAAGAAATTTTCTTCCATATTCGATTATTGCCTATTGTTATTGATCATTTGCCCATGTTTTCATACTTTAAACTAGCAGTTTACTTGTGTTTGATATACTTGATACTTGTGGATTTCTTATATTTGTATATCGAGATTGACCCTCACACTTAAATGTACTCAAGGGTTAACTTGGCTAGCATCTAGCAACCAAAGGAAATGGATGCGCCACACAGTTGTGCGGCTGTAAAAATTGGACCATAACAGTTAATATCAGAGCCTAACTTATGATAGAAGCGGTAAGAAAGGCCTTAGTTTAGAGAAAAGCTCGTATGGTGGGATTGTGATGGCCCAAATGGCATCACAACCAGCTACTCAAGACAGCTCCGCAATTCATCCGACTGTAATGATTCATCTTAAAGCTCTTCAAAGAAAGGGTATTGAGTTAGAAGCCTGAGACGACTCTTTCAATAGGACGAAAAGGTGAGTGGATAACCTCATTAGCTAATTAAAATCCCTCGAAAAGGTGGTTAATAATGTAACTGAGGATGTCTATGACTCAGGAGTGTTACGAAAAGAGAATGTCAAGCTCACAAGTAAAGTGAGCCTTTTAGAGCAAGCTACCACAACCAATAGCAGTGCCTTCAGCAATTGCAAAGTCAAGCCTACAAAGCCTCGCTCATACAATAACATGCAAAATTCAAAGGAGCTGAACAACTTCATTTTCAATTCGGAACAGCAGTTTAGGCTGTGAAGATGGATATGGATGAGGCCAAGGTTTCTATGGCGACGATGAACCTGACTGGTGATGCCAAACTATTGTGGCACACTAAACCTGGGAAAATTGCTCCTGGGAAATTAAACATCGACTTGTGAGAAGCCCTTATGAAGGAATTGAATGTGCCATTCTATCTTGGAAACGCAGAATTCACAGCACAAAGAAATTAGAAACAAATTAAGCACAGGGACGATACATATCTGAAAAGAATCATCTCTGTCATTTCAATGTTAATTTGCAGTCGTCGCCACTAACGAAATTATTCAAACAATGGATGTAAGATTTGACTTTTGCCAAAATGCAACTGAAAGACTTTGCTAGCTATGCCATTGAGAAGGGCAACGTCAACCCGTGTCGAGTGTATTAAGCATCAACAAATCAAAGAACAAAGCCAGGAATGGAGGAAGCAACCTTGGAAAAAATTATAATGGATGAACTCCCAAAGCTCCAAGTGAAGAATCATAAGTTAGCGAGTAAGAATGCGTCTTCTGGTGAATGTTTCCCATCTAACTGGCCACATAAGGTGGCACAATTTCAACACAAAAGAACTCTAAGTGCGCTAAAAGATATAAAGGATCAACTGAATCAGGAGATGACGAGAACAATGCGACCAAGCTTGCATGGGCGTGGTTCACCTCTTGTATGCTATAGAGAAGCATACTCAAACATCCACCAAATCCACACACCTAATGCACGTGGAAATCCAAGTGAATGGCAAGAGTAACTACACCATGGTCGACACAAGTGCCACTCACAACTCTGTGTTCGGGACTGAACGAATCAATGGAGTATGCTGCTAAAGCGAGATGATGGCAGTATAAAGGTCCTGAACTAATACACAAACCCCACCCATAGACCCTTAGTATTGCTAAGTATGTGCCAGTACAACTTGGAAAGTGGAATGGGAAGCTAAATTTCACGGTAGGACCAATGGATGACTTTAGCCTAATTTTGGGATGGGCTTCCTTAGGTCGTCTAAGGAACTGCCCATGATCCACTTAAACTCGTTGTTCCTCAAGAGCAAAGTACGAGTCTGTTAAGCGCCTCCAAAAAGGTGAACATTTTTTAGAGAAAGGGCAAGGACAAGGACAAGGTGTCATATGCACTTCAATTTAAAAAGGGTCATAAGGCAAGCATACCTTCCTCGGACATCGTCAATTAGGAAAGATGTCGAGTTTGGGTCACCGCCACCGAAAAGTCACCTGCTCCTAAAGGAGTTCGAGGAGTCAATGCTAACAAAGTTGCCTAAGGTTCTTCCATTCCGTAGAGTAATGGACCACCAGATCGAACTAACATCAGGGATGAGGCTACTTGCTCGAGTAGTATATAAGATGGCACCTCCGAATCTAGTAGAGCTTCAAAAACAACTGGATGGGTTGATCAGCTCATGTTTCAATGCCCTTCGAAAACACCTGACAAAGCCCATGTTCCATTCTAGAAGAAGCAAGATGGGAGCTTACATCCTTACATAAACTACAAGGCTCTAAAATAAGGTAAAGATGAAGAGCTACTATCTGATTCCTTTGATTGCTGACTTGTTTGGTCACTTCAACAGTGCAAATATTTCATGAAGCTTGACCTAAGGTTGAGCTATCATCAAGTCAAAACCGCGAAGAAGATGAGTTGAAAATTGCATATATTTCGAGATATGGAGCTTTTTAAGTGGCTAGTGATTTACCTTAGATTGACTAATCCTCCTTCGACATTTTGTGCATTAATGAACAAAGTATTCCATGAATACTTACATAAATTCATGGTGGTCAACTTGGACGATATCATGATATATAGTTTAAGCCTAGACAATCACCTAAAGCTTATGAAATAAGTGTTTCCGAAATTGAAAGAGAATCATCTCTATGTGAAGCATGAAAAGTGTTCGTTTGATAGGGAGGAGATCAGCTTTTTAGGGCATGACATGGGACAAAGTCAGATCAAGATGGATCCAAAAAAAGTGCAAACTATCTCATATTAGCAAGTCCGGACAAATGTGAGCGAGCTATACTCATTAATTGGCCTTACAAACTACTACTGTCGCTTCATATAAGGATACTCAATGAAAGTTTCATCTTTGACGGATTTGTTCAAAAAGGATAAGAACTGGAATTGAATGAAGGCATGCTAGAAAGCCTTCGAGGGGCTAAACTGCGCAACAATGAAAGAGCTAGTGTTAACCCTCCCAGATGTTACCAAGCACTTTAAAATGCAAATTGATGCACCAGAATTTGCCCTTCGTGAGGTCTTACAAGAAGGCCATCTAATTGCCTACAAGTAGAAAAATGAATGAGGTCAAAAGACATTATATAACTTGGGAGAAGGAGTTGCTAGCAAACGTCCACTATCTAAGGACATGAAGGCAATACTTGCTTTGCTCCAAATTCGTGGTGAAAACCGGCAACAATGTTACTAGCCACAACTTCACACAACCGAAATTGACTTTAAAGCAGGCTTGATAGCAGTAGTTTTTAGCGAAATTCAACTTGGAGTTAGAATATAAAGCCGAACACTACAACCAGGCCATGAATACCCTTAGTCGAAGACTAGACCTCGCTATCTTGTCTCAAGTAGCACACTATTGGCAAATGGTATTGCCATAACCATCAGAAAACAGGTAAAGTTAAGCCCAGAGAAAGACCTAATTGTCGTGAGTTTGCTTCAACTGATTCAAGAAAGCAAAACTTGGATATTTTTGGTTAATGATGGATTGATCTTGACAAAGAGACACCAGGAATTTATACCTAAGGCTACAAAACTAAGAAGAATGCTCCATAGAGTGTCATGATACTATATGGGCTGATCACCTAGGTGGCAGCATACCTTAAGCTTACTATAAAAGGGCTATTGTTAGCCCAATATGGAGGACAATGTGATAAGCTATACAAAAACTTATCTAACCTGTCAACAAGACAAAATTGAACGTCAGAAGCCAATGAGGTTACTAAAACCCTCAATGTACCTAGTAGACTCCAGAAAAGCGTGTCCCCAACTTCATCACTAGATTGCACAAGGTTAGTGAGTATTCATGCATTTTGGCGGACGTGGACCGCTTTCTTAAGTACACAACATTTGTTCCAATGTCAAAAGATTGTTTAGGGGGCGTCCTTTTTCTTCAAACATATTGTCAAACACTGAATAGTGCCCCAAAGCATTGTGAGGAATAGAGACGCCCACTTTATCGAAGCCTTCTGGTGAGAACTCTCAGACTGCTTAGTTCAAAATCAAATATCTCATCAAATTACCATCCCCAAACTGACTATCAAATAAAGAGATTAAATGGCCTACTCAAGGAGTATATGTGCCATTTTGTAAGTGTCAGTCAAATGGATTGGGTAAAGATTTATATTGCTTTATTTTGTTTTAACACTCAAAAGTACTCTTCTTCAAACAAAAGTCCTTTCAAGATTGTAACTGATCAGCAGCCGCTTCTTTCACATACTGTGGTCGGGCCTTAAAAAGGGAAGTGTCTTCATGCTTACAACTTTGCCTAATAGTGGAAGCAAAACATGAAGTTGGCAAATCCTATTTGGAGAAACTGTCTTATAGAATTAAAAACTGAACAGATGAGAAGAGGTGGGATATGCAATTTAGTGTGGAAGAGCTTATATTGGTAAAACTTCTCTAAGAGCAGATGCGACTTCTCAGAAGAAGAAACAAGCACTTCCTTCCAAAATAAACCCGTCCAAATTGTTACTTGTGTGAAGAAAGGCATTGTACAAGATAGATCTTCTAGAATGGATGAAGGTCTACCCAATCTTTCATGTGAGCTACTTAAAGTCATATAATCCCAACACGGAAGACCTTTCATGCAACCTTTTGCAGAGGACCAACATCAGACTAAAACCATCACTAACACTAAAAGTTGAAGAGATAATTGCTGAACGGAGGTAACAACATTAGCCGAAAGGAAGAAAAAAGCGCTCTTGAAGAGGAATGGGAGGCCAACAAAAGAAACAAACTAGGAACTTATTGAAAACGTGAGACTAAAGAGGTAAGACGTTAAAACTATACTGAAGATCAATTCAATGAGGATTTCAGCATTTTAATAGAGGGAAGATGTTAAAATATAAACCAAGCCATATAAATTTTATATAATTTTTCTCGCATCTTTCAATTTTTTGAGAAATTTAGATAAATTTAATTTAAATTTTAGTATTATAAAAAAATTAGATATCCCACTGTAAAAGTTAAGGACTATCAATGTATACTAGTGAAAAAGGCCAAAATGTCCAAAACCCTTACGGAGGAATGAATTTAAGAAATCGTTTACCACTTCTAATTGTTGTCTGTTGCTATCGATCACGTACTGGTGTTTCTGTACATTCAGCTAACGACTTGCGTTCAACATACTCAACACTGGTAGATTTCTCGCGTTTGCATCCCGGGTTCAACCCTCAAACTTAAATATACTAAGGTTGGGTGTCTTCCGACTCCCAATAGAAATAGATGCACCTGTGGTGTCCCACGTCTTTATCTTCGTAAGTATCATTATTTAGGGATAGATGAACTTACTCATACACAAGATCCATTTAATAGCCATATTCACAGTGGCTCCGACATCGTACTACAGAAATACGATATCGGTTTTGCTAAGGAAGATGCCTGCTAAAATCCAAAAAGTCATTTTTATTCAACTGGCGGAAGCATACATTTAGTGCCAGTATTTGCACAAGCAACTCTAAGATTACCAAAACATCATGTCATAACACAATTAACTTTACAGCATTACCATGTACATTTTCATACTAAGTACAGTAATTTACGTATTTCCCAAAAACGTTACAAAATATAAATAAAACTAAAACTTCCATCCTTACTCCTGCTCATCAAGCATCAATTCCTGCGAACCATTTAAAGGCACTAAAACAGCAAGGGAGTGAGTCGAATACTCAGTAAGGTACATAATATAAAAAGATATGCACATTTATACTGAAATTACGTTATCATAAGAAATAGGAATCGGATACATGAAATGAAAAGCATTTATCTTTCTTTGCCTTATTTCCACTTTGATTCTTATTTTAACTTCCTTATCTTGAGGGATCAGAGTTAGTAAGTCTTACTAGTTAAATGAGCAGACAAATCGAATAAAGGATTGTGTTACTCCCCACAATCTAAGGCCTAACCTCGTACAGCACCACGAGGTGGGCGGATTGTGATAACCTACACAATTTAAGGCCTAACCTCCTTTTACACCCCGAAGTGGATAGTACCACCTATAATCCTAGTAGACGGGGTTAAAAGCCGTCTTCGATTTCCTACTACAATATCCTAAGGCATACAAGAGAATATGACCCTCTGAAAAGATCCTTAGTCCAGTTTCTTAACCCATGGTCAAAACTTCGTATGGAAGCTTTCAAATCATTCATAATTCTTTTTCCTTAATTTTCTTCATTTTGAAATGATATACTTATCCAAATGGAACTTGCAAAGCTTTCATATAATTTTCCATAAGATCGAGTATACAATCATAAAATGCAATAATTATAAACAAACCGTAAATCGTAAAAGAAATCGATGAATTTTTCCGGTTTCGTAGCTTTAACCTTAAACTTCTATATGTGTTAAAAATTTAGATTTAACATATGATATATTCGGCTGATTTGGTTGTCGACTTGGTATTTGATTTTAGGGTTGACTCAATTAATTTCTTTAATCAATTTCTAATACAATTTTCTAAGGACTTGGTTTCCGGTTCGAGACCGAGTTAATGGTCAGTCCATGAGTCGGTTTAATTTGGTTTTTCTACACTTATAAGCTAGCTTGATGAACCGGTTTGCTATATATGAGCAGAAATTCAATATAGTAACCGGTTTGTCCATCTGGTTCGGCACCCGGTTTGGGTCTTAATTTTACCATTAATATTTTATTATTATCTAATATTATCCTAATAAATGTTCAGGTGCCAGTCCATCTAGTTTGGAAGTCGGAACTGAACTGGTTCAGGGCCTTAATTCCAGCATGTGCCGAGAAGCTAGTTGGCAGCTTCTAGGGTCCGGTGCAGCATTATTTTGAAGGTATTTTTGGCTACAATTTTATAGGCCGACAGTTCAACGTTAGGACTTGTTAATTTGGCCAGGTCGGGTGCTGGATCAACTGGTTCCGGGCCGGTTTGGTTTATTTCTTCAAGCTGCCAGATTCAGCATCTCCAGTTTGGTCTAGTTTAGGAGGCCGGTTCAGTATTCACCTCAGGGAGTTTGAGACGACCGATTTACTTGTAAATAGTTTAGTCTTAGTAGATTATACATTGGCTAGGCCGGCTGCTGGTTCAACCGAATTGGGTCCGGTTCAGTCCATTTTTCCTAACCTAACAATTCAGCATCAGCAAGGATGCTCAGGGACCAATTCTGCTATTACCGGTTTTATGGCCAATTCTAGACCAATTCTTGGCTGGTCCAAGGAGTCTTATTATAACTAAAAGACTTATATTTAAGATTAGGTTTAGTTCCTAGTCGGTTCAAGTTGATTTCTCAGTCGGTTTAGGTCATAATATACAGACAAGGATTCTGCATCAGCATCTCCTACTGCAGCCGATTCTAGTTTCTATTTTGGTGACCGATTACTGATCAATTCAGGGTCAAAATTTATAGGGTAATGCTCCCACATCGTCACAAGACACTTAAGCCACTGTGGCTGCCAGTTCAGCCCATTTGGGGTCTGATTAGTAGGCTGCAAATTCAGATATTAGCATAGCTGCTGAAACTGGGTCTGTTACTGATGTGGAAACCAGTTCAGTGACCGATTCAACTCATTTCCATAAGCCATTTAGTCACAACATAATTAAGATATTAAGCTTGTTGTATACAAAAATTGGGCCTGTTTAGAGACCATTTGGTCACCGATTAAGTCGAATTACAGAGGCTATTCTGCCTCTAAATTTTGCCTCCAACATAAAGCCAAGTATAACTTATGCCATCATGATAATATGAGCAAGAATAAAACATAAGGCAAATATTAGAACGACAATACTTGAAGGAATAATCAATAATCAACACCAAGGAAAGAAAGGAATTAAGTACACTTGCCAAAATATTCAACTACACTCATTGCTCCTACTGGTTTCTAGTTCTGCTTCTTCACCTCTTCTTGGTTTCCCTCTGTTTTTTCTTCTATTTCTCTTATGTTTTCTGTCCTTACCTCCCACGCTTTTTTCGTTTTCCTCTCCTCACTTCCTCACACGTTCTTATATTAATTACAATTGAGATGCTGAGTCATTAGCCCAGTTAACACCTCATAATCTTCCCTTCTGCGTCACCAGCTGGGTGGCTTAATTCTCATTGAATCATCACCCGTTTTTGCCTCTAAATGTGCTTCCTTGTTTTGCTCATTTATTGGTTGAAATTAGCTGATATTGTGCTGCCTATGTCACCCCTTTTCCTCCCATGAATTTCGGCCGTGCTGTGGTCAAAATTGGCTGCAGCTGCTGCCACTTCAGCAGCTTGCAGCCAGCTCCCATTTCAGCAGCTCCCAGCTGCTTCCTAGTGATCGAGCCATTAAGTTGTTGAGAAGGCTGCCGAGCTGGTTGCTGAATTATACAGCTGCCCGTGCCCTGAATAATCTCAGCTGAATTATGTTGCTGCCTCTTCCCTTGCTGCACAAATTTATGGCTGTAAAAGTCGGAACATGATAAGCAAGAGCCTCTGGATTAAGCCTAGCCTAAACATGCTGAGACACCACCCATTGAGTCTCACACCTAGGCGCACCTTTAACAATATAGTTTAAGTGATGTGTAAAAGCAAGCAGATATCTGCCCCCAAGTCCCCCCCCCCCAAAAGATCAATTCGTCTGTCTTGTGTTCTCATTGCCATTCCTCAGCATCAAGGAAATATCCCAACTCATTCCTGGCTTGTTATTGCTCACATGTCAGGTCTTCATTCATAGGTTATGTTTCATTTGAGTCTGAATTCTCACTAGTTTATAACAACCTCCACTTTCATATAGATATACTGAGGAACCCACATATTAATCGTTTATGACTCGTGCAGCACTTAGTTACTACTTTGAACAGAAGAACACCACTCACTTCATGGGACCAGTCTTGCTTGAAAATCTCTCGAAAAATCCATGGTTTAACTACATACCAAACAATTTGAGTGCCTTATTTTTATTTCCAACGGCAGGTACAAATACAGTAGAATATAGCTATGATCTGAACCCAGATTACCAAACACTGCACGGGCATCCTTAACTTTAGCATTCAAGCCCCATTTCCCATTGCTCTATTAATTTTTTGCAAACACCCTGTCTTGTAGTTCATGATTGTTATACATGCATAGAATTTGCATACAATCTCAGATCTTCCACACACTATCTAAAATAAAAATTTCAACAAAGGTAACAGCAGCCTCTTTATCCTTCTATCAAAGTTCAATACAGCATTATGATCCCCAAAATAATCCACGGACCATTCACTTTTTGTTCCAGCTTCCTATTATTTATGCTATGAAAACACCACATACAAAGCTAGCAAATTCTGCATCTTTGGTTTAAGCAAACAATGAATCATTTGGGAGGTAGAAGCTCAAGACTCACATATGCACCTTAATATCCCACACAAGGAAAATCTTAGCATAAGAGTCATGATCACCTTTAGTCGACCAGCTCCCTTTCAACAGTAATTGAAAATCTTCAATTATTTACTTGCTTTATTCTGGGCTCAATTATCCAATCAACCCCAATCCTATTCTTCCTCAGACATCTCTTAAATCATTTTGTTTACCCTTCAACCCACTATACTTCAACTGCCTATTGGCATTCGTTCAATATAGAGGTATACATCTGCACTGCCTCAAGAGTTTTGTCAAAACTTCCGATTGATATTTCACAGCAAATTAACACGGAGTTCTTGCAACAGCTCAGTTTCTTTAATATCTTGTTGAGAGATGCAAATGAACTTGAAGTATTTAGCTTATTTATTGTAGCACAAACTTTAATATTGTTTGCAGCACAAGCCTTTTTGCTCTTTTTTTTTTTTTTTTCAATTATGGTCATCTTTGAAGCTTTCAATGGAAGTATTACTACCATTTTTGCCATCTTCCTTTCTCTTTCATAGGGTTGATCCTCCATATTGTCTTAGTTTTGGCCCTTTATTTCTGCAGTCATCGAATGTGTGCCCTCTGTTTCGCAATAAGCAAATTTCTCAGAAACAGTTCAAAATGGTGTCAACTACCAAACAGCTTAGTTAACTTAAAGTTCATGGGTGAGCTCCCCATACTGTTGAGAATTTATAAGACCAGCTTAGTAAGCATCTTATATCTGCAACAAAGGACTATCTAACTTTATCTGTGAATACCATCAGCAGTTTTTTAATGAGACATAAAACAAAAGTAGAGGACATTTCATATTACTAACACATGGATAGTACAGTCCAGAGGAAAGCTGAGTTTGTGAGGGTGAGATACTGGAGTGAGATTGTAAAATGAAGCCATGGATGCTGCACGAGTGGTTTTACATAAGATGACCTGCAAGCAAAGAAAACAGATAAACATGAGTATCATACAACCAAACAACAAATACGCGCATTATTCAATCACAGCCCCCAACCAATATCAATCCAATCTTCCCCTTCAGTTTGTGTACACCAAGTTAGACACTTCTTCAAGGCCTCTTTAAGAGGAAAGGGGAATTTGTGGAATAGAAAAAAAGGAGGTTGTGTGGTCAGTAAATTTGTGGTCTTGTCTGGATCACATATGGATTGGGAGCTCTGAAGCAAGATTAAAGACCCAATTAGGAAGGTACATGTGCCAAAAGGATCGAGGCCAATGAGTTCGGAGTCCCAGGCCTGGCCAAAGTGCCAAGAGAGGCCGGACACTTGACGAAACCAAGGTCCCAAAGTTGGTTCAAGTGCATGTAGGGCCAGCATCCCGTATGGGGATCCTAAGCTACTGAGTTAGAAGAACAACCGGTGAAAGGATATCAAACCCAGGGTGTGAAGAAGGCTGGGGAAGCCTCGGCACATACCGGGGGCTCACAAAAGACGCACAATCCTGCTGATGTTAGCATGACAAAAGAAGTAGAATTTCTCAGTAAAAGGCATAAAAAAGCACATGCTGAAAACAATCATTGGCCCTGATAAAGTAGCCAGAAGGTGTGCCACCTAATTACCCATGCCCAACGATGGCAGGTGAAAAGTGAAGTGACATACCAATAGTAGGGCGTGGTGCAGGCCAATTTGGTCCACTCTAGTTTTGCCACAAGGAGAAGTAGCTGACTATGTCAGAACAGGGCAGTTCAGCCCACCTCTCTTCACACCAATTGAAAGGCCCTTTGGGTCAGCTCTATATAACAAAACCGTTGGAGAATGAGGGGGAGAAGAATCTAAGAGGAAAATTTATTAGGAAAGATTTCTTGAGAAATAAGAGAGAAACCAATTCTTGCTCATAACCCAAGGATTCCCTAGTAAAATCTCTTAGTGTTGGCATGTTAAAGAGCTTTCCTTGGAGAATATTAAGTTCCCCTTAAAAAGGGTTCCCGGGCCACCTCCATCTCTAACCTAACCCAAGATCTACTTAGGTCAGCAATCTCATTCAGACTTACACAAGACTCATCAAGGCATGAAGACAGTCCTCCAAAAGACCATTTAAATCCCCCTTAAGAGGGACTTAAGAGCCAGGATAGGCTTCAACCTCCACTTGAACAAGTCTCATCATGCCAAATATCTCCCCTTTATTGTCGACCAAATAACCCAAGCACTAAATTTGCTTTCCAGGTTTGCTGATGTGTTAAACTGAAATGATTATCAGATGAAAACCCCTAGGAAAACACTATTGGGTCCCATCACCTCTTGCTTTTGTTGTGGTGTGGATGGTATTAATTAGGATTTGGTTCAAACTCAAATTTGGGTCGTTAAGGATTCAAGTTAAATCATTACCCAGGTATGCATCATTGTTTGTAAAAATGCAGAGAGAAAGTCTTTCCCTATAACAACCTCATATTTAAGCTCGTTTTTTAAGATCTTTTTTACCATCTTGATAAATATAAACACTTACAATGGCTGACATGAGGCCAAAAGGTCAATCCAACGCTATCCTGAGTGATGGACCAGCCATGCCTGCCCCGCAAGACAGTCATGATCACAGGGCTCAAAATCCCCCCAGATATGCATGTGGTCCTTAACGATGTGGTCATCCAAGTGGGAGAAATGGCCCAAATGATGAGGTTAGTGTCCAATAGAATGACAAAGCAGACTATCGAGGAAAACTCACCCCCTCCTCAGTCAGTAGCCCGAAGGATGGGAACAAAATGAAAACCTATAAATTGTACTACTAAAACAAAAACTCAAACAAAAATTACATAACATATATTAAATGCCTCAAACTTTGGTTGAGATGAAAAAAATTGACAGAAATTAGAGATGTTTTCAAGGGGGAGATGAGGCATCGCTTGTTTCTTCTTTCTTGATACAGATGGCAAATGAGGAAGAAAAGCAACATGGATGCCATAAATTTTGGTTTAAAAATAGAATCTTCCGGCCATTGAAATGAAACAAAACAGATGATTGTTTAATTTTTCATTTAATCTTAGCCATGGATGAAAACATTGGTATTGGACAATCAATCACGGCCATATTGATATTAAACATATTAAATAACATGAAACAGTATTGGATAACTCCGAAACGAAAAAAATTTCTTTGAACCATAAGATGACAGGCATATATCAGGTATATATATTAATATTTCAAATATCGTCCTATACATTGCGACTATATTGATGATACGGTGACATATCGCGATTTTGTCACAATATCAAAAAAATATTGGTATTAGGAAGTGCAATACCGATATTACATTCCATGATAGGAACTGCAGATGGAACTCCTTCCAATGATTTTTTTAATAAAACTTCTAATCGTTTATTGAGATTCAACAGCTAAAAATCCACATAGGAGGCAGTCCATCTCAAGCATGATAGAGCACCCTAGGTATCTGACATTTATGTCGGGTTTAAATAATAGCGAACAAAGTATCAAATTGTGTCAAATCAATAAAAAAACTTGCTAATCATATATTGTCCAATTTATTAATTTAGATTGTAAAATTTTTGAAAACTAAGTATGAATATCACAAATTTTAATAGAAATTTGTATAATTTTAGACATTTATTTAATAGATTTTTTAAAATATATAAATCTTATACAAATTGTATAATTTTACTTTTTATACTCCTATGCAATATTAATCAATAAATTAAAATATAATATATTTTTAAAGCACTTAAAATAGAATATAAAACAAAGACACCACCTACAAATGAAAAAAAAATGAAATTGTCGCCTTCCTCTCTCATCTTTCACATGCGCCCACTTCCACACAATATCAATCACTCTCTTACTCCATCTTCCTCGCTGCAGCTTGCCAGCCAACAATCTGGCATCACCGTTGACTGTCGGTGATGTTAAGTGGTTTCATATTTCAATGTGGTAATTGTTCTTAATATATTAGATGTTGTCTTGTAGTCTTGAGTTTGATGAAGTTGAATATGATTTTACAGATGCTATGAAAATTGTGAGAAACCTTTCTTAAAGCCATGAGAAGTTTATATAAGGAAATCAATGTTGGAAGTGCCACAGAATTCAAAAAATTTCAATTTCCACGGCAAGATCTTTTTTTTAATAAGTTAAAATAATAAGCCAAATACATATATTTAACATTTATAACATATGATCTAAAAGTAAATCTTTGTATTTTATGCATAAACTATAATATATAAAATGACATGAAACATGCAATTAAAATTAACAGTGACAAACTGCATAAGTAACCATTGTCAAGTCTCTCCGTATCCACCAATGTTATCAAAGGCACTAGGCAAACTGAGATGCCAAGATTCTGTATTGCCCAAGGTGCTAGGAGCTCACCCAAGGCAAATAAAGTGTTAATTGAAATATATATATCTAAATGATGTACAAATAAGAACTAAAAATAATAATAAACATACAAATATAAAATAAGTATTACAATATTACCTACAATGCGATAAGCAGAAATAATAGTCCATAGTATGTATCTATCGGAGCATAAAAATCTAAGCTGCTCTACGCTAATCATTATCAAAAACACCACCATATCCTCCTCATCACCATTATTAGCGCCATTAAATAAGCTCTCACCAAATCTATTACTAGATTTGTAGCAATCAATCTCCTCTATTTGTAGCCATCACTAAATTTGTTATAATTTAACGTACAACAAGAACTGTATTAGAAATAAAATTACATGCCATAATCATAAAAACAGAAATGGCATAATCACATTACCAAAAAAAACCTCAAAGACAATGCCAGGGAGGATGAAGATGAGATGAGACCATCAGAGAGCGTCACAGAGAGAACAGGTGAAGAGAGCCAGAGTGAAAGGCGGAATGAGACAGATAGGTGAAAAAATGCATGAACGTAGAAGTACCCAAATTTTCTATCAAATGATAAGAAAAATGGCGACAGCAAACTTAATGAAAACAATACTCAATTTTCTATCTACCCCAATTTTTTTCTCAATGCCTAATCGACTACAGAGTAAAGCAACTTTTTTTTCCTTTTTTTTTTTTTTTTTGCAGATTAGGGTTGCAAAAGTTTGGGGTCAGAAAACTTTCGCCGGAATGACCAAAAATTGCAGCAGAAACAAACCAAAATTTCGATTGGTACCTGATTTGTGTAGCTACGATTTTCCCAACTTCGATTATTTGTTGAGGATGGACATTATCAAGCCAAATGCCCAGGATTTTTTTGGTTCTCCGACATTAACCAGCAGACGGCCGGACGAGAGCGCGACAGAGAACGCCAGCGCGCGAGCGCGAGATTGTGTGCCTTTACTTCATGTTTGATTGGAGAAAATTAAATAAAAATAAAATTTTTATTTTTTTATAATAGATATTTTTTTATTTAATTATAAATTTAATTAAAAATAAATATTTTTAAAAAATATTTATTTTTATATTTATGAAAATATTTATTTTCACGTAAAAAAAATAGCTACTTTTTATAAACGTGAAAATAACTATTTCTATTATTATTATTATTATTATATTTTAAAATTATTAGTATTATTATTATTATATTTTATTATTATTATTTATAATAATTATTATTATTACGTTTATTGTTATTATTATTATTCTCATCTTATTCCTCATACTATTTTATAAACTAAATAAAGAAATATTAATTCTCACTTTATTCTATTTTAATAACAAAATATAAAAATAACAATTCCAATTCTATTCTCATCCTATTCTATTTTCGAAAATAATTATTCTATTTTCATATTATTTTATTTCAGTAATCAAACATACCGTTAGCCTTTTTTTTCTTTTTTTTTTTTTCGTAATGAGTAGTCAATTGTACTTTGTGGGGGTAAACCACAAACAGCAAAATGCATTTAAATGATCAAACATTCTAATTGGTTTTTAATGAAAAGCAAAGGGTATTTTCGAAGAACTATGAATTTTCTTTTATAAAAATTTTTTTTGAATTCAATCAAAATTAATGTATACTACAAATTTACTTTTTTACTTGAATGATTTTAAAGTATACTATTTAATAATTTAACTTGAATTCTATATATCATAAATAAAAATAAAAATTTAAATAATTAAAATTGGTATGTTCTGACACTCAAATAAATAATAAGTTCATAATAAATAAATAAGAAAGAGAGAGAGAAAAAAAAGTGGATAGAGGATTATAGAACTAGACTTTGTGAGAATATTTTGGAGTTTTGGGTGTCTGAAGTGCAAGTTCCAAATCTTTCTATATGGGCTAAGTGTTACAAGACTAATATTAAACCTTACAAATTGTAATAATTAGCGGATGATAAAATGCTTCAAAATTTTTATCTTTCTGAGGATATTGGATCGTCATATTATGAGATTGGAAGATTCTCATATCCCCATCTTGTGCTATAAAAATTGATATTTATAAAGACGTATGGCCAATGTATGGGCAAATTTTTGCCAGTTTTCAAATAATTTAAAGATTGTTCTCCTACGGGGGAGTTGCAAGCAGTTTGTTCAAACTTGAGTTACAAGCTACGATCCATAAGTGGAGGTGCTGACCATTCAGATCGACTATCACTATACACGTACATGATCGTGGGTCATGGAGAGGTTTTCTTGACTTTTAGATCATAGAGTTTTGGGCATCCATATTTTTAATGAGTCATTAGTTAAAGACATATAATTTTAGTTAAATATAGAGAGTCAATTGCTTAGCTAAGCACCTAAGTCTCATTTAACTCGCTTATCTAGATTGGTTTTAACAAATTAATAATTTTAATAACCGTATTATGGCTTTGAAATATTTTATCTCTCGATTAGTCGGTCGATTGGCTTATGTTACCCAACCTATGCCTAAAACTTACTCATTAAGCTCTCTTCTAGGTCACACACTCTTGGACCAAACATTTACCAATTCTATACATTATATCCAAACTCTTCGTTCCATCCACCATTTAGGTTGGTGTGTATAGATTAGCTTAAAGTTTTGCTAAACCCAATACTAGCCCTAACTAGAATGATGATAAACTAGACGGTTATCTCACACACCTAACTGAAACTTTCATTGGTCCATCAAGAATCAAAAAGAAGGAATAGTCGGCAAAAGGATGTGAAAAAGTTTGTTTTAGGTTAGAAAAATAGTGTTAAGAGATTAATCCCCTAAGTTTTCTAAATAGGGTTTTCTAAGTCAGTTTTTATTGATTTAAACTTGGTGTTTCTTCCCAAATAATTTTCTAGTACTTCGTATTGTCAAGTCATGATTATCATATTATTCATTCACTATGCTTTGATTGGTTATCACAATAGAAATTATCTACATTCAATTCATATGCCTGTCCCTAGAGTGAGTTATAGTTGGCCAAATTTATTACCTAAAATGCTATGTGTTTTGCCTACTTTGCTACCTATAAAAGGGTAAACTTAGCTTTGAATTTTCTTCGCACTTCACATCCTAACTTTCTTTGTTAATGAAATCTGTGAAACTTTTTTAATCAAACTTTCTCTTAAAAATCATCCTTTTGAGTCAGAGTGGTAGAAGCTTCCTTATAAAGGCACTTTAAGAGGCATCGATAATGAAGACCATCTTGGTTTCTTTTTCAGATAATAGGTCATCTTCATTCTTTCCATTTTACATGGCAACGCTTACCGGACTGTCATTTCTTCCTGGGCTTGTGGAAGTGATTGGTGGTCTAACTTCATCTCTCATTCTCCATCCTATCCCTAAGGGAACGACTAGCATATCTAAGAACAACCCCAAACGCCACCCCAACAGGACTCCTTTGTGTTGTAGTCATTGTTGAGCTAGCTCGGGCATGTATCTCGTCTCACTATTGATCCCTTCAAGTAGTAAACAAAGTTAGAGTTTGCCAGTAGATCAAGTCCATGCAACTACTTGGATTGTCTGCCCACTCCATTGATGTGGTCTTCAGTTGTAGAGTCGGGCAACCACCAATTCGTCTCTAACTTGTGTCATAAAATGTTGACGATAGAGATGGAGATGGTGATCCAGCAAGAGATATTGAGTGCTTCTCTTCCGGTGTCACTTATTCACTTTCACTCTCTCCTCGAGTATTGAGCCATGCTAATATATCTATTTGGAGATATTGTAGATTGTACAAATTTTAAAACAAAAGTTAATAAAGAATAAGAGTTTATTCCATCTTTGTATACGGATTTAGCTATTAACATATCATGTTTGAACATTTTCATGATCTCTTAGATCAGCGTAATTGTTTAGGATTTAATTAATTAATTATCTCTGTTATAATATAATTATTTGATTGGCAAGTCTTTAGATAAGCTTTCATAGTAAGATATCTGAATCTTTAACCCTTTAACAACTCAGTCTTTTGACAATTAGGGGTCCGTTGCCCATTCTCAACTCAATATTGATGAATTTAAGTTGGTTAAAGAATTTTAACAAGCTTATAATTATCTCTCAAATTGAGTTTTAGGGGAGTTATTTGACGGTTATCCAGCCATTGTCAGATTCCAACTATCGTAATTATAGTAAGATTTTTAGTTGGCTAGAAAATGGATGACATTAGCATAATCATGGCTCTGTGAGTTTGAGATGACTAATCTGCAGTGATTTAATGTGTTTACTTTCCTTGGAAAGGCACTTGTTCCTTCCAAATGCGACGTATCATTTTGATAATGGAATTGTTATTTGGACGAAGTGTGTCGTTTTAAGAGGTTTGGTGCACCTTGAACTGAAATTCATCATTTTATTGGAGCTTACGCGTCTTTCTGTCCTTCCTAGATTGGTGCCCAATTTAGGCTCATTTAAGCAAACTAGTTTGAATCTTAAATTCACATTTTCTGAACCATCGTTTCTAGATTTCAAAATTTCTGGAGCTTCGACCATTGTCTTCTTTGCTTGTTCATGTGGGCCACATTGTTCAGACTGTTCGGCCGCACCCAGGGATGGTTGATATCGCTTCTGTCCACATGCAATCATATGCTGCTGCCCTTTATGATAGATACAGCATTCCATTCTTCCATCGCTCCTATCATCCTTGACCTTTTGAATAGGGCTCCATCCCCTCATAAAGGTTTTGTTATTATTTAAGATGCTCATCTGTTTAAAAACTTTAATGGTACATTCATTTATAAATGTATTACCAATGACTTGGTTATCAATGTAAATATCTTGGATATTCTTACTAAGATTTTGGATATTATATATGTATATGTGTGTGTGTGTGTATGATGCATCTTGGATCCGGATTACTAACGGATCTGGATGCTACTTCATCTTCGAGTCATACTGAAGCGGGTCCGGTCTCTGTCTCTATAATGGGTTTGCTATTGAGTCTGTGAGCTTTCGTACTGGGTCAGCCAATTCCTGCGATCCTTATCACTAGCCCCCTATACCGATGGGTTTGAATTTTCAACCCCCGATATATTCATGAATGGAACATGACGTGCCTTGTCATTTTTTCCATTCTGCTACTTCCCCGGGCCATCCTCAGATTCCCTAGTTCATTGTTTCTGGCATGATTCCCTACATCTGTGATTTTCTACAGATTCGTTGGGATGGAAAATCTCTAGCATTTAGTGGCCCATTGATTCTTTCACGTGCTACAAATTGAGGGCTCGTTGTGCCTCTTGTATCATATCCTACCTTTATTAGTGAAATGGCGTGAGAACCCAAAGTTGTCATGAAGCTTGAGTTTCCAGCTACCGGGATCAGTGGAAGCTCGTCTCCGATGTTCAAAAGCATCATCTCAGGCTGTACTAGAAGTCTGCTTTGGTCATCCTTTTTCTCACAGGAAAACACTTTAGTCACCCTTTTTCATATCCGTTTCGAAACCATGCCTACCGCTATTTTTAAGTGGGGCGAGACTTTCCTATCGCTGTGCCTTCACCTTGGGTGGTAACTTGCTTTTGAAACCGGTTCAGGCTCCTCGAGAACTATTGTCTCTGTAGCCATGCCCTATGTGGCGACCCGAACCTAAATAGTTAAAACACGTGGCTCGAGCCGCTCACACGGACTAAAAATTTAAAACAAAATATCACAATTCCACATTTCAAACAATTTCATTCATTTGAATTACTACATCATGATAACCCAACAAAAGAGAAATACATAAATCGCAATGACAAAATAAATCTCATCATTCTGCTATCAGAACCATCTTCTCATACGTTTTTTCTCCGAGCTAAATGCTGCCAAATCAATCTAGAGCCAAGAAAACACAAAGGTGAGCCAAAGTCCAGCAAGTGATATAATCAAAAACGCTAACAACAATAACGATCTCGGATACCATCTACCAAGGTCTCAACATACTCTGACAACCTACTATATCCGAGATAGATTGCAATACGTCGTAAATATGACTCTAGGTAAATAGGTCCCACAAGACCCAAACATCCAAAAACAACAGGAGTGCCAATAAACAATGGAAATCCCCTGGAATCTGACATCAATGATAATTAGAAATTTTTTCGGTCTATATGTCAGCGAGAACGACCAGCATACTCACGATAACAATACAACATGGATTTCATTGAATCCGAGTATCACAGGATCCACACAAGGATACTGCCACCACAACTAATAAGGTACTCACAATCATAGAAAATCACAAGAAATCTCCCGGATCTTATTCCACCACTGTGAACCAAAGGCTGCGTATATCTCCCGACAGTTGGGTACTTGCACGGGCTACTCGATGCTCGCAAGTTTGACCTCCGACCAAATCCATGGTCCACAGAGACTCTGCCCCACAAAGTACAAACGTCTCCCAAGCATGCTCATCATCATGCTCCTCTTCCGACTCTACCAGGTACGAAAGACAACTCACACGTCAAACCCAATATCCCCCGCCATGATATCCTCGATATCATGATCTACGATGATCACAGGGCCATAAGCATCCCGCCAAACTAGGCAATGTATCTCAACCCACCAGGATACGAAAATCAGTATCGGATAAGTGTAGACCACATTAAAGTATCAAAGCCTCTCATTCTACCAAATACTTTAATGTTTTCACACACTCTCCTCAACCTTGACCGTAAAAGCCAACAAATACACATACTCACACACCGAGTATAACGTAAAGAAAGCTTTGCAATATCAACAACAGAACGTCGTTCGGTACTGACCAGACCGTACTCACACAATCAAATCTAACACAAAGAACGTATCTCAGAACATCCAAAGGAAAATACAAGGATCAAACTATGATCAGTTCAACTACTTCACTATTTTTCCCATTTTATTCCGGAGCGATGCCTACGACTAAGGCTAACAATATTTTTATTTCAATTTACATCCCCAATTAATTTTACAAGGTTCCAACAAATTAATTGGCTATATATATTTCTTCATACAATCAGTATCTCTCCAAACACAGGCCAATACACCATTATATATACAGATACACAAACTATAAATACCCTCGATGCTCTTTATCATCAGTATTCTTATACATACACATATCACCGCTCATTAACAAAGATACACATATATATGCATATATAACCAAATACATTCCCACATATATATATACACACATATCGTACGCATATACCCACGTTTACCATCCCCCAATTCCAGCCCAACAATTAGCCCACTAAACACACACACACACACAACTCAGGCCCACCAACAGCACACTGCGCCCAGCCCAACACACACACACAATACACAACCGGGCCCAGCCCACGGCCCAACACACAGCACGCCAGCCCATCACACCCACACAGCACTCACGCAGCTGCATCTCGTTTACCCAACGCACGCACACAGCACAACCAGCTTCCAACACACACACATTAAATTCAGGGCCCACTAACACACACACAACCCAAATCAACCCAGCCCAACACACACCAACAGCACACACCACACCAAAACACACACACACGGCCCAATACCCAAAACCTGCCCCACCACTCTTCGCTCCACACGCACACAGTGCACACCACCTTCACTGCCATCACCGAGCACTTCCTACACCATACACACTGCAGATTCAACCCCCATACACACAGGGCAACATACCCACCTCAACACACGCACACAGCAGCTTCTGCTGCCTCCTCACTCACCAACGCACGCACACAGCACCCATACAACACAACACACACTGCTTCCCACACACATACACATCCAATACACGTATAAATACACACCCACCACCGTAGACACACAAATACATACACACACACGGCTACACACCCAGCCGTTCACACCCACCACCGCAGCACATATGCTCCTGCACACACTCAGGCACACATAGCATCATCAGAACCACTTTCACTGCCAACACACACATACACACGATGCACACACAGAATACTAATCCAAATATATATATATATATATGTATATATATCACGTACGCCAATAATTTAATTCCTGAATTCACAAACCCTTCATTTCCGATTTTCTGCAGAAACCGATGCTCTGTTTCCTCACTCAACTTCAGCCGATCACACCCACGCAACCCACACACACGGCTACACAATAATATACATATATGCACAAAATAACTGCACAGCAATTTTAATCACCGAAAATTGACAAACCTCTCCTTCACAACCCTTCGGCCAAACCAGAAATGGAATGCTCTGTTTTTCCCCGATTTCTGTCTCCCGAACAATACTCTCCCAATTTCAACAGCAACAAGAAAATTGGAAGAAGAGGAGTAGATTGTAATAGAGGAACACTGATTTTTCGGAATAGAAAGATAATTGACACAAAGGGGATTCACTTGCAATTAGAGAAGAAATGACAGTAAACGGGATTCACTTGCCTGATTTCACGGTTCCAGAACACGGCTCGAGTTCGGCTCCACCACGGCTCCGGTTTCGGCTTCAGCTTCAGCTCAGGGTTGGTTGTTCGGCTTCGGCAACGAAATCGGCAAGGCTACGACGACCACGCTTACGACGACACGGCAGCAGGGTCGACGACGGCGACGGCAGCAAGGTACTCGAACGATGATGGCAACGGCAACCAAGCACAATACTACCACGAAATCGGCCACCAGACCTCACTCCACCCTCACTCACAGCCCCGATTTTCTTTCATTCACTCACCAGCACACACCCACCAACGAAAAGCTTAAATAGAGCTATGGAGGTGAAACGGTGGGGAGGCAAAGGGAATCGGGCGGTTTGCCACGGCAGCAGCTTGTTGGAGTGAATATTCGAACGGAACGCCATGCTGGAAGCCGATGGGAGCGAGAGAGAGCGAGAGAGAGAGATTCGGGAGAGACGAAAGGAAGAGAGGAAGTGGGGACGCGAGAATGGCAGAGGAGGATTCGAGAAGGAGGTGAGGTGGCAGGGGATTTGTTAACTAATATATTATTATTATTATTATTATTATTATTATTATTATTATTATTATTATTATTATTATTATTACTATTACTATTACGTAAAATATTTATATTATTTATTAATACCGTGTATATATATATATATATATATATATATATATTTATTTATATATATATATATATTATTATTATTATTACTATCTCAAAAATATATATATTTTTATTTTCTTCTAATATACATAATAAATTCAATTTCATCCAATTGAATTTCAATCTCCTTTATAAAAATATCCGGGAATTACACCCTACTGCTAGAAGGGTTGGCAACGGATCCCGAGCTCAAGGCCATTTCCTCCTTATTGCGGGGTGAGGCTTTCCTTACACTCCGGCCTTACCTGGACAGCAGGCTTTCTTCGTGCTGAGCCTCTGCTCTGACTTGTCACAAACTGTTAATCTTACAAGTGGTGTTTTGCTGTCCATCAGATGTGCGCCAGCCTCTTACTTGGGTTCCTCTAGTTGCTTGCTTGTTTGAAAGTTTGCTACAGTTGAGTTCCATGTACCTCCCCTTTTTTGTCTTCCTCTTTGTTGTATCTCAACCTTTAGAGATTTTGTACTTTGTAAAAGGAGATTAATGAATGGAATTAGCAATTATTTTTTTGCCCATATTATCTCCGTCTTTGGTTTTTTGGATGACTCTCTTTTTTTTTACACCAGACTAGATTACGCATTCATCAATCCAGCCGAAAGTCAGACTGGGTTGAGGGCATGTCAATCCGGTCTGCAGCCAAAATATTGCTAGTAAATCTTGAAGCCAGATTGGATTGCTAACCAATTAGACAGGCCAGATGCTGGATTAGGTTGTTGACCAGTCAAACCGGCTTGAAGCCGTATTAGATCGTTGACCAATCAAATTTTCTCGAATCCAGAACCGGGTCTCTGATCAATCAGGCAGGCTGAAGCTGTGTTGGATTGCTAACCGGTCAAACCAGCTAGATTCCAAAGTAGATCATCAATTCGTCAATCCGGTTCCAAGTTCATCATATCTACTCACTTCCAAATTGCTGTCCTTAAGAAATGGAGCACAGTGGCCTGGAAAGTTGCGCCGCTCTGACTTCTAACCCATCCTATCTTGCCACGTGTCTTCCGCCTACAGGGAAACAAGTTGTCATTAATGATGCCGGACAATTAACGTGCCAGACATTCTCCGGCGCTAGCATGTGTCAAGTCATTATGCGCACGTCTTTTCGAGGTGTCGTTTCGGGTTACAAACGACTACCTATATATATAGCAACATTTTGCTATTTTCTCCCACTCTACTTCTTCTTCTTGAGTCATTTTTCCTTTTATTTCTTTATGTCTACTATTTCTTTGTCCCTATAGCTCCTAGAGTTGATTCAATTCGTTCCATTCTTACTGCCACCGACATCGAGGCTCTGTATCTTCAGTATGAAATTGCCGTCTATGATTTTGTTTGCAGTACTAGGGGAGCACAATTACGACGGACCACATTCCTAATCGGAAACCGGTAAGATTTTAATAGTAAAATGATCATTAGACTAAATACAAATCTGTATAATATCCCTATACAACATATACATAACTCAACAACAACCATCATAGGATCAAAATGTCACAATATATTTGTGACTCTAACGTCACATCCTCGTACACAATATCGGATAGAGAGATGCCACTAGGTACCAAAATACAAAATAAGATAACTGTAAAAGTATAAATAGAAAACTATTAATACACAGTGGAACTAAACTATCTGTACATCCTCAATACAACAGATATAAATCATCAAAATATACAAGAGTCCTCCGTGTGTAAGTACAAAACCATCAAATGTCTAAGTCCATAAAATGTCCCTCCAAGTCTTCTGCCTAACCAACTTCTAATCTTCTGTCCCACCTTACCAAATATAAGCTCGTACTCATCTGAAAGTAAGAAAATAGTATTAAGTGAGTCAAATACTCAGTAAAGTACAATATAATCAAGGACAGTAGGCGATATACTCAAAAAAAGTAGATGAGGGATATAGGAGCACAATATTAATGCGTAAACATTAAATATTAATAAATATTTTTTCGGAATATGTTTGACTTTCACATTTTATTGCTGATTTTTTTAGATTCTAAAACATGTAGAAACTTCTTTATTTTTACGGATTAGGACCAGTAGGCCTTACCATTTAACAGTGTAATCAAATCGAAAAAAAGATCATATTATTCCACATGATCTAAGGTACTATACACTGACCGCAAACTTTAACATTTCGTAGTGGACGGTATACGAATAATCTCGGATATATTGGGCCAATAATCCTTATTCTTATCCCACCATGTCTTTTATGACCCAGAGACAATTCCTCAATTTATCATAGTAATATTAAGGTATGTCAGGGATTACTATCATCTAAAATACAAATCCACCATCTAATTTTATGATTTTTTTTCATATTTTATATTGGAGACTCTATACAAATATTCATACTTCTTTTCTTTGAACTTCTTACACCGGGAGAAAGTTTCAAATATCAGATAACAGATAATAAATTATACAGTTCCAATTATTTGATACAAAGTCATAAATTCATATTCTTACAAATACGAATAAAGATTTCATATTCTAATAGATATAGATGCATTTTTTTTTTAATTTTTGTGGATTTAAATCTTCATATACCTTTAAATACGTGCACAAATTATCTTAAAGTTTGGAACATTTAATAAATTCTTATTAAAATGAGTCGAACATAACTTTAGAGCTTTCGAATAATAAATTTCTTCATTAACGTTTCATAACATAATTTTCGAAATACACAAAATACCATATATAATTTATATATAAATGAACATCAAATAACCAAGATAAAAACGTTCTTAAAGTTAAGGTTTCAATTATCTAAAGTCAAATTATGTATAAACTCTAAATTATATGGGTCAAAATATCGAGGCGTGGGTTAAGGTTTTCACGTGTACAAAACCATATAAAACTACCAAATCGGGCACCCAATCGATTAATAATTATGTTCAAGTCATAAGTATCCATATTCTAAATCCGAATCTTGCAATAATCTCAAAATAAATCAGGTATACACAAGAGGGTGCAGGTTAGGGTTTCTATGTGTGAAATACCGCACAACACATACAAATCGAATATAAAATCGATATATATGCATACTCAAGTCATTAGCCTTGTAAAATATAAATTTAATCGGGTATCGAAATAAAAATACCCAAAAAATAGAACAAAAGTGTAAAGAAATAAGAAAAAAGTATATGAGTGCACTTGTTTTTACCCGATCTATCACTTCTCTAACTAGCTGTAAACCGAAATCGAACTCGAGAGCCTCGATCTCCCCCTTCTCTCTCCTCTATTTCGCATTCTCTCTCTCTCCACTCTCTCTTGTCATACAGAAAATAACGCAGAAGAAGACCGTTATGCGTTTATAACGCGGGCTAGTGCTTAATGTGCTTCATGTGCACCGTTGCCGGATTTAGCGCTCGAGCGTGTGTCGAGCAAGTTTCAGGAGCCCCTCTATTGGAATCCGCGCTCGATAGGGGGCTCGAGTATGCGTCGAGTGCTGGTCAAGCTTGGGGCAGGCTTGTAGAGAGCTAGCTTCGTGCATGCGTCGTTAGGAACTCGTTTCGACCATTATAACCCAATATTTCATATCCTTTAATCCTAATTTTGATTATATTAGTTTAATAAATCATGATTATCATAATTTATGGATTAATTTTTTAAGATTTGCAATGCCGATTTTTTATTTTGCCAATTTCAGATCTTTGAGCTTTTCAATCAAATTTCTCCAATGTTATTTAACCTTAATTCATTTATATTAATTTAATTACTCCTAATTACCATATTTTGAAAACTGATACCTTACAACCATAGGGCTTCTTCTCCTCCAAATTGGTCCATCACTGTTTATAAGGCATACCGACAGAGCGGCCTTCACTTTCTCCTCTCAAGGGAGTTACACGGGATCTTGGTGGCCCTAGGAGTTCCAATCGCAAGATTTCACACGAATGCCATTAGGTATCTATGCTCTCTTTGCATATTCCTTTATCACTAGGGGAGGGCGTTAAATGCAGTGGCCATAAAGGTTATCTTCCGATTTTGCCAAAACAAAGATTGGATCTCACCGTCTCGCCAAGACCTACACATAAGCGGGGTGATCCCCGATTTCGTCAAGAATTGGAATGACCGGTTCTTCTTTATCAAAGTCACTTCTAATTGGACCCTCTCTAATTAGTGGGAAAATGTGTCAGCGGCCTTTACCGACAAGGCCACACGCGAGGAGGTGGAATCCATCAAGTTGCTAACAGAGCTGGTCCGAGTGAATATGAGCGACTTCAAGAAGGACCGTCTCCTATCCGCTAAGGAACTTGCACTAGCTCAGTGGAGTCTTCCCTTGGAGGGAATGGGAGCAGCGCTCCTCCGCCTGCTCAACCAAAGAGAAAGGATGGGACCCTATATATCAAAAATCCGTCTGAGAGTCCATCCCTACGGCGGACCACATCGCCTTCGAGCTCTTTTTCATCTTCCGTTGCCTAGGGCCTACCAATGGTGGAGTGAATACAGGGTGTAGTCGTGTTGTCTATGGGACCAACCCTCGTCACATCCTTAGATTTTGGCACCACTGAGGCCGGTGTCAAAGCAGTCGTGGCCGGTGTGCCCCCTGCTCTTGTTACAGGCGTATCAGGTGAGCCGGAGGTTGGGGGCCCACCAGGCCAACTTGCACGCCAGCCTAAGCTCAGTAGATGGCCTAGCAAGAGTCCCAACAGGCAATCAGTTAGGGGACCCAACAAGCAGTCTGTTAGGAGGCCCAGTCGGAGGTCCCTTCCATTGTTTCTTATTTCCTAGAGTAGATGGTACCCAACTTTTTATGCCGGTCAACTGGAGAGATCGCGATTATGAACAATATTCAGGGTGTTGGGTTGACTAAGACAAACTGTGACACCATGAATTATTTATTTATTTATTTAGAATATATTATCAAATTAATTGTGATAATTATTTATTAATTCTTAATTACTATTCGGTTTAAAATTATTTAGTTGGACTGATGCGTGGATCTAAGAAGTTAGAATAATTTGATCAAGGCATTTAGGAATAAATGCTTGGGCCACTAAATAAAATTTAGAATAATTAGTGAATTAGGTTAAGTTAATTTAATTACGAACCCAGCTAACTAAATTAAGATGTGACAGGAGGGCCATAGTGTATCAAAATATGTTGACTGAAAATATAATAAAGTTAAAAATATTAAAATTAAGATATTAATATATGTGTATATAGTGATACATAAATGAATATATAATAATAATAATTATTATTATTATTATTAAAAGGAATAGGAATCGGACAAAGAGAGAATAGGAAGGAAAAGAGATGAAAGAAAAGTAAGGGAAGGAAAGAAGGGAAAGAGGGAAGGCGCGGATGGGCAGCAACGAAGGAGGAAAGAAATCGCCTCACATGAAAATTCTGCAAAAACCCTAGACCCACCCTTCATTATATAATGAAACGATAGGGTTAGGAGAAAAGGGAGAACGAACCGAAGAGGAAGAATGCACCAAAGCAGAGCTATCACCGTCGATCACGAAATCGAGGCAAGTAAAATTCCTACCTCGTAAATTAAACTCTTTCTTCATTCTTGGTAAGGTTGAATCTCTAATGGCATGCCCAAATTTGGTGGGAAATCAAGCAAAATTCTTAGGATTCCAAATCCGAGAACCCAGATGCAGAGCCACAACTCTGTAAGAAAACGACTGCCCCTTTGGGATTAATGATAAATTGGGACTTCGTAAATTTTCTAATGGAGTTATAAAGTATTGATTTTGCATGTTGTACCCCTGATTTTGGGGATTTGGTGCCGCCGTGGAAAATAGAGCATTGTGCTCTGTTTTCGTTTTTTCAGTCGGGTCTAGTGACTCGAAGGTAGAAATATGAATCAAACCCCATTATTTTGCAAGTAAATTCTTCCCTTTCCATTCTTGGATGTTGATTATTTGCTTTCATGCCATGATTTCATGCCAATCGATCCAAAATTTGAGACAAGGTGAGGAATTGGGGAAAACAGAGCCACAGTTGTGTAATGTCAACTACTAGGGTTTCTCAGTAAGAAAATTATGTATCAATTAAATTATTACATTGTTGTTTCCTTGCGCAACCAATCTCCTCCTTCCTCGTGGAGTGTTATTGTTTATAAATTAGGAGGATGATATGCTTGTAAGTGCCTATATTGTCTAGATTGGGTGGGGTGTATTGCCTGGATTGTGAGCCGACGGTGACAAGGTGGTGCTACCATCGTCGCCGTGTTGCGAGCCGACAGTGAGAAGGCGGTGGTGCTACCTTGCACCGCCGTATGTGGGTGTAAAAGGGTGTATATACACCCAGCCGTGGGAGTATGTGTGTGAATATATATATATATCTATACACACACACATATTTGTATATACATATATATATATATATGTGTGTGTGTATATTTTTGAAAGAAAGTGATGTATATATATATACACATTGAAATTATTAATTGATTGAGGAAAAGGTTATTAGTAATTATTATTTCAATTGGATTTTTATAAAATTAATTGAGATAGTTAAATAAGAAAAAAATTATAGATTAGTTCGATAACGATAAAATTGAGGATATTTTGTGGCCTTAGAAGCGAGATTTGACATGTCGGAAGGGCCGATTATGATTGAGTATAATATATATAGTTGGCTTTATTTTCTGAATTTCTTTGGATTTTTTCCTATTCTCGTGATAATCGATCTTTGCATTGGCTTTAACCGTGTGTTTATATTGTATTGATACTCTATGAATAAGTAAATGAGAGTGTATGAATACTCTACGATATCCGAACAAATGGAAGTCCGTAGGACCGTCAAGTAGCCTATATTTTTTCAATACCTATTCCATTTCGGAGATCGAGATCGTTGATATTGAGATGTGCTTATAACCTAGTAACCACAGTAGCTGATGATATTAAAGATATTATTGACAATGAGTATCATAGATTGTATAAGCATACTACGTGTACAACCTTTGGGAGAACTGTAGGAGTAGTGACGATATCATAGATACTAAGTAACCTTGTGGTATTCACCTAACTGTGGGGGTGTAAATACGCGTCATTTGGTTCACTATGATAGAATAAGGTCCAGGGATATTCTAATTATCTCGTACGATTGTGACCTCAAATCGAGCTAATAATCAGATTCTTATTATCTTGTACAGTTGGTCGAGGTCGTTGCTATTGATAAGAGATATTTATAACCTAATAACCATCATAGATGATGATATCAGGGATATTATTAGCAATGGTATCATAAATTGTATGAGCATACTACAGGTACAACCTTTTGTAGAACTGTAGGGTAGTGAGGATACCATGGATACTGAGTAACTCGTGGTACTCATCCAACCATTGGGGATATAAATACGCAGCATTTGGTTCACTATGATAGAATAAGGTCCATGAAAATTTTTGTCATTTTGTACAATTGTGACATTATATTGAGCTAATGATCGGATACGATGAAAACCATATTACTTTCTTGATATCCAATCGTTCATATGGTTTTTGGGTCGTGAACAGGAATTGTTATCGAGTCTCGAACAGTGATTGGTATATCACATGTTATTATTAATTTTATACACTTGTTTTTATTATCCGAGTTGCTTATATGTACTCCTCTATTATTGATTATTTTTACTTATTAGACATTCGACTCACTCTTATATTTTATTGGTTTCAAAGTAGACAGGTTGACATCAAGATAAAAGAAATTACGTGTTATCGTATAAACACCAGACAGAGGTGATCTCGAAAATTGAGGGTTCCATAATAGAGATTTGAGATTTTTTTTAGTTTATTGACTTTTAGACTTTTATCGATTTTTTATTTATGAGGATTTGACATTATGGACGTCGATTTTTTTTTTATTTAAAGAAATTTCTTATTAGTATTATTGATGTTTATTTAATGATACAATTATAATGATCATTTATGGTATCTTAAATGTTAGTAAAGCGATGATTTTGAGTGCATTCAAGTTATTTGATGTTATAATCTATGATGTGTAATTGATAATTTCAGATGATTTTAAATTTTTACCTGGATGGTCTGGGTCGGATTCGAAAACTCAAGCTCGGGTCATTACACAAACAATCTCCAATGCTCGGAAAAACAATTATGGGCCGTCTAGATTAAATATATAATAATTTTAAGTATTTAAAAATATAATAATAAAAAATATATAATTATATTTAATAATTATATATTAAAAATATATATAATTATTAAATATATAATTATTTAAAAAATATATTTTATAATATATTATTATATTTTATATGATCATATGTATTTTATATTGTTATATGTATTTATACATGTAACTATTTAAATATTTATTAAATATGTATTTTATACATATTATTATATATAATAAATATGTATTTTCTATAATTATTATTGATACGTACTTGAATTCAATTTCGAATAGATTCGGGTCGACTGGGACGTTTGGATCCGACTCTATTCACCGAGTCTGGACCCTACACACTACTACAATAAACAATAGGTCAGGTGTCGGAGGGATGTTGTCCCATCGAAGACACTCTGACGCTTAAATCAGTAATAAGCCTTCGAATTACAAGAAGGTAATTAAAAATGAGAGTTGAGATAGAGAGGGAGATTGAGGTAGGAAGGAGTGTTCGCCTTTAGATGTAAGAGATACTCTTGCGGCTCACCGAGAGCGTAGTTTTTCCACTCAATGTTCACGGGGAACAAGTGGGAAGCTAAGTCCTGTAAGCGTGGAAGCTTTGAAGAACGGGGCTCGGGGAGTGGGTGAAGTCTTTGGAATCTGAAGGCTTAGTGTGAGATTATTGTAGTAAGTGATTGTGTGCTTAGGAGCGAGCGTTAGTATGCTCAGGGATTTCTCCGTCGTAGTTCTTTGTTGTTTTCTTTTTGTTCTCCCCTCAGAATGGAGATTCTGTGAGGTTATATAGATGGTGGGCAGGGTGACCTTCTTTGGCTAAGAAGGCGCGATTCTTATATCGTGTTGGGCAGCATTCCTTAAACAGGAAGGCTTGATTGTGCATTGTGCTGGAATCGTTTTCTTTCTGAGCGAGTAACGATTCTCTAAATTATTTACCTTTCATCTGCGCTTCTGTTACCATTAGAGTCCATTGTAGGCAGGAAGAGAAAATTTAGTGCCTTCCTCATGGAAAGGGCGTTGAATCTGATACCCTCTGTAGTGTAGATTAGTTTCAAGAAAGGCACCAAATTAGGGAAAGGGACCATTGCTTGTCGTGTACGGAAACGTCTGTCAAACTGGCCCTGGCCCATGTAAGGTTTTTACCTTTTCTTGGTCTGCTGCTGCAGTGCTCCCGGTTAACAAAGATGTTGATAATCTTGAGGGAGCGCGTTGGCTGCCTAGTTAGACTTCCACACGGTCAACGCTAGTATTGACAGTCCAAATGTGCATCTGGACTTTCTTAGATTTTGGGCCGTTTTTCTTATTGGGCTTGCCAGCCATGGGCTTACCCATCACTAGCTCCACATGTCGGTGGTTTGAATTTTGACCTCCAGTATGTTCATGATGGGATGCGTCTGTCATTTGCTGACGGTGATGGAGTCATTGACCGTCTGAAGAGGAGTCTCGCGTACTTCTAAAATATTGACCGAATTTGTTGAACGTTTTGAAAACTTCTGGCCACTTGGAGAAGGAAGCGTTGGCCATTAGTCGTCCTGTCAAAAAAAATGTGCCACGTGTCTTCACGGGGTGTATTTAGGATCCCGATATTTAATGAGTCAGAGGATTTGATTTGACGGCTCCCCTTTGGGAAGCGACACGTGGCAGTAATAATGGCGCATGCTTTCGAGGCGGTTTTGTGTTCACACTGGCCTTTAAGTTGCCCGCTTATTTCATTTTGAATTTTCCTATGCCTTCATTTGTTTCTTTGTCTTCCTTAACCCATAGGAGTGAAAGAGAAAAAACCCTAGTTGATTTTCTAACCATGGCCTCCGTCCTGAGAAAGAACGATGTGAAGTTATTGTAGATAGAGTACAATATCCCAAAGGAGATAGCCTTCCGTATTCTTGGGAAGGACGACAGGGCTTTCCTGTCACATGCGAGCTTTGTGAGCATATACGAGGCCCATCTGAGGAGTGGGCTCCGTCTTCTAATTCCAAATGAGTTAATGTCGATCCTTCAGGTGCTTTAGGTCCCCATCGCACAGTTTCACGCCAATGCCATCCAATATCTGTGCTCCTTCTGCATATTCCTCCGTCAGCACTCGACGCTGCTAACGATGTTGATGGTTAGAGGGCTCTTTAAACTTAACTAGGGAGCAGAGTGGATTTCTCTATCCCCACGCGGTGGTCTTAGGATAAGTACTGTCATATACGACTTTCTGAAGAATTGGAAGAACCGGTTCTTCTTCAATAGCATGGGTGAGTCCTGGCCATTAGCCAGGGAGTGGGGCCAGGTGCCTAACGTGTATACGGGGGCGCCTTTTGAGGTTGAGACGACGTCCCTATCTTGGTTGGTCAAACTTATCGATGATCACCTTGGCGATTTCCGAAGAGACCACTTGGTCTCCCGTGTTGAGGCCAAGAAGGCCAAGTGGGGGCCTCCCTCTCCCGTCCAGAAATTCGAGGTCCCACCGTTAGAGGTCCTACGGGGGAAGAAGAGAAAAAAGGGGCTTTCTAATAGGTCATTCCCCATCTAATACTAGTCCCTCTAATTCAAGGTAAAAGAGGGCAACCTCGGTGGTGCCTTCTTCGACTCCTCTGGGCCAAACTACCTCTCTGCCGGTCGCTTTGCGGGTGTAGGCGCAGCTTCTGGGATTGAAGCGGAGCTAGCTTTAGAGGCCTATGATGCCATGTTAAATGTCATGGCGAGTGGTGGTGTTGTTCTTGCATAGCCTGCGCTGGCGAGGTTGCCGTCTGATCCTCGTCCTGGGCCGACAGAGATGACTCTGGATCCATCTATTGGAGCGCTTAGGCTGCAAGAGTTGTCCGTTGGATCTCCGCCGTTGGAACTGCCGACTAAGTACCAAGAGACGGTTTTGGAGCCTCCCATTGTTCTCGAGGAGCCAGCCAGGATGAAGGATATTTCCGAGGAGTCGTTGGAGGAGCTCTTTGAGGAGGTTGCTACCTGCCGTGCCCACGAGGGCTCTACTCTTTGCTCACCTCCTTTGGCTCCGAGTTTGCACACCACACCAGACAAGCCAGCGCGAAGAATTTGGCAGGTATAATTTCTGTTACCTGCCATGTCTTTAAGTTTGCCTCTTCTAACCCCCTCTTTTTTTTTGTGTGCAGGCTGATAAGGTCACGGGTGCAGTCGCAAAGGCGCTTAGGCAGTGACACCTGGCGATCTCCAATAGGGACATGGAGATCGCCTGGCTTGATTTCAAACTGGAGGCTCTGGGGCAGAGAATCGGGAGGATGCCGCTGCCCTGGAGTCTATCTTGGCGGGCATGGAGGCGAAGAACGAGAGCCTAAAGGAGGAGAAAGCTCGTCTGAAGGAGGAAAACGAGCGGGTTAAGAGGCGCCTCAATCAGCTCGCAGGGTAGATGGCCACCCTGAAGAACGATCTAAGCGTCTGCATTCATCCTCACGAGGTCGCGGACATGATACTGTCACCATTGTGGGAAAGGATCAACATTAGTCTGTATATTGTGTGGCTGGTTGATCCTAATTTTCCAGTAAATCTCATCAACTTGTCAAATCGGTCAACACAGTGCCGCGAGAGCCTCGTGGGGGAAACCACGGACAGACAGGGGCCACCACCGCCCCTTTAGTTTTTGGTGATTGTATTTTTTTTATTAATACAATTATGTAAATCTACTTCACCATAAGCAATAATACGAGCAACTTCGTGCATGTCGCATGTTTTTACTTTTTTACAGTTGTTTTTTACTTGTATTTTGTTCCTTTGCTGTTCTTGACGGGCTTCTTGTGAGTTGGCCGCCGGCCTTGTTTTAGGTGTTCTTGGCGTTTTCAAATGAGTGGAGTCCTTTGGTGTGTTCTCTAGACTGTCACTTGTGTTAAACCGGCCTAATATTCGCCGACGAGTAAAGCTTGGTAGCGTTACCCAAGTGCAGACTTGGGCGGCCAGCTTTGGTGGAGCGTTTTGCTCCGATCGAGCATCGTTAACTGATCACGCTGTCTCTTTGTGAAGGAGGTTGTCGCATGTGCCACTCTCACCGCCTAAAATTTTTGACCGCTAATGGGCCACTTGGATGATCAAGGTTTAGATACGACTACTCATGGACCGCCTTAATAACCAGGGTTTAAGTTTGGCCCGCTACTGGCCGCTTGGATGACCGAAGTTCATGTATGACTACTTACGAGCCACTTGGATGAATAGGGTTTAGATACGACTACTCATAAGTCGCATGGAATACTAAGGTTTAGTAACGAGAGGGTGAAGACCCTCTCGACTTAGGGGCAACCTAGGTCATTTGAACCTGCAACAAGAATCACACATATATGCACACAAAAGAAACGAAGCAAACACAACATGTTAAAGGGAATACTTGTTTTATTAATTGAAATGCGCATACAAATGATTACATACAATTATGCAGACTACCTACCTGAGTTCTTACTAGAAGTAGCGTTTGAGGTGAATCGCGTTCCACGTTTGTGGGACCAACCTTTCGTCCTGGTTCCGGAGCTTGTATACCCCATTTCGCATGACGACGGAGACTAGAAAATGCCCCTCCTAATTCGAGGAGAGCTTATTCCAGCCGGTCGCCTTTCCTGCGGCCTTATGCTTCGCAAGACCAAATCTTCGACATCGAACTGTCGTACTTTAACCTTCTTGCTGTAGTAGCGGGCGATTCGGTGTTGGTAGGCACTGTTCGCATTCTGGCGGCATCGTGAGCTTCTTCTAACAAGTTTAGGTGTTCCCGAATTTTTTGGGAGTTACCCTGCGGGTCAAAAAATTCCACCCTAAGATTTGGAAGCCCGATTTCGACCGGGATGACCGCTTCAATCCCCGTAGCAGAGGCTGAAGGGTGTCTCACGAGTTGGTTCCTTTGGAGTTGTCCGGTAAGACCAGAGGACTGAGGGGAGCTCATCTAGTCAGGAACCCCCTGCGTTCTCCAGCTTGGTCTTAAGCCCATGGAGCAGCGTTCGGTTTGTGACCTCTACCTGTCCATTCGCTAGGGGGTATGCCACCAAAGTGTGGATCAACCTAATCCTAAGGCTGATGTAATACTTGGTGAAATATTTTTCTAAGAATTGAGTCCCGTTGTCAGTCACAATGACTTCTAGAACACTAAATCTGCTGATGATATTCTAAAAAACGAACTCAAGAGCGTTGTGCTTTGGGATCCTAGCCAGCGGGACGGCCCTGACCCACTTTGTGAAGTAGTCGATACCTGCTATGATGAACTTTCTTTATCCAGTTGCGAGGAAAAATGGGCCAAGAATGTCGAGCTCCCATTGCCCGAAGGGCCATGACGCCTGAAGGGATTTCAGCTCGGCGAACAGCTGGTGGCGAAGGTTGCTGTGAAGCTGGCAGTTTTTACACTTCTTTACAAACTCGAGTGCATCCTTTTTCAAGGAGGGCTAATAGTAGTCTTGCCGCATGATCTTGAATGCTAGGTTTTTACCGCTGACATGCGATCCATAAATTCCAAGGTGCACTTCGCCCAAGGCGTAGTCAGCCTCTTCAAGGTTTAGGCACTGGAGGTACGGAGTCGAATAGCCGCGACGATACAATCATCCGTCGACTATGGTATACCAGCCGGCCGTTCTCTTGATCCGTCTGGCCTCCTGTGCGTCTTCTGGCAATGCTTCATCCGCTAGGTACCTCAGGTAGGGTTTCATCCAAGTTTTCGTCCCGGAGATCTACATTGCCTCCTGTTTCCCTATACTGGGAGCGTTCAGTACCTCCCTCATATCCCTCGAGTACTGTTCTGAATTTTCAGCCGCCGCTGCTCTGACCAGCTGATCGGCCTTCCAGTTTTCAGTTCTGGGAACGTGGACTAGGGTTAGCTTGTCGAAGCTATGGTTGGCCTCCCATACATTGGTCAAGTATTTGGCCATGTGTGCGTTGCTCGCCTCAAAGCTCCCATTAACTTGGTTGACGATTAGCTCAAAATCGCTGTAAATAGTCAGTCGTTTGGCTGAGCACTCTTTCTCTAACCTTAACTTGACTAACAGGGTTTTGTATTCGACAACATTGTTGGTGGTCGGAAAGTAGAGTCTAAGAGAGTACTTCACCTCAAACCCGTCAAAGGTCGTGAGGACCACCTCGGCTCCACTGCCTGTGTCCGTAGATAATCCGTTTACGTGGAGTACCCATTCTGGAGCTTTCTCATGCTGTTCCGCATTCTCTGGGGGTTGCTCTTTGAGAACTGGGGTCGTGATCTCGACAATAAAGTCGACCAGAGCCTGTGTCTTTATAGCAGGCCTGGGCCGAAACTCGATGTCGAACTTACCCAATTTGATAGTCCACTTTACCAATCGTTTGGAAACATCAGGTTTCTAGAGAATACTCTTTAGAGGTTGGTCGGTGAGAATTATGACACGGTGTGCCTGAAAGTAGGGCCTTAGTTTTCGTGCAGAGAATATGAGAGCCAACGCTAACTTTTTTGTGCGCAGCTAGCGCGCCTCCAGGCCGATTAGTGTTTTGCTCACAAAGTAGATCGGCCGTTGGGTATCGGAGTCCTGGCATACGAGGATGGAGCTGAGGGACACCTTTGACATCGCAAGATAGAGGTACAGCTCCTCTTCGACCTTGGGCGACGTTAGTAATGGCGGGCTAGTCAAATATTGCTTCAACTTATTGAAGGCTGCCTGGCAATTTACCGTCCATTGAAACCCGTTTGATTTTGTTCCCCTTAGAGCTCTAAAAAATGGCTAATACTTGTCACCAGAGTTTGCTAGGAAGGGGGACAAGGTTGCCAATCGTCCAGTTAGTCGCTAAACATCCTTGATACTTCATGGGGGATCCATGTCCGCGAGGGCCTTGATTTTCTCTGGGTTTACCTCGATCCCTCGTTGGGAGACAATGAAACCCAAGAATCTTCCCGAGGCTACACCGGAGATGCACTTAACCGGATTCTACTTTATTTGATGCTCATGGAGACCTCAAACGCCTCTACCAGATCGTGGATATGGTCGCCAGTGATTCTGCTCTTGATGAGCATGTCTTCAACATAAACTTCTATATTGCGGCTGATTTGTTTCTCAAATATTTTGTTTACCAGCCTTTGGTAGGTGGCTCCTGTGTTCTTCAGTCCAAAGGACATTACCTTATAATAATAAGTGCCATAGTCTGTCATAAACGAGGTATGCTCTTCATCCTCCGGGTTCATCTGGATCTGGTTATTACCCGAATAGGCATCCATGAAGCTCAATAGCTCATGTCCGGACGTCGAGTTCACCAGCAGGTCAATCGTGAGCAAAGGAAAACTATCTTTCGAGCAGGCTTTGTTAACGTCGGTGAAATGGACGCACATTTGTCACTTCCTACTGCTCTTCTTTACCAAGACTACGTTAGAAAGCCAATCGGGGTACTGGACTTTTCTGATGAATCTGGCACTTAGCAGTTTCTTTACTTCCTCTCGAATAGCGACCAACTTTTCTATCGAGTGATTTCTTCAGTTTTGCCTGACGGGCTTTTGGTCAGGGTCGAGGCCCAACTTGTGGACAATTACCCCGGCCGGAATACCAGACATATCAACGGGAGTCCATGCGAAGATGTCAACGTTCTATCGTAAGAACGTGATCAGCCTGTCACACAGTGCATTGGTGAGTGAGCTGTCGATCCGTACACACTTTTCTGGATCCTTCGGATCCAGTGAGACTAGGTTGGTTGCCTCACCGGACTACGCCTACTACAAGGTCATTTCGTCTCGATGGTCAAGTTCTCCCACCGCTCTAATGCTATCGTTAGGAGCAATTTGGAACATGTAGCATGTCCGCCCGGTGACTTAGTCACCCAACACTTCACCCACACCGTACAGTGTTGGAAACTTCATTTTGAGGTATGGTATTAAAGTGACAGCTCCAAACGCTGTTGACACAGCCGGCCCAATATAGCGTTGTACACAGAGGGCAAGTCGACTACCAAGAAGGTAAGTGTACAACTTGCCATTTTTGGGTATGTTCCTATGGTGACTTCTAATCGGATTGTCCCTTGACGGGCACCGGTTCGTTGTCAAGGCCGTACAACGAGCCTTCAGTAGGTTTTAATTGATTCTTTTTCAAACTAAGTTTAAAAAACATATCGAGATAGAGCAAATCGCGAAAACTTTCACTATCAACGAATACTCGTTTCAGTTGGTAGTCGACACTACTGTCAAAAACGAGTGTAGATATAACAATGGGGCCTGCATGGGGGGAAACTACATGTGCCAAGTCGCTATTACTAAAACTAATGATGGTGTCAGTAGTGTGTTGTTTTTTCCTCCCAGTTTGCTGCTCCTTGTTGTCAGGTGAGTTCTTGATCGGCCGGGTGATGATCATGTTGACCACTCCTGCCGCAACCCGACTTTGTAGAGGGGAAGGATTCGGTCCTTCTCCACCTGTCGTGCCAGAGCTTTGACTAGGGCTCTTAACGAACCTAGTGAGATGGCCCCTTCTGATCGGCTTTGCAATCTCCCGCTGGAGGGTCTTGCAGTTCTCTGTGGAATACCCGAAAGATCGATGGAAATCACAGTACTTGGACAGATTTTCTCCCTCCGCCTTCTTAAGTGGTTTTGGTCAGTTAATGAACTTCTCCCCACGGATCTGCATGATGACGTTCGAACTCGTATTAGTCAAGGGTGTTAGGTTGATGGGCCCATAGTCTCTGCGCTCTGGTAGTCCGATCCTGTGGTGGTTTCAGTGGGAGTGATCACCACCGTTATGTTTCCTCTTTCCTTCAGTAGGGAAAGGGTAAGGCTGTTCGGTCCGCTCGAGACGTTTAGCCTCGTTGGCCTCCTCCGCTGCTGCATAGACGTTGGTGATAGATTCCGTTTCCTGAAATGTCTGCAGGTTCTTATGTGCCATGTGCCTGAAAAAGTCTCTATGCGCCAGCGCCGAGGTGAAACTACCTAGTTTTATTTCCTCCGTTAGTTGGGGGATCCGTTAAACTTCTGCCACGAAGCAATCCAAAAACTTCCGTGGGTTCTCCCCATACTTCTACTTGATGTGTGACAGATGCCAAGGCTATTGTTCCTCCCTGCGGCTAGAGGCATACTGTGACAAGAAGAGATCTGTAAGCTCCTTAAAATTTCAAATTGAATCCGATCGGAGATGATGAAACCAGATGCACACGTCTCCTTCTAAGGTGAGCGGGAAGCAGCGGCAAATGGCTACATCCTCCTGCCCCCGTAGACCCATATGGGTGCGGAAGTGGGCGAGATGATCAACGGGATCAGCACTCCCATCGTACGAGTCAAGGGCTGGCATTTTAAATTTTATCGGTATGGGACATTTTAAGATCTCCGCTGTGAAAGGAGATCTATTGATATTGGCTGTGTGCTCATCGTCTTTAAAGATACGGTTCCATATCTTTTCTAGCCTCGGATCTGCTTGAACGACATTACCAGATCTTTTGGAGTTGAGATATGTCATCAACTCCTTTCTTTCTCTGGTTTGTCCAGTAGCTGGGCGGCTGCTATCACCGGTAGATTTAACGGCCTGAAAGGCTCCCTCCTGTGCCTGGGGCCTAGATTTTACGCGAGAATATCTGAGGTTCCTTCGTTCCGGACTTTCCTTTGAGGTCACACTGATTCCCCGTTCCTCACACCTTAGACGACTTTGAGCATGTGAGGACTCTGGTGCTCGAACGATGGTTAGCCTTCCGGGCCTTTGGGTCGAAACTTTCTTTCTCTGACTTCCTCGTTTGGATGTCGATGCGGGGGCCTCGCCGGTGTAACCCTCCTGTTGCGTTTGTTCTTGGCGGGAGCAGAGTATCTGAAGCATCTTGTTGGTGTTTAGTATATGCTTCGTCAGGTTTTGAAAGAAAGGTGCTAGAATCCCGCCGGCTACCCCATTGACCATGACACCAATGGCGTGGTCCTGGTTGGGCAAGGCCACATATCTGGCTGACTCACTTGTTTGTGCCCTTGTGTTCACTATTTCGATTAAGGATATTGGTTGAAAAAGGCTTCTAGAAAACGTAGCTGGCTCTTTGTAAGCGTTTTCCATAGACGACGCCAATCATATGTACCTCAATCTGACTTCGAACAGATTTGGGTCGACTGGGATGTCTGGATCCGACTCCGTTCACCGAGTCTGGACCATGCACATCACTATAAAAAACAATAGGTCAGGTGTCGGCGACGCTCAAATCAACAATAAGCCTTCGAATTACAAAAAGGTAACTGAAAGTAAGAGTTGAGATAGAGTGGGAGATTGAGGTAGGAAGGAGTGTTCGCCTTTAGATGTAAGAGACGTTCTTGCGACTCGCCGAGAGCGCAATTTCCCGACTCAATGTTCACGGGGAACAAGCGGAAAGTTAAGTCCTGTAAGCGTGGAAGCTTTGAAGGACGGGGCTCGGGGAGTGAGTGAAGTCTTTGGAATTTGAAGGCTTAATGTGAGATTATTGTAGTAAGCGATTGTGTACTTAGGAGCGAGTGTTAGTATGCTCAGGGATTTCTCCGTCGTAGTTCTTTGTTGTTTTCTTTTTGTTCTCCCCTCAGAATGGAGATTTTGTGGGGTTATATAAATGCTCAAGCTATTGATTTTGCTTCACGAAAGGTTTTGGGATCGTTATGTGCCAGATGCTTAAAAAATTCACCCGGCTCCAACGTTGATATAAAAGTGTTCAATTTTACTTCATCAGTCATTCGTGGGATTTGCCGAGCTTCTTCGGTGAATCGAGCTAAGAAACTTTTCAGGCTTTCAGTTGAACCTTGCTTTATTCTGGTCAGATGCCAAGGTTGTTTTTCAATTCTTCTGCTGGAAGCGAATTGGACTAGAAAACTGTCAGCTAATTCTTCAAACGATCGAATTGAATTTGGTTGTAGTCGGTAGAACCAAATCCGAGCGTCTCCTTTGAGAGTCAATGGAAAGCATTGACACATTGTCATTTCATCTAGACCTTGGAAACTTAGAAGGGTTCTGAAGTGATCTAGATGATCCATAGGATTAGAACTTCCATCATAAGCATCCAAAGTTGGCATTTTGAATTTATGTGGAAGAGGTCGTGTACGGATGCCCATTGTAAATGATGATCCACGTAAGTAGACAGAACGTCCTTCTGTGTTTCCTCCGAATACATGATTCCAAATTTTTTCTACTTTCTCCTCCACCTGAGGAACAACAGATCTTTTTACATTAAGATAGGCCCTCAATTCCATGGGTTATGTTTCTTCTCGGGCAGGATGAACGTTCTCACGTTCCAGTTGTACATTATAGGATGCAACCTCATGATCAGGTGACCTTCGCCTACTTCGAGAACATTGTGTGTTTTGACGGTCCTGATTTTGATTTTGTGGGACGGGACCTAGTCGGCCTTCTAATCGAGATCGGCCTTCCAATCGAGATCAGCCTTCTATTTGAGATCAGCCTTCCAATCGAGATCGGTCTCCCGCATTGCTAGAAGCCACTTGTTCTTGAATTATTGGTTGGTTCGCTTGTTGGTTTGTATATTTTCTTTTGCGGCCTTTTCTCTTGTTGGTGATAACCGGGTTGGCAGATCGGCTTTGTCTAAACTGAATGCAGAGATTCTGAATCTCTTCCGTCATATTGTCCATCCGAGTGTTGAATGTTCGCATTATCTCTTCCTGCTGGTTTCCCATCTGAATGACAGCAGGAGGTGGGTTACTGATGGAAGTGGCATCTCTTGTAGGAACATTGGTTTGGGTTCTTGTGTTGACCGTTTTTTTTTTTAAGAATGGGATGGAAAAACTGGCTTTTTGTCGAATTTTCACAGGCAGCACCAATGATGCGAGTCAAGATTCAGGATCTAAGGAAGCTTAATTAATGCTAAGATTGTGAATAAATGACGTATTAACTATTGACATCCTGAATTTACACATCACAATTCAATTGATACGAATGTTCAAAGAAAGTTAAAATTTTCCTTTTTCCACTCAAATCATTTATTCATTCTCCCTTCTTGATAAAAGAGAATACAGTAAGAGTATGAAGATATCATTTTCTCCAAAATTGGTCCTCTCCCTTATTTTTCACAGGAGATCTCTTTTACATCCGTCTCTCCCTGGCCCTTCTGATTAGATCATTCAGATGAAGTAAACCGGTTCTGATCCGTTGCTGTTGCTGTCGGTTTGATCCGTTGCAGCCGATTTGATCCGTTGCGGCCGGTTGTGACCGGTTGCCAAGAACAGCTCTTTCCACGTGTCAATAAAATCGTAGTGGTTTCTTGATCCCAAATAACTCCATGACCCAATGGGCCTTCTTCAGCGGGCCTTTTTTTTACGTTAAAACCAATCCATATGTCATTGTACCCATCAATATTATATATTTTATATTATATTTTATATGATAAAAATATATATAATTATTTTAAAAAATCAATTATATAATATATAGTTATGTTTTATATAATTATATATTTTATACATATAATTATTTAAATATTTATTAAATATATATTTTATATAATAATATATATTATATTAAATAATAATTAAGAGTAATATATATATATATATAAGAAAAAAAAATATTTTTTTGACAAAGGATAAAAAAGTTATTATAATAAATTATCATCTTATATTTCATATGATTCTATAAATTAAATATTAAAATATTAATTTTTAATTAATTTTATTTTAAAAATTAAATATAAAAATAATAATTTTAAATTTTATTTTTATTATATTTTATTTTTAAAAAATAATTATTTTATTTTATTTTATTATATTCCAGTAATTAACGTAGTGTAGAGGCGTTGTTTGGGCCCGGAGGGTGGAGTGAAGGTAGCACGGGGGGCTGCGACGCAGGGGGGCGTCGTAATCCCTTAGACGTCATTTTGGTCTTTGAATTTAAAATTCGACGGTCGGTATTTTTAAAAGAAAAAATGTGAGAAAAATTAAAAAAATAATAATTATTATTTTTTTAATCAAATAAAAAAAATTATCGAAACAAAAAATAATAATATTAAATTTTTATATATATATATATATATATATATATATGCAGCCGTTGGATTTTCACATCCAACGGCTGCAGAGGCTCCGAAGGGGCTGCAACGCCCCCCCCCCCCACCCCGCGCGTTGAAGCCCCCCCGAAAGTGGCGTGGGAAGGGTTGTGCTTCAGTTTTCCAGAGAAAGATGGAGGTCGTTGCCAAATTATCAAATGCGTTCGAACGAAGGGGTTTTCCATAGGGAGAAGTGATCTTATTTTTAGAAAGAAGATCAAAACTATAGAAATGGACACCGATTCCATACCTGAAGAAGGTAAGCTTCCAAAGTCAAATTGCTCAATTATATAGTTTTATATGCCAGGGAGTTCCTTCCTAATTCTAAACTAGATCAGTTCTGACATTTGATTCTTTCATTAAACTGAATTGGAGAAGAAAAGCGAAGGGTAAAGCTGATAGTCGTTTTACTGGTCGGTCCACCGGGAAGTGGCAAGTCCACTTTCTGCAATCATGTAATGCGTGCCTCCTCTCGCCCATGGGTTCGCATCTGTCAGGTCTCTATCTCTTCTCTTTTCCTTTCTGAAGATTATATATTTAGTGAATCGTTTATGGGTTGTCTCTTTGGCTGGAAAATTCTTTCGATGGAAACATCTTTTGACAGGAATGAAGGGAGTGGAGGAACGGAATAGAAAGGAAGCGATGAAGAAAAGAAAAACAATAAGCATTGGCTATTACTTTCATTTTCCTGGTTCTTTATGGACTTCCTTTCTGTTCCGATTCTACAAAATAAAATTTAAGGGCTCTTTTAGTGTCGGTGCTGCACATATTCATGGAAATTTGGTCTCCATAGGTTTGTTTCCCACATGGTTTACTTAATGTTTTCTAGCTTCCTACTCATTCTGAGAGCAATTGAATTGAATATTTGAAGGAGAAAACAAAAGGACTTTTTTATGGTATACCTAGTTTTAATGTATACAGGCAGAAACTGGTATTTGAAATTTCAACTTTCCAACGAATTGTAGGATTTCTTGATTATATGATGAAATTATGGAAAGTCAAACCATATATTAATCAATTTGCACTATCAAATTTGTTGTCCTCTGCATCAAGTTGTTAAGCATGCATAAGTAATTATGTGAGATCTAATACTAATCTAATAGAAAATAATGTCTCAACCAAACACAAAGAATTCTTCCTAAGGAAAATAATTTTATAGGGTAAATGTCTTTCAGCCTGGAAATGGGTCTATGGCTGAACTACTGGAATATAGAAAAAGGCTACACATTTGGAGGGGTTGATTGAATGGCATGTTTACGTGAGCCATGATTGATTTTAAGGCAAATTTGTTTTGGAAATAAGCTGTTGTCTGAAAAATGCTAACACTAACCAAGAAGGGGGGGAAGGATGGGTGGATTGTGTGGTCTCTTGATTGTAAAGGAAAGTTAAAAACAAGATTGTGCAAAATTTGTTCAGGAACTGCTTGTGTTGAAGTCCAATGTGATGGCTATATGATGCAAAATGAGCATGAAGAAATTGCTAGAAATATGGAAGAATTAGAAAGGAAAGGGAGATTGCAAATAGATTTATTACGGTATCAGGAACCAACCGCTCCACTTCTCCTAAGAGGAGCTTTTTTAACCAGCTGCACAACGGCTCAAAACAAGCCATGTGAGGGCTCAAAATAGCCACACAACGGCTCCTTGAGGATTTGCCTGTCACAAGGCCCATTGGCCTCAGTTACGAATTTTACCTAAATACATCTCAATACATTCTCCTAAGGATAATAGATATGCAAATAAAGCTTTTATAGGCATACTTGAAACAAAAGATCTGTCTATCACAACTCGGTGAAATTATAGATAGAAATCTGAGCTTGAAAGTTTCAGGCTAGAGAGTGAAAAAGTTTGCTAAAGCTAGGTGGGAGGGAAGAATTTGATGTTATCAGGTGGTAGGTGATATCATTTTCCATGTCAGAACAGTCACATTTGGTGGACTAACACAAAGGTGTGGGTGATGAATGAACAAATAAAAGACATCACAAGAACGGGTTGGATGATTATGCTTTATTGTTGGTCATCTAGGACACTTATGCCACTTGTTTGTCTGCTAATGAATGTTCATTGGGTTGACTGCGGCCTTTGAGAAAATTTCCAACTATGTGATAATAGCAATGATCAATTGCGAGCATTTTCATGGTTGAAATGCTTTTGAAGAAAACCCTAACCATTTGAAAAAATTACTTTGTCAAATGAACTCCTTGAAAATAATTGAAAACTAATTTATTAGACTTTGAGTTGAGGTTTAGTATGATGGTAAATCATAACGTGAATGTCATGGGCTAATTATAAAAATAATCTATATACAATGCAAGGGTGAGGTTGTATAACCTCCTGTCCCCATGACGTGGGAGCTTCTACACTAGCCCACACCTTTAAGTTGTGAAATAAATTTTCTAATCATGTAAGGAGTGTGCCACCAATAATCATAAGCTAGCTTACATTTTTAGCCTAAGGACCAACACAATATACCCTTGAATTCCTCTTTTCACTGCACTTGGGATAATCAAGCAATCCATGAATCTTCTTTCCTTTCTAAAGGTTCTTTGCTTGACATCTCTAATGAAGTTCAATCATGCTTTGTTTGGCATTGTTTGACTTGCATTATAAATTAATCCTACAAAAGTCACAACTTAGGTAATTATTACTACAACCTGATGGTTTTGTTATCATTAAAATCATGATCATTGACTTTTGATGTGAACATAGAAAATGGAGTGGTGCATGGAACAAAATTGTTGAAGATCCAAAACTTATGAGATTCTATATGTGAATTGTCTATTTATTCTCTTATTTTAGCTTCTTCAATTTCTTGCCTAAATAGAATCCTACCGAAAATGATGCTTTATTATTTGATAATTTGCTTTTTTTATCGTAAGATTAAAAAATAGTCCATTTGACAATTTTCTTCAGTCAGTTATTTTGAGTGAGCTTGAATTACATATTCCTATTTTTTACTAAGTAATTTGGATTGACACTGGAGCAAGATAATGGGACATCTGGCAATTTTCACATTATTGTGTTAAGTAGGGTAAGTACATTCATGGTATCGTTCTTTTTGGTAACGTGAAAATGAAGATTGGAATCTGGGATGACAAATTTGATAACAATACATAAGAAAACCATTTTAATCCATGTTACTTATTTTCTCAGTTCCTCCATCGTCTTGATACCTCAACTGGTAATTTTTCATTAAGTATGTATATCAATTAAAAAATATACAGAACCTTTAGAGAGTAACTAAGTTCGATATGTACACACATACCTACATCCTCATGTTTAAACATGAGTCTGAGCAACATTGTTCTTAAGTTTTAATTGGAACTTAAGGAGAAGAAACAAGTTATGATGCGATAAGAGGTACAACTTTTTATGTTCAAAGTCTATGAGAGTTCTATGTATAAAAGCTTTCATCCCCTTCACTATTGTTATGTTTGTGTGCCATGAACAAGGAAATATCCTAGCATATGTATTGTCGGATGTGATTACATTGTGGGGGACCAGAACTCCTAAGTTCTCCTTTGGCCGCAAGATCTATGGCTTATGCATGTTTTCTTGTTTTCAACCAAGTGCTAGTCCTGTTCAATCAATTTTGCATTACATGTAAAACTGTGATCCATGGCTCTGCTACTGTTTCTGTTTGTTAGGCTTATTTTATTGGAAAGTATTATAGCCAAATTGAAATGGAACCATACAATTCTCAGAATTCCTTATTTCTCATCTTACTGTCATTTAGTTGTCCTTTTTGTGGGTTGAGAGGAGCATCTATACTACTTTTATGACAACTTCTGATGGGAATATTATGCCTTTTTTTCAACTTTTCATGGTTTTGCTGTCATCCCTTGATGATTACATTTGGTGTATGTCTCTTTTAAGAGCTGTACATTCCCCGTGGAGTGCTTAATGGCATATATATATATATATATATATTGCAGCTGTCTCGACTTTCAGGACTGTTTGTTATATGTAGTTTATCCTAGTTTCTCACTTGCTCTTTCTGCTAAGTAGTTTGCTTCCTTCTTGCTTTATTTTGTAGGACACAATTAATAATGGTAAACTTGGTACAAGAGCGCAATGTCTAAAGAATGCAGCCAGAGCATTGAAAGATGAGAAAAGTGTATTTATTGACAGATGCAATTTGGACAGAGACCAACGTGCTGAATTTGTAAAGCTTGCTGTCTCTGGAATTGATGTGCATGCAGTAGTGCTTGATCTGCCTGCTCAGGTCTGTATTTCTCGATCTGTGAAACGGACAGCTCATGAAGGGAACTTGCAAGGCGGAAAAGCTGCTGCTGTCATAAATCAAATGCTGCAGAAGAAGGAATTGCCTAAGCTGAGTGAGGGTCTTGCTCGTATAACCTTTTGCCAAAACAATAGTGATGTGCAAGATGCTATTTGTGCCTACAGTGCACTTGGTCCAACAGAAACACTTCCGGGTGGCTATTTTGGCCAGAAGAGTCCAGACGCCAAGACGCAACTTGGCATTTTAAAGTTTCTTAAAAAATTAGATGGTCCAGCTTATCCAAGACCTGATTTGTGTTGCCCTGAAGGCTCTCTTTCTAATCACATAACTCAAGAGATGCAAACCAGGCCTGAAGGAGTTGGACATGCTTCTTTATTATCTGGTACTCATCTGGATTTAAAGGATAGGAAACATTTGGCAGCAGAATCTGTTGGTGCAGCTGTTGCTTTGAATTCCATTGGTGATTGTGCTGCTTTCGATAATGCTCCTACCCTTGCATTTCCTTCAATTTCAACAGCAGACTTCCAATTCGACCTTGAGAAGGCTTCTGAAATCATTGTTGAGACAGTCCTTGAATATGCAAATAAACTCAGAAATTTCAGGCTTGTTTTGGTAGATTTGACACACAAATCAAAGATACTGTCCTTGGTTAAGGCTAAAGCTGCTCAAAAAAATATCAATTCAAATAAGTTCTTCACGTTTGTGGGAGATATTACTCGCTTATTTTCTGAAGGTGGTTTGCATTGCAACGTGATAGCAAATGCTGCTAACTGGTAGGACTTCTACCGTATGATGCCATTTATTCCAATAATATATGAATCGTGTAATCTGGGCCGGGTTTAATCTATCTACCAAATCTCTAAAGTTTTCTCCATTCATTTGCGGGACAGCAAAAGCTGGTTCCTTGTGATCCTTACACTGATCAAACATGTGTGAACAATTGAAAACTGCTCTTTCCATTCCAAATAGATTGTCTCAGTTCATGTGGGACATAAAAAAGCATTGCCGATTTTCAAACGAGAAGATCACATAGAGGTTTTTTCAATTTCCTGTGCTATTATTCCTACGCTCTTATTTGTTAAAGGCATTGAAGTTAGGCTGCGAAATTTTGATCATTGATCTGCAGTCTATGATTGAACCTAGTTGGACATCTTCCCATGCCCAGTTTCCCCTTCCCTATGATGCAGATTCTCTCCACCTCCAAATTATCATTGCTGATGGCATATCCACATCTTCACATTCCTTTTATTGAATATTGTCAATAAAAACTGTCCAATTTATCACAGAATGTTTGCAAAAAAAGAGGAAAAAAAATCCCACCCTTGGTAGCGAGGCTGGCCCATGTTTATAAGGATGGGGAGATGCCTGGGCCAGCATTGGGAGTTTGGGGTTTAGGAGGGCTTAAAAGGAAGGGCCTGTCACATCAACAACAAAAATAAATAGATAAAATAGAAATAAAGCCCCACATATTATAATTGGGACCACTGCTGGCAAGGGGACATTAGTTGTGGAGGGTGGGGGCCGGTTAGGGAAGGAGAGGTGGAGGGGAAGGAGGGTTGGGGGCATTTTTGTAATTTAGATACCAAAATTGGATGCAAATGGGTCCTTGGGGGATTGCATTGCTGTAGATGTCTACATTTTGGTAAATTTGGTGTTAATTGCTGAAGAAGAGTGGGAAATAACGTAGTGCTGGTTATGAGAAAAAGTGCCTAACTTTAAGGTGGTTGTATGTAGAAAAATGCCTAACTATGTTAGGATTCAGGAATGTATGTATATAGCATGATAGCTACAGGTACAACCATACAAATGTATTGCTGGCCTTCAACTTTTTGGAATGCAAGGACGAGATGACACTGCTTACCAGGGCTCTCAAAAATATCTTGTTACCTGGTAGCAAATTACATGTATATAACATCCTGCACATCCATTATCATATTCAACAGCTAGTAAGAGAATCATATTGGTACTGCACTTACATAGTTGATAATATTGTCAAAATATGTCAACCTCTGAAGAGAAATCTGCACATTTAATCACAAGTCTGATTTCCTTATGAGACATGATGTTAACAGGGTATTTTACTGACAGATGTTAGTGGTTTATTTGCTTGTTGGCTTACTTGAATGTGGACTTTGTGGTCCAGCAACTTGTTGGAAAAAATGTTCCTACGAAAATTTTGGTTTTCTTCACCTGCTATCTGTGGTCAGTTGAAGGAAAGTCTTGCACAACAGTGGAGTTATTGCCATATCATTTAGTAGTTATAGATTCGAGACGTGATAACTTTCTCTTACATAATGTAAGATAAAATTACGTACAATTGATCCAAAATGGTCCAACCCTTACTTGGACCCCTTATACAGCGAAAGCTTCATGCACTAGATTGCCATTTTTTATCCTTGTTGAGTTGTGATAGATTGGGTGCGAAGTATTGTGGTGATTTTTTTGACATGTTTGTTAAGGTGATTACCTAAATTGCACCTGTGCAGGCGACTGAAACCTGGAGGTGGGGGTGTGAACGAGGCTATATTCACTGCTGCTGGTCCAATGCTGGAAGCTGCAACCAAAGAACAAGCTAAATCTCTCACTCCTGGAAGGGCTTTGGTTGTGCCCCTCCCCTCAACTTCACCCTTGTTCAGTAGAGAAGGTGTAACTCATGTCATTCATGTTCTTGGGCCAAATATGAATGGGCAAAGACCCAACTGTCTGAACAATAATTATGATGAAGGCTGTAAAGTTCTCAAGGAGGCTTACTCATCACTGTTTGAAGGTTTTTTATCTATTATTTTTAGGACCGAATTGATGTCCGCCCAACGAAATGGTAAAAAGCTTCGAACAGATCAGCCAGAGTTACAAGGGCACAATGACAAATTTCAGGAAAATGGTTTGTCTTCTGATCAAAAGACGAAAGGTGCAATCATATATGAAGCTGAAAAAAACCAAAAATGCAAGGGATACAGTAAGTACAAAGTTGGTTTGGTTGATGCTGATTCTCAAGGAGGGAAGGAGCACCAAGATCTCGAGTGTGATGGTGGTGCAGCAAAAGGTTGGGACATATGGGCTCAAAGTTTATATCACATTGCAATGCATCCTGAGAGGCATGAGAATGACGTGTTAGAGTCATTTTGTGATGTTGCTGTTGTCATCAATGACCTTTATCCGAAGGTATGTTGTCCTTCCTGTGTCTTCTTCCTTCAATACTCTTCCTCTGTTGTTGGCATGAATCTTTAATTGGACACAAGATGCTAATATCCTTTATAGGCAAAAAGACATGTTCTTGTTCTCGCAAGAATGGAAGGTCTTGATCATCTGGCGGATGTACACCAGGAACATCTTCAGTTATTAAAGATAATACATGAAACTGGCATTAGGTGGGCAGAGAATTTCTTGCAGGATGATGCATCATTGATCTTTCGTCTTGGATATCATTCAGTATGTGCTCTAATGCTACAATCTGCTTTATCTTCATAATGATTTTATTTCCAATTTAGGATAGATTTTATTTTATTTTTCATTTAATTTCCTTTCCAAATTTGACGTTATTTGATTATGATTTTGTTTCCAATTATCTTAAGTATAAGGTTCTTTATATAAAGACTCTGACTCTATTATTTGAGGCAGAGTTGATGATTTAAATAAAAATTGATTCAGTGTGATTCTCCCCCCTCTCTCTTAGTGCCTACTCTCTCCCCCCTAGTTTCTCCTTTTCCTTCCCCTAATTCTCCTTCTGTTTCTTCCCCTTCCCCGATTTCTCTTTTATGTTCCCCTATTCTTCTCCTTCCCTACATCAAATTATCTCAAGGGCAAATCTTTACCCCCTCTTCATTTTATTCAGTGAATAAAAGCTCTTATTCACATAGAAAATTACTGAGGGAGTGCCACCAGAAAAACAAAGAAACGATGAGGAAACCAACATGGAAGAAAGATATACCACAATACATCTTTAATAATGCATCGTTCACTAGGCTACTCCTTGAAACCTATCGTATCTCATAGATTTGTGTTACATATGTAGGAGTAATTTATGTAAGTATATCATAGTATAATTATACAAGTCTTGGGGTAATTAGGTCAATCGAAGTTCTTTGCTCTTGTATATCCCCATTGATAACTCCAGGTACATATAATTGCGGTCGTTTTGTTCAAAATACAATTGTCATAGGACCAAACCCTTTTGGTAATTCTTTGATTAAACTGCTAATTAATATTTCTGGAAAACCCTTTTGGTAGACTAATATGAGCTCAGATGACCATTGGAGCCTTCCACTTCACCGTGGACTGAGATTACTCAGAGGTTGAACAAACTACTTGTGACCTGCAAGTTTTTCGAACTGAATGGAATTCGTACTTTCCAAAAAAGCTTTCTTCAAATGTTATGATAGTATCTAATGAGATCAAACAAAATAAATCAAATCTCAAATTTACTATGTTCACCCAGACAAACTCCCAGGAGGGGCTGGCTGGCCCTTGAGTCTATGCTAACTGAGGTGCTGAAGATTGTAAACGGTGTTGAAAACTGTATGTGATAAAAAATTAATAGTTTAGATGTTTTATTTTTTTCTGAGACATTGAGAAAATGTTGAAAAAGCGGTGCTGAAAATTTTAAGACGTTAGTAGAACACCTTAGCCCTGTAATTTTGAATTGGTTTTGAATTGTCTTACATGAGAACCAACCCTTGGTCTCGGCAAAGAGTCACAGTCCCATTTCAAACATTTAGCCACATGAAGTTAGCAAGTCAAACCGCTCGTAACAAGTCCCACATTGGCCACAATGACTTCTAGACTTTCACACCTTCAGATCAAGCGGTTAGTTGCATATTGACTGCTTCTTGGTGTATGACTCTTCATCAAGCTGATGCTCGCCATATCAATAGATTCTCATGCCTCACACAGTGCTTGTCTCATAGGTAATTATAAAACACCTCATTGCTTAGAGTACTCGTGCTCTAATCTCTTAATAGGAACTCACCAGTCTACCAATGTACATTATTTGTAAAGACAATATGCATCATAACACATTTGGATCATTTGATCGTAGTCGTGCCGTTAGCCTTTATGTAAAGATGCATTATACTTAGTAACCATGACATTAATAGTGTCGCCACTTTGTATCTCTAGCATCAATAGGAACTTGGCTTGAGATTTCCAGTTTGTCTCTCGCCCCGATAGGTTTATCCCTACAAGTGTAACATATAAAAACCCATCCGGCATACAACCGAGGGTCTTAACCTCCCGCTCGATTCTTACCCGTACTATTAAGCCCTTCAACCGTCGCTAGATAGCGTTCACCTGGCACTGGGCCTCATGGAGACTCTCAATTGTTATCATGACATCTTGACAGCTAGTTCCCCCGTCAGAGGGTAGCTCACTTGGGTGATGTGTAACGCCTCGACACACTACGACACCGCAAGGGTGGTTGAGAGATTGAACACCATATTCCCCCTATAGAGTATATTAGACATTTATAAGAATTACATTAGTATACATTAAATTGCCACAACTTTCCAATGAGGTATTTAATTTTTCTGCAACATCAAAATTTTATTTGATTTATCATAATTCATAGAAAAATTCATGTGAAAATAAATAACAAAAAATTGTTCCGAGCAGGTTGAATTTTGACACAAAGCATTTGACTCTGCATATCAGTCAGGCCTCCCACATCTTAGAGGCTAAGTCTGCATGAAAATGCAGATGAGGTCGACCCTTTATAATGTGTAGGCCAACCCTTTTTTCTGGTGTAAAGCATGGATAAAATCAATCTCTGTTTTAATCTTTGAGTTTAGGTCTTAAAATATTTTTGAACTTTCTTAAGTGATTAAAAGAGCTAACAAAGAGCTCCAAGGATACAGTACGGGAAACACTAAACCTGAGTCCTTCACAAATTCATTAAGTTAATCTTTTGATAGGAAACTTCAGATACTCAAAATCACATACTCAAACCACGTTCATATTACCTGGTTAGTTCATGAATGCCTGTTGTCATCAAAACTTTGGGTTGGTGTCTTCTGGTCAATAGAGCCTTTCTGAAATCACATCAAAAGCTTCTAAGTTAGTGACATGGCGTTTAACAGGGAACACTGCTATGGCATTTAACATGGGATACTCAAACCTTTGATTCGCATCTGACAGTCACAATAGAGAGTTTCTGCCTTGTGATGGGAGTACTCTGCTATTGTACCTGGAACTGTTACACTAGTCTGGGAGTAATCCGGTCAAATGATGCGCCAATATCCACAATAGCAAGGGCGTGAGTGTTAATGGAGCAAGAGAACCATTTCATTCATACTAGAGGATAGTTGTTTTATTGACATTACTGTTCCCAACAGAATGACATCCTAAGAGACTTATCACATCCAAGAATGGTTTGAATTTAGTGGTAAAAACTTGAAGCTCTATGAATGATAAATGGAGAAATTTAAGCATCCATACAAAAACTAAGAGGATTAATACAGTGCAATTTCTTAAAAAGAGGAGAAGAGAGAAGCGCAAGCTCAATTTATGGAGTTTTGTGGACTCCAATGCTGCCCACTCCTGGACCCCTTTTTCAATCACACCTATGATTTTTCCTGAAATCCTCCACAAAGGTTGAAAGATAACCTTAAAATCCTTAGAGCACGTCCTCAAGCGACCCTGAATTGCCAATCTAGAGCTTGCCTTGAACTCTTACTCAAGCTGTGAACAATACAATGGAAATACTTTCTCAAGAATATTATATAATCTTCTTCCGCAAGCTCTCCAATTGCTTCCTAAGCCTATGTCAATCAATTCACACAGCAGTACAGCACCCTTTGATGATTTGTGAGCCATACTAAAACAATTAAGGGTGAATATGACTGGAACATAGAGAAGGTGCTTCAAGTATGATTTCGCATTATTGGTTGTACCATGCTCATCCTTTTGCTCATTCAAGTCTTGCAACCCTACCCTGTCTCCTCCTCATCTGGCAAATCCTTCTTCTGGAAGGGAAATCTGAGTTCTTCAGGTGAAAACCTGAACCACACTCACTGTGCCATTGAAATTTGATGCTGGTTTCTGGTGCATCCTTCCCTAGATCTGAAATTCCCTTGTCAGAGCTGGGCACTGTCTCACCAGATTCATTCCATGCTTTTCAATTTGTGTAGCCGCAACATATTTAACTGTGCTGTGCTCTTGGAACTAGATTTCAATTTATCGATATATTTTGCTATTAATCGAGTTGCTTCTTAAGAAATTGTGGCTTTCCCATCTCAATAGTTCGTTGCTAGTTGCTTCCTCGCAATCTTGTTCCTTTACTTGGCCATGGAGGAGGTACTAGTTTGCTAGGAATCATCAGGCTAATATGTCCCTGGTTAGCTTTTTTGGAAATAAGCTCCTGAAGTTACTAAATGTTTATAAAATGAACACTGAGCACGTGTTTTTCTCTGGATTGAGCTGAAATCAATCTGCTTCTGATCATGTAAGAGCATGGTAGCTGATTAAATGTAGTTGTCTGCTGTTATATCTGCCTTCCTCTTTTTGTAGGCCCCATCAATGAGGCAACTGCACCTTCATGTTATCAGTCAGGACTTTGATTCGGTGCATTTAAAGCATAAGAAGCACTGGAACTCGTTCAACACAGCTTTCTTCCGAGATTCAGCTGATGTGATTGAGGAGGTGAGCAGAAATGGAAAAGCAACACTAAGAGACGACGAGAGCCTTCTATCAGCAGAATTACGTTGCCATCGATGTAGAAGTGCACACCCAAACATGCCTTGTCTGAAATTGCATATTAGAAAATGTCAAGCCCCTTTTCCACCTCCGCTACTACAAAATGACCGTCTAGTGCAGGCACCAACTAAAGCAAGTGCTAACCCATAGATGTACCTGATTGAGATTATATATATGTATATAGCATTATTAAATAACAATTAGAATATTAGGTCAACCAGTCTCTTTTGGTAGCCCTTCTTGACTTCATCTTTGAATCGATTTGTTGACTCAGGATTACCAAATATTAGATACTTGTCAGCAAATTTTCCTCAACCGAGTGGGCAGGAATATACGAAAATCACCTATTAGATGATGACCCCTTTGTGGGCTTGTCAACAAGATATATAAGTCACAATCATAACCTCGTTAAGTTTGTTCTTTGGTGAATAATTTGGCCAACAGTAAGCAAATGACTGCAATTTTGACTGAGTAAACGTTGTAAACTTGTCCTAAATTAGCCTTGTGGAGGAAGCTAGAAGGACAGCATGAGGAGATTGTGACAACAGCTTAATGAATGATGAGTCCATGGTGGCACCAATCTTTTTGGTATGCAGTGTGTGGCTTGCTTGCTCTTGGAAGTTGAATGCTGAACCCGGAAAAGCTCGTTGGTTAATCTTTGAAAAGGTGACAGATGAGTTACTTATCAAGACTTTGACATTATATGACTGTTTACGGGCTGGTTGACAATATGGTGGGTTATAAGCTAATGCAGATGCCGATTTTGCTGCTTGTGCAGATGATATTCAATCAATAGTGGGGTGGTTTATATCTGTACATGCTTTCAAGTTGTGGTAAGCCTGCGATGACAGTTTTGGTGTGCCCTATGTGTGTTGTGGGCCAGTGTTGTTGGACATTTCATATTTCGTAATCTCCTCAAATTTTTTTGGACATAAACATGCTTTTGGCATGAGTCACCATTACTAAAATGGAGATCCCGATGATCATGCAATTGCAAGGTTGTTTTAAGCAAAGTAGAGATTATATGTGGCATATTGTTGGTATAATCGTGGGATGGAGCTTATTTGATATTTTGATCAAATGAAGCCATCTCATTTCACTTTCCTCATCTTATGCTATTTCAGGTGATACGCAAATTTCATAAACAATTTTAGATTAGAAGACATTTTTTATTTTGTGCAGGTTTTTATGGTTATATTTTAACTATTCTCCATTCTTATAAATGTCGTCATTCTATTTATCACAATCTCAACTTCTCACTTGCTTTAAAAATTATGTGCTAATGTTCGAGCTTTACGGTGAGTGTTATTCAAATATCATTTTTGTTTAAGTGCTATTGTACCAAGTTGAAATGCCAATTGAAAAAACACATATAACAAAAGACAACAATATAATAAAAAGTCGCCACCACCACTAGTGCTCTATCTACCATTGACGATTGTGTCAGTGTCCCCTTCTTCCTTTCGTTACCTTGCATACTTATTGATTTTAATTCTTTCTTTCTCTTTTCCTTCCTATTGATCTCTTTTCAGAGGGGCGTTGGTCACTGACAAGGCCAGATGGAACAGTGGGCCACCATTGATTTAAGACTCCCTCCGTTCCCATTCAGGATAGGACCATTAATCCTCAGCCTTGTTGGTCGATGGCCCAAGCATAAGATAGAGACAGACAGAGGAGTGAGCATGGTCCCGGTTGAGGCAATGGTAGTGGTGGGGTGGCATCCATACATTCTTGCTTCAATCCCATCCGTTGGCCCCTTATTTTTTTCCTTCCTTGATTTCGTTTGTGATGCTTACATGCATCTAATACCTTAGTTACTGTTTTGTCTTTTCATTTGCTATGCATTATATTCAACGAATATAATATTTTCTTTTTTTTTTTTTTGGTTTTTTATCTAGCAGTACTCTGAACACTAGTAAATGGAGAGCCTTTGGTCTCCTTTTACATCCTACGTGCTTTCATCACTAATTGATTATATAATATTCCAAATGGTGATGCTATTACTATTTCTTTAACTTCTAGCATATTTTTAATTATCATCATATTTATTAATGATTCTATCTTTTTGTGCTATTAGGTCAACTTATCATAGTTCTTATAAAATTCTAAAACTTTAATGGGAAACTGACTCATTGAGATAACAATTTGATGGACATTAAGCTACATTGCCGCACCATGCGAAATGATTTTGCTTTTCTTTCCTTCTATTTGGGACTTGTTTTGTATAATGTATGTACTACATGACTTGTATTATTAATTTTGTCTATGTGATGTTTTTTACTTGTTCACGTTATTGTAGGAACTTCTTGGTTTTCTTGTCACCAGTTTGACAGTTTAAGAGTTGTTTCGATGGCTTTGCTCACATTTTTGGTCTCATTTTTCTATATGCAATTATTGCTTGGCAAAAGAAATCATTATTTCACATTAAAAAGACGATAAATACCCTTATTGGATCCAAAAACTTTACTATTTCCCATGAAAATAAATTAAATTAAATATCAAAAACAGTACAAAAAACATAGAGAAGTAACTAAAAAATTCTCTTCACATTCCTCTCACCACCGCTCAATCCCCGCCACCACTCTCTTCGCACCGGCTAACCCTCACCGTCCTTTCCCATTCTCTCTTCATTCTTTGTATGGCCCTCTCTCTCTCTCTCTCTCTCTCTCTCTCTCTCTCTCTCTCTCTATATATATATATATATATTGATGATAACAAACCATAATTTATTCAGTAATGGTCTCATCATAGTGCTTAGACGAGTTTTAATGGGCAACATTGATCATATGTTTTATCAAGTGCAATGGAAGGCTTATAAAGTGAAATCATAGACAAAAGGGCCAGCAAAAGGCTTCAAGAGTGATGGGCATGCCGGAATATAGACTGGTCCAAGGTTAACGGAGGCCTAAAACGGCCTACTAGACGGACAGTTTAAAAACAGCCCAACAGGACGCGAAGGCTCAAATCCTGAAAGACCCAAGACGGTCGCGTTGACCGTCCGGACTCCAACAGGTGGCTAACTCGCGTGCAGACGGTCAATTCGAACATTGACCGGATGCACTGTAGCGGCAAGCGCAAAAAGGCTTCAAACCTGCTATGGCCCAGGCCCAAACTAGCAGGCGAACACGTGCACGAAAAGCAACGGTCTTCTCATAGCCACATGTCCTCATAAAAGTTGATCTTCTCCAAAAAAATGCGGCAATGATCTCGGTGCCAATAAAATGGTCACAAAAGCATGAGACAATCTGAAGATCCGTTGCACGATACAACAGAAAGAGGGTTCGTCAAATCACGACTATCAGGCCCACCAACCCTAAGGAGGCCGCCACTGTCAGTCCAAGAGGAGCACGCCACCTTGACCAGAGAAAGAGGCTCTCCTGCTGTCCATAAAAAGCTGGAGGGCTTCGTTCTGGGGGGACACGCTTTCATAGACTCTTACATGCTTTTACATGCTCTCATATGCTCTTGCACGCTCTTACATGCATTATCAGATACCCATTCGCGTACACATAAGCTCACTCAGAAATAGAAGCTCTCTTGCTCACTCTATAATTTATCTTCCTAAGAACACTGAAAACGAGCTTCCTGAAGGACTTCCTGCAGTCTTCCTCACGAACGCTTACAGAGCTTGAACAGAGGCCCCTCTCCTCTTTTTCTCTACATAAGCGCTCATCCTCCAATCCCATCAGAGGCCTCCGGATTCTTGGAGATCTCTTCGGCCTTCTAAGACTCATTCCCTAAAGCTTCCACGCTTTCGGGACGTCGCTTTCTTACGCTCTCTGTGAGCAGAAAGCAAGAATTCACATTCTCAACGGGCCGACACTCCAAACCATCTCGCTCTCTCTCTCTTTTGCTTTTCAGTTACCTTCCTCGCGTAGAAGGCTTTACTGACTTGAGCGTTGGAATGTTTTCGGTGGGAAAACCTCCCGCCGACATGCTAACCTCTTGTTCGGTTCAGTGATGTGCAGGATTCGAACTCAGTGAACGGAGCCGGGTCAAATAATCCAGACAAATTCGAATCTGTTCGAAATCGGATCCAAGTACGCATCAAAGAACATTCACGAAGATCCACATAATCCATATAATAAGAAGGAAGTGAAATTTGATGACCAAGAAAGTTGTAGAGAGAGTATAAGGAGCTTGGTCAAACTAGATTCTTTTTTATCAACTCCTCTAAACATCCCTTTTATTGCTATTAGACTCATTTTAGTATAGTATAAATTTTTATTGTTCAAAACTATTTCAAGAATTTCATTTAAAAAAATAAATAACTATTTTTAAAGGTTGACTTTAACTCATTTCATCCATCCTAACCATATCTGCTAGGCCTCCATCTTCATCCTTCCAAGGCCCATCATCAAAATTATTCAGAATTTGATCTGAAAATTTCCTTGGCATAGTAAAATAGAGGGTAAGACAACAATTAAAGTTGTTTGTAAAGATAATGTGTCCAAAAAGAGGAACATGGTTTGGAAATCAGTTCACGTTGAATAGAGTCATCCCTGTCAATCAATTGTGGAGACTCTTTAGCGAGGCCTTTATTTGGGTTGATTTGGTAAGGAAGCACAAGATAAAAAATACATAGGCTACTGCATAACGTTTCCATGGTGTATTAGAAAGACTCTGAATTTCAAGCCCTCCACCATATCCTCTATTCACACCTTTAGGGATAATGAGGCCATCGGTCCTATTGATCCGGTTACATCTTATATGCAATACAAGAGCCTGTGTGATGCACTACTACTATCTCAACAACATGACAAAAAGTGCAACCACCGTTATTACTATCACGATAAAACTTCAGATGCGTCAGCACAACAGACTTCATTTCTCATCGGTTAGTTGCAACCAACTTCTAGTTGGTCACACAAAAAAGTGGTTATATTATTCAACCTCGACTACTGTTTATTGCTACCTAAGAATGCAATCCAAGCATTCTACGTGCAAGCAGTATTTGGTTGGACAACACAAACATGTCGTGGATGAGGACTCATTATATAACTTTGAATTTTCTTATGTATCTGAAAATATAGACAAACATAAATTCAAATTGTGCTACTTAAGTAAGACAAAGATTAGCCTTTTCATTTGTACATTTACTTCTTATAGCTATACTAGAACTAGTCTACAAATGGTATGATGCATCATTGTAAACTAATTTCCTAAATTAATAAACACAAAGCTCACATTGAGCTTTCCATTTTGTGATGGTTTCATTGTGCATTAATCTGATTCATTCACTCGTCAACATCATATTCTTTCAAACTGAAGTAACCTCAAACACACAATCCCAAATAAAGGCATAATTAACCCGGTCTAGTGATGGACATCATCTTAGAGCATCAAAATTGGGCTTTATAGATGGTGATGTGTGAACAGCCAGCAGCGGCACTGACAAATGAAGTAAGAAGACGAAAACAGAGAAGAAGACAGGGGAGGAGAGTTCTGGCAGAGGGAGAAGAAAATGTGAGGGAGAGGGAGTACAGGGAAATAGAGAAAAATAGAGAAAAAAGAGAAGAACAAAAGGGGAGAAGCATCCAGAAAGGCAGAGAAAAAAGACACAGAAAGAGAGGGACTGAGAGAGAGAACAACCGAGAGAGAGTACAAAGATCTGAAATTATCTTTTGCCATTCACTGTGCATGAACGGTACCTATATAGTAAAAATCCAACTAAAATCAGTTGAAACAAAGCCACTTTGATTGGAAACCAATCGAATACCTAAAATAAAGAAACAACCAAAACCAGCAAAACAAACTGAGCTATCATGGAAAAATCAGCAAAACGGGGAGAAAGGAAAAAAAGAGAAAATAATAAGGCCCGTAATATTGCCCTTCTTATCAAAGAAACCTTATCCTCAATGTTGAAAGAGGAAAATTCATGGTGAAGTGCAGCAGCTACCTCCCAGGTGGCCTTGAATTGGAAGGAACGATGTGGGCTCTAAGGCATGGAAAGAAATGATTGGAGGAATTGTCGAAACAAAAGGCAAGGAATCCATTCCTTGAGAAGAGTCTGGTGAAGGGTCAAAGTCCAATGACTCAAGTGCTGAAGGATTCACTGTAAGCTAACCAGAATCATCTGCCTCAATGATCATACAAAGAAACTGGGGGGGAGGGGGGGTTTATATCGATATCTAGAAGTGAACCGCTCATCATAGTTAAAACACAACCCACAGTCTCGGCATATAGTCATTTCTGCGAGGGTTAAATTTTTTATGGATAATGTTGGGAAATGGTTGGGAGGAGGTGGTATTTTATGTAGAGAAGGTATGGTGGTAGTTGGTGATTTGGTGTGTGGTGCTGGTAAGTGGATCGTCCAACCTCAATTTTTTTCTCCACTAATTTTTCCATGCCAATGGCTTCAGGCAACGATTCAAGTTTCAGTAATAAGAGTTCTCTCTGTATGTTATCTCGAAGCCCAAAGATGAAACAACTCAGAAGGCTAGTGATGGTGAGCCCCAGAGTTTGTGTAGAGAGGGATTCAAACTCAGTCATATATGCCATCATAGTGGTAGCTTGTCAAAACTTGTACAGAGTAGTTTCATGATTTAAGTAAGAGGATGGGCCAAACCGGAGCTCCAGATCTCTCGAGAAGAGTTCCCAATTCAAAAGCTGGCGAGTTGTATACATCCATTGATATCATTGCAATTTCTGCTCTGGTGGGGGGCTATTGTATAGGAAAAACCGATCGATCTGAAATAGCTATCCGATCACGTTTTCATAAGAGAAAAATAGAATTTCAAGTTTAGACAAGCGAAGGTGGGTAAAATATGGGGCTTCAAATGGTGACGGTAACAAGACTGGTAAGGTTTGAGAAGTGGGATGGAGAATAACAGAGAATGAAGGCAAAAACGTTGAGGGCGGAAGAAGTAATGGAGGATTTGTGGAGGGTAGAGGTTGCGCTCAATCCGAGGTAAGGAACGAAGGATTTCAGTGAGGAATTGCTGAATCTACTCCATCGTAGCCGCATTGTTGGCTATTCCCTCGGTATGTTGTTGTACTGTAGCCGTAACCTCCCTCAAATCCTTCGACAGTCCAGCAATTGACTTTTTTAGCGCCTTCGACAATCCAGCGATCAACTCTTCTAGTGCCTTATAGCAAGTAGTAACGCCATTGCCATTATCTCAGTGAGAGTACCAATAATGCATGTACAACTGACGACAGCACCTGCAAACGAAGTAAGAAGACAAAAACAGAGAAAAAGATGGGGAAGGGAAGTTCTGGTAGAAGGAGAAGAAAATGTGAGGGAGAGGAAGCAGAGGAAAATAGAGAGAAATAGAGGAAAAATAAGGGAACAAAGAGGGAAAAGCATTGGGAGAGTCAAAGAGAAAAGACAGAGAGAGAGAGGGACTCAGAGAGAGAACAACTGAGAGAGAGTACAAAGATCTCAGATCTTCTTTCATTCACTGTGCATGAACAATACCTATATAGTAAAAATCCAACTAAAATCAGTTGGAGCAAAGCCAAATTCGATTGGAAACCAACCAAATACCCAGCTGAATAAAGAAACAACCAAAACCAACAAAAAAAACTGAACTGCCATGAGAAAATCAACAAAACAGCCAAAAGTGGATCAGTTGATCAAAATGCAATGGCACCAAAAGTGGATGTGGGAATGGCAGAATCGGCAAGAGGAGCCACAGTAGGATCAATGCGGACAGTAGTCCCCTAACATCATCGAGAATGGCCTACTCCCTTTCAGTTGGCCCTTCATCTGTTCCTTCTCCCTCCTCTCTCTTTCTAAGTCCGGCCCTTCATTGTCCTAAGTCCCACAATTTTCAGGTCGAGCCATCGTAATCTCAACTGGCTTCAGATAGGTTGGATATCAAGTGCAACGGGGCTTTTGCAAGGAGCTTAGCCTCTATGCTCTTTCTAACCCTTCTGTAGTTCCTGAGGAATAGGCATGTGTGCCTGATAGATATGACCTTCGTTAGCAACTCTTCCATAGTTCCTGGGACATAAGCCCCACTTTCCCAAATCCTTCCTCATGCTTTTCTATTGGGTAAGAACCTCCTTTCTTTAGGCAGGAGACACCTTCCCCAAGTCTTCGTAGGGTTCTTTCCATTGTAATCATCCTCACACTTCTTACCATAGGAATTTTAATTCTAACAATTTAGATTACTCAGAATGTGATAACATATCAAAATATGTTAAATCTATCTTATAAACGTAATTGTCCAAGTTTTTTCTTAACTCTTACGGTTCCCTTTTTTTTTTTAAAAAAAAAAAAGTTCAAAAATTCCTCATCTTCCTTGGCCCTTTTTTTTTTTCTTATCAGCATCCATTCAAATTGCCCCAATTTTATAAATTTCATCCCCTTAAGTGAAATATGGTACTGCCTCTTGCTTGTATCTAATCTTTCGAATATCATCCCCTTGAGTGACCTTTTAAACTTGCACCACCATTTCATGGACAATGTTTATCAAATTACTGACTTATGTAGCATGTCTAAGCACTCAGCATAATATATGTCGTTCAACTTCTATGAATCCTAACAGGACACAAAAATATTTAATTCCCACAAATCTTCCCAATGCATCGAGGAGAACTACTAGAGTCATCAACAAACTCAAATACATGCTAAGATGTACGCGGATCAAATTGTGTCACAGAAAGCAAAGCAACTACGAGGCAATTAACAACATATAGATGAACACTAAGAAGATTGAGAAGGTAATAAATCGACCTAAATTTCACCCAAAAACACTCGCACATACATTCACTTATATGCAATCTTTGTAGCACTCAATCAGCAATTAATAAAACAAAATTTTAGTAACCAGGCTCCAAAGTTCGACCATGTTGTGTCCAATGAGCTCCATGGCACGTGTATTAATCATAGTCATTGACAGTTTCTGTGGAATCGAGGGGTGCTGCTTCGTGGGGCCTGAAGCAGCCTCTGCTTTGCCTGTTTCCATTCTTTGGATGAAATCTAATGGCTGCACCACTGCTCTTTATTTCTTCTCTTTTCTCTATTTACTGTTTTTTTTTCATTTTGCACTGATTTTGAAGAAATTTTCGGGAGGACCAATTTGAAGAAATTTCATTGTGCTCTGCAAAATGAGGATTGAAGATGGAATAAGGAACACTTTCCTCCAGTGCAACAATGAAAATGCAAAACCAGTGCAAAATGAAGAAAAGCAGTGAAGAAATGGGGATACAAGCTGTGTGAAGAAATGCAGAGAAGTGATCAAGATCAGCCCCCACATGTTTTAATTCAAGCCGTCTTGGATGAAATCTGGCAAAGCAGAGGCTGCTTTGGTCCACCGCAAAGCAGCCCCCTCAATTTGTTTCTGTGGAGGGACCATAAATTACTCATTTTGCCCCTTGAAAAAGTATTTTCTCTCTCTTGAGGGGGATGGGGTGCATGGAGGAGTGCCAACTATCACGTATGGGCCTCCCAAGCTAGACCATATCTGGTTCTAGACATACAAGTTGTTGCATGTTGCTCCACACTCTGTTTGCTTTACATTTGCTCTACACTGACAGTTAATTTAAAACAATTTCCATTATGTACATAATGCCTAGACCTTACACAATTCAGTCAGCTTACTTGATTGTGGGCTTTTTCCGTGTCTTATCAAATGGGACATCACCACTTAGAATTGAACTGACAAATTTCTCTGCTTCTTCCATTGTTACTTCTGTTACTAATGCTGCATACCTCCCCTTCCGCGGTTTATAAGCCAACAGGACAGTGTTTGATGATTTAAATCCAGATTTATCAAAAGCATTGAGGAATGCTTGCTGCTTTGTGGCATCTAATAGGGCATAGGAAACGGAAACCTTGGGCTCTGGTGAAAGACTACGTCTCCTCGACATCGACATCTGCGAGACCTGATGAGGAGAGGGAATAAATGTTAGTCTAGATGCACTTGGACTGCATGAAATTTGAGTAAAAAAATAAATATGAAGGCAAATATTAACAAACTATCACTAGTTTCTGAAATTTTCCATTGATTTTTCTCTATTATTTTCATTCTGCATTTAACATATCCAAAAGGATTCTCCAAATAGTTCACATTTGTTGATAGCCTTGGTTAAAAAAAAAAGGCATTCAAGAAGCAATTCAATGTCAACAAATCCTTCACCAAAGACGCAGTCCTAGAGAGCAACTATTTTGAAGATGCAGTTGAATAAATATTCCAAGTGTATATTGATAAATGCCACGAAAACAAAGCATCATGATTTCAATCAATATACACATTAATTTTGAAGATGCAGTTGAATAAATATTCCAAGCGTATATTGATAAATGCCACTGAAACAAAGCACCATGATTTCAATCAATATATGCATTAATTTCAAAGATGCAGTTTCAGCAGGAAAAAAGACCCTAGGCAAGACGGAAATCACCAGCATATCTACGAATAGGAAACCAGAAAGGTTAGTTATAGCATCCCCGACCCCTAGGACAACCTAAAAAGAAAGTTATTAACTATATGGGCTGACTATATCGACTTAAAGACGACCCTGCTTGACGACAAGGTCACTAGTACTGATGAAGAGATCACCTAGTATCAATGCATTGAATATGAGAGGCCTAAACACAATCCCACAAACATGTTACAGGAAAAGACCTGTTTGCCTAGTCATGGCCTTAGGTTATCAACCAACAGGTCAAGGAAACATAATGCCCGTGCCGGACCCGGCCAAACCGAGTCCAAGATTGCAAATCATTCCCAATGGTCACACACAAGAAAGCATTTGTGTTTCATAATCCATGCAAGCTCAAATATTCTTTCTTTTTCATATACATGTTTGAAAACAGATGGATCCTGTCAATAATACAAACTACTATTGGTGCATTAAAAACAATAAAAACGTAATAGCTACTCAATATTCTCCTATCCTAAACACAGCTATGAAAAGAGAAAATTTTGGAAAATAATATACCGTATATCCTGGCAATAATATGATGATTCCAAGTAGAAAGTATGCTAATACATTAGCACTAATGTTGCAATCGTATTCCTGACTAATAAATTTCTACTTCAAGCTTTTTGTTGTGGCTTGCATCATTCTCCCCCTCGAAAAAACTCGTCCATAAGCATTTAAGAGTGCCAGGATAAGAAGCCACGGTACAGGGAATCAGCAACATAAAGTAGTGTGGCAGAACAACAAAGACAGGTTTCCCAGGTTCCTAAGGCATAGAAAGGTGAAAGACAGAAGACTTGCTGGCAGTGATTCCAATAAATCTTTAATGACGATAAACTCACTATGCCAAATTTCCAAAAGACAGCCCAGATAAACTACTTGGGTTATTCTTAAACAGCAACTTCAGTTTGGCAAACGGCTCTGCAATGATGCATTGGCCAAATAAAAAGGTATTTGCAGAAAAAAAAAAACATCAACAACTCTGCAGTGTAAGCTTTTGATCAATCAAGAAATACGCTTGTTTCGTGTCATGCAAATAAAAGGAAACTCTATATGAGGAGTTATGATTGTTTCCATATAGGAAATTATTTTTCGCAAATGGCCCCAAATGAATTTGCATTACTAGGCACAAGGTGAATGCAAATAACCATATATAAGAAGATTCAACTCACCATTGATAGAATGGACTCTAGCTTCTCTCCTGCTTTAGATGATCTGAAAGCTCCGATTATGCACACAGGGGTGGTCTCACCACATATATCATTGAAATTTGATGCAGTCAGCAGAGGTATCTGTTTATCTGATGATTCAGTCTCAGATTTTTTAGCCGGACTTGGAGCTACCTTTCTATTTTTCTTTTCAAAACCATTAAGTAAGAGGCTAAGATCTTGGACTGCTGATTCCAAATCTCTTACAGTGATCCCTGTTTTTATAATCTGCTTCTCCCCATTCGATAGCCAACCCATGATAGCTGGAAGTGCATCGACTCCCAACTTCTTCACCTTTGGATAAGTGACATCAAGAATCTGTGTTGAAAACAAGAGCAGAAGAGAGAACTTGGTAAAACAAGCTAATGCAGGCCAGTATTTAAGCTTTAAAGACATTTTAACATTTGTATTTATTAAGAAAATTTCATATTTCTTATATATTACATTACTAAAAATTACTATTAAAATTACTCAGCACGAGACCTGGAGGTTCGTGTGAGGGAAGTGAGAGTAGCACTCAAGCATCCCTGAAGAACCCCAAAGTTTTAGACCCAATTGCAAAGACAGAAGTCACAACACACTACAATTGGTATACGTAAAGCATACAAGTGCACAAGGTCGATACAGAATGATCAAGCCAATAACATAAAGCAAATAAAACAAGACAAAATACACGATTTTGGAAACAGTGGAAAATATCCCAATGGGGGAAAAAGCTCCAGGTTATACGGGAGCCACCTTAAAGTATTTTCACTATGGACTAGAAAATCAACTCCAACTTCTCCGCTACAATAGTTTGGATGAAGAAAGGTGTGGAGATTTTCTTGCCAAGAGAAAACTTAGATCAATACGTGAACCACGGACAAAATGGTTTCTCTCTCCCTTGAAAAACCTTAGAAAAAAGTGCTCCTTTCTCTTGCACACAAGCATTTTCAACCTTCTTTCTTGCTCAAGCCAAAGGAGGACTCAATTATACAAAGAAAGAGCCAAAGAATAAGTCAACGGACTACACAGCGAGTAGGTAAGTCAAGTCACTAGAGCGCATTAATCTCACACATACAAGTTGCTTGACAAGTAGCTCAAGAATGGGGATCACACTGCTCTTGCACAGACACCCAGATAGGAAAATTGCTCCAGTGCCATGCGCATGTGCATCGCACAACTGCTTCTCTCTTCTTCACTCAAGTGAGCAGAGTGACTCATCTTGTTTGAGCAAAAAGACAAAAAACTCCAACAAACGAGGCCTAACAAGACATTTAGTTTTGTCAAGGGGCACACTAATAAAAATAGGGGATAACAATTACTAAGAAAAAATTGCAAATATTTATCAGGGATTTATAACACGGTGTTTCAGTAGTATGTGTTTCTTAAGATTGGGATAATTGCAAAGAAATCTTTGTCCTGCTTCAAAAGCTAATTGTCATCTTCATAAAATTGAACAAGTTGAATACGGTATAAAATTATGATAATAGTCTCAGCCATTTCATAAGGGGAAAAGCAGTTCATGGACAACATTATTTACCTGTGCATCATAGAAGATAAAACGTTTATGATACAAGCCACTGAGGGTACGCCAAATGGCAGGTGTATTTTTCTTAGATGAGAGAAGCATAACACGAGGTAATCTTTCCCCAGAACCAAATAAAGCCTCAAATTTGTCCATGTTGACGCGTTTTGAAAACCGTGGCAAGTGATCTTGACAAAAACTTTTCAAACTTTTGATATCCCACTCGCTGTTATACTCCACAAAGGAACCGCCGCCACTTGTTATGTATGAGTAAACAAATAACCTGGGTGCTCTGCGTGGATATATTCCTTGACTTTTACAAAATGACAGATCATTTTCACAGTTCATTTTACCAACCTGCAAGGCAGAGAAATACACAATAGTTGAACAGTACTTGTTGATTGTTCAAGTACTATGGAACACAAGATAAATAAATACCTTCAATGCTCCCTTCAATGACTTAGCAATCTGCTCTAAGATTGATTCTTGTTGCAACGTCAACTTCATTGAGGGCGTATAGGACACCAAAAGCCAAGTGAGCCCTTTATCATTTATTTCCTCCTCAAAAACTTTGGAATTTACAGCGCGAATATACTTTATGGGATGGTTGTAATCAGACTGAGACGTGGTGGAACTATGGAAACTACCAAACCGAGACCCTGATGAACTGCTGAATCCATCAAAGCTAGATCCTCCGTTCGTGTCACTTCCAAAAAAGTTAGAAAACAGATCATGCAGACCAAAACCAAATGAGCTCCCATCACCAGGGCCACCAAAGGAGAAGGAGAAAGACTGGGATTTTCCATGGCTACCCATGTTCTGCCACTCATCTGGTCTATATGAGAACCGATTTTGTCCAGCTCCACCATCTGTGAAGTAAGTATATCCACCATAGTCACCCACATTTCCAGAATCAAAGGAGGGTCCGCCCTTCTCATTACCATATAAATCAAAATTTTTCCTCTTCTCTTCATCAGATAGAATTTCATATGCTGTAGAACAAAAACACCAAGAATTAAAATAAAATCATATCAGAAAATGCGAAGCCAATCCTTTAAGCAACATGTTAGAGATCACTATTAGTCCTCCAGGGACCACCATCAATAGAAATCCTTCAATTGTAGCATGTCCATCTAGGTAAAAGGATAAAAAGGATTTGTTAAAGAAGCCAAACCAAGAATCATTTAGAGATCTTTTTAACCCACTGCTCCATTCCAGACTTCCCCACTGAAGGAGCACAAGTATGAACAAATATTGGACATCTAACTTAAAATCAGCAGTAGATATTTGGAATCCTTATGCAATGTGCTTCAGGAAATATCCTGGTTACTTCAACCAGCTACTCGCTATTCTCTCCTCAACAAGGCAATGACAGAGACTAATAATGCAAGAGCTAATAATAGGATGATGACATGAGAACTTCATGCACATTGAATGGAGAATAAGAATATGAGCTGCAAAGGTTCAATTACCGTTATTAATCTCCTCAAATTTCTCCTGGGCACCCCTATTCTTGTTCTTGTCCGGGTGATATTGCAGTGAAAGCCTAAAGGAGAACAAAAGCAAGCACATGAGACGTGCATATGAACATGAGAAAACTATAACGAGTCTCAGCAAGTACAGGCATAAAAAATCAGAAAGCCAATCAAAAAGATCTCAAAAGTTATATCTTGTATTACTTAGAGGTCTTCTCCCAATAATATTGACAAGTTCAGAAGCAGCAGTGTTCAATATTTAAATCAGCTCTTCAAGTTAAGTGGCCTCCAAAGGAGCAACAATGAGAAAAATTACCTAAGGGACTCAAAGGGCATCAGATTGAATAAGTCATCCCTGTTGTGCATGGTGGTGTTAATTAAGAACAGTAGCCGAATTCTGGAGGCTCATGCACTGCAGAGGTTTAAAAATTAGATTTTGAGAAACCCAACGTTACAGAGGGAGTTTCTGGTGTTTAAGCACATGAAAACTGAACTCCCAAAATAGACCAACAATTTGAACAGATCAGTTGAATTCAAAGTGATACGAATCATAACTGCCTTACATTTTATTCAACAATTCCCATTGAAAGACAAATAACTTATCACTATCTAAATCATATCATCCCTAGAAATAGCTAAAACATTTTAAATACTCAAACTGTGTTTTAAACTAATCAATTACTGGTTCAATGTGCCATTGAAATCCCAACATCAACACCTTATGGCACATAACAATTTTTTTTTTTTTTTGAAAACTACATTCTGAAATCAGTCGTGCAATTCTAGTGACTTAACACTAGCAATAACATCTTCAATGTATACCGTCATCCATTGAATCCCTAAATGCTTGGATCTTTGCAACGCTTTCTCTTTGGGTTCAGATCCTGAAAGAGACAATAGACATATCTATTCCAGCGTCAGAGCTTACTGTCATCACAGTAATTTGCATCTATCCACATTATCAAGTAAGTTCCGACCCGCACGAAAGTTATAACAATCTGTATTTTACATTTGGACTTTATGGCAAGTGTAATAGTGTAGAAGTTTAGAAATAATCCCTCCGGCTTATTTCCAAATGCAAAATCTGTTACACAGGTTGGTTAGAAATTAGCCTTTTGTTGGAGCTCAATACAAGATAAGTCACACAACATGAACCGCAATCATTATCATAAAACCATGACAACATGATAACCCTTACATTGTTGACATCACGGCCATGGCATATGACACCGCAAGTTACAACTATGGCTGATCGTCAATTTATCATAGTTGTCAATTTTTTACAAAAATGAAAAAGGTAGGGAAAGATGGATGCTAAGTTATAAAAGAACCCCTCGGATGTAAGAGCCACTCATGCTATGAAAGAATGAATTTTCTAATTCTGTCCCTCTCCTCCCTTGCTCCCTCTTCTATAATACTATATCGCTTCCTTTACTTACTTTTTCTCCGTCCCAACTCCCAACCCTACTATTTCTCTACCTCCCTTTTCTCTGACTATTCACTAGTGAATTTGGTCATAGTTATGTTCAGAAGGTAGGTCACAAAAAATGGCATTAAGACCTGCTATTTCCTTGGGTAGTCAATGTTATTCTCTGGGAAATCCAACGGCCTGTACAAGATCATAAGAAAATAATGAAGAAGCCTCCACAACTGATTCTGTCAATGATCATATTCAGCAATTAGAGGCAAGGTTGAACCAGTTTGTAGCATAAACTGGAGAAGACTTTGAAGAAGCAAGAAAGCAACGCGGTGAATTGTTAGATGAGTTTCAAAAGGTGAAAAAATTTAAATGATAGAGATCCAAAATAAGATTGAAGAAGAAAGAAAGCAACACGATGAGTTGCTGCAGACTAAAAATTATGGACACCGAGACGGCACAACACTGAAATATAGACAGGCTATTTTTCTAGAAACGATGACACAACATGCTAGGGACACATTAACTACAATCATAGTTTATTATTTTTCAAATTAATGAACAATATTGTTTCATAATAAATTAGTAATAAATATGCATATTTCTTATTTCTTCACTATAAAAAAATTTCAAAGTAAAAAACACAATTGAATCAACATAAATGGATTATGCTGTAGTATCTTTAACAAGATATTACAGCAAAATAATAATATTAATATAGCTCAATAAACTAATATATTTATCAATGTTTATATTTTAACTTTACCGATCTACACTTTGTAATTTTCAAAATATATAGAATATACGCAAAAATTCCAAAGTAATAATGTGTCCAAAACATATCTAAATGAGTGCCAAGTGTAACCAATGTGTCTAAACGTGTAAGTGCATGTTGGAATCCCAAAAATTTTAAAAATCTTTGGACGTGTGTCGGGGCATGTCGAAAGAGTGTTTGTTTTCGATAAGTGTTAGACATAGACAATTTAACCCTGGGATAGTGTCTATATCTCTCAAGCTGCAAATGATGAAAGAAATGAAGGTTTAAGAACCTGCAACTGCTCCTGGGAATCGAAGCCACAAACCAATTGAAATACTCTTAACAAACTCCCATCCAAACCTTAATTTAGCTTATCAAGGTCAAACACAGTATAGCTTTTGAAAAACCTTTGAAAAAGGCTACTGATGCTGTCAAGCACTAGGCAATCGAAGGCAACAAGGTTCCTTATCACATGTGGTATTATATCGGCTAAGACACTGATTGAAACACACACACACACACACACAAAAATATAACCACTATTTCATTATATACATTGCAATAAAAAAAAAACACTGGTTTTTATTTGTACGCATCACTCTAGTCTAATGAGATTAGTTCCTATGGATGGTGGCATCATGCCAGGCCAAGCATCCAAAGCAAAAACCCTAAATACTATATGGCTTAATCTACTATGGTTTTCTAGTATGAAGAGACATTTCTAAGATGCTCGAGATTCTAATCCTCATCAACTTAACCACGTCATCCTCATCACAAACACTATTGCATCTGTGATCATGAAAAAGTAGAGCTACCTTTTACACACTACAGTTTCTCTGAAAATAATGATAAGAAAATCTAGCAAAAGAAATGCCCAACATTTAAGCGCTTGCCTCAACACCTTGTCTCCTTGCCCTGATGATGCAGTGCACAGTGAAGGGTGTACCTTGGAATGATAAGATTTCCATCTTGGAAAGATAACTTTTGGGTAGCTATCTTATTTAATGTTTGGAGACTTGTCCTATTTTATTTTTTTGGGAAGTTATCACATTTAACAATTAGGTTATGTTGTTTTTATGTAATGGTTAATGTCTTTTAAGTGAAAGATGTCCTAATTACTTCTTTTGGAAGGGTGTTGGCATGCTAAACTTTAATTATGCATGTTATTAGATGGCTATTATTTTGCATTTATTCCATTATAAAACAGAGATTATAGATGAAAATATCGGTTGAGATTTAAAATATTAACTAATATATATCGGTATTGAGCTTCTCCGATACCAATATTTTCAGATACCATGACAATATTACAATATATTAAATCAATGATATATTATAATATATTGGCAAATATTTCCCTATCAGTTTATCATTCTTAGAAATTTATTTCTTCCAATATATTCATTCCAATACTTATTGTTTAAATTCAATACCAATACTTCGAGGACAAGTCTCATAAATAACACTTCATGTTGAACACCAAGAAGAAGCTTGCAGTGGGCATGGTGGCTCAAGCCTATTGACAAAATCAAGACAAACCCTTTTGCCAACCGAGACATTAGCAAAAGATATTGTATAGTTATTTTGACAATTGCCAGAGTTCTAGGTTCACCTTCAAACTGAAAATTTTTCTCAATGAATTAGTGTCGTAAAAATTTACTTTAATTACAAGGAGACGTCGGGAAATCAACATATGATGCTTCTTGCTACAAGGCTTCAGGGCTATCCCTCGGCATGGTGGAGTAGAACTCAGTAGATGAGGCTTTGCAAAGGAAAGAATGAGATTTTTTCCTTCAATAAAATAGAAGCCTAGGCTAAAAAAAATTCCTTCTGATGGATTTTTTTCAAATGAGTTTCTCTCAATTTAATAATATCTATCAAAATACTAAAAATGTGATAGAGAATACTACAGTTTTACACAACTTATAACCCACAATAATCTTCACGAAACGAAGAACAACTTGTGGCTAGATTCAACGAAAGATTACAAAACCCTATCCATGATGAGATTGAGATGCATCGAATATGGCAACTCAATGATACATATCAAAGTGGAGACTAAACTCTCTCATGGTAGTAACGAGTTTGCAGAGGGTCACAACTCTTACCCTCTTAAGAGGCAAATTTTCATGTGAAGGTAGTATCGTGAATTCCCATGGCACTCCTAGAGACAATATAAATTCAGCCTCCATAAACTTTTACCCTCTTAAAAGATGTATTTTCACATGAAGGTAATATTATAAATTCCCATGGCACTCTTAAAGACAGTACAAATTCAGCACCAAGTAATCATGTTGGGAATAATTTCGCTCGCACCAACAATCCCAATGTTTGCTTTATGTATGGCCAAGTTGGCCATTAGTACTATACCTGTCTCAGAAGTCAAGCTAGCGTTCTTGTAAATCTCGTGGATAGTGAAAACCTTGAGACAGCCCATATGTGATGAAAATGAAGAGATCGAGCAAGTAGAAATTGAACGGGATGAAGGACAAAGCCTTATTATCCAAAGGCGTCTCTCTACACCAAGGTTGATTTAGAAGAACAGTGGCTTCTTTCCAATATTTTCAAAACTCGATGCAAGACTCATGGTAAGATATGTAACATTGTAATTGATAAGAAAAGCTGTGAAAAATTGCTTCTCAAGAAATAGTGGACAGACCCAAGCTTCCAACCGAGCCACATCCAAGACCTTGTCGGCTTGTGTGGTTCGAAAAGGACAATGAGGTAAAGGTTACTATATGTTGCCTAGCCTCTTTTTCTATTGGGAAAAATTATCAAGATAAAATATAGTGTGATATAGTTCCAATTGATATATGTCACATACTTCTAAAAAAGCCATGACAATATGATAGGAGTACTATACATGACAAGCGATAGAATATTTATACCTTTAGAATGGGAACGATCAAGATTATTCTTTTACCATATCAAGAAATATCCTAAATCATTACAAGAGGGTAGAAATTCTCTCAAAATCAAAATTCATAAAAAAGTGCAAGAGAGAGACAAGGAAAGTTAATCTGAGATTAAAATGGTTGTCCATCATCATCAGTGGGTCAAAGTTTTTCACAAAGGATGGTTTCATTTGGGAAATTACAACAAGCTCAAGAAATAGAAAATTGTTCATTTTTAAATTCTCAAGGAAATCAATGACAACACTTACAAAATTAAACTTCCACATAAAATCAACATTCATTTAACTTTTAATGTGCAAAACCTACCTCAGTACTATAGAGAGTACTCAATGAGAACTCATGGACAAGACCCTTCTCACCAAGGAGGATGTTGCAGTGCATTCTACAGGTGTATCTTAGATTGACAAGGTATCTCTTGAAAAGTAGTTGTCTTGTTTAATGTTTAGGGGAGTTGTCCTATTTAATTTTTTAGATAGTTGTCTTATTTAATGGGTTGTCTCATTTAATGGTTAGTTGATTTTATTTTATGGTTAGTTGTCTTTTAGATGAAAAATGTCCTAATTAATTCTTTTAGAAATGAGCCTGCATGCTAAACTTTAATTCTAGTGGGTTATGAGGTGACTATTATTTTATTTTTATTGCCTTGTAAGGCTGAAAAAGAAATCAGATTTGAAAATTTGATAAATACAGGTTCAGTAAAGTTTGAATATCACCTCCTTCTCTAGTTGTGTTTTCAAGTTTGCTCTATTACCACTACTCTTACTTAGCTTCTTCATCACTCAAGCATTCTCCTAAAAGATTGGAGGTTCAGGTTGTTGCATGACCCTCTGAAAATTCTTGACATTAGAACTCTTGTTTCCTATATTTGTCCCTTACATGCCCAACCTTCTATATATGGAGCACATAAAGGGTTTACATTCATACACTATAGTTAAGAAATGAGTTGAACATCAATCCCCATGTACCAAATCACCTGTGTGAGATGCTTTCTATGTTGACTTATAAACAATTCTAGCATAGGAGAGCCTATCCATACAAACAATACACTTGTCTGTTGGATAGGCATTTCCATATCATTAATTATTTTACTTTGCGTATTCTGTTTTACCCCTACTTGAACTAGTTTTATCCATCAAAACATTATCATCCGTAAAACTATATAGTAAGATAATATCTTAAATATATCTCGTAAGTTCATCCATAATGAGACAACTAAGTAAGGACTTAGAGTTGACCCTCAACGTACTACCATCATATTTGGGAACTTGGAAGTCCTCAATGTCTCCTCCCAAAGTTTTAATACTAGTCATTACCCCTGCGTTCATATTCTTAATGGTATCTATATATTTCTGCCCATTCATTTCTTTCTAACACTCATCGTAAAACTTGCCTAAACACCCTTTCATGAGCCTTTTCTATATCAGTTACAACCATGAATTGTCTTTCTATCTCCCAAATTTCTATATTAGCCTTCTCAGCGTAAGTAGATTTAGTGATTGAGTGTCCCAGCATGAAACCAAATTAATTTTTTTGCATCTACTATTTTCCAAAGTGTGACCATATGTTCCCCAAATTTAACATTAACCTACTTATCAAATGTGTAGCTTAGCTTAAGGGTGCTGGCATAAACTTATATTTTCTGACACCTCAAGTTCTAGTCTTTGCATTTATTTAATTACTCTTTCCAAAAAGTTTCATTGTATGACATTAATTTAATACCATGAAAATTTAGTATAACTTTTAATTTCTGTCTAATATCCACAAATAGGTACTAAAGTGCTTTTTCTCCAATCATCTAGGATTCTTTTAGTTTTTAAATTGTTCTCAATAAACTAATTAACCAAGCCATCTTACAATTTCCTAGGTATTGACAAACTTTAACTGGCATGCCATTTGTTCACCATTCTTCACATTTCCAAATGCATATTTACTTCTTTAATGACAATTTTACAAACATATCCACAACTATTAGTCCTTCCTCCTTCCTAACTTGGAGATTTAGGCCTTCTACTCTATACTTGTTAAAAACTTTCTAAATATCTCTGCCATGATTCTTCTATACTTCTTTTACTAATTACCGATTAACTTGACAATTTATGAACCTAGTCCTATCTAGTTCTCTACTTCTTCTTTCTCTTGACCTAGCCATTTTTCCATCTTTCTCCCCATCTTTAGCTGCTAACTTAGTATATAGCTCATTAATAGATCGAACCTTAGCTCCATTTATCTTCTTTTTTGCTAATTTATTATTGTTTATTTTTCAATGTTCTCATTACCCCTTCAATGCTGCCATGTCTTATGACCCATACTCTTTTTGTCTTCACAGCCGCTTGGATATCCTCATCACTTGGATATGCTCATCCCTACTTCCTTTGGCACAAATTATTTTTTTCTTTAGATTCTCCATTGACTTCCTTTGCTATGACTTTAAGACAATTAGTTATGTTCTTCCACATTCTTTTAGGGACCACCAACTTGCGGTCTTACACTTAGATGTTTTATGTTCCATCATTTCATGCTTAGATCTAATAACAAAAGCCTCTTCCAAAACAATTCTACAATCCAGAAAACAAAATGTGTCTAATTTTCTTGTTAAAAATATATTTAACTATGATTAGATAAAAGTTAATGATTATTTGTCACTTTTCTTAAAACAATTGTTTAGAAGACTCAAAAATCATATTTCCCACATCATTTTTATCACCAAAACAACCATACACTCGCTCATTTCCCTTGTTATCCATTATTTTTATCACCAAAACCACCAATCACTTGCCTATGTCCCTTGTGATCCATGCACGTATGTCCATTTAAATGTCTTAAATTTGTTTCATTTAGTCGTATCTCCTCCATCACAATGTAAACGTCTTCCTAAATTGTCGTTTAATATTTTGTGACTCTTCCTTTCCCCAAACAAAAAGAATTAACAATAAAGAATGAATAAATAAAACAAGTATTGGAAAAAGCAACTACTATGTTCCATTGAGTTCGTCAAACTAGACAACATTTAGGATGAAGCATTACACAGAATAATTTATGGCTTCACCACTTATGTTGGAGTACTGAAGAAACTATTACATGAGAGAGATTCGGAATTACATAATTAATTATCTTCTATATTAAAAGTAGCAAGACTGTTTCAGAAAGCATACTTGTGGAAAGCTTTCTGGATTTCTCGTTGACTAGCATTTCGTTCAACCCCAAGAACCTGAAAATCGATCACAGCAACAATGATTAGCTTGGGCTGCCACAGGAATGCTCTTCCACAAAAATAACAGGTAATAAAGTACCGTATTAAAGTAGAGAAGAATATCACGGTTACAAACTCAACTAATGCCGTTGTAGTTAGAACAAAAATCTCGTGAGCTCGACTTCCATTTTTTATTCAAGCCATCAGAGATCACAAGTATTCCAAGGATATAATATTATGGACAACCAAAAAAAAAAAAAAAAAGCACTTCTAACAAAAAAGGCTGCTTTGTAAAACTTGAACATCAGTAGCAACACCACTGTGTGTACACCCCAGGCTTCTGAAACAAGAAGAAGCTATTGCCAACAAGAATGCTGCATCAAAACAATCCTTGATTTAGCTTATATTTGGCTAAACTTATAAAAGGTAGATACTATTCTTTCTCAAAATTGTCTTCAACTGCAAAAAGACCATTGCAACTCCACTTTTAACTAATACGAAATGTTCGATAAGCTTATGTTTGCCTCTACTGAAGCGAAGCACTTATTATTCATTTCACAAGAAGTTTTGAAGCGCCCCGCAAAAAAGTAAAAAAGAAGATAATTTCTTTCTCAGGTCAAGCAGCATACGGACAAAACACAAAAAAACCAACTGAAGTCAGTGCTTTGAATAACTTTCTCAATGGGGCTTCTTTCCTTATCGAATTCACCCAAATTATCCAGTGATAGGGGTATTCTCATAAACGCATAACCAAAAACCCATCCGACAAACCGGTAAACTAATCGGGGAAAAAAAAAAGAAGTGGTCCATCAGATTAGTTACTGGACAAATTGCAGAAATAACCAGAAAAAAAAAAAAAGAAAAGAAAAGAAAAGACCATACCTCGTAAGGGTCAATGGATCTTGTAGCATCTGATGCGGAAATTAAGAACAATGCTGCAAAGAGAATTACTCGCAATTTTGACCGGGAACCCATCTGCTTTGTTTCGAAAACACAATCAGATTTTTAATTTAGGACTTTGATTTTAATTTCTCCAATATATTCGGAAACTCGAGTAAGTATATCATCAGACGTACTTCTAGACGAGCGCAATATATAAATAGATTTTGCGTGGTCGAGAACCTAGCCGAGGGGCCCTGTGCGTCGAGAACCACCGAGATGTTTCGAATGTTATGTCCACGTGGCTTCCCTGAAAGGTTCCACGAAAATCAACCAATAGTGTAGTCGGATTTCAAAATGTTCCATGTACATGTTTCACGCGCTGGGGTTTACGCGATTGAATTCCACGCGCAGCCCTACGCCGAAGATATGCCTTAGGGAGTCCTAGTTGATGGACCTCGACTTTTCCACCCAAACCAAAGTTGGCCCGTTTTATTTTTTCAGGGAGAAATCATTTTATAAAAATAAAATTATTGACAAATATATTCAATTTCTTTTAATTTAAAACCTAAAAAATATATATATGACATATAATTCAACTAAAACTAAAATAAACTTATAAATTTACAGAAGAGAATCATTAAAAATTTGAGTATACTAAATAAATTAAATAAAAATAAAAAAAAAATCAATGATTAAAAGATGTTATGAATTAAGTAACGTTTAAAACCTTATATTTTGTATCTATTCCAATTGATAATTTATTTTTGATCATTACAATATGAAGAATGTGATAACCTAGATTTTAATCTCTTTAAAATATTTAACATTGTTGATTTTTCGATCTTTGAGCATAATTCGAAGGAAATTTAGGCCTTTAGTTGAACAATTGAGTGTAAGTTAATTGAGCCCTTTTTTTTTTCTCTTTTTACAATTGTGAAAAATAAATAAAAATATGTTCAAAGTAATGAGATAAGGATCCTTAAAATCAAATCGAAAATAAAATATATTAAGAGGCCCATAAGATCAAAACTCCGTCAACGGTGGTTAAATGATCCTCATTGCTAATTGGAATAGCAAAAGTAAGACGAACGATGGAGTTTATCACTTCTTCCATCTTACAAGTGTGGGTAGATTAGCAAGTATTAGAGTTAGTGAGTACAACATAGAGATGATAACTTATATCGTGGACCTCAATTGTAGATAAATTAAAAATTGACTAATTTGGATGGCTACTAAAATAGTTTAGGCCTTTATTAGTTTTTATACTTTTTAATATATTTTTTAGAAAGACAAATGAGTATATACAAATAGTGAGAGTGTTATTAAAGTAGTAATATTATCTCAGTATGAAATTATATGTCATTTATACAGTAACCTGTAATTAACTAAACAAGCACATACACTTAAATAGTGATTCTTGTATTTGATTTAGTGGCCAAAAAAATCAAGAGTCATAATTATTAATATGTTAGACACGCAAAATGAGATATAACTTTGACAAATAGTTTCTATTTACTTTATAAATTGTGCTATAATTAATAAATGGGATTATTGCATATAAGATGAGAGTTCTTGATGCTGTCTGTAAACAATTAAATGTAATATTCTTGTTTCTTATTTATTTTATATAATATATTTTGTTATTTGTCTTAGTGGGAGATATCATTAATTATTTAAAAATCTAAAATTAATGAATATGTATATGTGTGTGTGTGTGTGAAATTTTACATATTTTACAATATCTAACCTTAATTACTTATCTAAAATTTTGGATGATAACCGTCTATCAAGGCCAAATTATTGATTAAAATAGAAATTTAATTGTCGCTCAAGCAGTTGAAAAGATTTCTGTTGTCCTTAAATATGTAACTCCTTCGTCTGATATAACTACCGCTATTCTGGAGTGTATGAATGCTTATCAGAGGTGGCATGAGGCCTGTGAACTTGCTGGATGCTGTATATTGGCTTCTATCACCAACGATATCACAGTTCCAACCCAAATTGAATTTACTCTATTTCATAGCCCCAAACTAACTTGAAATTAGATTATTAATTTGAGTTGCAAAATTTCATTATTTTATTTAGTCAACTTGAACTTAAAACAATGGACTTGGACGTGAACCTATTTAAAAGGAATTCATATGATACATATTTCTTTTTAATATAAGTAGCGGTTGTGTGACCGCTGCTTACATACCCATCAGCAGGAGAGTGTCCCTTTTATTTAAAAAGAACCTAAATTTAGAAAAATTATAAATATACGATCTCCCTTAACACTACTTACACACAAACTCTGCTCTCTCTATTATTTATTGTCTTATAATATAATAAATGATATTACTATGATATTTGATAGGTTCGGTATCTCTGGGCCAGCCTAAAATCGGGCCTACATGGAAAAGGTGCCTCGAAAGCCTCTGTCCCAAAAAGGCTCCTCTTCACCCAAGGCCCAAAGAATACCGTAGAAGGCTTTAATGGTGTGACTCAAATCCATCCATCGAGATTTGGGCCCACAGAGACGCCCACCAAATGCAGCCCTGAAGCATGCACCTCAGCAGCTCCAACTAGGTAGACCAACCCAGGTGATCGCCGCAGATGTATGGGCCCCTATAGCCGCGGGGGCAAAGTTAAAAGGGGCTCATGCTAGCCGGTCACACCCAGGCTACCAGGAACGATGTAGCCCACAAAGAAAACGCAAAATTAACACCCTTAGATAGCTAGAATTTACGGCGCATTCAACGTCTCAACAACAGCTAGCTAGCACAATTTATCCACAAATACATTTTTTCATCTACAGGAGAAAAGAGGCAACTAGAGGAATAAATTTGAAGAAGAGAGAGATAAGAGAAGAGCGCGATCCTTCACCTTAAAGTGACTCCCCGAAAAAGGGATTCATTACTCTAAACCGTTCCTCAACCAAGCATACTGCAAGAACCAAATCACCCATCTTAAAATCGCTCTTCAGTAAAGCATGCGCACCGTAACTCAATTCTCTACCAATACTTAATCGCCTACTATATGCATCCATATATTATCATTTCTTCCAATCTTTCTATCTACCTGAGAAAAATTTCTAACTTAAATATTAAAAGACATATTGGAGAATGAGTCCCACTATCCTCTTACCTCTTATTTATTAGTTGTATTGCGCAGGATTTAGATTCGAAATAATAATGATCATATCCACTTCAACTCGACCCCTAAGAAAGTTTAAGTGGCATTCTAACTCGTTCGGTTATTTAAATCCATGGACACATCAATATTTGTTAATATGTTTAAATTATTTTTATTAAATTTTTTATTCATAATTCATATATTAATATTATAATTTTATATGTTAATTATTAATTATCGCATATAAATTTTCTACATTCAATAGTGAAGGAATATGAAAAACATTATTTCGACACTTTCATAATAGTTGCATCACATACACAAAATTGATAGTTGTTCTAAAATACTGAAATCACATATATTCCAAATACTATTGTCGTTCATTTTTCTAGTTTTAACAATCCTTTAAAAAAATCTTTCAACTATATGTGATAACTTTTTTTAAATTAAATTAGTTAACAATTATGAATATATTGTTTGTAAAAAAATAAAAAATATATATTTATAAAAGTTTTAATTGTATTAACCAATAAAGGAGACGCATGGAAGAATATAAGATATAGTAACTATTTTCAACAAAAACTGAAATAATATTTTCAGACGCATGAGTTTCTTAGTACAATTAAAAGCTAAATCAGAAAGGATTGGCAAAATATATTATTGAGTCAAAAATCTCTTTATCATAGCAAAAAAATTGCAAGTTTAAAAAGCACCTGTGATAGGTACATTTATAGTGGGTTGGCCCAAAAATAAAGAACGGCCCAAATTCACGAAGATCCAAACATAAGCCTAAACGGTCAACGCGAATCATTGACCAGATGAAATGCCAATAAAATCAACATAAAGATGGGCAACTGGTACAAAAAGATGAGACTATTTATCTTTTTTCATTGCAATTGAAATAAGAATTATTTAGAATTAATACACATAAATTTTAATGTTTCTTTAACTAGTGAAAAGTTATCATTATATGATAATTTACCTGATATTTGTGCTGCACCATATTAGATTTCATAAATTTAAGAATTACAAAAAAAAATTATTGATTTTGAAATTTTGGAGCATCCATATACTATTTTTGTAAATTTTAAAATAATTAATGCTATTATAAATAAATATAAATTATTTAACAAGATTTTTGGTATTATTTTTGACAATATTTTAAATAATAATTTTACTTTTTTTTATCCAAATATAATGTTTTTAATTTTATATGGTAAATTATTTTATACAATATGGGCATGACATTTTATTAGCATTTATATTAAGAACATTTTATAATTTATTTCTGCTTATATAGAAAAAATAAAAAACATTGTTTCACTTATTAAAACGTCTTCTTTTTGGAGCAACAATTAAAGATGTTATGCTAACAATGTAAGCTGAGTTACAAGAATATGTATACCAATTGCCTAACACGACAAAAGTTAACATGCTAGATGTTAGTTATTGTATATCTTTTTTTTATTTATTTTAATCACCTTACATAATGAAAATATCTCAACGGTCAAAATAATTACAAGTACTAACTGAAAGATTGTTAAAATAATTAATCTTTTTTATAATTATTTTATTTTACTATGGACAAATTTATAGATACTCATTATATCATTTAAAATCTGCTATTTAGCTAATTGTCATCATTTACTAACATAATTGTACTTTTTTAAGATGATTATATTTCTGCCAAATGAGATCAGCGATGAATGTATATATATTAATAAAATTTAAATAAATAATTTAAATAAAAAATTAAAATTATGAAAAACAGCATATTTAATAATATGTTATTCAACTAAATTTTTTGAGAAAAAATTTAAAATATTGCAGAAATCCTATAATGCTAACTTGCCTCATCATAATTATAGACCCTTCGTAAATTTATATGAAATATATATCTATCTTGAAAAATTTTACTCCAACATGAGTGTAGCCAATAGCACAAAAGAAATAAAGGCCTACATATATCAGAACTGATATACAATATGCAACTTCTATATATTACAATCAATGTTAAAATCATCCATTACAACAAAAGAAGCAAGCAGTAAAAGTAGCTGACAAGATTTACTTTTTTTGGTACGAGTTTAGCATAAAGTATAGTAAATTAGTGAAACTGTAATACCATTTGAACTTCTTTTCTATTTACAGTCGGACCATATTATTAAACCATAAGTATCATATCCGAGTTTCAAATTTTAAATTAATAAACGGTTATTAAACACATATTTTCTATACTTGTATCAATTACATGAAATCTCTTAGCCTCAGTAACAAGTATGATGCCATTAGTGACAACCTTCAAAGCTTAGAGTTACATAATGACACCACAAACTATATAATATATATTCTTTTTAAAAATTTGTTAAATATAAAAGATTACGTTAGAAATCTAACTATTTTGAGTTATAGTAAGGAGGATGATTACAAAAGTAGCAGTAGTAAATTATAAGTTATATTTAAAAATACGTAAGTTACTGTTATATATTTTTTATTCTATTTTTATAAATTATAATATTAAAAATATTTGATAAAAGTAAAATATTATTTATTTTTATAATTTTTTATATAATTTTAATTTTTATAATTTATATTTTTTATATTAGAGTCATGCCTAACACAATACAGCATGACTCAAAAGCACAACCTACCCCGTAAAGGTGGACTAAGTGTCATACAAGGCCGGGATATATTCGCCTCATACCATGCCAAGCAAGACCCTACACAGCCCATTTAATACCAATAATAGATATATGTCCAGCCCAAGGCATAAAAATTGGATAGTTGTGAAACATATCTTCAAGTATTTAAAAAGAACTAAATATTATGCTCTACTGTATAGTGTATAGTATGTATTAACTATCTGAGGTTATACAGATTTTGATACTTAATCAAATGTTAATGATAAAAAATCCATATTAGGATTTGTCTTTACATTAAGAAATGGGCAGTAAGTTGGAAGAGTATTAAACTAGGTACTATTGCTGATTTTATCAAAGGTAGAATATGTTGCTATTTATAAAATTGTAAAAGACGTTGTGTAAATTCAAAAGTTCATCCAAAAATTTAAAGTTGCTCCAACTATTGAGCTGCCTTTCTTCATCTATTCTGCCACAATGGTTCTATTGCACAAGCAATAAAATCAAGGCTCATGAGAAGTAGAAGCACATAGAAAGGAGAGTTTGTCTCACGAATGACATTGTGAACAAAGGAGATATGGAGATAACAAATATTATGTCAGTCAGAGAATATTTTAGACCATCTTACCAAGCCATTTTCTCCAAAAATGTTTGCGAAATAGCTTGAACCTATAGGCATCAAATACATGTCTAAATGGTTATAAGTGTAAGTGGAAGATTATTAAATATTATACACTGAAAATCATTTATTAGATAATTATTTAATAATTATGAATTATTTATTGTTCTTCATGATTTACATATATTATATTATTTATTTTATAAGTACAATAATTATGACATGTCATATTATATAGAAATTAATAATTAGTCTATTATCAAAAGTCATGTCAATGATTAAGGAATTAAAAGAGGAAGGTGATGATTTTTCAATCTTTTGTTAATCATTTTATTTTAGATTGAAATATTTATATATTTCATGGGTCTAGATTTGTTGTACAACAATAAAATAAAATAATAAATTCCACCATAACATTTGTTGTACCACTTATTCATAAGAATATGCTATCTATGCTAGCAGAGTCCAATGCCGAGATCCTCTTAGATGGTAAGTTGTAGAGGGTTAGAGACAACACATGTTAGATATATTAGGAGTCCCCCACAAGGTTATAATAGAAAGTTTATTAACTTTCGTATTATTTATTTATAAGTCTCACATTTAATAGATTGGTTATCTAGAGATTTGCTCAAGTTCGATAATATTAACAAAATTTTAGCACTTGATGTGAGCTTGAAAGGCACACCTATAACGTTCTCAACAACCGTTGGTGAGTCCCACACCTAAGGAGAGCCTAAATAACACACATGTGTAGCTTACCAATGGAAGTCGTGCCTAAATTGCTCACAATGGGTGCATATAGACTGACGCTAATATAAAAATATTTATTTTATTTTTATAACAATATCTAATATCATTTAATATAAAAGGCACAGTATGAATAGAAAAAAAAAATAGAAGAGAAAGACCTTTGGCATCAATTTGGGATCCATTTGAGTTTCATATTTCTTCATGAAATATAGTATTTAGACCGAATACATTGTTTTAATTTTTTTAGAATGCATTAGTATTTAGTTGTTTATTTTTCCTATGTACTCTTATCTCTTACCTAACATGATACTAAGTATATTGGTATTGTATTCAATTGGTTTATCACATGAGTTGTAAATGAATTTCAAATGGGTTTATATTTGTAACTGGCGATGCTTCTCATGTCCAAATTACTATACAAATTAGAGAGTCAAGAATTGGATCTTTACATCGAGTTAATTTGATACTAGTTTGATCTCCGTATTCTTAAATCTGAATCCTACGTAACACAATAAATAAATAAAATATCATAGAATACGCAGGACTCACTTCCCGATACATCTTCCGATACTTAAGTTACTAACTTTCTATAAGAAAAGAAAGAAGGATTCTAGATGTGTGGTGACCCGAGCCTGGTATAGGACTATCGCCCAAATCTGACCATGTAAAAAAAATCATAAATCTCAAATCAACATATAGCACACCCACAACTAATAAATCATAACTATAATAATAATCTAAATATCATCGTACCTAAAGAAATTTTAAGAAAAATATAGTTCCAAAAAAATTCCAACAAAATGAAATAAAATACCAGAATGTATCTCTAAAGTATAAAATAAACACTCTCTCCAATTAGGCTTCATAATCTCTCTTACCACAGCACTTTATCCAACTTTAGAGTTATCATCCTCTAATCCTGCTACTCTAATTTGCGATGACATTGTAACAACGACGAGAAATACCGACGATAATGGCTCCAAACAGTCCCGGGGATACTCCGTTCGACACCAATTAACAACAACGGCAACAACCGCAGACTTTCGGTTACCCCTTTCTTACTCTTTCTCTCTCTAATTTCGCCCATAACCATCCCAAAGAAGAAGAGGAAGGGAACATTTTTAAAGAAAATGAAAACAATTGAAAGGGAGAAAAACAAGACTGATGACGGAGAAAAAGAAGAAAGATGATTTTCCAACAGATTGGCCGGAGAAGAGGAAATCGTCATGGAGCAAAATCAGCCGACGTTCTCTCCTTCACTCCCCTCCTCTCCTTCCTTTCTTTCTCTTTTTCCTTTTGTTTTGTTTATTTTTTTTCTCACTTTCTTTCTTTTCTTTTATTATTATTATATTACTATTATCTATCATTATATTTTATTTATTTATTTATTATTATTATTATTATTATTATTATTATTACCTTTAAAATTGGTTGAATAATTATTATATAATTTATATTTAATTTAAAAATATTCAAAATGTTACAATCTATCCCCTAAAAAGTTATTTTATCTTTGAAAATGTACCTTGATCCTTAAAGTGTTCAGCGTACTTTTCTCTTATGTCAGCCTCCGTTTCCCAGGTTGCATCTCCTTCATCTTGGTGGTTTCATACTACTTTCACAAGTGGTATTACCTTAGATTGTATGATCTTATCTCTTCGATCAATAATCCGTATTGGCTCCTCTAGGTAAGTCAAGTCTCCTTGATTCTTCGTCTGGTCATGTCCGTTAATATGAGACTTATCATGGACGTACTTTCTCAATATAGATACGTGAAAAATATCATGCACACCTGATAAAGAGGGAGGTAAACTTAATCGGCAGGCCACCTCGCTAATCCGCTCTAGTACCTTGAATGGTCCGATAAACCTCTGATTCAGCTTACTCCGCTTCCCAAATTGAATGACACCTCTAGTGGGAGATACTTTGAGAAAAACGGCAACACCAATGTCGAAACTAAGGTCACGTCGTCTTTTGTCAGTATAACTCGTCTGTCGACTTTAGGCTACTCGCATTCGCTTACATATCAACTAGATCTTTTCTATTGTCTCCTGAATGAGATCAGCACCCAAAATTTGACGATCCCTAACCACTTCTCAACTTATCCGTGATTGGCATTTCCTCCCATATAAGGCTTAGAATAGTGCCATCCCCATACTAGTCTGCAAGTTGTTGTATGCGAACTTTGCGAGTGATAAGTATGTGTCCCAACAGCCTCCTAACTCTAGAACCAAACTCTTGAGCATGTCTTCGAGTGTTTGGATAGTTTTTTCTGTTTGGTTGTCAGTCTAAGGGTGAAAGGCAATGCTGAAACTCAATCTCATCTCTAACTATCTATGAAGACTCTTCAAAAGCTATGAGACAAATATCGGGTCTCAATCCGAGATAATACAAGCTGGTATCCCATGCAAACTATCTAGTCAATATAAAGTCTCACAAGTCGATCCAAAGAGTGCGTCAATTTCATCCAAAGCAAATGTGGAGAAATGGTATAAATATGGAGAAATGTTTGAAAACGGAGAAAAGAAGGAAAATACGAAGAATCAAGGTAAAATGTAGAGTATCACTTGCCTAACGTTTTCGATCTCCTCACAGCAGCAGCAAAACAATGGATCAACAACGGCTTTTGTCAACTTTAGTAGACAATGAAATCTCCAGCGACGATGGTGAAAATAAGAGCAAGCAGTAATGGAGTAACTACAAACTTACTCCTCTTTTCTTCTTATCCTTCGATTGCCTCTCACTGTTCTCTCTCTCGTCGTTTTCTAATTTTTTACAATTTGTATCCCCTGTGAAAGAAAAGATGATAGCTTAATATAAAAATTTGAGAAGAGAAGTTGATGCAGCAAGTCTTTCGTCAATGAGAGTTGTTTGGTGAGAAAATTCCAAAGATGTGTGGAGTTGACGGAGAAGGAGATGAGACGAATAAGGAAAGGGAAGCTGACAAAGAAAGAGAAAAACCAATTGAAATCGAAGACTAAATATGATTTCGTAGAAAATCTTGTTAAAAATGAAGAAATATTGAAGTATTGGCCACCGGGGCCATCGCGCCTCACCAATTTGCCGTTGGCCTCCTACTGCAAAGGAGAGATTAGGGCGATGGCAAAGCGGGGATGAAGGAGTGGCAGGAAGGAAGGAAAGAAAAAGGGAAAATGAAAAAAAAAAGAAAAAAAGAGAAAAAAAAAATAAAGAAATGTGAAGAAGCCTCGGAAAGGAGGAATAAATGAAAAGAGAGGGATTTATATGTGTGACGACCCAAACCCGAAACTTCAAGCATGATTTGGACCGCTCACGCGAAAATCTAAAAATTTAAAATCATTCATAATATTTTATAATGGCACTACAATTTAATTAAACTACTATCAAATTCATCAATACATCATATAACTATTGCGAAATAAAAACTATTAAGAATCACGGGTCACAACCCAAATGAAAATTACTCAACTTCCGTCAATAACTTATCTAGCTTGTCTCCCACTGAGAGATAATATTTAGCTTCCACAAATCACTCTACCTGAAAGTCTTGTAGCAAAAGTAGGATCCCACGGTCCACACTATACAATCAACTTAATCTAGAATCAAAAAAATATAATGGTGAGTCAAAACCCAACAAATGATAATAATAAAAAATGCTTAATAAATAATAAATATTTTGGATATCAAAAATATAATTGTGACAATATTACTATAACAATCTAACTATATCCGAGAAGTCACAACACATCGTAAACACAACTTAAACCAAAAAGCAAGATAGGTCTCCCCGAAACCTTATATGACAAAGATAACAAGATTGCCAATAACATGCGAAAATCCCTCAGAATCCAACATTAAGAGCTAAACATGGATTCCCTGATCCGAATGTTAGCGTGAACAACCTGATCATCAAACAATAATAAATAATATGGATTCCACTGAATATGAATATCGTAAAATTTGATACATGGATTCTACCAAATATGACTCGTGAATTCCACCGAATCCCAAATTCAAGAGGTATTAACAATGATGAAATATCACAATAAATCTCCTTAGATTTTATTCTGCCACCGTAAACTAAACACTACGTATTTACGCCTCCAACGGTTGGATAAGTGTAACGAGATTATCCATAATATCCTCACTACCCCTACAGTCCTCTCAGAGGCTGTACCCGTAACATGTCCATACCATTCGTGATATCCCTCACCAAATGATATCCCTGATATTATTTTTTACAATAGTTACATAGTTATAAGTATCTCTCTATAATAAATAATATACCTCATTATCACCATGATATAGAAATCAATATCGGATAAGTGTAGACCACGCTAAGATGCTATAGCCTCCAATTCGACTAGATACCTTAGTATTTTCATACGATCTCCTTAATTTTAACTGTATGAAGCCAACAATCCAAATATTCACGCAATCGAATATGACGTAAAATAGGCTTCGCAAATAAAACGATAGAAATGTCGTTTGATACTAACAATGACCATACTCACACCATTAAGATTAATACAAAAAAAATTATCACAGAACGATGAAAGAACCAAAAGAAAACGAAAAAATATTTATTTTATATTATACTCGATCATAACCGGCCCTTCTAAGATAACAAATCTCATTTCTAAGGTCACAAAATATCCTCAATTTTGTCGTTATCGAATCAATCCGCGATTCTCATATTATTTAACTATCCCGATTAATTTCACAAAAATTCAGTCAAAATAACAATTACCTATAACTTTTCCCTCAAATAATTAACTATTTCAATATATATATATATACACATCACACCCACAGCTCACAGCTACTCACACACAACCGTACATACACACGGTTGTACACATCACACACACTGCCAGTACACTACTGGCAGTTTACTCTCAAACTGCACACATCCTTATCCTGCAACAGCACCCACACTTTGCACTCCCTCTCACACGCCCACAAGGCAGCAGCTCTGCTAGCACACACAAACTCTCACACACACACCCACTGCCATAAAACACAACACAGACACACGCCCACAGACATACGCTGCCAGATAGACACAAATATACACATATATATACGTATACAAGATTGTATGCTTACATCAGTGCATTCGAGCCCATGTATGTCATCGGCGTACTCAATTAATCACCGCTCTTTGTGTTTGAATATGATGACCTAAACAGAGCATATCACTCGTCTCACCAACTATGTTCGATTTCTCCCAAATTAAAATGAATCCAAATTTTGATCTCCAAATACAACAAATAATGATTTTAATATGTTAATCCACATAATTTATTCTCCAAATTTAATGTAAATCATTCAAAATTTTCGTTTCTTGTATAATTAGAACCACAGCCCTGTGTTTCCCAATTTCTTCACCAACGGCCCAATTTCACCGAATTCCTCCAAATTCACCCGTTTACAACTAAATCACACCCAAAAATTTAATCACCCAATTTCCAAATTTCTCCCTCACAGACGCCATCGGCAAGAACACGAAGCCCTGTTTCCTGACTTCTCCCCAATTCCACATTTACCACGATTTCCACAGAAATCCCTCACATAATTCGATTTCCAACAACATCGGTGAGATTAGAGAGAGAAGAAGCAGATTTGTAAGCAAGAAGAGAAATGATAATAAAAAGGGAAATCACTTGCCTGATTTACACGGTTACAGCACACGGCCAGGGTTAGTGGCATCGTCGGCTTCGGCACCACTGCAACAGCGGCTTCGAACAGTCACGGCAACCTTCTCCGGCATCGATTAACCGACGGCGACGGCAACAGTAACATTGGCCTGGCCTTCCTTTCCTTCTCTGCTACTCCAACGGATCGGCTTCCATATAAAGACGGAAAATGAGGTTGGCCACCGAGAGGAAGAAGGAAATCGGCTCATAAATTCTGGTTTACCCAACAGTTTGGCTCGAGAAGGCGGAGCACAAATCGGCCGGCCGTTTCACCCCTTTTCCACTCTTCCTCCTTCGTTCGTCTCTCTCTTCTTCACTCCTTCTTCTTCCTATTATTATTATTATTATTATTATTATTATATTAATATTATTAATTATTAGCAATTTTAATTAATATTTATTAGTATATATTATTACTCCCATTTATTATTATTATTATTATTATTATTTATTATTTATTATTTCATATCCATTATTATTTATAATATTTATTAATATCAATATTTTAAATTATTTATTACTATATTAAATCCATCACTGTATAATTCAAGTCAAGATATCGGGGTATTATAATATGTATGTATAAATTAGAAAGTTATGTATACTAATTGTTGAAATACATTTTATAATATTGTCAAACTGTATTCAGTTGTAATACAATCGAGTACACTTGATTATTTGATGATCGTACAAGTAAGAATCAAAATATCGATAATAATTGTGAGAATTGTATAATATCGAACGTTTGAGTATTAAATGAAATCGTACTGAAATTAGTCTAATAGTGGAATTGGGTGATTGATGGTATTGTTAAGTATTATGAGAGATAGAAGGCTGTAGTCCGCTAGTAGAGATGATATAAACGAATATCTAGTGGTCCTTTGTACTTTCTCTCTTTTCCGATGACATTATTTACGTTATCGTAAATCGCGTGTATATGGTCTTTATCAGCACTAAATAACACTTATAACTTTGTAATTATAAAACCTTCTTTGTATTATACTCATTTGCATGAGTATTTGAATTATTGGTTGTCTACGATTAATGTAAATGAAATTATATGAAAATACTAAGATATCGAGTCATGGGATATTATGGTACCTTAGTGTAATTTATTATCATCCGATATTGATTTTTGTATCATGTTGGTGATAAGATATATTATTTATTATGGTGGGATGCTTATAACCATGTGATCATCGTAGAAGATGATATTAGGGATATTATCAACGACGGTTATTATAAATGGTATGAGTATATTACGAGTACAACTTCTGTGAGGATTGTAGGGGTAGTGAGATATTATTGATAACCTTGTGTCACTTACCCGACCATTAAGGATATAAATACACAGCCTTTGGTTCACGATGATCGAATGAGATCTAGAAAAATTATTCATGATACCTCGTTATTTTTTATACCTCTTGAATTTGAAATTCAATGGAATCCGCGAGTTATATGTGATAGAATCAATGTGCCGAATTCAATGATATCCAAAATCAATGAAATGCATGTTATTTATTATTATTTGATATTCAGGTCATTCATATTGATATTTGAATTGGAAAATCTCTTTATTTCTCGTGATGTCAATTCTAAGGGATTTTCACATATTATTGGTAAATCTTATCATTTTTGTATCGTAAGGATCCAAATTCTTAAATAAGTTTATCTGTTAGATGTTATATTACTATTATAACTTTTGGTATCTATCGCTTATTATATTTTTGAGATGTTTATTATTATTACCTGTTTTTGATTTATTATTACTTATTAGGTATTTAGCCTACCCTAAGATTTTATTGGTTTCAAATTGAGTTGATTATATAAAGCTAGTCGGTGATCCTACTATTACTGTAGGAATTCCAATTAGAGAGGATTTTTAAGGTTAATTGTTATAATTCAGTGAGAGACAACGTTGATCAATTTTGATAGAGTAGTTAAATTTGGGTAGATATTTGCTCAATATGTAATTAAAATGTTGAATGTATTATTAAAGATGTTGAGACTATAACATTTAATAATTTTAATATTTGAGATTTTTTGCGTGAGCAATTCGAGCTATGATTGATAGTTAGGGCTCGAGTTGTCACAAGATGAGTATGTTAATATGCGTATGATGAATTCGGGAGTGGGGGGAATCTTTTAGAGAGAGATACACTTATGCGGAAAGCATTTTTTATGGTGTCTTGCCACTCTAGTTACATCCCTGCCCGCCTCTATCTTGTTGAGTGAGGGGATATTTATAGAGTTAGAGAGTGATTAAGTTGTTTACAAAACACTTTCCCCATAAGTGTATCTTTCTAAAATATGCTCCCCACTTCTAAATTCTTCATACGTGTATTAACATACTCATCTTGCATCCTCCTTTCTTTTCTCATAGAAAGATCATTGACTTAAGCGTCAAAAAATATATTGGCGAGTAAGTCTCACCCATCTTTTGACCTTTTAGTTATTTGTTATGTTGCGTAGGATCTATATTCAAGAATACGGAGATTAGACTAATATCAGATCAACATTTTGGTATGTTCATTGGGAGACATCAGTCATCTGGATGCGTCTTTTCAATCTGTCGGTCATTATCTCACATGTGTGCGCCGTCAGTAGAAGTATTAAATGTGAAAGGTTTTGAAACTTGTGCCATTCTATAATCATCTCATCCATGCTTCCCCAGTCATAATTATTGGGCTTTGATACGTGTCACTATGTTACAGGGCACGAATTTTGAATTTTCTTTATCTACTCTTTAACAGCTACAGGAGAAGTTAACGGCTGCAAAGGAGCAGGCTTCCCAGCTTGAACAAGAGCTATCTGAGACTAAAGCTAAGGTATCTTTCCTTGAGGACTTGCTTAGGGAGCAGCAGTAAAAATACACTCTCCTTCGGAACTAGAACATTCGGCTCAAGGATAAATTGACGACCTTGGTTAAGGCAGACGATATCAAGTAGGCATTGGATTGTAAGTACAAGGATGACATCAGCCTCTATCAACGCTTAATAAAGCTAGTGATTCTGAATTTTTCACAATCCATATTCCATCCAAGGAACACAAGTGCCCAACGTTGATCAGACGTGTTGGCCTGTCCTAGAGTAGATGAGGAGCTTTCATTGTCCTTGTCAGGAACCTCCGGGCCTCCATCGAAGCCTTAAAGAGTGGATGAAGAAAATTCAAAAGTTGCGCCCCGTAATGTAGTGACACATATTAAAGCCCAATAATTATAATCAGGGCGACACGGATGAGATGATTATGGAACGAAAAAGAATAGAAAGAAAGATAAAATGGAGAAGGGGAACATTTAAATATCTAATTAAATTTCGAATCATGCTTTAATTTTTGCTGGTCTTAGGTACACTATTTTTAGAGTTGAAAAGAATATTTTATCGATTATATTTTTTACTATTTTGTCTTGTATTTATTGTTACTTGGTCTATTTGATTACAATATATATAATCCTTATATTTATGAGGTTTGTGTAATCGAACTAACTGTATAAAAGAAATATTTTGGCCGCATCGTCCGATAATTTTTTCCTCTCATTCTTAAGAGAATTTTTCATATAAAAATTATGTCTTTTATTATTGATAATTATTGTTTATTTGTTATAAATTATTAATTATTTTTTTACGATTTAAATGAACCGGTCCAGGCCCCAACACTTAAAACATAGAAATGTAGAGGGGGGGGGGCTCCACGTCCTTCTCCAAAAGGGGCTAGTCTAGGTTTCATATTTTCTTATGCCTCAAATAAAATTGCAAATAGTTAGAATTTTGAGGAACTTAATAGTTGTTTCATGTCATTGTAATTATCAAAAAATAAACAAAAAATAATTAATATCATAAAAAGTGATAGTATTTTTATTCTGAATTTTAAAAAATTATAATTTTTGGTCGAATGTCGAAGAATACTGCCGGTCACTTCCACTAGCACCTGGCACCCCTTGGTATCCCCTTGCCATCAGCGCTGTAGACCCACCAATCCCTGTTGGGCCAACAACCCCCATCAGCGCCAGACATCCACCGCTATCGGCATCAATCATCTTTGTTGTTTATCACTAGTGTTGACCGCCTTGGAGAGCACATGAAATTATAAATCTGATGTCATCAAAATTTTATTCATAGATGAAATAGATAATTTTTATGCAAATCAAATATCATAATATATATTTTTACCTTATTCATAGTAATACTTATATCAATTTTACCTTCTAGAGATCAATTAATTTAACGTATTAAGATTTATGCTACGTAAAGCATACATTTTACTACAGTTGAGATATTCGTTCGTAACACTGATATCAATATCACATTATATTTCTACCTTATTCATAGTAATACTTATATCAATCTTACCTTCTAGAGATCAATTAATTTAACGTATTAAGATTTATGCTATGTAAAGCATACATTTTACTACAGTTGAGATATTCGTTCGTAACACTTATATCAATATCACATTATAGAGATCAATTAACTTGACGTATTAGGATTTATACTATGAAAAGCATATATTTTACTACAACTGAGATGTAGCATCTTTCAAGAACCATGACAAAACCTGAGGGTTTGGCTTATAATTTTGGAATGCGTAATAATGTTCTTTCATGGGTTTCACATGTGTAGTGTTACGACTATAAAATATGCCTCAATTTTAATAAGTAAATTTAAAGACTTGTTAAAGAATTAAATTTGATGTCATAAAATGTAACAACATAATTTTTGGGACAATAAACATCTTAAATCCAGTAAAAGTGACAACAGATCCAAAGAATCTCCTTGATTACAACGGACTCGAGCAGACTATAGTCAATTGATCCATACTTGACCATCAACACCAAACTGCTCAATTGCAGCTCAATTGCTACAAGAAGTCAAAGCCACTAGACACTAGACCCAAGCAAATAGTCAACACTTGCCTAGAGGAAAAGATCGTTGGTCACTCGAGTAATATATTAATTCGATTTGAGATCTCTTATTGAATTGGTTGCTTAGCTACGCTTCATACCATATTAAAAAGGACTTCTATTATATCTGAAAAAAAATTTGACAAAATAAAAGTTAACCAAACAAATAGGCAAGAACTTGCATATATTACAGAAATCATACACCTGCCTTCTAACCTCTAATACTAAACAATTAGAACGGTCAACAAACTTAATAACTCTTTTTGGCTTTGTCTATAAATACTCCACCAACCCACTATAAATGATTCGAAAAACTCATTAAGAATGGACCATTTATTTGGAGGAATTACTCTGTTAATAAATTCTCTCAAAACTTAATCTCCGGCGAAACATTCAATCACTTCATAAAGTCAAGCAGCCCCATTATGGGAGTTCAGCTCTATCATTAGTTAGTTGTTTTTATCTAGGGAGAATCCTTTTCCGTACTCATAGATTGATATAGTCTCAATATTATAAGTCCTAAGGGATATTTTTTCTTGTATGCCAATTATGTCCACCTGATCTTCTCTTCAAAGCTTGACCTCTCTACCATAATCTAAAATAGGAGTTTCATGGCTCATATTCCATCAGTAACTTTTTAATTCTCTTACTTAGCTTGAGATATACCAGCTTATACATCGAATGGATTTTCTAATGAAGAATACCCGAAACTCTTCAATTTGTTACTTGAGATGCAAATGGTCCAATTAAAGTGTTTGAATTCGAATGCCAAATCAAGTGCCTCCGTTAAGAATAAATATTGGTTCAGAAATATGTTAATAATGTTATTTTCATGCCTCATCTAGAACATTGTGTCGTGGTATGCAAGAATGTGATGCCACATGTTTCTTTACCTTCACAATTTGTTCAGTTTCATGGAGTCAGAATTTTATTTCGGACTAATATTAGTAAAATAGAATTTTCATTGTTTAAACTGCATATCATAGGAATTCTAATTCTGATTGGAATAAAATTTCATTAGAGATGATGAATAAATAAACTCATGATAGCTTAGATAATTTATTCTTGATTCTTCTAGAATTATAATTTCATATCAATTGGCAATTTTACCTTGTAAAATTTATAATTTATTATGTGATGGTGGCAACGGGATGGGGACATCTAGATGGTGATGTTGGGGTTGTAGCAGTGGGCTGGTGGGACAGGGTTGGGCGGCAAGGTTTAGGCGGCTTGCCATTTATTTGGTGGGGGCAGTAGAATGTATTTTTTGCGTGAATGATAACGGGTCATTTTATATTAAATTTTTATTTATTCCTCTAACAATTTATACACATCAAATAGGAAAAAAAATTATTCTTTAACTCAATTCCACATATTCCAATTGAGCAATTAGAAGGGGAGATGCTTATTCCCTATTTTATTCCCATCTTTATCTTATTTATGTAACCAAGTAGGTTGTCAAAGCTTTAGGAAATAAATTGTGCTGCCGCTCAATTGTGACAACCAATTGTTCTTTTTAGAACTGCGAACTGTTAGGGCACTACATATTATTTCAGAATCGCAACAGTCGATATATACACATTGTCTTTACTGGATGGATGACTAAATTAATTTTTATTGAGAAAGGATAATTGATTAGTTCATTGCTGCTTTCTCCCCGCCCCCCCCAAGTATTCATCTGCCTCATTTCAACGCTACAAGGAATTTGGAGGCATTGAATTTAAAATGAAACCACATTCCTCTATGGGTAAAGTCACCTCGCTCTAAAGATCAACCTTGCTTTCATAATCCAATGCGCACTTGCATGAATGGCAATGATGGCACATGTTTCTCCACCAATTTCTGGGACCTATGAATCCAATTTGTAATTACTACTATTTCATTTTCAGTATTATACTTAAATATTTTATCGTGAATTTGTATTAATTTCCCATTATGCATTGTCCACTCAATTCATCCCCCTCCCCCTCTCCTCTTTTAGATGAATCCTTCTGTACTTCACTGCAGCAAAAAGCATTCTCGGGAAACTCAAACATGCCAATAAAAGATAAAATTGCCCAAATATTACTCTTTCGCACTACCCCAGAAGGAAAAAAGTAGGCTGCCTTTGCAACCAGAACCATGTGCCATGTGGTATCACCACATTTGACGCAAGAAAGAAAATTACAGACCACACCTAGCGTTGTTTAATCTGGCCTCCAAACTCAGGAGAGAAGTGAGAAATTAAGACTTTCTGAAAAAAAAATATCTTCTCAAAAACATGTTTTTTTTTTTCCTCTAAAAGTCACTCCCAGCTTTTTAATTATGAGTTTCTTTTAATAATAAACACTTCAAAAGAGGGTTTATAAGAGAAACTATAAATGATAACTCCTAAAATCGCTCTTCATAGAGTCATGAGAGGATAAACTGAAACAGTACTGCGACTACACTGCTATTTCTTGCAAAAAATACCCTGTCAAGGTGATGCATACCTATAAATGGTAGGGGAGCATCATTCATTCCTTCCTTGAACCAAGATGGGTGGAGGAGAGTCCTCATGAGTGGTCACAAATACCCTCAATCAGAATAGAAGCGCCTAAAGCCATCAACAATAGCAGGGGTTGCTCAAGTGAAGTACAGCCGAACATATGGGCATGGAGGACTCAACTCCACAGCATATGTATGGCACAGAAAACAAAGAGATCAAGGTGCAGTTTTACAGAGGCAATGATCCAAACCAATTTCGGCTACCCCATTCTAGTCATATTTGGGGCGCATGGTGAATGGACGTTCATCTAGAGCACGCTATAAAGATCCACATTAGTCTTGCAGCCAATCAAATGATTAAAGGAGGCCATGACATAAGAAAGACTACAACACCAACTGCTGTGTCAAGCAGACACAATAAAGGGAAAGCATTATGCTGCTAGTAATTTCTTCTCATACATAGCAGTCACTTGGTCAGCAACAGCCCACATAATAGCTTGACCAGGAGGAATCCTCATCAATCGTGGCAGCAGTCCCTTCCACAAGGTCAACAGCCCCTCCTCCGCAAAGATTGTTTTGATAGCATGGAACATGCCCTTGTACTTTCCATCAACCCCGGCCTGGCCTTGGGCCATCAGCCTGGTTTTCACAACATCGAAAGGTCCAGTGCATATTGGGCCTGCTGTTCCAGCCAGAAATCCTGAAATCATCGACTGCCATGGCTGCAGAACTTTCCCATCACCTTCTTGTTTTATCCACAAGAGCTTGTCAAAAGTATACTTGGCAGTGAACATGGCAGCCTGGTTTGTCCCATTCCTCATCACTGTGGGAGCAGCTCCCGCCCACATCCCTAGGAGTCCTTCTTCACGTATGATCAAATGAGCACAATGTACAGGGCCCTTGTACTTCAGAAGTTCAGGGCTCAATCCTCTCTGCTGCTGTAACCTGATTTTCACCACCTGTACAAATCATACAGAAAAAGCCATGCCAATGAATTCAACCATCACCTTCAGAAATTCCACAACTATGAATTAACATATGTTGCAGCAAAGTTCATTGATCAAATTTGATAATTTAAAAAAAAAAAAAAAAGCTTTGCTGAAGTGACCTAATGGTCCTACCTTGAGGATCCTTTGTATACTAGTACATCTCAGCACACTGGACCTGAAGGAAGAAAGCAAGCATCAAGGACAGACCCATGGAATTACATGACGTCAAACCAAGCTTAAGGAGGTTACTTTTAGGTCTTCAGGACGTGCTTGCTATCACAATCGGGATATTAGTTTACAGGGGGGAAAAAAGCACTTTACACTGAATCGGGTGTTTCAGCTGCAGGAAGGAGTTTCGCTTTGACCTTGGATGCATAGTTGATAGTGCAGATAGTGTTCTGGACAGAGGTTGAGGCCCTCAATTGCATTTGGGACAGGATTCTATATCTCATACTTGAGGGAACGACCTCCCGGAGCGAGAAACGAGTTGGAGCCTTGAGCCGAGTAGATGCTCACAATGCTACAAGCACACTACGCTACTTGAGATTAAGGCTATAATTACCAAATATACTACTTATCGAGATAAGAAGGTTGATGCAAGCTAGTATAATCGGGTGACTAAGCTACATTTCGGAGCATGTTTCCTTCACAAGCATTGGGAGAATTATCAAACATAAGGTTAGAGTGCCCAAGAGTCACACACAATGCATCATGAACAACAGTAGCGTACAACAGTCACATACAAAAGGTTGGAGTGCCAGTGAGTCTCTAATGATGGATAGGAGCAGAAGTGCTACGTGTGACAGGATGTCTTATAATGGTCCTACATGAGCACGGGGCCAAGTGAGGCATGAGAATGTATCGATGGGGCGAGCATTAGCTTGATGTCGAATCAGATGCCACAAACGAATCGAGATGCTATTAGTTGCTTGATTTAGAGTTATCAGAGCCTCGTAGTTGATGTAGACGATGCGAGACACGTTAAGAGAGGTTTGACTTACTGGCCTCGTATGGCTAAATGTCAAAAACCAAATTGTTAGATCCTTGAGTGGAGAGAGGTTGGCCTTGAATAGGAGAAGTCTTAGTGTCACACATTCAAAATCCATTACATAAAATATGACCGTAACACAGTCCTACACATCCCACAGGACAAAATTTTAGAGGAATGAGCCTCCAGAGCCGAATTCAAGGGGAACCAAAGTGACTGGTATGCGAAAGCTGAGCATAAAATAGTTGTCATTCTAAGCGACGGAATTGATGTAATTTTATCATTAGTTCTCATAAGTGTTACGTTACCCATAAATAAGCACATAGCCAAATAGAGAGTATCTTTTTGTCATTTTAGAGAATTGTCTTTTTAAACTTGGTGGATGAAAAGCTTGCAAATCCTTCTTTCGGTTCTTCTAGATTTCATTCTAAAAGTTGCTTGTGCTGGCTTAGCGTCAATCTTGTCATCTTATTTAAGATATCTCTTTAGCTATTCCTAGATTTCACTCTAGGAACTATTTGGGATGATTGGGTGGGTCATTCCATGAGTCTCCATCAGAGAATCGTTTGTAATCGATCATCTATCTTATATATTAGTTCAATTGACAATCAACTCCATCCATGGTATTATAATATTGTGATGATGGTACAATTTGGGAATTGGGAGTTATCTTTGTAAACCCTAGCTTTGGATTGTCGGGTGTTGTTGAGTTACAATGAGATCTGGGTGTGTTAGTTGTCCGCTAAAACTTGATGTCAGACCCCAAGAAGAGAGCCCATATCACTATCACTACGAAGGGAGGAAATGATGGTCAGATAGGTCACATGTTCATCTCAAGTGATTTTTTCACTCACTTCCATCACCCTTACCATCAGTCAAAGAACCATTCATAGAATTTCCTTTGGACCTTTTGAGGACTAGATGCCCCTTTTGTTTTTTCCCTGAAAAACATTTGTTATTTTTACAAAACTTTTCTAAATTTCTTCATACAAAAACCTACATCTTCAATAGCTAAGGTTCTTCAGCCGATTCACACTATTTCTTCCTTCACTATTTTAAAGGCAATGGACTTATTTTTCTTATTCTTTGGGCAGGGTGAGTTCGTATGTCAGCAGAGCCAGATAACCTACCAGCGTTTCAAATTCTTACTGTATCTAACTCTTTGCTTTTCTCTATAGCGATGACTTTGGGTCTAAACATCTAGGAAAAAGACCTCCTGAATATTCTTTCAATATCGGACACAGGAATTCTGTCACGACTCGGGACCACAATATACGCAGGTCAAAAATAAAATCAATAATAAGATTTCCATCAACAACAATAACACATCCCGGATGTGACAATCAAACATATGCAGGACCCAATATAAATAAAACCCGCACAAGATCTCATCGGATATGAATCCGGACAAATAATACATGACCTGCTATCCATAATCGCAAGGGAGGTACCCAAATTTACAACAACTCATCCACATAATGCAATAACTCCAATATTTTGCATACAATGATCAAGGTCATCATCCGACCATAAATAATAACCATACCATATCATCGAGACCAGAAATATACCAAATGTAACATCTCCACTCGCCAAAAGGAATATCCGAGCCCGATCACGTCCGAGCTCCTGCAAGCGTATCCATGCCACTAGTCTGAAGGGATAAAACATGAAAACGTGAGCCTAGAGCTCAGTAAGTATCAAGAATCGTATAAAACGGTACACATAAATCAGAAGCAGGGATATCGCATAGCAATCACGTAAAACAAAACACCATGTCCGTGAAATCCCTGAAAATCGAGGAGATGTCTCGTACTAAATCTTCGTCCATATGAAATGGTCCCTCCGGGACACCATTATATAAATCGTGATCCGGTAAAATCTCGTAGACGATATCATATCGTATGATCCGAGGTCACATAAGCCGTAACCGTCACCACATCCACGTGGAGACACATACCGTCGTCCGGATCTAAAACTCATAATGCAAAAATCAAGAGAAAATCGCTGGAACTAAAACATAAATCAAAACACGTTCTGGGTTTATCACGTCAGCACGTACGAGACATTCCTATCGCCCATCCGTGGGCCAAACCACGTATCTCAAATCATCGTACACCCAAATACGTGCAGAAATACAAAGCATGCACGAAATCGGAGAACCAAAGATCAATGATACCAACTTGAGGAAGGGTTACCTCGTCCCAGTAACCACGGCTATATATCGGCTACGATTAGGGCCCAGCTCAAGGCCATCCATGTACTGTCTCCATAGATTAGGAACTTGCTCACTATGTTTTACCACCCGCGGCTTTGGGTGCAACCTCAAGTTTTAGTTATATATTAGGACGTCCGAATACATTAGTTTTCCGTCAATTCCTTACGATGGTTCTCAATTAAATACACAGCAAGGTGTCACTAAAAATACCTTCCTTACGGCGGAAGTAGCCTCAACCTCAATCTTCCTTACAGCGGAAGTAGCCTCATTCTTCCTTACGGCGGAAGTAGCCAATGCCTCGGATCACAAATCGACCCCTAGGGTCTCGGACCACCATGGTCCCGTAGTGATCCCACCCCCGACAGCATGCATGGTTAGTGCAAGGCCTGGTTCATGGTTCCACAATATTCGGATACACAAATGTACATATATATCGTCCGGGTGTCCAAAATCCCTCCAAATCATAAATACCAGTACAAAACCACCGCACAACCGATAAAACATACATGCATGTATACAATTGATAAATTGAGGGTATTTAACAATACATGCATGTTAGTAAAATCTCCCACAGTAGTCAAAATGCATCGGAAATTAAATCAGACCAAGGATAAGGCTAGAGGATACTTGCCTTAACATCATACTCAAAGCAGATTCAAGAAAGGATGTCCCAAGCACTTGAATCGGCATTTCTCTCTCTCCCGCCACCGCGCGCTCTCTCTCTCCTCCTCCGCGCGCCTCGCTAGCCGGGCCGCGGCCTCTCTCGCTGCCGCCGATCGACCACCGCACCTCCTCACGTGGCCGCCGCCGGCCTCTCGCCGCCACCCGGCCCACCGTCGACGCCGAAACCCGCGCCTCCTCTCTCCCGTCGTAACCCTCTCTCTCTCCGTGCAACATCTCCCCTGCGCACGGCTCACACCACGCGGCTGCTGCTACCTGCCACCTCAAACCACCGTCACCGGCCATCCCGGCGACCATCGCCGTTGCTTCCTCCTCCTGCTCGGCCTTTGACCTCTCTCACGCTGACTTCTCTCTCCAAGCCGCGCGCGCCGTCGATCTCCCTCTCCTCGCAGCACCGCCTCACGCCGCAGCTCACGACCGCCGCGACGTCATCCACAACCACCATCGACCGCCGATTCTCTACCGATCTCCTGCGACGCCGCCGCCGCTGCCGCCTTCCTCTTCCTCCTTCTCCTCTTCCTCGCACGGCAAAACCCTAAATCCCCATTTTCCCCCTTCTCTCTTCTCTCTCCCCGACACTTTCTCCTCTTTTTCTTTCTTTTTCCCATTTTCTATTTTCCTTTTCTTTCTTTTCATTTACTTATATTATTATTATTATTATTATTATTATTATTATTATTATTATTACAATTATTATTATATATATATATATATAACTTTTCTTTATTATTAATTCCAACTCAGCCTCCGGACAATATTACGGGCACACACCGGGCCCCACTCCGCACCTCCGATCATTCCTGAAAATTTTACAATATTTTAATTTATTTTCACCACGTCCGAAATACCCAAAAATTACAATTAATATTAAAATAATCCAAATGAGATCCGGAATATCACAAATTCTCACTCAGGTTGAAGCTTGAATTAACAGTGGCATTGAGCTTAGCAAAGAATTTGTCAAAGGTTTCATCTTCTCTCATCTTGATCTCCTCAACTTTTGAGGTCAATATTTGCAATTTTAAGTTTTTGACAATTTTGGTGCCCTCTTGTGTGGTTGTGAAGATTTCTGAAACATCGTTAGCCTTCTTACACATGGACATCTGTTACAACTCTTCGGGAGAAACCTCTGGTCGGTCAAAGCAATTCCAGAGGCATGCATAGTGTCGATTGTCAACCATTCGAGTCCTAGATGCACGCTGATCATGTGCTACTCTTTTGCCATTGTGTTGCTTGAGTGCCAAAGGAGCGACATTGAGCATAAGCACTCCACTTGCACCCACAAACAATATTCCACTTGAGCACAAATCGAGCACTAGTATTCCCCCAATGTGAGGCCTAAGTGGCCTGTTGAGTGTGCATCAGCACCATCCTCTGGGCCAATATGTAGCTTGAGTGCTAGTCAAGCACAGTCGCTCCCAATTTGTTACTTGACGCACAAACTAACATAAAAAATATAAACTATAATCCACCAATATCAGCTATAAATAAAGCCTATACCTGACAAAATGACCATCATTTTGATCCACTTTATCTTGGTTCAGAAAGCTGATGCATAGCAAGAATGAATAAACAACTAAAGGAATAAATTAGCCCACTGAGAGAATGATTCGCTCATATAAACTCCCTTGATTTAAACAGCAGAAGCATAAAGAACTATTATACAATAAAAATACTTTTTCTGTCTACTTCAATTTGGATCAATTTTGTACCAAATCTGATGTTCTTGTTAACAGCTTCCAGACAGGCCTAGCAACACACACCAAGTTAAGCCCAACAGCAGCTGCAGCGCAACTCACTCATACCCTAGCCACTAACTTCCTCCAACAGATACAGCCAATAGCAGCATCAATAACAATTAACACTGGCACAATCCCTAAGCTCCTTTTAAGTTCTTTATCCTCCTCAACCTAATGAATGCCTTGGTCTCCTGACTGGCTTTTGTGAGCAGAGCTAGTTGATGCCAAGACGAGCTTCTCCGAGTTCAAGTTTCCATACTGTTCAATCTAGCAAAGAGTGGTCAGCTTTCTGTTTGATCCCAATTTGGCTGGGATGCAACCAATTTGGTGAGAATCAATTTTATACTAGCAGAGATGTAAAATGGATCTTAATTTTCCAAACTAAAGTTTCCAATATAAAAATCCATATATTGCCTCAATCCAATATATCAAATCCATAACTAAACTATATGCAAACAAAGAAACCACCCACGTACAATGAACCTACAGATAACACGACAGATTTTTGAAGATATATGAGGATTCATTGAAAGAACAAAGGACCTTGCCTCAAATGGAGTAACAATAACGAGAGCTTCAAGGGCACCTGCCCCAAACCCTGAAATCAAACGCGCCTGATTAGTGAGCATCCCAGTCTTAGGATCCTTAAACGCGGCTTGAAGCACAGCATTTGTACCCATGCGGAGGGCATATTTCAAGGTCAAGTGGGTCGCAAACGGCGTCAAGCCCTTCCAGAGCGCGCGCACACCTTCGGTCCGAGCCACCGTGGCTCCGCAATGGATGATGCCCTTGTATGTGCCCGACCTGTCCAGCTGTAAACGGGTCTTGATAACGTCAATAGGCTGCAAGCAACAAGCCTCTACTACCCCTCCGATCGAGCCCGCAATGGCCTTTATGTACGGTGGAACGATCTTTGCCTGATTTTGGTTTCGATTTCCATTTTCTGCCATCGCTTTTTGATGTCGCTAGACTGTGAGGAATTAGACGTTGGATGTGAGAAAAAACTAAGGAGAGATGGTATGTGTCCGTTAAGGCTAGTTCTCTTCTCCTCAATCCTTCTCATAGGTTTGGTTAAAACTTTCATAGATGACTCAGTATCACACTTGCAAACAAATCTGTTGAAGACAGGGTCATCAAGAAGAAAATCTCCGATTCCTATAATGAGTATAGAAATCGACAGCAACAGCCGCACGCCCACAGAAATTATCCATCATGCCCCTTTCTTTCCAAAAGAATAAAACACGGATCAGAAATATGAAAATATCAAACATTGATGAAGGAAAAATCAAACATGAGACAAAAATCGAAAGAGATGAAGACCAAATTTACCTCTGGAAATCAAGCAAATGAGCACCAAATCAAGAACATCAGTGACGCCCTAATCTTCTCGATAAGCCAACTCATGTGAGAGAAGGTTAGGGTTGGGTGTGGAGAAATATTTTATGAGCAGGGCATCAAAAATGAAAATCTATTGGGAGTTTTTTTCTAATTTAGTGGGTATTTTTACTCCAAAAAATAAAAAATGCAATCAATTTAGTTTACATTCCCTCCAATTAGTGGCCCTATTGATTTACATCCAAACAAGCATCTTATCATGAACAGATAATTATGCTGATTGGAAAAATTATCGGTACTTCTTACTGTCTACTTATATATTTATAGATTTTACCATTATTAGATAAAATATTATTTTTATCAGTAAACCCCTACTTCAATTATTATTTTTTGTAACTCTTTTAAAATTTTACACCTAAAAATTATATTATTTCAATCACTAGTTTTATAACTCGATCGTCCTATTAAATGTCAACAACTAATATAAAAATTATACTTATACATTATCTTTTTAGTTAGCTATTAATAAAAAAAATAAATTTTTTTATTAATATTAGATTTTATTATCTGGCTTTAAATATGCCGTTAGAGTAAAAAATATAATATAAGCATTTGCTCTATTAAGTATGTTGGCAATTTTATTTTATCGTATATTTGTAGCTCCTTTTTATTAGTAATTATTATATAATTAATTTTTTATTTACTATTTAATTTGTTAGATATGGTTGAAATTGATGTTTCTATCAATAGGAAATATGGTATGGTATGGCAAGTGGAGGAATTTGGTCTTATAATAGCATTCTTAATGTCCAACGTATCGTTTTACACTTGTTGGGTCCCAAAACACGGGCCCATAAAGCACGGCCCAACTAAAGGCCCAAGGCAGAAGGCGGAAAATACCTTCGTTTTGGTAGGAAAAGGACAGAGGAGGGGCACGTTTCTGAGATCTCCAGGCTGGCCACAGCCCACTCATCATTTCTCCCTCTCTCTAACCTCGCCGGAAAAGGGAGCAAAAGGGAAAAAGGGGGAAGAACCACCAGCCTGCCGCCGCCTCTCTCTCTCTCTGCGTGTGCCCTCACCACCATGAAAGAAGAAGAGTGAAACTCGGAGGAGGCAGCTCCTCTTCGCTCACCAAACACTAGGGAACGATTCCGCTTGCCTGTCCAGAAGGTCGTCGGCGACCTTTTGTGCCCGTCACGATTCACCAGATCGAGCACGAAGCTCGACCGCAGGAGTTACCCTACTTCCCTACGCTACCCACGAGTCAAACAGTGCGCAGAGCCCTCTGTCAGTGGCATCCCATTTTCTCTGCCCTAATTTCTGTCCAAACAGAGCACCGAACGCTTCCATAGACGGTGGCTGTCTCTCCCTCTGTTCCCGTGACCATCGAAACAGGACACGGCACTCTCCCAGCCACAATGTCCTACGATTCTTCCACAGACAAGGCGTCGGGGAGGAGCCTAGAGCTCCCCGTCAATGGCGCCCAACGACTAATCCCACAAATCAGGCGAAACCACACTTCCATCAATGGCGGTCCTTCTTCCTCCTGTTCTCATCAAGAACAGAGCATGAAGCCTCAAAATCACAACCAGATCGAGAATGAATCCGGCCAAGTGGGGCCGCCCAGTCCCCTGTCGGAGGCGTCCAGAGCTTACCGCTGTTCTCGGTCAAGCCTGGCGCCGCAGAGTCCTCCGAGAGCATAACCCAAACCATGAGTAGAAAGCCAACAGGGAAGCCTCCCAAATGACGCTCAAAGCTCTCGGGCAGAAATGGCGCACGGCTCCCCAAGACGCCGCCCAGCATCAGAACAGACCGAGCGGTCGTCTCACGGTCCGCCCGGAAAGTACCGGGCAGGGTCGTACGGTCCTCCTAGCTGACCGGTTTTGTCACACGGCCCGTTAGGGCAGTGTGGATTGAACGGGCCCGACGGGTCCCGTACTCGTTCCCGCGTGTTCCGGGAGATCTCCAAATATTCCCCGAGGCCCACGAACATCTAAAAACCGCCCTCAGCGGGCGCACCTCCAAGCCGCCCTCCGCGGGCGCACCCATAAACTGCCCCTCTGTCGGGCGCACTCCAAATCACCCTCTGCGGGTGTACAAATAAGCCGCCCTCTGCCGGGCGCATCCATGGAGCTCATGCCTCCGTCCACATCCCTCTCGCACTCCCCTCATTCTCATCTTACACATGCATTTCTCCGTTTATCACCGGATGATATCTGACTTGAGCGTCGGAGTGCCGATGGGGGACCAAAACCCCCCGTCGGCCTCTAACCTCTTGCTTATTGTTTGTGTTGTGTAGGTCCAGGTTCATGGAGACGGAGACCGGATCCTTCTCCCGACGCCGCCATGTGCTAGGAAATCCGAAGGCTCTCTAATCCATACGGCAACCGCGGACCCGGGACGCAACAACACTATAATAAGACACTTATTAATTATTAAATATTCATATAATATATATATATTTTTCCTTTATAAAATTTCTCTCTATAAGTTATATATTTTAATTTATTATTTATTTTAAACTCTTAATATTTAATGTATTATTTTATGATATATTAAAATATCTATTAATTATTAAATGTTTATATAATACATATATTTTTTTGCTTTATGAGGCTTATCTCTACAAGCTAAATATCTCGATTTATTATTTATTTTAAACAATTATTAACTTTGATATTAGAATTTCACAAATGATATAATTTTATATAGAAAATATATGAGGCTTTTCAATTTCATAAAGGAGAAGAAACAAAATTAGTAATACATGAAATAATTTCTACTAAGACTAATTTGTTATCTTTCGTTGTGATTTTTTAGATATAAATATTAATTTAAATACATCCTATTTAGACTAAAACGAATTCATAAATTTCAAATACAATTTTTTTAATTTAAAATTTTGATTTTTTAGATTCGCTCTAAAATATTATTAATCAGCAAAAATATAAATATACTTTTATTTTGTTTTATTTATTTTTTCCTATTATCCAACCAAGCTAAAGTGAAACAAAATATGTTTTGATTCATCAAATGTTCATTTTGAGTTTTTTTTTTTTCGAGTTATATGGGTAATTCTACTGATAAAAAATAATTTAAAATAATATTGTTAGGTTCATGTTAGTTATTTGTCTAGTTAGGCGTAATGCATGGCTTTTACATGGTCGAGTCTTGCCCTAGAACTTCATTTGGAACCTCATACTAGATGATAATGGGGGAAAATAAGTTTTTTGTCATTGAAAAAAAATCAAATTTGCCATAAAATTTATTTACTACTCCTATTGCATAATTATACTTGCTACAATTTGTGTTTTTAGCTAGTAAACTTAGCATCACTCTCAAAGCGTGCTCAATGACATTAAATTAAAATCAAACTACAAATAAATAGGGGTAAAAATTTTACTATACTACTTAAAATAAAATATAGCTTTGAAGATAATTAGGTGACTTTTTATTTAAAAGCCCAAAATTCTTTTAAAAAAATAAAGATGAATTTCTCAGTCTTGAAAGTTTGTTTTCATAGATGAAGAATATAATAAAAATTAGAGGGAATATGGAGATAGGGAGGGAGAAAAAGAGTAATGTTTGAAATCTTATAATTTATGGTATTTTCACACCCATATACTACTATAATCAAAACATTTTAAAGAATTAAGAGTTTTTTTTTTTTTTTTGGTTTACAAGATTAATAATTAGTACATAAAAAAAGATGGAGTTTAAAACTCACATCAATACATATCTAAAGAGATTAAATTTTTATTGTGATAAAAACATATATATAATATACTTTTTTATTAAATAATAAGCATACTTACTATAGTATTAATTATTTTTATACCAATTAAAATAATTGATGACTTTGTGCTATCTATCATTATGTTTTTTCCTAGCGTCAAAATTCATATTCAATATGTTTTTTGCCAAAACAAAACTCAATTATTGTATTGAAAGGTTGAGAAGGCCAGTATTTGCAAGACATATGCTAATATTTTATATTTTATAATTATTTTTAAAATTTTAATAATCATATTTATTTATTTTTATTATTTATAAAAGTCAGAGAAACTAATATAAATTTAAAGATCGACTTATATGGTAACCAATTGAATAGAAATGCAAATGCATTTTAAAACGATAGATGCAAAACAGTAAAAAAATTTGAAGGCGAGGAAAGGTCAACAGAGGCCCACACAAGGCGGTCAACGGCCTTTACGGGCCCAAAGGGACGGGGCCCAAAACAAGGAGGCCCAAGACGGTCAACGCCTGGCGTTGACCGCCTTGGCGGCCAACTCCTTCACAGACGGTCAACCTTGGCGTTGACTGCTAGCACCTTTCTCGTTTGGGCCTCAAGAAGACTGCTCATACTGATAATGGGCTTGTACAATAAAGCCCAAAGCCCACCAAAGGCTCCGCCAAAGAACTTCAATACGAAGGGGCAACACTCGACGGTCAACGCAGATGATGTTGGCCTCTGTTCTCTTCCAACTAAGCCCAAAACACGCTTTTCTATAGTAATGGGCCCACTCCGCCCGGGCCCATCACTCATCGTGGGCCAACTACGACTTCCAAAATATCTTCCACGTTTCTTCGCCAAGACTTTCCAACGGTACACTTTGGAAAGGAAGGAGGCAAACATGGAAGGTTGTTGCCGCAGACATGGAAAGAATCCTCCTACGATGGCAAGCGGCGTCTCGCTCAGTCGGGCGGAGCCGCCCAAGGCATCAAGACTTTCCAAAGTCAGGAGGATCTCGGGCTCCGCCACACAAGGAAACAATCGCTATCAGCAAGGCAACTGGCGTCTGTTCCAGAAGGCAAGATGGCCAGCAATTAAAGAAGGCAATCACTCCTTCCAAAGAGGGAGGATTGTCCCCTCTACTATAAAAGAAACCCTGGATCCATCATCCAAAAGGGGGAGAGAGGTTTTCTTCGACCTCTGCTTACTCTTCTGATACGAGGAGGACGGAGGACTTCTTCTTCCACTTCTGTTCTTCTTTTCTGCTACTTGGGACGCTTTCCTGGACGCTGGCAACTCTCGGCGCATACGCTCTCAGACAAGCTCTCATACACACCCTCGGTGGTACTTGCAGTGGCGCTCTTGATTATTAACTTAATCACGTACGGCGCGCAGACGAAGGCTGCGAGCCAGTAGCCCTCATTGCAGTAGGAGCTCTCACCGTTGTCCTGAGCATTCTCGCTACCCTGACACATTGATCGGCAATCTTAAGGCACACAAAGCGCTCTTACGGTAGTTCGCTTCTTCCCACCTCCCCGATTCAAGAAGGCCCTGCGCTCTCTTACATCGGGTGAATCCCCGATTCAAGAAGGCCTTACGCCTCCCTTACATCAGGGAAACGCACTCTCTATCTCGCCTCACTTTCTTTTCGGCCATCCTTTCTGAGATCAACATTTCTTGAAATAGCGTCGGAGTGTTTTCGGTGGGACAACCTCCGCCGTTAACGCCGACCTCTTGTTTACTTTAGTGGTGTGCAGGATTCGCACTCAGAGAACGGAGCCGGGTCAACACCATCTCGGAGCATCCGAATCTGTTCGAAGTCGGATCTAGGTACGCATCAAAAACTATATTATAACCAATAATCAAGATCCAAATATTTTTAATTACTCATAAATTTTATATAAATTATCAAACTGCTAGATGTAAAAAAAGTTATCTGTGTATAAAAATAATATCATAAACAAAGTTTGTAACTAAAAAGGTTTGCTAAAACTTTATTAGTAATATCTTTTATCAATTTATTTAAAAATATCGTTTTAAATAATTTAGGAGAACATTTTTATTAAATTTGAGTGATATTAGATAATATTATATTTTAATAATTTTTTATGTGAAAAATAAGTCTTTGATGTATTTACTAGATAAGTTTTAGACATTTTGATGGAATAAATATAATTTATTGTGGTTATTAAATAGTCAAAATATAGTAGTATTAGGCCAATAAAAATTATATCTAAAATGAAACTATGAAATATTATTTATCAGTAACAATAACTAAAATTGTTTAGACTAGTTTTGAGTGATATTAAAAAGTACTCTTGAATTTTTTAGATAATTTTATTGATATTGTTTTAACTTGTTATATATATTAACAAATATAAATAAAATAAATAAATATTATATTATTTAGAAATATTCACAGAACATTCTGAAACCCCGAACAAAGGTTGATGTTGGGCGACGAAAACAGAATCGCACAAAGCTGCCGATAAGAATAAGAATCAAAAGGAGAATAACAGGGAGAATACACCGCACCATTATCACTCACCACGAAAAAAAAAAAATAAAGAGTAAGGAAGAGTTAGGAGAAGGGGCATGGCTGGCTAATATGCCCGATTCTATCTCCCGCCTATAAGTACACAAGCATCCTCCGCTCTCCAGAAACTCAAAAAAGAAAAAAAAAAACACTGTTCTCAGGACTCTTCCCCCCTCTCCGCTGCCGCCCGCTCTACTGAAGGTTTTAACCAGGTGCCGAATTATTCCTAGCGACACGAACCCAAAAAGCATCTACGAGAGAGGGAGTCAATTTGCTTTTGCTTAATTCAGTATAGAGATGGATGCTTATGCCTTGCATCTGGCGATGGCAGCGTTAGTCGGAGCGTCGTTCGTCGCCGTCTCGGCTTATTACATGCACCGGAAGACGTTGTCGCAGTTGCTGGAGTTCGCGAAGGCTCTGGAGAGAGAACGAGAAAGAGAAGACGCCGAGGACGAGCTCTCGTCTCAGCATACCAAGCGGTACGTGGATAAGCGCCGAAACCACAGTCGCCGGAAGAATATTTCGAATTATAGGAGAGTCTCGGCGTCATTGCCCGACGTCACGGCTATTTCCGGCGATGTGGATGGTGAAGAGAAGCAAAACGGCCCAGTAACTGTCGATGGAATTCCGGCCGGTTTGCCGAGACTGCACAAGCTTCCTGAAGGTATGCCTATGGTGGATTTCTCACCGGAACACGAGTTATGACCTTCCTGTGGTTTCTACGACGGCAACAGTTATGCCTATGGAATTCCGTTGGATTTTTTAAAGTTGATGGTGTGGATGAGATAAGCAGGATCCCCCACTCCTATATATTTTTGGTTTAAGACTTTATCTAATTGCTTCTATAACGTCAGCTTTGTTTAGAGCGTTTTCCTTATGTATGCCTTTTCAGCTTACATTATCTACTGATATTTGAAGCACTTGCGGTTGACTTTGGCTAGAGTTGAACCGAGTGGCGAATTTCAGATTAGGGACTTCCGCGCGAAGTTAGAAATGTAAAATAGAATTTGAACCATGCGTGTACGTGGTATAAAGTGCTGCGTGAGAAAAAAGGTTGGGGGATTGCATTATTTAATTTGTCATCACGGGTTAGCAAGTGTTATGTAGTCAGTCCAGTCGATAGCTGTAAGTATAGTCCAATTGAGTTCACTGATTCTAAGAGCTATTCTCCAATTCTTCCCCCTTATGTATGTTTAAATTTTGAGTGTTTTGTTGGTGATGAGTACTAATACTGACTGTCAATGTCTGATGAGGCTTTAGATCCATAAGATCAATGGAGCTAAATGCTGTAGAGAAGCGGTAGGGGCATGCTTTTTTGATTGCTAATGAAATCTTTAACCGGGAGTAGGGGCATATTGTAAGGAAGCTCAAACTCCTGTAGAAGTGGCTGTGAAGTGAGTTATAATGCCTCAACAAAAGGGAAGCCTAATGCATGAGGCGCCTACATCATGAGGTTGGGAAGAGTTAGATAAATGGAGAGGCTTTTACATGGTTTGAACACTTAACGTCTAGGCGACGGCGGAGCAACTTTACCATTGCTTCAAAACTCATTCTCTGTAAATGTCTCACTACTATAGCAAAATAGTAGAAAGGTAAAATATTCTGTATTCATTTCAAGTTACCATATTATGGAAAAAGTTTTTTCTTGTATGTAAACAGTGTTAATAGAATTTTTGTTTGGAAGTCTCATGATGATTTGATTAGACAGTTAAGTAGGAGAAAAAAAAAAAATCAAATGGGACTCAATAGTTAGTTTGTTAACATGCCTTGACTATTGGAGTATGCTGTGGTAAAAGAGATGGCTGCTTTATAAGGAAGGGTCAATAGTGAGGCTCCATAGGAATCACACGTCTGATCAGTCAATATACTAATGCATAAACTCTATCTTCGGAGTACTTGTACCATCTTGCTTTAAACAGACAATTTTGCGATTGTCTTTAGAAGTGAAGGGAATTTATTACTGAAGAGGTGGCCTGAAAAAAAAAAAAACCTAATAATGTTCCTGTGTAATAAACCCCCTTAATCCATATTATGCATGCCTTTTCTTTTAGGCTGCACCATATTATCTCTGTTTAAAAAGAATTTACGTAGGATGCTGTACTTTTCCTGAATCAACATTTGCTTTACTCTTCAAGATTGACTGAAATCTTCTCACACGAAAGCCCTATAACAAAGAAATCTGGTCAACTTTTAGGATGATGTACCTCCCAACCAAATGTCTGTACATTTTTGAAACCTGGTTTCTAGGGAACACAATTTATTTCGAAGACTTCACTTCAAGATCATTGCTTTCTTTGATCCCGTTATCTTTTGAATTGTCTTGTTGATTTTGTGTAATTTGTTTTAAGGTGGTTCTTTCCCTCTCCCCTTTTGCTATTTTGACCACCTTTCTTTTTTTTTTTTTGTGAAATTCTCGCTTAACTCCCATTGTTAACTTAGATATTCCCCCTGGTATAGTTTTAATTCTTGAAGAATTGTGAGGATCCAGGTCTGCACAGTGACAGGCATCTAGAAAGAAAAAATGGTTCAGTATTACTTGTACCTACACTAAATGCACTGAGAACTGCTGACCCCTTATTTGGGAGGCGGGTAATTAGGTGATTAGATCTAGTAATACATGTTCTATTTGTCAGTTGTTTCTCAGAATTTCAGGAAAAATGAATAATTAATTTCTCCTACATGTATTGGAGATTTGGAACAGCTGCAAAGCGGTTGGATCGTTTTGTTAATTACCCATGCTGCATACTGATATAGATTAGATACTAGCACCCTTGAAGTTCACTTTTTTTTTTTTTTTTAAATCATAGTGTGGCATTGTAGAATTTGAAATAGCTATATCCATATATCTGTAGTTTGTGCACAAGGCTTTTCTAGTTCATGCATTGTCTCTTGCAGAAATAGCTTTGCATGCAGAACTGCATTATCGTTGTGGCACAATTTTGTGATACGTTCCTTAATGATCTGATACAAGTATACATATTGTCTGCAATGATGCTGCCTTAGTGTCTACATCTATTCTGATTGTGCATCCAGGTAGCAAGCAACACATGGTGGATGTATTCAGTTCATGTCATGATGTGCATAGGGCTTCTGTGATTCAAGATAGTGTTTTATGCAAGGATCATGTTGATATGTTTTATGTTGTTCAGCAGGTTGGAACACAGTACAGATTGGCCTTTATCTAGAGTTCTTTAAAATGAATAAGTTGGTGTGTGTTTCACTTTTCTTATAATTCCAATATTATGTTGTTGTGTGATCCACCAATGCATTTGGCTCTTATCAAGTGCTTCATTGCAATAGTATACCATCATTATTGTTATTATCATCTTAGAGAAGGAAATTTGTACTCTTGATGAATCATACCAGGGAATGGCATCATGTCAAAATCACAGATCATTTGGAAGATGATGTGTTTATCCACAAACCAGGGTATGTAATTGTGGCCAAAGGATGCATTATAAACTGTTGCTGCATTGGCATGTTGAAGGATGTGGGCAATGTAACTGGTTGGAAACCAGTTTGAACCACTTGAAGACCAATTACCTAGGATGATCAATGCTATAGTCTATGGTGGGACAGATTTTTTCTTGAGGTCTGAGAGGATGGGCCCCAATTCATGAGCCTACCATATTTCTGCTTTTGAGGAAGGTCAAATATATGCGATGTTGCCCTTGCATTGCTGATGGGCTTTTCCCATGGTTTCACTCCCCAATCTTTAGGTCACAATGGAATAACCTTACCATATGGGTGAACACCTTCTCTCTGTTAGTGTTGTAACATCATCTTTTGGAGGGAGCTAATGCTTCTACCATGGGGACAAATTGATTGAGCTAGTAGTGGAGCATGCACTACGATATATCGACACATATAATATGACCTGATGCTGCTAATTGACCTTTCCTAGATCCATTCTATTTTAGGTTGACAAGGGGTGATTAAGTACCTGCTGGAAATAAAGCATTGTTCTTCGTGGGAGTTGGGGGACAATTAATCAGATGCTTATTGAGCGCCTTCTCATTTCATAATGGTCATTCTGATGTGGTACCTTTGATAAATTTGGAATAGATCCACCAAAGAGAATATAATTAAGTAGTGCATAAATGATCATTGGAAGTAACAAAGGGCCATCCGCAGCACGTAACGTGATACAACTGTTGTAACCAGTCTCCGAATTGAAGAGAGGACAAAGGTGGAGATTGGGTTAATCTACTCATATGACTAAAATATTGGTCCCTGTAGAATTGCACCAAGGCGGTGTGAAGAAATAAGGTTCCACCATTTCTATTGGAATGATAAAAGACATATTGTAGGGATGCTGGAACTTGCCTATTTGTTTCAATGTTTTTGGTTGAAATACAATCTGTTTATAATTTCCAAAGGAACAGTTACAGTTTTGGGGCATGTTTAGTTTCCAAATCCAATTAAGTGGATACTTTTGGGTATGTGGATCCAGTCCTTGGAGAAGCCAAGCAGCTGATTTCACATAACAGATGCTTGACGAAGTGATGGTTTAGCATGTAACATAAAGAATATCATCATTATCATGTCTCGATAAGTAAATGGACAGGTATATTATCAAGAAGATCCAAAATTTACACTTTCATGGTCTTCCATAATAAAGTTATCCACAAGAACATCAAAGTTAATGAAATCGGCAAGACTCCTTATTTTACTATACATCATTCATGTGGTTCAAATTTTGTATTTATTATGTGTACATACATGCATACACGTAATTACACACATCCACACACACACATATATAATTGTTCTGTACTTTTTTTGACCAATCAAAGTTCTCTCTCTCTCTCTCTCTCTCTCTTTTTCTCACACACACAAGTTTTGCAATGCAGTACTGTGTGGTAGGATGTAGTTTGTTGAAAAATCAAAATGAAATTGACTGGTGCCTACTAGTTGATTAGGTGTACTTACCTGCAGATTGTACGAATCAACATGGTAGGATGTAGTTTGTTGAAAAATCAAAATGAAATTGACTGGTGCCTACTAGTTGATTAGGTGTACGTACCTGCAGATTGTACAAATCAACATACCTTGTCATGAGCAGCATATGCCTTTCATCTCCTATCTTGACCCTGACTTGGACAGAAATAGGTGAATTGATATTTTGATGCCTGCAGTAAATGGTATAAAATAAATTCTATTTTAGCAAGCTAACCATTTAAGCAATGTATCCGAATGCTTGTATTGTGTTATATGATCATTTTCTCAGGTGTAATTGATGATTATCTACACACATAATGTTAAAGCTTTCTTGATGTTGTTGTAGTTGTCGGTTGCAAATGATGAGTATATAAATTATGGTCCTTCAGCGTACCAACACTGAATCCTTGGTGGCTGCAAAAATGTTATAAAATAGTCTTGATGCTTTTGAACGGCAGCAGGAGGTTACACTGTTTTGCCAGCTGTAACTATTGTGTTATTGTCCTCTTTTGGAGTTTCCTTAACAGAATTTGTCAATTCCGAAGTGGTAGATTGCGTTGGCATGTGGGCCTAAATAATAAATTATGTAGGTTGCCTAGTTTGCAGGACACGATGTGACACTGGGTTAACTTTTGGTACTATTTCCATTGAAAAAAAGATATTCTCTGATCGGTTCATTGTGTCTTTTTATGGGCACTATTTCATTTTACTATAAATATGGAATGACAAATAGTTAGCTTTCTCCGGACCTTAACTAGTTCTAATGCATTTTCTTGTGTGGATAGTTGCGATCTCAACGTGTCTATGAATTCTGTCAATTCTGTCATATACTGATTCTTTGGATACTTGAGATCTTGATGTGGATATGAAATCTGTCATGATGTCTGACCAACACACGAATTGGAGACATGTTCCCCAATTTAAGAAATCAGAAAGGAGCTCATTGATTACCATTTTTTTTCTTCTGGTGGGCAATTGTCTAGATAGAAAACGAGGGATGGGGAATTGGTCATGAGACTACCTGCTTCAGTGTTACAATCCTATCCTTATCAATTGGACTGAGGCCTTGCTGGCGACAAGTTTCTATTCTTGAGAGTCCAAAGTGCATCTTATTTCTGAGAAGCTCAATGCCATCATATCCAACAAATCTATGTGGACATATGTGATTAAGATAAGTTTGTCAACCTGTGAAAAGTAAAGGGTTTCTGGCTCAAGGACAATATTAAATAATCTTGAAACAAGATATGTATATGGACTTCCAGATTATCAAAAAGAATGAAAGCTATCTACATTACATGTGGTGACCCTAACCTGAGTTACCTGATCTGGCCTGAATTGTCCATGCGGAAAAACATTAATCGTAAATGCTCATCATAAATCTATCATTAAAAAGTATCAATATTAAATATCTAGCTCATCGAAATGATAAATGTCATAATATCCACAACAATACAAGTTCATGGAAATGTATTCCCAATAAAATATCCAACATCTAATAAAATAGAAAATAAATTTCGTTGTCTCTTAGGATAAAAGCTGCTAGGCTCCGAAATTGTCTTTACTTGAAATCTCCACAACAAATGTACGATCTCTGTTAGCACGCCATCAACTTGCTTTGCTCTGGAGCCAAGAAAATATGTGGGTGAGTAAATACTAACAAGTGATATAATAAAAAATAATAGCTATCAATAAATATCTTGAATAATAAAATCGAACATGCAACATGCAATCAATTATCAACTATCTGAGACTCAATGTTATGTTGTAGCTTTGACTTAAGAGCTACAAAAACAATTGCCAAGGGTTTCCATCAAAACCGAACATCAAGGATGCAGCCTGGTTTTCGCTGAATTTGAATATCAACAAGGTTATGAGTTTTGTCGAATTTATTTTAACAGATGATATAATTATATGAGATGTTATAATAATCTTCTTAGATCTTATTTTTTTACTATGAACCAATGGTTCTATGTCTGCCACCAATGGTTAGGCAACATCCACGGGATAATCGATATTCACAAGTTTGATAAGTGATCAATTCCATTGTCTCATGATATCTTGCCTCCTGTGGTGTACAAGTATTAAACTTAAATTATAGGATCAATATTCTCGTTACTCTCTCAGGGTAAACTCAAAATATTTCATGCTTGTATTCCCGTGGTCCAATCAAAAGTCATGCTCAAACGGGGTACAGAATACTCCAACTCAAACAAAATATCAAACCCAACTCCTCTTAGTACAATATCCCTTGATATTTTATCATGCGTTGTTCACAAGATTATAAGTATCGCTCCGAAAGCAAAGACTTCAATCCACTAGGACATGAATTAGATATTAGATAATTGTAAACTACCCTGTAGTTCTACAGGTTCCATATTTATTGAGATCATATTATTTTCGTATAGTCTCTTTTACTCAACCATAGACATCAAGGAAGGCCACATGCGCGATCTTCAATAACATCAAAAAATGAGCCCCAATTCAATGATTACATGGATCTCACTACCATGCTAGGAATAGATGAACTATTCTATATTTTTAACAGAACTTACGACCTACTACTACTACTCGAAACTGATCCATAAAGTACTACATGTGCGTGTGAGAAGAGATGCTCAAATGAACTATACTATATGCCCGCAAGATATTTGTGAGAAATAATGCTTGAATAAAATACGGCAGACAACTCGCGTGCATATTGCGAGAAGGTAACTCAAGTGAAATCTAGTAGACGCCTCACACGAGGTTGGTGAGAATGAAACTGATCGAAAAACAGCAGCAGGCTGGTGTGAGGTTCGCAAGAAGGGATGCTCGAACAAATGATTTCCATGTTCAAGTCTGGTTTCTAGACTTCCAAGTCTGGTTTCAGACTTCCAGAGTTCAACGTTCAATTTCGTCAATCAATCTCTAGGTTTTCGAGTAATCAAAACAATGTTACGTCAATATAATATTAAAATATGTATTTCATAGTATAAGAACAATTACTAAACAAGCTGGAATGCATTGGTTAAAGGTATAAACAGTTAGCCCAAAAATGGTTCGAAAACTGATTTCCTCACCCAGTTATTGTTTATCATCTTCTTTAAGTTTTGGTTACTGTTTACTCAATTTATAGAAGCTGAAACTTACTCAAATGCTCCAAAATCTTATCTAGTATGGTAGAACATTGATTTCTACAAGATTTAAGTAAAGTATAATCAACCAATAACAATTATATATAAGATTGCGCATGATTTTTAAAAACGGAGGATGAAAACAGGGTGTTCTGAAATTTCATTTACTCAATGCAATGATAGGCTAACAGATATGGGGAGGCATTTTTCAACATGAAATCATCAAGGAGTGGATAGTTCATTTGCCTTTATTTCCTTCCTTCCACGACAGCAGCAGCAGCAGCAGAAGCAAAAGCAGTATAGCTCCAACTCTCTTTCTCACTATTCTTAGTAGACCGAACAACAGAATGGTGAAGGAAGATGGGTTACCTCTTATTAAAGAAGAGGAAAAGGAAAGGAAGTTGTGCTGATTCCCCTTCCATAATTCAACGTGTGTCAGCAGAGGTGATGAGGGAAGAAGAAGGGGTGGCTGCACGGCTGAGTTGATGAAGGGGCATGGCTAATAATTTTAATCATAATATTTAATAAACTAATTTAATTAATTTTTATTTTATTAATTATACGCTTGTACACATAAATACATATTAATATCATAGTAAATCCTAATTTTTAGTTAAAGGCACTAAAAATAATTTATTTATCGAGAAAATTACCAAAATATCATTCCGGTAATCTTGCGAATCTGACACATCTAGTCTAGCCCTTCTCACCTGCAACTAATAACTTACTAATTATCTTCATTAATTACTCCTTCGGTCTCGTGTCCAATAAATCCGAATTGAAACACGAGTGTCTTACATTACATACAATTACCCATCATTGTTGACGTACTAGTGTGGAACTTGAACACATTATAGAGATAAATAATATATTACGTATTGAGAAAAGATGAACAGTATATGGAAGGAGTTTGGATTAATTGAAGTCAGATATGCCTAGATACCTACCATCACTCTTGAAATTGCAGTGTCCAAACCATTTCAAAATAGGCTTATGTGATACATTCTGCATATATGTTTGTCTTTGTTGTGATATTTGTGGACTACATCCAATCATGTGACTGCACTTTATTTTTTTCTGCTTTCCTATATGGTTAAATCTTTATTTTCTTACAATTGACAACTGCTTTGCTGCAATTAAAAAAAAAATTAAGAAGTTTTTTATGGGAAGCTACTTATGATATCTCCTGCTTATATGCTTTCTTCCTCAAAGTCTTTCTATATTTATTTTGTCACAGACATTAAAATGAACTTTCTTATTAAAGAATGCAATACTTTGTATAGGGAAATCTTCCAGCCATGCAAGTTCAGCTAGCAGACCTGCTTATCTAATAAGACCTGCATCTCCAAAATCTCCAGTTGCAAGTGCTAGTGCATTTGAAAGTGTGGAAGGATCAGATGATGAAGATAATTTGACTGAAAATTCTAAATTGGACCCTGCTTTTATGCATTCTAATGGAAATGCTGTAAGTTTTATGTGGATTCATTAAGCTCCCTGTACCTCATTTTCTTTCTCCCCCTCCCACTCTGCCGTAAAGGAATGGCCAGGCATGGATTGGAACCGGTATACAGTTGTGTAACGGCTGACCGCCCTGCAGGCCAACTGCCCATGTAGATAAAGGGGCAATGGGGCGAAGACCAATTTCCCGGGGAAGGGATGAAGAAATGCAAATTTTCCCCGCCATATAGATAGTGTTTGGATGGTGAATTTTTGGGGAGGAAATTGATAGTGGCTTACCTGCCCATTACTGTGATTTGTGCAGCCGTTTTCCCAGAACATTGTGAATATATTGGGTGTGCCCTGGGTCTTTTTTGCTCTCTTGCCTGAGGACATTCCATCTCAGGATTTATCCTCATGTCAACTCAATTTATTTTCAATGCAGAAGAGTCCATATTGCCTCTGAATTGACTATGACATCTCATGAGCAGGGCCCAGAGTGTAAAATCCTCTATCAGGATTTACCTGAGGATAATGCGAATGGAGTTCAAATGCCTATAGCTGCTGCAAGCATGATCCGGTCACACAGTGTATCTGGTGACCTGCATGGTGTTCAGCCAGATCCCATAGCTGCTGATATCCTGAGGAAGGAACCCGAACATGAAACTTTTGTGCGACTTAAAATCACTCCAACTGGTATATTTTTTCTGCACTGTGGACATCATCACCACATGTATTCTGCCTTTTCAGAGTCTTTGCTTGTTTATCTGACTATTTTTTTTTTTAACTTGATATGTTCCATATCATTTTTTCAGCATCAGTCCCTTGTATTTGCTGGAATGTACTCCATCTATCTCATAGTGACAGTTATAGTTGAAGAACCTGAGAGTTCAATTAATGCACAGATCTACTTTAGTTGTCAAATCTTTTCTCGTATTCACAATTCTAGTTGAAAATACTGAGGTCTTAGGAAAGTTCAGTCATAGCAAAGATCTACTCTTGTGGAATTTTGCTTTCCCAGCACTATCCTTATCTAGTGTCTAGTTTTTTTCGTTTACTCGAGTCAAAGACAAGGAGCAACAGTAGTGTGAGGTGGCAAACTGTCTAATTAGCAGTCTAGGATTTTCAATAGGGGTGCACTATCCTAGGACAGTCAGAGGGTGTCATAGAAGAGATATAATGATATGGATCAGTTGAGTTGATAGAGGAATCTCTGAATCTCTGAGATAGATAGGCCCCACCTTTGCAAGATCTAGTGATTGTTTAACCCAAAGGAGAGGGGAGCAAGGAAGATAAACCTTTTGATCCCTGGCCAAGAGGAGGCAGGCAGGCAAAGATTTGCATGATGCTTTTATATTCTAGTTGAGTATTAACTATTTTTTCACCATTTTTTCCATTGCTTAAATTGTTTCTAGATCTGTTCATTTGTGCTTCAGACTGATGTTTCAGTTTTCTTCCGTAATGTCTCTTTTGTCCCCTTAAATCTCTTTAGAGGCTCCATCCTCTGATGAAAAGGAGTCCTATTTGGTTCTTCAAGAATGCCTCGAATTGCGAGAAAGTTATGTATTCAGGGAAGCTATTGCTCCATGGGAGAAAGAAGTTATATTGGACCCTAGTACACCAAGGCCTAATCCAAACCCATTTCATTTCTCTCCTGAGGGAAAAAGTGATGTGAGTTAATGATTCTGCTTCTGTGATTCATGTAATTGGTGGCAGAAGTAGTGACATTTGACTTATTTGTCTTCTTTGCAGCACTTTTTCCAAATGGAGGATGGAGTTGTCCAAGTCTATGCAAATAAAGATTGTGAGTTGCTGTTAATTTGATTTCTCTTTATTGTTATTCATGGAACTAAACCTTCTGCTGGCTAACTCATGCTAAATATTACTCTATCTCTGTTTTTTTTACCATTCTCTTCACAGCAAAAGAAAAGCTGTTCTGCGTTGCTGATGCTACTACATTTTTCACTGACCTGCATCACATTCTTCGGGTCATAGCTGCTGGCAATATTCGAACTTTATGTCATCACCGGCTTGTTCTTCTGGAGCAAGTAGTCATTCTTTCTCGGATTCTAATATATTATACATGTTGGTATTGTATGCGCATTATTGACTTCTATGGTATATACACTTGGACATTCATCCAGAAATTCAATCTCCATTTAATGCTTAATGCGGATAGGGAGTTCCTTGCTCAGAAGAGTGCACCTCATCGTGATTTCTACAATGTTAGGAAAGTTGATACTCATGTTCATCACTCAGCTTGCATGAACCAGAAACATCTTTTGAGGTTTATAAAGTCAAAGTTGAGGAAAGAGCCAGATGAGGTAAGGATGGGATTTGTCTAGTCAATAGTCATGCTTTCTTTCATTACTAGTCTTTTGCCACTCGGGAATTTTCGGCTGATTTGAAAGGTTCAACTTCAATCCTTTGAGCAGACAGGGTGAATGTTTCCTTTGAAAGGATTTTCACAAAAGATATGATGAATTTTTGTGCTGGCGTTTGCTTCCCCTTTCCTCCCCAGGTTGTGATATTCCGAGATGGGACATATCTAACTTTAAAGGAAGTTTTTGAAAGTTTGGATTTGACTGGGTGAGTGATCTTTTGTTTAGTAGTTGATAACTTCGTCCACCAAATCCTTCTCTTTCTGTGTGTTATTATAAAACAGTCTGAATAACAGTTTTGACATTTCAGGACAGTATTAATTTCTGTGTCTGTATGGACAGGTATGACCTAAATGTCGACCTTTTAGATGTTCATGCTGATAAGAGCACCTTCCATCGCTTTGATAAATTTAATCTCAAGTATAATCCGTGTGGTCAGAGTAGGCTGAGGGAGATTTTCCTCAAGCAGGATAATCTCATTCAAGGTATGTCATCTTCCTGTGCAATGGTTAATTTGAAGCACCGCTGCTGAAGTTGAAGCTTTATGAATCTTGTCTGTCGAAGTTACTGATGCTTGAATTTATATGCTATTAGTTTTGATGCCTATTTTTGGTCTTTTTATTCTCCAAAATAATTGTCATTTTGTTAGGAAATTGATGGCCTGTGATTTTTCAGTAGTTTTGATGTGTAAAATAGAGTGATAAATGAGGAAAGATGTATTAGAATGGGCCTGAGATGTGACTTACATGTGAATTATTAAGTTATTTAAAGGGTGACAAGTGATATCTTATATACACACACAAAAAAAAAAAAAAAAAGAAAAGAAAAAAAGAAAAAGAGACAAGTGAAATCTCTTTGAAGAAAAGCTGCCAAAAGGGCACTAGTGATCTCAATGAGACAAGGTGCTTAAGCTGCCCTTACCAACTTCAGTACACCTATGCCAGTTACACATGCATGCTTATACATAAACCATATGCCACAGAAGTTTTTCCATTCAACATTCTCTATTGGTTTTGGATATGTTTCTCAAAATGGAAGAGGAGGGTAAGGTGCAATTGACTTAAACTAAATGGTGGAGAACTTAAGAGATGACAAGCAAAGTTTCGTTGGGAAAAGAATATGCTGGAAGAGAGGGTGCTTGGGATCTTGATGGAAGTGCTGGTGAGATGTAGGATGCTCTAATAACTAGTTGTTTTCATAGATTAGCCAAAAGACTTTTTAAACTTACATATGAACTGAAATGGAATACACGTTTGGAAAAGGAAACTTTGCTTAAGGAGGTCCAAGAGGAAGGAAAAGCTAGGAGAGATTGTGAAGGCATTGTGTTGTTGTAGAAGTGGTGAGAACTTGGAGAGATGTAAATGTGCTAAGAAGCAAAGACGTTTGGTGAGTGAGTCTACATCAAAAGCTTATGAGGATTTGATAAAGAGGTTTACATGGAGGGAGAAACATGATTCCTTAACATTAATTAAAGCAAGAGAATGAAGTCATAGAAGAGTAGATGAGTTGAATGTATTGATATATATTCAATATTAGAATACCAAAGAGGGAAGTAGGAGTTATTTCTATAGCTTTTTGCACGGAAGTGGGGAGACTACCTTAACAAGAGTGGATTTATGTGACTCCTAAGGCAAATCTCATTCGCTTGTATTATCAACTTATCAGGAAGATAGAAATAGAGGCATTGAAGATGAAATTTGAAACGTTGTTTGTGACTGGTTTGTGCTCTTTCATTATCGGTTGGTGATAGGTTGGACTCAACTTCCTGTTGAAGCAAGGAAAAGTGTGAGGAGGCTATCGCATGGTTGATGGGTTACCTACATCATGAAGGAACAATTACCATATTGGCTCCAGTGGAAGCATGGAAAAGTGTAAGGGAGGAGGCTATCGCATGGTTGATTGTGGTACCTTCCCTATGAAGGAACAAATACCAATATTGGCTAACTACTGAAATTCTTAATTCAATTCAACCTTTGGAATAAAGAGGTGCAATCAATATTTGCAGGCTAAACCCCTTGTAGTAAGCTACCTAATTGGGACACTAATCCTAGGCTTAATATAACTCTTAACTAGGAAATGAAATAACAAACTCATAAAATTAAGTCTTTCAGTGGTAGTCTTCAAAGATGATGTGCACTCCAAGCAAGCTAAAGCCACTCTTGGTTTCTTGGGATTCCGGAATGACGTAACAAATTTATCACCCAATGGACTAGGCCCAAGCTGGTAAGGAGGCACATATTGTTTGGGCTAATTCCCATCAATGGCTGAATGTTAAGTGGCAAGAATCTGCCAGAGGAGTAGAGAAAGGCAGTGGCCACGGTGCATTGATTCTGATTTACATGCTTAGTACAAAGGTATTGAGTTGTCAAATAATATATTTAAGTTATGGAAGCTCTCTAATTTTAAGGCGTTTGATGGACCAATTTGTTTTGATGGACTAATTTAATGAAAGAAAAAGGGTTATGGTGTTTAATGATTTGGAGGAGATGTGGCACAATTCCAACAGAATTGTTTGGGAGAATTATAGAGAAGAAATTCCTGTTGCATACATCCAGGTTGTAAAAAATATGTGATGGAGCAGTTGATTTGCATGAAGACGCATGCAAGGGAGACTGAGGCTTTCTCATTAGCTTACACCAAGGTTAGTGTTGTGTCTGTAATTAATGCTATATGTAGATGATATAAGTGGATGAGACAAGAGAAGGGTTTAATGCTATGTTGGAAGTTTGGAGTGAAACTTTGAAACACAAACATGGATAAAAATATGGGTATCGGTATTAGATATATAGGACAATATATATCGATTTGTCGGATATATCAAAGAAATTTGTTTTAAAAATCAAAGGCAATTATTGGATATATTGGCCGATATATTATTAATACGGTAACATATCACGATTTTTTTGTAGTACAGGAAATATCGGTATTGAGAAGCATAATGCTGATATATAAAAGCCGATATTTTATCCTTAAACCCAAAGGTTTTAGACTTGACTTAGCACAGAGACTAAATACATGGGACTCAAGTTCAATCGGGGAGGTGAGGATAAGGATCGATAGTTTGATGAAGAGAGACAATGTCAAATAACTTGGGTTGATGGTCTGGTAAGATGAGGCAATTGATAAGGACATTACTCAAACCAAAGCGGATTAGATGAAGTAGAGTAATTCTTCAAGGATCTTAATCACTATCTGTATCTAAAAATCTAGCTCAAACTTCAAGGTGATACTATAATATAGCTATTACACTTGCCCTGCTATTGAAAGAAGAGTATATAATTGTCAAGATATTCAATTAATGTGTCATCATTATGGATGCAAATATCGACTGGTACAATGCAGTATCAGGCCCCCCTAATATCGGTATTTCATGATACCATGATTATATCGTGTTATATTTCTATATCAGTTAATATAACCAATATATTCGCCGATACAGTTCTTTATGTTTATACTTTGATAGAAATTTTTTTTCGTCTGATATATTCAATATTAATACAATCACGACTGATACTGATATGATGACTCGTTATACAAGAATGGTTAGAACTTGTGATGCTATTTCATTCAAAAGAAATTTGGGATGGTCTTAACAAAATGTTAAGAGACACATTTGAGATGTTGGGTTATGTGAAGAGAAGACTATCTACTTCTCTTTTAAGGATATGTGATGGGATGGAAAAAAGGTAAGTGGAGAAAAGACAAAAAAAGTTTGAAATAGACCATCATACATGATCTTGTATATGTGGATCTAGCAAATGAAATGATCTAGAACAAAGTTGAATGGCGGTGTGGCAAAGATTTTAAGAATCTCTGTGGGCAACGCTTCTGGGAAGTGTTGGTGGGAACATAATCTTATCATGGACAACCTTTAGAAAAGAGCTATCATTCTAGAAAAAAATGTTGTATTATATGCAAAAGGACTCTTGTGACTGTAAATGATCCTATTTCTCGCTTCCGAATCTCAAGCATTGCATGGGTTGCAGTCTGGAGCATGTTAGTGGTTCATTGGTTTCATGCTGGTTGAGTTAGGATAGAGCTTGTAGCATCAGAGACTTTCAGCAGGAATACCATAAAACGTAGTCTATTAATTTTATGGCTTATTCAGGTAGTTTGTTTAGTGTGCGTCTTTGAAGTTGCTGAATTTTTAGTTTGGGATTCAAATTTTTATATCCTGGATTAATTGCCCTGCATTATCTTAATCTGATGTGTGCATTGATGACTGCTTGGTTAATAATGCCCTGGGGCAGTTGCTGCAGATTATATGTCTTTCATGAGTTGCTGCCATAGGATCCATGGATGAATTTTTTTTTTTTTTTTGCCAAAAAGTGAAAAAGAATGTAAACAATATTGCTTACTGAATGAACCTTAACGACTTGCTAAAAGGAAAAACAATTATGAGTATATCCAAGATCTCAAGGGTAGAGCAGAGTGACTTGAAATTCCACTTGAAATTCCACATTCGATTGTGTTTTACGTACTGAGCTGACTACATGAGTCTGCAGGGATCAGATTGAAGGTAACGAGATCTTCTTTGGACCTGCATTCTCTGTTTGAACCCCAAAGATCCCGTCCTGCATAATGGCATTTATTATGATGTCCTTGGATGAATATTTTGGACCTCATTGATGGTCAATATCGTGCTGTTCCAAATTGTTGGCGGCAATTGATGGAAAATTTAGTGAATGTCATGGTCACTATGATGTTTCCTATTTCTGGGTATTTTACATGTTGATTCTTTATGGTTGCAATTTACCCTCTTGACGGCTGTTGGAAGATCTTAGGATCTGTGGATACTTTCATTTGGGAAAATGCAGATTGACCATTGTATGGACTATGCAGATTGATCGTCTGACAAATTGCTAGTTTATTGTTTTATATCTTATATTATAAAGGACATGGAGCCCCCTCTGGCATGTGGGGGAACTTATTCCTTGTTAAAAAAATGGATATTATTACTTGTGTGGCATGCTTTAGAAATTAGAGGCGTTGCGTTCTAATCTGCTTCACATTCTTAGAAGATGCTGTATTTGCTTTTCGGGATATTACTTACATTCTAACTGGTTTTTCCTCAACATGCCCAAAATGATAATTTGAGTATTACAATCCTGTGAATATGGCTCCTTCAGTTACAGAGTTAATAGTGTTGTTCTTCAATCTCTGTTTTTCAAGGGTTTAATGTATAGCTTTGCATGCTCAACTTGTTGGATATACTTTATTTTTTTAAAACTGGCCTATGGTTTTTGTTTGAGTTGTTCTGATAGGTCGATTTCTTGCTGAGTTGACAAAGCAAGTTTTCTCTGACCTGGCTGCAAGTAAATATCAGGTGGTGCCTTTAACTTTTTCCCTTCCTTCTTCTTCGTCTTTTTTTGTTCTTTTCTTTTTTTGCACGGGACGGAGTTCATTACCTTTTAGGATGACCGACATTTTCAACTTGAGTAGCGGATGTTTCATGTTCAATAGATTTGGAATGCAACCAGCTGGAATGGATTATGACACATCAAATATGTTTGGTTAGGCCAGCTAGGAGCTCTAGCGAAGCTCCTGCTTCTATTTTTGAGCTCAACTAGACTAAGATCGGTAGTTGTCTAATTAGCACAAGAGTGTTCATGGTGTATTCATTCCTGAGGTTTGTGTGAACTGTCTATAATTGATTAATTCATATGTTTAGTTTCTTTCATTATGTGAACCTTTTGTTCAGAATGATTATTTGGCTTGGAAACCATGTTCAAAATGTTTTGGGGGATGAGTAGATCATAATCCTGATCTTGTGGCGTTAGACTGCTAGCAAGCTTAAGCAAGCCCTATCTAAATACTAAACAATTCGTGAATGATAAATTCACTGAAACATATGAAAAGCTACATAATAAGCTGCAACTGAGTCTGTTCTGAAAAATAGATCAGGCTCGACGATGTTCGAGCCAAATATTTTTGTTGGTTTCGTTTTGATTTTGCTTACTTGACAAACATGGAAGAGATCTTGCCAAGCTTGTTCGTGATCTAGTCCACTAGAGCACATCTTTGCTTACATACTGTTCTAGGTTACTAAAGATTATCTTAAAATCTTGTCTTCACTGCCAATACAAATTCAGTGACATTCTGCAAGGGCTAAAGAGCAAGGACTGTATTTGACTCAAGTGATTATGAGCTAGCTGTTCGGAGATGGAAGCCAGTGTCCTTTAAGTACTTGATTTGTCCAACGTAGTACTATATTTATCCTACATAGCATTGTGGCAACGAACTAAATAGGACAATTGCTGTAGTTACTAGTAATATGTACTGAAACTCAGTATGTGTAAACTATTACACCCACTGGGTTAGCAAGCCAACTGGTGGCGCCGAATTGTGTTCCTAGTTTTTGTTTTTCGTTTTTGGCTAGTGATGCTCCGGTTTTTCTTTTCATTCACATCTGATGCTGGAGGATTTTGCAATTCTAGAAAGCCATTGAACCTTGAAATAATCTTCTTCTATTGGTTTTCCTTAATGCGAACTATAGTCTATAAACTCTTCATTTTCTCACACAACAAAAAAACTGTCCCTACCGTACTCTAGGTTGGTAATTTCCACTGCCTCTCTAGGGTTAAACCATGGGTAGAAATATGATATATTCTCATCGTCTGTTTGGGTGTAAGATGAGGGTTTAAATTTTTAGCCAAAGTGCATAATTAGGTCTTTTGGTTAATCTTCATTACCTTTTTAAAGTTGAAGAAATAGGGTAAATGTTGGCATAATGGTAAGATTGCTTCATTATGTAACTATAATTTTAATTCCATGTCTGTTTGCAAAGAGGTTGCCTCAGCGACTTGAACCCAATCATGGAACTAGATTGTAGTCATGATTGTGGTTGTGGCTGTGTTCGTCTAGTGGATTTGTGGTATTGGGCCCTTGAAAATGTTACATTATGGCTGTCACCGTTACAGCAGTGGAAATTCTCCTCCTAGTGATCCATCTCTGGTGCATGGATTGTGAAAATTTGACTAGAAGAGACAATAATGATATTCTCATCGAGCTTTGATATATCTATGAAAGAAAATTAGAATTTGCATGAAATTTATATTTAATTCTCAACTTTTAGCACCAATTCATGTTTAAAATAATCCTTTCCTTTGACCATGAAAGATTGATTGAATCTGGAAAAAAACTTTGGGCGGAAATTGCAACTACATCAATTTTTCAAGAAATCAAATTATTCTGATTGGGTTCTAAGAAACATCCAAATAATCCCATAGCACCCAATAGCATAATGATAATTTGAAATCCATTATTGAAGAGCTGTCACCATGTAACGGACATTTGATTCTTGTACACAAGGGCTTTGGCTGTATATTTATGACTCTCCTAAGACCCTGAAATGTCCCCTTTCATTATCGGAATAAATGATGGGGCATCGGAAACATACTAAATATTAGATTTGTTGTCTTTAAGATGTCATCGGTATGATTTGATTGTTTCATTTGAAGAAATACAAATGGGGCTTTGTTTGGTATTGGAGTTTGTTGGACTTTTATTTTATAGAAACTGGAGTTAATTAACTATTTGTTGAATTTCTTTGGCCTATCCAATCATTGAAAAGGCTAAGGCTGTGTATATGACCCTTCCAAGTATATGGGTTTTTAACTTTATGTTACATTTACCTAGGGGAATGAGAATGAAGCTATTGGAATAGACAGGAACAAAAGAACTATTTATTCCCATACGGTTGCTGTAACAACCTGAATCCGCATTATAACATATTATCCGCTTTGGGTCTTAGGTATGGGCATGTGCTTGTACAATTTTGTTCTCTCTGAACTTTTCTAGAAAAAGGCCTGTTCCCCAAATAAAATGGCTTAGGAAGGCCATCTCTACAAAACTTAGATCTAAAGTTGTCAAACCAATACATACCTCAAATTTCAGTGAATCAATCTTCAAATATTCCTCCACATAGGTACCCTCGGAGAAAATCAAATATCATTAATCTCCACCGCAATTCATTTATCCAAATGTGATCAGAATGTCGGGTCCATCGACCTAAGAATATCTTTTATACTTAGTGTTCGCACTTTGCTTCGAACAACATCTCTAAAATATTACTATTCTAGGCTTGCAACTCATGATTTTTTCTTACACCATGTGCCATGCTTTAACACATTGAACTGCATACTATTTGACTGCAAGTCCCTGGTCATTGGCTTGCCTAACTCCTCGTAGTCACAAAGGCTTTGGATCTTCTCCACTCACTTCGCAATAAATGTTTGGTATGTATCGTCACCATCTACGAACACATACCCTAGTTTTCTATTCCTGCAATATCAGGAAATGATAATTCCTATTGAATTAAGTGGACATCGCTAAAGTGAAGTTCATGAGCCTTGGAATAGCCCCCGGGTGGGGCACAAAGCAAGAAAATCACAATGAAAGAGGCTTGACAAAATTTTCGATAGTAGACAAACATGTAAAATACCTATATCAGTGGTAGGTGAAAGAATGTGTACTTTAGGCTTGGTAGCAGTAAAAACTCCTCCAAGAATCTTTGATTACTGTTGGTTGGACTGGACTGGCGTCTCCTTCTTTGGTGTATGACAATGCTTGGCCATGTGCCTTGACTCACCTCATTTAAAACAACTTAGAGAGCCTGCTTGATTTGTTCTTGTAGTATTTGTCGGTGTAGTTGCTATGCAATCTTTGGCTAGATGACCACTCTTCTTGCGTTTGAAACAATACCGCTTGTTGCGGGGTTTGCCTGTCTTTTATCTTTTGTTCGGTGTGAATTGAGATGGTTCAATTCCATAGTGTATGGTGGGCAGTTTCGTCTGTCTTTTTATTCTGTGTATTTGAATGATGGGGTTTGGTGCGATCACCACTTGAGAGTTGTGGCCCAGAGTGCTAATAGTGCAGTCTATGAGCTGAGTTGTTAGTTGTAATACTCCAAGAACATCGGCCATTTGTGTTTAGCTGTCGTCAAATGTTCTTAAAGAATCTTTAGAGTTTGTGTTCAGTTGCTCTGATATCCTACAAAACAAGGAGGCTTATAAATTTTCCCATCCTATCGTTCTTAACCTACTCATCTATCTTTGACTCTCAATATTCACCTACTATGAGTCCCCAAATATATTGTAAATTCCACAACCTAGAATAATCGATGATATTTTAAGTCCTCAATCACTTGGTGAATCCTAAAATTCCTCGAATATCACTAATTCCTTATTCCTCAAGTGTTCTTCACGTAACCTTATTTCTTTGATACCATAATTCTGCCAACCCGAACCCGAATTATCAACCTCGTCAGACTTACCATACGAAAACCTCAAACAATAAACAATCATCATAAATACTTCATTAATTATAATATCCATAATAGATAATAAACTCCTTAAAAAGCAAAACAATATCAATGTCCATAACATCGATAAGTTCATAGGAATGCAATCTTGATAAAATGTCAAAAAAAAAAAAAAACTTAAATAATAAAGAAGGCTTGAAATTTCTCATCACAAATCTCCTAGACTTCAAGAGCATTTCTACCTAGAATATCATCTGCAAATATATGATCTCTTCTAACTTGCTATCAATCTCTCTCCTCTGGAGCTTAGAAAAACGTAAGGTGAATCAAAAGCCAATAAGTAATTAAAATAAACAATATCAAAATATGAGAGGGCTTCTTGGATAATAATATCAAACATATATAAAATTTATCAACAAAATGAGATAAATTAATAATTATTTGAGACTCAACATTATGTTGATGTCGTATTCATGACTCAAACGTCATAAGACAACTAAATATCAATAATACATTTAGAATTTCACTAAATTTGAATATCAATAAGAATATAATTTCTATCAAACTTATCTCAACAGAGATCCTGACCATATGAGATATCACAATAATCTCGTCAGATCTTACAAATCACTGTAAACCAACAATTATACGCTTGTCACCAACAGTTGGGTAACATTCACGAGGTATTGATACTCATAAGTTTGACAAGCAATTACCTCTATAGTCTCATGATATCTTGCCATTTGAAGTGTACAAGTATCGAACTTAATTTGGACAAACAATATTTTCGTTACCTCGTTGGGTGGACCTATAATATGCCACACATGGATCCCCATGGTCCAATCAGGATCCATCCCCAAATGGGTTACAAAATACTCAATTTCAATTATTTGTTAAACCTAGTATCCTTTGGTACGATATCGATCGATATCTAAACTTATATTTATAAGTATTTCTCAAAATAACCTTAATCTTTTGGGATATGGAAATCAATAATGGATAATTATAGACTATACTATAGTATTGTAGGTTCCATATTTCTTGACACCGGGGCGTCTTCATGTAATTTGCTCGACCTTAATCATAAATAACTAGTAAATGAAAGCACGCAAGCTAAGCTAACGTGAAAAGTAATTACTAAGATTATAGGAAAATTATGTAAGATTAATTATTTGACTGGGCCTTAAACTTTTACCCAAACTTTACCGGTCTATTCTAGTGTACCCATCCTATTACTAAGGCGGCAAACTACTTTCCTTTTTGTCACTTCTAGATAAAACTCACAATTATTAATCTTAATCATCCATACGAACTAATCTCGAGATGGTCCAATTAAAACTATAGAATCCTCCTTAATTTCCACCTTACACCCATTTATGATTTACAATATATATACATAGACGTACATATATAAATATATATAATTTTCCAGTATAAGCATATATATATATATTTATACACATATGGTATACACACTATATTTATACATTTACATACACACCTGTATACTTATATATATATATGAACACAACTTCCCATACTAATTTACGTACACACCCAGCCATATACATACATACATGCATTCAAACACTTGCGCGCGCGTGCTCACACACTCTCTTCTACATACACTTATATATACATGAACATGCTGTAATGCAATAGAAATGTATGTATATTTCCTATATTCTTACATATGGATATATATACACGCATATTTTACATATAACTATATACATACGTATATGAAAGCCTACATCCACCATCAGTGTTCCAAATTTAGGTATGAAAGTATACCCAACTGGATATGCAATACCACATAACATTTGTTCTTCCTTGGTCAGCACCGAAGCTTCGTTAACAACGATTAACCACCAAAGTTCTATATTTACCCACAAATCAGAGGCACGACAGTATGGTCCAAATCTATCAGCAGCTGATCTTGCCATTTTACTTCACTACACTAGTTACAAATAGGGCATGGTGCCCTGTTTCTCATCACCATCCCATTTCCACTGATAAACAAGGGAAACTCAACTTCCTATTTCTCACATGAAAAACCAGGATTATGTATTATTAACCCACTAAACTTCACCCCTTAATTCAACGTGAAACCCCTAAAATTTCGTTTATTTCATTAACAAAGCCAAGACCTTGTTTTTCTGAATTCCTCAAATTTTAACCAAATACAAATGATTTTCCCACAAATCTCGGCACACAAGAAATAAATTAGCACCATTAAGAAGGAAGTATTTTACTTGCCTGATTTCCAAGTTTCTCAATGATTAGCAGCAGCGAGTCTGGACAGTGGTGATGACAACAATTTACAGCGGCGTCCTTTACTCTCTTTGTAACTTGGTATGCCAAAGAATAAATATGGAGATTTAAGGAGAAGGAGAAATGGAAGGAGGAGGAAGAAGAAGAAGAAGAAGAAGAAGAGGTGGAAGAGAGAAAGAGAGAGAGGAAGAGGGGAGAAGGATCAATAAGAACAGGGGAGAGAGAGTGTACAAATTTTAATATAATCTATTGTAATCAATAATAATAATAATAATAATAATATTATTATTATTATTATTATTATTAACATTTATCATTATCATCATTTATAAATTTTATATTATTGATTACACTCAAATATACAAGAATATATTATTATTGTAATAAGTCCTAATTGTTATTCTGTGAGACCAAAAATAAACTGGTTGAGGATAAAAAATTATTAAGATATCCTTTCGATACTTCTGTGAATCTGACACATTAGGTTCTAATGCGGTATTAACCTAAACTCACCTGCAATTAATAACGTTTTAATTATCCTCATTAATAACTTTATCGGGTTGAGAGTATGATAAACCCTATTTGAAATATTGGGTTGTTATAATATTTTCTTCTTAAAGAATTTTGTCCTTGAAATATGTACCTTATATCCTGAATAAATGTGGATACTTATTTTTAATGTTCTCATCTAGTCCCCATGATGCTTCATTACTACTGTGATGTCCTCATACAATTCTCATTATAAAACTAATGATTTTACTACGAAGGGTTTTTTTCTACTATTCATATCGGCTGCCCCTCAAGGACAAGTCCTATGAAGCACGGTTGAAACATTTCTTTCAATCCAAAGCCAATCTTGCTCTTTTATAAGGAAACATTGAAGAATATCACATTATAAACCTCAAACCATAGATCTTTCTCAGCTAATTGATGTAACTCTTATGCTTGTAGTAGGCCACCAGAAAATGACATCAAATCAAGTTAATTTAATCTGAGGGCTCCTGTATGATGTTAGATTTCACGTGGAGTGGAGTGTGGGAGTTGGTGTCTAGAATCCCATATTGCATTGGGGAAGGAGAGTAGATGTGCATTGTAGTAATGTTTATATATCTCCATGATATTAGGCCTTTTTCCGGGGAAGCCCATAAAGAACAAAATTGTGAGGGTGTAAGCCCATATCTACGGCCGAAAGCGGACAATATGTTATTATGTGGGCTTGGGTTGTTACATAATGGTATTAGAGATAATCCTAGCCGGAAATTGCGGATTTGAGCTAGGCCAATTGTGAGCCGTGCCACACTTGACGATGATGTCGTTCCTTGAGCAGGGTAGTGTGTGGGAGCTGTTGTATGGGATCCCACATCATCTGAATGAAGGAGAGTGAATAGAGTGAATGTGCTTTATATTAATGTTTAGATATTTTCATGATTACAGGTCTTTTCCTAGGGAAGCTAGGAAGAACATAACTGTGAGGATGCAATGCCATACTTGCAGTTCAAAGTGGACAATATGCTGCCTTATAGATTTAGGTTGTCACAAATAAACAAATAAAATCTTTTCCCAGTCTTGATTCTTCACTGAAAGGTGAAGTTGGGATGGTAATAGACAAAGGTTTGTTCTGGGTATATCTTAAGTAGATGTTTCTATCTCCTGGTTTATTTGCATTCAGTTTGTGGCCTCTGTTTGTGCATGTATCTGCAAGCATTTTCTGTTTCGGGATTGTTCTTTGTGGAGGGTTCATGAATTTGTAATTCTGAATGCTGTTGCTGCAGATGGCTGAATATAGGTTATCAATATATGGTAGAAAGCAAAGTGAGTGGGACCAACTGGCCAGTTGGATTGTGAATAATGAATTGTACAGTGAGAATGTTGTTTGGTTGATTCAGGTATGATCTAAGTTTTGCTGTTGATTTGTAGCATGACATTTTTGAATATTCTGTTTCAAATACAGCTCCTGTTATGTTCTCCTGCCTATAAATGCCATTGTCAAAAAATTGGTTAAATATGTTATGAGCATTTAAGTTCAATGAAGTATTAATAATATGAAACATGTTTGCCAGTTGGTATGCTTATGCACAACTGCATTTTTTCCCCCTTTCTATTTTGCTCTATTTGGATCCTAAAAAAATTGAAAGAAAATTGAAGTATGAAGAAAGATGCAATTATGAACAAATTAATTTGAAATAAATTATCAATGACTTTTATTTTCTGTCTATTGAATTGTCCTAGACTGTAAGAGGAAATATTTCTCTGATTGAAAGTCTGTTTCTTGCTTTAGAAAATAGAGCGTTCTCTTGCCTTTTGACCTTCAGTCATGTTATTTGCAATTTTCATGCGTATCCTTGAAAGTTCTTTTGATTCTTCCAGATTCCACGACTGTACAATGTGTACAAGGAAATGGGGATCACGACATCATTTCAAAATATGCTTGATAACATCTTTCTTCCTTTGTTCGAGGTTACTGTTGATCCAGATTCACATCCTCATTTGCACATATTCTTGAAGCAGGTTCGAATATTTCTTAGTTTCCTTAATTTGGTTGTGTGACGAGAGACAGACACTGTCAGGTTGGCGGGGAAGCAGGGAGGGAAGAGAAATGGGTAGTGTGCACATTGATTATTTGTTATGTTATCTTATAAAAATTATAAAGTCTTAATCTTGAAGCTATTGTTATGACTCGTCTCTTTTGACTTCTCCACTGTTCCTTATAAGTTTCCAGAGAACAGTAGTCATTGCTTGAATTTGTATATGAAGCTTTTGATTAAATGCTTTTGTTTCTTTCTTGCCACTGATCCTTGTTAACATATTGTTATGAGCAGTGGTCAAAACTAAAACAAATAGAGCCCTTTGACTTGAAGATTGATTGGAGCTTTAATTTAGTAATTGTCTGTCTTTTAAATGTATTGCTAATTATTTGCCATTGCTGCTATACCTTTGAGAATTTACCATCTAATATTGGACAAATGCACAGCAGGAGTCTGCTGAGGTAAAATAGAATCGGCATTTTTACTAATATGAGAAGTGCTCTGGAAAATGATTTAGAGTGAGTTTGATGGTGCACCAGGGACTTCGTCAAATGAGTGTCTTTTAAAAAAAATGACTTGGTTATAATGTGATGCATACTTCTTGTTAGCATTACATTTTAGTCTATTTCTCCTTTATCTTGGAATTCAGAGTTTTTAGAACAGCTACTACGATAATATGTTGATAGTTGCTGCTTTTCTGTTGAAATTTAATCTCTTTGCTGCATCCTGCATAGCAAGAACCATTAGTTTCAGGTAATGCGAACCTTAAACCAGCTAGGGAAGGTGCTAGGTACTCACTCCATTTCTATCCACTCTGACCCCTTGCAGTGCACAGAAGCAGATGGCTTGTTAATGTACCAAAGTAACTTAGGCACAGTTGCAACACCATTTTAAATCTTTGCGCAGAAGTTGTAAAGCCCTTTCCCAACTTGCTATAACCAGGTCATTCTTTGAATTTTGTGGTGTTACTTCAAAATATTTGTCCATTCACGTGAGGTAATGTCCCAAGCAAGTGCATGTCCCCACAGCCAAGTTCCATTGGACATTTTGTCTTAACTTTGTGAGGCAGAACATGCAGGGAAAAGGAGGGAGAAATAGAAATAGGGGGGAAGAGGGATAAGAACAGAGGAAAGCGGAGAAAACATATAGAATGCCAGACCAAGAGGGAGGAGAAAAGGACAACTTTCAAGTAATCAATAATTGCATAATAAAAGGAATAACTTGCCTTATAAGGCACTAGAACAGAGTCTAATCAGGAATTAAAAGATGTCCTAAAATATGAGCTTCTATAAATATGAGAAGACAATCTTGGACTTCCGAAGATAAACATCATAAATAACAAAGAATCCTGAATATTCTAATACTATGTTTGGTTGTTAGAATAGAATAATGTAGGAGTAGAATAATTACGCTCAGGGAATAAAATGAGGAGGGAATAGAGTTTAGAATTAATATTTAATTGCTTGGTTAGTCACCTAAAATAGGTACAATTGAATTATGAATTTATTTTTTAGTGTCTGGTACACAATAACAGTAGGAGGAATAATTAAGAAATTAGTAGAAAATGACTATTTTATCTTTACATAAAGAAGTAATATTCCAACATATACTAGAAGGTTCGGATAGGCCTAACAAAATTGACTTATTTAATTTGTTTGGTCTTATTGATCTAAAATTTTATGGGATTTGGTCAAGGTATATGTATTCTAGATGGACATGGTCAAGAAGGCTTAATTATTTTTTGAACAGGGTATAATTACCGGTGAAAGTGATTGATTCGGATTGGTTGGCTTGAATTATGAATTGTTTTTTTATAAATATGTTTTTTTTATTTAAAAAAATATTAAGTTTAAAAAATTATTTTAATAGATTATATTTTTGTGTAATTAATAAATTTTATGTAAAGATTTTTTATTTAAATATATACTTTGATATATATTCACATAATCAATATTTTTATATAATGATTATTTATTTAAATATATAATTAGGTAATATTTTAATTTACATATTATAATTTTTTAAAATATTTTATATTTTTAGTTATTTTTATGTATCTTGAATTTTTAAAGAAAAATACTTAAAAATAAAAAAAATCTATGTCTTGGCCCGAACTGACCTGGTTTAAATTATAAAAATATCCGACCCGTTCTGATTTAGCTGTCACAAATTTTCATATAAACCCAACTCATGCCGGACCTGAATATGATTTTAATTGAGTCTAGTTTGGTATTAGGGTAAATAAGAAATATATATTGGAATAGTTATTTCTTGATGAACATAATTAAAAAATACCAATGGTGAGTTGGTGTTTTTTATTTCTTGTATTGAAGGAATAAAACTATATTTAGAATTCTTATTTGTACCATTAGAGCAACCAAACATTGAAATTATAATTCTACTAAGAATAAGGTAGGAATGAAATTTCTATTCTATCATATAAAATATGCTGTAAAGTTTAAAATCAAAGTAGTTACCCGAAAAATCAAATGTATAAATACTTGAAAAAAACATGATATTGTGATTCAGGCCTAGATGCCCATTCCTCATCACTAGGGCTTAGAAAGGGAAAGCTGATAGTAAGGCTGCTTTGGTATTTATTATCCGAACTCATTTTTATCATGTACTTGTAGGAGGATGTAGGTGTTAGCATTGCAATCTTTCCCACTCAATCTTCAATCCTCCTCAAAGGTTTGGAATCCTATAGACGTCCTGGATCTACCCTAGAGGTGACTCCATCCTACTTCGCATGAAATGTACATTTAAGCATACATTCTGTACAATGGTTGGGATTTCAAACTTCTGCAATCCAAGCAGCTGCTAGCTTAGCAATTAAGCTCCCTTATGCCCTTTATCGTAATGTAGTTTCAAAGACAATAAAAGAGCTCTTCTTGGTAGTTGCAAGGTCCTTATTGATTGAAATCAATTACGCTATGTTGGATTGATGTGTTACACATGAAGTATAATTTTTCACACGCTTTTTGTGTAATATCCCTGCAAATCTCTTCTTGAAATGCTTGTAATTTTCTAGGATTTCTTGATTCAGTATGGACTTAACATCACTTTTTCTTTCCAGATAGTTGGCCTAGATTTGGTAGATGATGAAAGTAAGCCTGAAAGACGGCCCACAAAGCACATGCCTACCCCAGCTCAGTGGACTAACATCTTCAATCCTGCATATTCCTACTATTTGTATTACTGTTATGCCAACCTCTATACACTGAATAAGGTTTGGTCTGAAACTTCATTCTTTTCCTCAGTAAATATTTACATTTATATTTATATACACTCCTTGACCCAAAAAGAAATGAAGCTAAGTTGGAACTTCATTGTGGTGTGTGACACCACATTGGACTTGTTACAGACTGCCAAGCTAGGAAGATTGTTCCTTCTTGTGTTCCATTTCTGATATCACATGGCTTGGTCTTCTTGTCGAAGTTGCCATGCCATCATCTGATATTTTTCTTGTTTCCTTGCATGTGTGTTTTGCAATCTTTTCCAATAAGTGCATTGAATCTGGAACTGCTAATTTTATTTTGCAGCTGCGTGAATCCAAGGGCATGACCACAATCAAATTTCGCCCACATGCTGGGGAGGTATGCACGGAACTCTCAAGTTCCAAGCCATGGGTCGGCTTGGGGCACAGGATAATATCTACTGTGAATTGAGCTTACTTGTAGAATAATGATGATTGTCTTAACTATTACAGTTTGACTTTTTAAGCTCTTCATCAAATAACTCAGCCTCCACCAGACATTGGTCGTGAATCTATCCATTTTAAAAAAAAGTTAGTTATATGATCATTTCATGTCTCGATGGTTTCCAGGCTGGTGATATTGACCACCTTGCTGCAACGTTTCTCACTGCTCATAATATTGCTCATGGAATCAATTTGAGGAAGTCTCCAGTACTTCAGTACCTTTACTATCTAGCGCAGGTATAGGAAAAGACGAAAAATCAATGGATTTAATATTGATCGTTTGACCTCATTTGGTATGCTGGTTATCAGATTGGCCTGGCGATGTCTCCTCTTAGCAACAACTCTTTATTTTTGGATTATCATCGAAATCCTTTTCCTATGTTTTTCTTGCGCGGCCTTAATGTCTCTCTTTCTACTGATGATCCACTACAAATCCACTTAACTAAGGAGCCACTGGTGGAAGAATACAGTATAGCTGCTTCAGTGAGTATCCCTCTCGTGTTTATTTGCTTGAATAATACATATGCTATTCGTATTATAGTTTTCCTTCCTCTTTACAGGTATGGAAATTAAGCTCATGTGATCTGTGTGAGATTGCCCGTAATTCAGTCCTCCAGTCTGGTTTCTCTCATGCTTTAAAGGTAGTTTAATTGTTGGAACTTTGAAGTGGAATTGCTTAAAACTCTGCCTTGATTATCAGTATTCTCGTCAGTCCTGTTTTCTATGTGAATAGTGCCTAACATATGGACTACTGTAGTGTAGCCAGTTGGCGGTTGTATGCAAACTGAGTTAACAAATCAGTCAGACATGCATGACATTCTAGTTTCTCAATTCATAAACAAATGTTGGGTTTTCTGAGACAATGAATAGTAGTCTTTAAATTTTTTTCTATCAAGGAATCAAATTGCATCATTAAGAAATTCTAGTTAATTCGAGACTTTTCCATTCCAAGGTATGTGAATGTATGGGCGCTTCTCTAATGTGCTCATCATATGACCAATCTTGTAAGTGCTAAAAGAGAGGGAGGAGGGAGAGCACCATCTTCTCCAAACGTGGAACCAATCATGTGTGTAGAGGGGCTCATAACAGTTTATCTCCTGCATTGTATAAAACAAGTTTAGATGAAGCCAATTTTACAAGATCAGAAGGAAAAGATTGACAGTAAAATTTTGAAAGATTGCCGCTAGTTCCCATAGTGAAAACATTACCTGATTGCAATTATATTCCTTGATTAAGAAATCAGAAAAGAAAAAAAATTGTTCCTAACTAATTGGTTTACTCTCCATTTATAGAACTTGTGACTGAGTAATGAACTACTATCTGTTATTGGTTGACCAGTTCTTTGCTTACTAAGCTTTTGCCTGTGCTGGAACTTCCCACTTTACAGACACACTGGATTGGGAAAGAATACTGCAAGAGGGGACCAGAAGGGAATGACATCCACAAGACAAATGTGCCTCACATCCGTATTGAATTCCGTCACATGGTAGGTGCCTGTTGCCCAAAGTACATGGTTTATGTGCATGCTATTACGCATCTTCTTTGGCTTCTAGTAGTGTTTAACTCCATTCCATCCCCTCGATTTCCATCTCTCAACTAGTATTGTCTATTAGGTTTGTTGTATTGGCTAATTCTGTGACAAAACTGTGGTTCTACTCTAGTTATATTTTTGCCATTTTCGTTATTGATTGTGCTCAAATGGGACTTAAGGTAAGCTCACAAAAGATGAAACAGACTTGGCATTGTAGCGCCATTCCATGAGATATCCGCTTGTTAGCCATCCAATCAACAACTCATAGAAGGATTCTCGTGGCAAACCATAAGTGAGTCGTGTTATAGATACTTGAGTGGCAAGTCAGAGGATTCTAGTGACAAGTTGCAGGTGAGCCGTGCGATAGCCACGCAAGTAGCTCTCGTGCAGTTTTGGCCCCTTCCCATTTTGAACCCTTTTTTTAGCCCCCTAATATAAATACTCATCTCTTCTTTTGATCTAGCTGCCACACCCATTGTTATTGAAGTTGAAGAGTGAGAGAGGAGATTTTTAAACGAGAAAATCTCACTTTGCTTTTGAGGATGAATTGCTAAGGTTTCTCATGCCTCAAAACTCCTACAATTTTTAAACACTTTTTAATCCTGTAAACCTTCAGAGTTTAGTGGGTGGTGTGGACAATGTAGTTCTAGTAGTGTTGGAGATTCAATAGTTAGTTAAATAGGAACCATGATAAGATTGGAAGGTGTCCTATTTTATTATTGGGATAAAATTTGAAAGATTTTTTGGTAGCTGTCACTTATTAGGAGTAACTCAGCTAAGAGTAAGTGCTTTTATACTGCCCGTGCTATAAATTGACTTTTACTAGTATATTTGATTTGATTAGTTTGAGAAGTCCAAAGAATTTTTTTCGAAATTGTTTGGTTTTTGAGATTTTTTTTCACTGCCAATATTTGAGTTAATTTATTTTTAGCGTTGTTTTTATTATTGATATTGCTGATGATCTATATGTATTATGTTTTATTACTGACTCATTGTTTGTAGTATCTAAAATTAAATATTCTTTATTTGTATTAAATATTTGTGTATTTTGTGCTTCCTCTATATCTTAGGGTTTAAACTGTAGTGGATTAGAGGACTCTATATCTTTCAAGTGGTATCAGAGACATACCTTGATTTTTGACTTTTGCTTGTCTACATGATTGCCGGTCATTTGCAATCGATTCCACCATATTTGATGAAAATTACGATGTCTATTAGAAGGTTCGCATAGAGTGTTCTTTAAATCCCTATTCAAATGTGTTTGACTTTGTGTTGAAAGGGCGGACGCCCTCCCCCAAAACCAAGAATGGGGTTACTTCTTCTAAAGACCCGATCAATTGGTCTAAAGAAGAGTTAAGAGAGTGTAATTTGAATAGCTAGGGGATTCCTATCATTCTTGTATCTATTTGGCCTAATGAGTTCTGATGGGTATCTTTGTATGAAATTGCTAAGGAAGCATATGATATTATATTGACCACATATGAAGGTACAAAATCCTTTAAAACTTTATGTTACAATTGTTCGCAACTAGATTTGAGGAACTTAGAATTAAGGATGACGAAACGTTTGATGAGTTTTATGTCAAATTGAATGATATTGTTAACTTTTAACCTATGGGAGAGAGCCCCAAAAAAGAAAATCATTTAGAAAGTACTAAAATCCTTAGTCGAGTGGTTTCAACTGAATGTAACCACTATTGATGAGAGTAAGGATCTTGATATAATTTAAATTGAAAAATTCATAGGATCTCTTCAATCATATGAATTGTCTTTTCCTCTAATGGCAAAGAACAAATTTGTTGCCTTGAAACAGGTGAGAGGAAAATCTATTGATGAGTCAGAAAATTAGGTCTATGAATGAAGAGATTGCCTACTTTTCCATGAAAATTAAAAATTTCTAAAAGTCAACAAAAATTGTCAAGAAAAATTCGAAGACTCATCAAACTACAACAATGATAAAAAGGAGTTGAACCATAAGAAAACTCAAGGCGTTCAATGCTTTGAGTGCCAAGGTTTTGGTCATATTAGCATAGTGTCCTAATTTTAAGCAGAACAATGACATAGTTATGAGTGTCAATCTTTCTGATGAGGAGGCTGAAGAGAGTGATAGTGAGCCTTACACTTTTAGGAATTGCTCCAATTATATCGATTTTATCTCTTGGGTTGAGAACAATGATGATTTGGACATAGGAAAGGATGAGGAGTTAGATGATTTGAATCACTCCCAATCTGACCCTGAAAATAATTTTGATAGCTTGCACCAGTCTTTTGACAAATTGTACCATGATAGCTTCAATAACAAACAAAAAGGGTTAAAGGATTGGAACTAGGAGAGAAAAATCTAAAAAATTATGTCGATTAAAGGAACTGGCCTTAAAAAATTTGTAAGATGTAAATTTCTCTCTTGAGGACAATAAAATATCTATTGGAATGAGATTGAAAAAATCTTAAGGCTCAACTGGTTTGGTTTTTGGACAGTATCGAAAAGATCGACTGGATGCTTGGTCTTGGGAAGGTAGTCGATAAGAGAAGGGGCTTGACTTTAAAGAAAACGGCTCTCAAGTGACCCACAATTTGAAAACTTTCTCTGTTCTTGCTATCAAGAGTAGCAAAAAAGATGAGGTGGGCACTTTGATTAGCATAGAAAAGAAGGCTTAGCATGCCCATCCTAAGATTCAACCCACACTACTGCCGCATAAGACCTTCCTCATGCAAAACATTGTATCCCAAATCCATTGGTTGTGGTAAGGTCAGGCATATTTGCCTAAATTGTGTTGAGTTCACACAGAGTTCACACGGACTTGGGCGAGTAAGAGTGTCCAGACAAGAGTGCTTTTTCATGCAAAGCCTTAGAGGTTTTCTTAGAATATTGAACATCAAGTTCGGAGACCACATATTGTGCATTCTAGGATGATGCCTAGATCTTTCTCTCATTTGTCATACCCCCTTTGAGAATTGTTCCTACACATACTAGGCCTCATTGCCATAATATGGTCATATTAGGCCTCATTGCCATAAGCCATCTTTTAGGAAATCTCAAGGTAGATGCGCATGAGGTGCAACAGTTGAGGGGTATTATATCTAGCTTGACCATGATGGTCAAGAATGAGTTCAATTCAACTCATCATTTAACTAAAAGCCAACCCAATCAGTGTAGAAATGAGTTTGCGTCAAGAAGGCAGACTTGGCTTTTAGAGCCGAGGATTTATATGCTATTCATTGACTAGGTTTCTCATGCATTTTGCATGTAGGTTAGGGTGCATTCATGCTTAGATTAGTTCATGTATACATCCTCTAAACATTTTTTTTTTTAAGTAGAAGTTTAAAATTGAAAATTTTTGAGAAATTTCAACTTTCTATTATTGATTTGAAATTTATTTAGACATGAATGAGTTTATGATGGTTCAATGAGTCTATTCAACCAACTAGGTTTTTTGTTTCTTTATGAAAGGAATTTGTTATGTTTTATTTTGTACACATGTTTACTGCACGTATTGTACTCTATTGATTGAGACTTTGACCTCATTTGTGTATTTCAAGCTAGTAATTTCAAGTGTGTTTAATTGACCTTAAAATTGAATTAGCCTTAGGCTAGTTGAGCCTAAGTTTGAAAAATTAATGTCTGTAGGAATATTCAAATGTCATTGATGAGCTCCAAATTTGGACTCATGCATGAGCACGAAAAATAAAAATACCAAGAAGTGAGTACCTCAATGTAAAACTCTTCAAAAAGGGGGAGCAAAGTGTTTGAGATGAGCTATAGGCCATAGTGGTGTTGGGTTCAACTTTCACTTTTGAGTTTCTCCAAAATTCACTAGGGATTTCTTGTTTCCAGCTGGTCTCCTCTCACAATTCATGGTTTTGATGTTTCTTAGATGTGTATGATGCTTCACTTCACAAATAGCAGCTTTTATGGCTCATTCCCTTCTATTTTGTTTGAAAATGAGTGGTTGGATTTATCTCATTGATGATTGAATTGAAGGAAAATTTTGAGAGAAGGATGAATTCTACTGAAATCACCCATTGTTGATCATGATTTTGCATCTACCTTTTTTATCAGTGTCTCATTTTGTTTCCTTACATCATTTTAGGTTGGTTTGTGTTTCATGCTGGTTCATTTGCATTTAGATCATTTTAATTTTGTTTCATGCCTTCATCCTAGATGGTTGAAGGGATGAGCCCTTTGAGCATTTGTGTCAAAAAGGGGAAGCAATAATTGAGGGGGAATTTTTCTTGATTCCTTGAAGATATATTTGAGGAGTGTTGTCCTTGTGATATTATTGAGGGGGCTGTTATATCATTTTTGAGCATGTTATTGTGATTTACTGTAGTGATTATATGTTTTGCATTGTGAGCTTACTTGACTTTGTTTGATGATTAGGTAGATACATCACAAGGTATTTTCCAGTTGTGTTGCTTTGCAAGCAACAAATTTGAGAATACTACACGCCATTACGGCACGTTTGGTTGTTAAAATGGAATAAGGTGAAAATAAAATAGTTATTTTCAGGAAATAGAATAGGATGAGAATAGAGTTGGGAATTGTTATTTCCATAATTAGTTATTGGAATAGAATAAGTTAAAAATTAGTATTCTAATGTTTGGTTTGTAAAATAATATGAGGAATAAGGTGGTAATTTATCATAATGACTTTTTTGCCCTTATTCAAGGAAAAATATATTACTTTTCCTTATATATATATATATTATTCTTAATTATTATTTAATATAATATATATTTTTATCATATAAAATACATATTTAATAAATGTTTAAATAATTATATGTATAAAATATATAATCATATAAAATATAATTATATATTGTATAATATATTTTTTAAAATAATTATATATTTAATAATTATATATATTTTTATCATATAAAATATAATATAAAATATATAATATATATGTTAAATATGTAATAATTATTATAATATATAAAATACATATTTATTCCTTGTTATGTATAAATACATATTTATATATATACATATTTAATAAAATACATATTATAATATATAAATTATTATAATATGTAAAATACATATAATATTTAATAAATATTATAATATAAAATACATATAAAATATAATTGGTTGTTGTAATAATTATTATAATATATAATAATTATATAAAATACATATTTATTATATATATTAAATATGTATAAAATACATATTTAATAAATATTTAAATGATTACATGTATAAATACATATAATCATATAAAATACATATAACCATATAAAATATAATTATATATTATATAATATATTTTTTAAATAATTACATATTTAATAACTATATATATTTTAAATATATAATTATTAAATATAATTATATGTTTTTTATTATTATATTTTTAAATAGTTAAAATTATCATATATCTAAATTTTTTTTAAATACTTAATTATTATATAAATATAATTATATTTCCTAAATATAATTGGTGTGGGAATAGTTATTTCCGGATTTTTGGGAATAACTATTCCTTTGAAAATATTTATTCTCTGTCAAAATGCAACCAAATAGAGGATAAAATATTCTCGGAGTAATAAAGTGGGAATAGAGTTTTTATTCTCACCAACTAAACGTGCGGTTAGTTTCTGATCTTGTCTCCTAGTTGTGCATCTTTTAGTTGTTCCGGGTCTGTTTATACTGTTTGCAAGCTCTAATTTGGTGGTAGTTAAGAGTATGTTTTCTATTTGAGTCTTGAATAAGTGATTTACCACGAAATTGTTAAAGGGAGAGATTGTTAGGTCTATTGTATTGGCTAATTTCTCTGACAAAACTATGGCATTAGTCGAGTTGTATTTGTCTTTTTTTATTTGTTGTGCTCAAATGAGATGTATGGCAATCTCTCCCAAAATGAAATGGACGTGGCACTGTAGAGTAATTTTGTGAGAGATTCCTGTGATAGTCTCCTGAGTGGCAATTTTCAGAAGGCTTTAGTGGCCAGCCACATATGAGCTGTGTGATAACCGCCCAAACGATCCGCATTCAGTTTTACCCCATTTGCATTTTAAACCCTGCTTTTTGCTCCACTATAAATACTCATCTCTTTTGTTAACCTAGCCTCCATTCCCATTGTTATCGAAGATGAAGAGAGAGAGAGAGAAGAGATTTTTGAAAAACTGTACTTTTCTTTTGGGATTGAATTGCTTAGGCTTCTCATTCCTCAAATCTCATATAATTTTTAAACACTTATTTCAACATATAAACTTCTAAAGCTTTGTAGAGGACGTGGACACTGGAATTCTATTATTGCTGGAGATTCATTAGTCAGTCAAGCAAACTTATGAAAAACTGAAAAGTGACCGGTTTCGTTGCTGGGAGCCATTATGAAGAGTTCTTTGATAAGGATCATTTGGCACGGATAATGTGACGACCCGAATTTTTTTTTTTTTTATTTAAACACAGGGTCTCATGAAGCCGGACTAAGCAACGCTGGCCCATCAATTTAATTTCAAACTTGTCCGTCCAACTCTGAAGTTAGCCAGACCAAAATACTCTGAGATGCTTACTAAATAATATTTATTACAGAATCCTCAAAGGAAAACACGAAAACGTACTAATATTCAAAACATTTATAAAATGCATAAACAGCGGAGTCTATTCAACATCAAAAGACAAAATAAAGCTCTTCAAAATCTGCTCCGGCTCGCCAAACCACTTTGATACTCCACAAAGTTCTACTCAACTTCATCCTCCATGATTCTTTCATCATCTGAAAAATAGCAAGAATGAGCTACAAAGCCCAGCAAAATACTTACATGCAGAAAACAGAGTACATAACATATACATATAAGCGAATATAATACGAAAATCATCATGTCTTTTAGTTCGGAATTTTTCTTAGTCTTTTTCTTCTTGTCTTGTCTACTGAAAACTCATAAAAATCATGGAGGGTTCTTATCATCTTTAGGGACCGGACGGAAGCGGACAACATCGAAAACGGGTTGTGTGTAACCCCACAACCTAAAGCCGTATCCCCTCATTATGCTCCCCGGGGCGGGAGGTAATGCCTTTATCCCGGCATACAGGGCCAAAAGTCTTATGCCACCAAAAGGTTCCCTCCCGTGGCCCAGGAGGCATCCTTGAGTATCACTTCAATATCCTTCGTCCATCTTTTACAGCAAGCTTAATGGAGACTCGGTTCTTAGTTCATATGACCGTTCGTTATGGTTCAAAAGTCATAGAGTTCCACCTGCTGTCCAAATTAATATATTATTCTTTTAAACCGAAGCTCTTTTCTTTTTCAGATGGAGTTCAAAATGCCGAAGTTCTTTTTCAGACGAAGTTCTTTCGAATCCGAAGTTCTGAAAACCGGAGTTCGTTTTCGTTTAAAGTTCTTTTCTGTAAAAGACGGAGTACTTTCTTTTCAAAGGAACGGAGTTGTTTTCTATAAAAAGACGGAGCACTTTTCTTCAAAGGACGGAGCTGTTTTCTGTAAAAAGACGGAATACTTATCTCGAAAGAACGGAGCTGTTTTCGTAAAAAGACGGAGCTCTTTTCGTAAAAAGGACAGAGCTCTCTTCGTAAAAAGACGGAGTACTTATCTTCAAAGAACGGATCTGTTTTCGTAAAAGACGGAGCTCTTTTCGTAAAAAGGACGAAGCTCTTTTCTGTCATGGACGGAGTTCTTTTCTGTAAAAGGCGGAGTTCTTCTTCAAAGGCGGAGTACTTTTCTCAAAAGGGCGGAGTACTTTTCTTCACAAACATACAACCATCAAAGTTCATATAAATTGACAGATAATCATACAAAACTGAATATCATGAAGTATTTTCCTTAAACATGCAATTATCAACAAATAATCGTAAGTATCAGATATGAAAAGAACAGAATAAATATCATATAAGTTCATATAATATCAAATTTACAAGCATAGAAATCATGCATAATCATGAACTTGAAAACAGGGGTGAGTATCTTGCCTGGTTGTTCTTCTACTTTGCCTGATCTTTATTCTTGCCTGAGTTTCTTTACCTTGATCTTTACTATTGCCTGGTTTCTTCTACTTTGCTCTTACTAAAATTTCTATTACGTGCCTTACTCTCGTTCTTCTAGTTCTTATTTATAAACCCTAAATTTGATAGCCTCCATAAATGATTGGCAGTACAAGGAAAATGTTTCTTATTAATGATGATCATTATTAATGATTCAGGGGAAATGTTTCTTATTAATTAGATCATTTATGATCTTATATTCCCAAGGAGTTCATAAATTTCCAGTGAACTGAACTTAGCTTTATCATGTAAACACATTAAATCTCTGGTTAACTGAACCTAGCTTTCTCATGTAAACACATTAAATTCTGGGTTAACTTAACTTAGCAGGATTTTTCTTTTCTCATTTAATCACATTCCGGTCAACTATCGGCGTTGACCGGATTATCCCTCACATGACCTCCGATCAACGCTTGTTGACCGAATCTCTAACTTTGGCTTTCTTCCCACAATTCTACTCTGGCCTTACAAAGTCACTAAACTACTCCGGCCTCCAACACACAAAGCCACTCCGGCCTTCAAGTCACTTCGGCCTTACATTCATATAATGCACTCCGGCCTTCAATGGAACAAAACCCGATTTCAAAACATGTTGAAGGCCGATTTAGATTTTCTTTCTGAAAGTGGCTGGACTTGATTCTCACGGATGAAGCCGCACTTATTTTGCATAAAGGAATATTTCGGACTTCTTTTTATCAAGGAAATCCGGGCTAGAATTTTATCAAGGAATATCCGGACTTCTTTAAGGAAATCCGGACTAGAATAAAATTCGGACCAGAATGAAATCCGGACTTCTTTTTATTCAGAAAATCCGGACTAAGAATTCATAAAGGAAAATCCGGACTTCTTTGCTGGACTTGATTTTCATCTTAAGGCCCATTTACTTTTGTTATTATATTTTTCGGTCAACTGGCGTTTGACTAGATTATATGGACTCGATGTTGGAATTTCCTATGTTCAAAAATCTGGGTCGTTACCGATAAATCGGCTAATAGTTAGTTTGTTAGTACCACTTAGGCTATAAGTTGACTGCGATTAGTAGATTTGCTTTGACTGGTTTGAGAAGTCTGAGAGTATTTTTTAATATTTAGTTCTCGAATTTTTCTTTGTTATTAATATCTGAGTTAATTTATTTTCTGCACAGCTTTTTATTTATTTTCTGAGTTAATTTGTTCGATTATTGACTCATAGCCTACAACATCTAGAACCATATATTTTTATGTGTATTAAATAATTATATATTTTGTGCTTTTGTTTTATCTTAGGGTTTATACCCTAGTTGATTAGGGGATCCCTATTTCTTTCATTGTGTATTTGTACCCCAGCGGACTGATGGGTCTTTATGAATCTCCTATAATGAAAACCTTGGATTTCTTTGCCTTAAATTTGAGCCTCCCTCAGTGCATGCTGCAGCAAAAGGATGTATGTGGGGGGTTGAACGAGGAAAGCTTCTTGGAGTTTGTTCAAGATCAATAGGTTGGAGCTTCGCTAAATATGCTTAGAAAGTCGAGCTAGGGACAGTCCTGTGAGCCTGTTGAAGCCAAGTTTGGGCAAACGTTCCTCAGCATCTTCCTGCTGAGCTGCGTGACTTGACTCATTGTAGATCGATAAGAGGCTTGAACTCTTCTCTTTTATGCTACTGTCAAAAAGATGATGACTCAAGCTTAAGCCTAATTTTACTGTGGTGAGTTGATGGACAAAGCATGAGCAAGGCAATATTTAGCCCATTAACAAGCTCACCTTGAGGGAGAAGCAAGCAAAGGACCTGTTCACTTTCTTCCTAAGTAGGAGTACTGTAATGTTCCTGCATATCAATACTGTGCACATTTTTGGAAGGAGTGCATTAGTCTGTCTATACCATAGGAAGGGCCATTTTTTGTGCTCGTCAATACATTACCAATAACATAGAATATAGAAAGGGCTTCTGTCTTGGTTTTGCCCCCGGGTTGTTGATTTTTTTTTTTTTTTTTTTTTGGGGGTTCTACCATCGTGTGTGATTGTTCATGTGTTTTCTCTTTCTCCTTGGAGAGGAGACGGTGAACAACCATTATGATTACTAGTATGGTAGGAGGAGATGCAACAGACAATTAACTTAAATTATGTCAATTGCAGATATGGAAGGAGGAGATGCAACAGGTCTATCTGGGGAAAGCCAAGATCCCAGAAGAAGTGGACAAGTAAGGGTAAACCATATTCGACGACTTCAATATTCAGCAGCATTCGACTCCAGCTAGCTCAAAGTAGGTAGCAATTCGATGGTGTTGGACCAAACAAGTTCTGAGGCTGGAATATTCACGTAATTCCCACTTGCATGGTTCAGTTGAGGAAATGCACTTCGAATTTGCTTATTCGGTCTCAAGTATTTACATAGTACCGATTGCTACACCAGAAGTAGCCAAGTCATTGTAATAAGGGGTCGAGATTTTCATGAGCAGAATGCGGGAAAACGTGGGTCAATGATTAAATGAATCCTACTACAATGAACATTGTACCAATTTATATTTTGTATTTTATGCTGAATTTTGGGGTCAAGTTTTTATTATATACAACTAGGATATGTTTTTTCCTCCCTCCCCCCAGTTCTCAGTTATGACTGTTGTATTTATGGAAAGGTGAATTCCTTACTCTATTCCTTATCAGGAATTTTCAGAATGGGCTTGGTATGGCCTGTCATATGAATGTTAGTCAATTGGTATGGCATTTGATAATGAATATGCCATCGATAGTATGTATACATTCATTATATGTTCAAGAACATATTCAATTATGACCCGTCAATTTACCAACGCCTTCAAACATCCGTGCATATTCATCACTGTATCATATATGTACCATCATTTCTTCCCTGCTTTGTTTTTCCGTATAGAAATCTGTTTTTTTAGGTAATTAATGTCATTAGGAGAAAATATGCGAAACAGCTCAGATGGTCTTAGACAGAGGTAACTCTGATAAAAAAGAGAAAATTAAAATGTCAGGACAATCCCCATGCAAATTAAGCGAAACAAAACATTTACCTCCACCGAGTGAATGATACCACAAGTCAAAACAAAAGCTAAAGATAGTCCGTTGGGGATAGACGGAGTAACAAGGTTCTCACCCCATGCCCTTACCCTTATCAAGGTGACAATACTTAGAAGTGGAGGGTTCCGATTTCTGTTGGTGTTTTTGCAATGTTGATTCTTACCAAACGCTGGCAGAGCTAGCTTGTACCAACTCTGTTTGGTGTTACCCTTTCAGATTGGGCCGGACTATTTGGAGAGCTGACTTGAAACCTTCTTTGGTTGCGTTCTCTCACAACACCAGGCAATGATAACAAAAGGTTTGAGTTCTTTATGATCGGTGTCACTAAACATCGAAATGAGAATCACTTGAGATAGGAAAACTAGGAAGATTTGGTTGTCTTAAAGGGGGGGGGGGGAGGGAGGAATTGAAAAGGTGTTGGAGCATTTCAACATGAGTATGTGCAAGTCTTACATTGAAATGAGGATCACCCGAGATAGGAAACCTAGGAAGATATAGTTGTCTTAGGGGGAAAAAAAAATTGAAAGGGTGTTGGAGCATTTCAACATGAGTATGTCCAAGTCTTTGAGTTCTCAATTTACGGGGTCATTTCAAATTGAGTTGTACCCAGGCTTTGGCGTGTGAGGATGATGAAATTAAAAAGATTTCTTATGTCTTTGCCGTGGATAATCTGATATATGTCAAGGCATGCACTAAACCTAACATTACACATACTGTTTGGATGGTAAGTCGATTTCTTTAATGCCTAGCTCACAAGAGAACAAAGTCAGCAGCAAAGTGGATATTTAAGTATCTCAAAAGCACCTCCAGGTAAAGCCCAAGCTTTGGAAATGGAAAACAGGTGTTAAATGGGTGCTTGGATGCAGATTTAGTTGAAGATGCATATACTAGAAGTCTTCTTCCAGGTACCTGATGAACATTTCAAGTAGAGTTGTATCATAACAATCTGAAGTGCAAAAATACATTACTCTGTCTACTGCAGATGTAGAGTAAGTTTGTGGCGGCTTGTCCCTGATTCCAAAGTTGCAAAATTTACTTATCTTAATTTGATTACTCCAATTATTATCTCCTAAATATTTTCCAAAACCGAGACTTAAAACAAAGTAGACAAAATTCTAAAATTTTCAAAAATTTTGACTATCAAATGTGAACTCACAACTAAATGTCGACAGACGACCTGAGATAGGGTAATAATCATATAATAAAACCCAAAATGCCATACTCTAAGTGGCTCTAATACCGGTCATACAATGATTTCAACATATACATAAGAACGAAATCTTATAAATATCAGAGTACTCGAATATTATAATCCAACTGAATTATAAATGAAAAAAAAACTAAAATCGGTCAAATATCGACGCCATGTATTACTTGTAACGACCCAAAAATTTAAAAAGGAAAATTTTAACCATCAAGTCCGGTCAACACAAGTTAACCGGAAAACAAAATAAGAAAAGTACATCGGCTTAAGATGGAATCAAGTTAGGCCTTAAGAACTCCGGATTTCCTGGATAAGAAGAAGTCCGGATTGCATTGGTGAAATTCTAGTCTGGATTTCTGGATGGAAAAGAGGTCCGGATTTCCTTGATAAAACGAAGTCCGAATTTCCTTAATAAAATGAAGTCCGGATTTCCCTTGGTAAAAAGAACTCCGGATTCCGTGGGGAACAGAAGTCCGGATTTCGTTGGAGAAAAGACGTCCGGATTTCCTGTGATTAAGAGCTCCGGCATTTGACACTAAATGCACTCCGGATTTCCCATTAAAGAACAAGTCCGGCCTTGGAGCAGGTTTTGGAATCAAAAGTTGTTCAAGAAAGTGAAGGAGCCGGAGTGATGACTCATGACGTTGGGAACACACGACATAAATGAACTAGCTAATTCCAAAGTTTTAAAAATGCAAAGTCATAAATGACTCTCTTTGAAAAATGTAAAATCATAAATGATACCTTTGGGAAGTAGGAAATCATAAATGATGACCACCTAATTCACGGGCTATAAATGAGGGCTTAAGAGCATCAGAAAAAGGCACCCACTAGAAATTCTTAGTAAAGAAGGAGACCGAAAGCTAAGGCAAGGTAGAAAAGAATTCAGGCAAGATACTCACCCCTATTTCTAAAGTTCATGTTTATGTATGTTGCTATGAAAGTATATGATATTCTGTATGAAGTATGCATTTGCTGTTTTATGACTTATCGTTCTGAAATGCATGTTTAAAAAAAAATTCTGTTACGCATGATGTTATATTTATCCTGTTTATGAATAATTGTCAATTGTTATGAATTTTGATAAATGCATGTTTACGGAAAAGAATTTAGGCCTTAAGATGGAATAAGAACTCCTGCTATTGACCTCTGGTTTCTGTCAAAAAGATCTCTGGTTTTAAGAAAAAAGAACTCCGGCATTTTTAGGAAATAAGTACTCCATCCCTTTTAGAAAAGAATTCCGTCCAAAGAACTCCAGTATTTTTATGAACAAAGTGCTCCGTCCACTTTTGTAAAGTACTCCGGTTTTGTAGAAGAGGAACTCCGGCCTTTACGTCTTTAAAGAAGTACTTCGTCTTTAGAAAGCACTCCGTCTTTAAAAGAAGCACCTCGTCTTTAAGTAACACTTCGGATTTCAAAGAAAAGACACTCCGGTTTTAGCACTCCGGATTTTAAAGAAAAGACACTCCGATTTTAGCACTCCACATTTTAAAGAAAAGACACTCCGATTTTAGCATTCTGAATGTTAAAAGAAAAGCCACTCCGGCCTTAGAGCTCCGGATTTATGAAAGAAAAGTCACTCCGGATTTTAGAGCTTAGGAAATTGAAAGAAAATGAACTCCGGATTTTAGAGTTTCAGAAATTTAAAGAAAATGAACTCCGAATTTTGAAAAAAAAAGCACTTCGGATTTTACAAAGAAAAGCACTCCGGATTTTGAAAAGAAAGGCACTCCGGATTTTTGAAAGAAAAGCACTCCGTCATTTTTAAAAGAAAAGCACTCCGTCCTTTGAAAAGGAATCACTCCGTCCCTTTTAAGAAAAAGAGCTCCGAACTTTTGATGATAATGTACTTGATAAAAATGTGCTCCGTCCTTTATGAATAAAGAACTCCGATTTTTATGAATTTCGGATTTTAGAAAAGAACTCCGGCTTTGATAAAAAGACTTCGGCCTTTGGAACTCCGGCTTTGTAAGAAAAGAACTCCGGCATTGACAAAAGAACTTCGGCTTTCAGGAACTACGACCTTCCGTTTGAAAAGAACCTCGGAAATTTAATGAACAAGACTCTGCCCTTTTTATTGAAAAAGAACTTTGGATATTGAACTTCGGATTTTTCTTGAAAGATGGACTTCGACTTTTGATAAGATGATATGGACTTCAATGAATGAAGTAAAGAACAAGACTATATGAAAACACATGGATTATGGACAGTAGGTGAAACTCTTCCGACTTTTGACTTTTAATGATTGGCCATTAAAGAACACGAACCAAGAACCGAGTTTCCGTTAAGTTTGCTGTTAAAGATGGATGAAGGATATTGGAGTGATACTCGAGGATGCCTCCTGGGCCACGGGAGGGGACCTTTTGGTGGCATAAGAACTATGGACTATGGCCTCGTATGCCGGGTTAAAGGCATTACCTCCCGCCCCGGGGAGCATAATGAGGGGATACGGCTTTAGGTTGTGGGGTAGCACACAACCCGTCCTCGATGTTGTCCGCTCCCGTCCTCGATGTTGTCCGCTCCCGTCCGGTCCCTAAAGATGATACGAATTCCGAATGACTTTGATGAATTTTCCGAAGACAAGATGAAAAGAATAAGAACTGAAGAAGAAACGATATGATTATTTTTCTTATGCCATGCTATATTATGAATTTATATTTTGATTAAATTGTATGTATGCTTATGTTTTCTGCATGTGAGTATCCTGCTGGACTTTGTAAGTTTATTCTTGCAACTTTTCAGATGACAAGCTTATGGAGGATGAAGTTGAATAGAATCCTATGGTGTAGCTGAATGTTTAAGCTGGCCGGAGCAGATTTTTGGGAGCTTTGTTTATTTTTGTTTTTGAGAAAACTTGTAAAATTTATTCCGCTACTTATGAATGTTAATATGTTTCCGTGATACTTTGGGATTAATGAAATTATAAATCTTTAGTATGCATCTCAGGTTCAAAAGAAGAAAAGAAAAATTTTCATGTTCACCTATATATATATTTTTTTATTTGACGATGGCTTTTGATGGTAATAAAAGTCGGGTTGTCACATTACTAACTCTAGAATTTTTAACAAGAATATCCAAAAACAAGAGCTAACGTTACAAACTATCGTTTTTGCTGAATGATGATACACAAATTGAACTAAAAATCCTAATCTAGCTCTCTGCCGGCGACACTCCTGATTCTAACACCTGTAAGTAATTCAAACCGCTAATCTGAAGAGGGTTAGTAAAGAAAACAAAAAGGTTAGCCAATTTTTCAGCAAGACATATAAGTTTTTCATAATCAAATATACAATTTACATTAAAATATATTGAAAGAAATAATGAATCAAAATTCAGATACAATGCTATAAATTTTCATAACATTCATGCATAGATTTCAATTCTCCTTTTCCAATTCTTAATCTGCAATGTACTATGAAAATATATACTTAAATTATACTAATTCTCATGGATTAAATATCAATAGGGTCTCCCCGACAAAAAAACGAATAATTAAGACTTAGGTTATATATGTTTTTATATAGCCAAAAGCCTTATACTATTATTCAAGACCCGTAACTAGATCGTTAGATATATAAGTCTATAAATAGGACTGAACATCGCTTTCAATCCTCGGATAATAGGTTTGAATCTCAATTATCATTATAATATATTAAGACATATCATAATATTTACGGCTAATTTTTTTCAATGGTTTGTGTATAACGAAGGAAAAACTTTATATAAATACAATTAATCTTTTGTATTTTTTCATATTGTAGAAAATATCATTAATTATTTTGCAATTGTAGAATTTTTTTCATAATTCTTTTAAATATTTATCATGTAGTGTATAAACATTTTATAGGAATTGAACTATACAAATTTCAAAACATACAAAAGAATTATGAAATTTTCAACATGTGGGGCTATTAATACAAGAATTTCAAAAGAAAACCAGTAAAAATTCTATGATTCTAATATTTTTCTTCCAATTGTCAAATATGTAGAAACATTTTATAGAAAATTTAAGACATATAAAATATATATTTAAGGATTTAGAACAAGTTCGAATATTATATATGAAAATCAAAACATATGAGGGCATTAAAACAAATTTTAGAACATGTATGAGTGAATAATGTAAGAACTTGCTTGACAACACAATATGCACGAATTTATGACATGAATTTCAAAAAATTTATAAAGAATGGGAATGAGAGTTTTTATATGTGAAATACAAATAGTCTAGCTACGAAAATATGATATGTATGAGTATTTGGATGAATAAATACTTAATGAATTAGGAAAAAAATAGTAATAAGGGAAAGCTTTAGAATACACTTATCTTACTTTTAATTCACCAAAATCTTTCTTGGGTTCACTTCAAATGTCCTCATTTAGCATTTTCTCTCTCTATCTCTCTTCTCATTCTCTCCGTTATTTCAAAAATTTGACAAAAATAACTGAAAATTAATCGGACGTGTCTTTTATAAAAATTGGCATATGTGCACCTATCAAGTATGTACTGAGCGCTAAAATAGAATATTGTGATGCACGAGCGCTACCTGTTCTTACCTTAATTAATCATAATCAAAATTAAAATTTAAAACTTACACATTACAAAATTGTCATTACAAAAGCATGTAAAGAACTCTCATGGATAAAGGCAATTCAATAGAGTTGGCCAAAAAGCAAGATGAATTTATGTTGCATTGTGACAGTTAGAGCATAATTCGTCAAACTCGAAATTCCACCTTCCACTATCGAAGAAAGCACATTGTCAAATATTAAAAGTATAGAAATTTTAATGGAGGAAGATATATACCACCCTGAATGTTGCAAATATGTTGGCAAAGCCTTTGCTAAATGCCAAAATGGCAGCTTGTAGGATGTTGGCAGGAATGGTTGAATTTCCCACATGGTGGTGGGAGACAATTATTGGGATGATTTACTTCCGTACGAGTCTCACAATCATGTTTATTTTGATGGAATCGAAAGGACATGCCCATGTTCACTTCTATTAAACTTAAAAAGGTAGTCGGGATATATGGTAAAATAGTTTCGGGATAAGTTTGACCTGGTTTGTTAAGCCTAAGCAAACAAAGTTTGGACTAACAGGGTTCAACCTATCACTCTTGTGGTGCCTGGTGATAGGACTGCCTCGTGGAAGTGCAGGACGGTAAAAATGGCGGGCGTGTAAAGCATGAGCAAGTGAGGTATGTGGATATCCATTTCTAGAATTCAATTTTTTCTTACATAAGAGGTGGAAGGTAATTTGAAAAATTTTTTTAAAAAATATTCTATTGCATAAACGGGCTTTCCAAGAAAATGATGTTACCAATATCATGTTTCTCAAGCATGCACAGTATTGCATTAGTTTCTATAGTCTAGTTACTATATGTGTTTGTTTTATATAGAGACTATAGACTACAAGTTTGGGTATTATGATACTAAAAGATTCAAAAGTGTTAGAATCCAGTATAAATATAGAGGATGTACATACTAACATTATGAAGGAAAACACATAAAAAAAACAACTCTATAAATATGGTGAGTGAAAAATGAGCTTTATTTCACTTGTACAAGTTATTGTATTTTGCTATTTTGAGTGGGATAGATTGTGTAGTATATCCACTATACTTATAGTTAAAATTTTGACTGTGTCCCATGGTTTTTTGCTCCCATATTGAATGGTTTTTCACTTAAAAATTTTGCTGTTATATTTATCATATTTTCTTGTCATATTGTGTTTACTTTGTTCCATTTTTAGCTCATTATTGGGAATCTGAAATTCTGTATCACTTGTTCGCACCAAGTTTTTGCAATAAAAAATGTTAAGGCACCCTCTTTTCTATTACTAAAAAACACCACTGTCAATATATTATTGATTTAAATTTAAATTTTTTTTTAAAAAAATTGATTGGTCTAGCAACAAACAATTAGATTTAGACTCGGATGTTAGGAAGTAGATTGTTAAAATGATATGAGTTGTCAAGGGATTCAAGTTGAGTGAAAGGTGAGGCTAAAGAAAGGTGAGGCTAAAGATAGCATTGTTACGAGTCGATTTGTCAGTTAACGAGTCAAACGACAACTTTGTCAGAAAACCATGTTGTTATTTAATGATTTGTTTTGTATAGTGGGCGTGATGGTTAGTGCGGTACTTTGAGTCAGATGCTTAGGGTATTCGTGGATTTTTCTCGTTCTTCTTGGTGATATTTTATTTGTATTGTCTTTATATATGTTCATGGATTTTCTTGGTATCCATAGTTGAATAAAGGAGGTTATATAAAAATAATAAGGTTTCAACGGATATAAATCTTATGGAACTATAATGTAATCCATAGTTATTTGATATTTAATACATGTCCTAGTGGATAGAGGTTGAATTGCTTTATGGAGGGATACTTATTATCATGTGATTATCACATATAGTGATATCGAAGGATATTATGATAATAGATACTGGATTTGACATGTAGTTTTGATTCTTATATCTAGTGTGGGCAGAAAGGGCTTGAATGTTGTAATTCCTATACCTTGTATGGGTAGAAAGGAACACACGTGTGCAAGACATTTGCTCACAATGGTGGAAAAATCTCAAGAGACCATTCGTTGGTGGCATACCAAACTTGCGAATATCGATTACTTCATGGTATTTACCTAAGCATCAGGGTATGAATACGTAACATTTGGTTTATAGTGACAACATAAGATTCAGAAAATTATAATAATATCTTAGTATTGATGAAACTTCTGTTGAGATATATTCAGTGGAATCTATATTATTATTGAGATTTGAATTCTGTGAAATTTTTATTTTCGTGATACTTAGGTTCGATGGAATCATTTAGTTGGTGATCATTGTATTTGCTTTTGAGTTGCGGACATAATTGGTCGCAAAGTTTCAAATATTGTTGTTGTTGAGCTTTCATTATTATTGTTGTGTGTTGTATCTTGTTATTTCATCAAATATTTTATTATTTATGATATATCATTGATTATATTACGTGTTAAGTATTGATTAATCATTATATTTTTTATTAGCTCTGGATTAGAGTTGTGATTGTAGCACTAGTGGAGGAGTTTCATTTTTTGTAGGATTTCATTTATAGAGGATCAAGAAGGCTAGCTACTTTATACTGAGTTGGGGAGGATTTCTTTTAGAAAGTATGGGCATTATTTTCAAGGTTGAGACCCTTGCAGTTATTTGATATATGGACATTATACTGAGTCCATAAAAAAGTATGGACTTTTTTATGGATAATTTTATTATTGAGATATATGTTATGCATGATGAATTTATGATAGTTATACGATTTGAAATTTCTAAGTGTACTATCTAGGTCGGGTTAAATGATTTGGCTTCGGGTCCTACATATCATTCCCCACTCAGAATCCAATTTAAGTGAAGGAATTATTTTTTTTCTGTGAGAAAATTTCGATGTCTTCGTGTAAACATTGGCCAACATATATATGGTATATTAACGAAAATAAAGATTTTTAAGCTGAACATTATTTTAGGGTGTAAACTAGTTACGTAAAAAAGATGGACTTTGTTCCATGGAAAAGCTTAATATTGTACTAGACAAGTAAAAAAGCAAATAGACCTTGGGTTTATTATTGAAATAAAATATCCAAACTAGTTGGCCAACTTGGTGTTGGTTAAAAGAACAATGAAAATGGGTGAATGTACGTAGATTTTGTTGGTTTAAACAAAGTATGCCTAAATAATAATTTTTTTTCGTATAAATCAATCAGTTTGTATGTTTCAAGTTAGGCTAAAAATTATTGATCTTTATGAATGCTTACTTTGGGATTAATCAGATCTGAATGGATCCAAGCAATGAAGAGATTATTTTATTCATGATTGATCAAGGGTTGTAATGCTATCAAGTCATGTCATTTGGATTAAAAAAAATACAGGATTGGCTTACTAAAAGTTGGTCAACAAAATATTCAAGCGGCATATAGGACAAAATGTGAAGGTCTATGAGAACATGTTTGTCTTAAACATTCTATCCAACAGCCATATCGAGGACTTGGTTGAAATGTATTGCCTCAGAAACTATCAAAAGAGTAAAACCGACAAATGCATGTTGGATGCAACATTTGAAAGCTTTTAGGATTTATCGGCTCATAGCAAGGCATCAAGGCTAACCTATGGAAAATTAAGGTTATTACCTATGGGAACCCTCTAAAGTCCGTTAATAATATTCAAAGGCTGACTAGTCGGCTGGTCATATCATTGCGGTTCATGGCTAAAACAATAAAAAAGTTTCTACTATTTTTTTTAAGTGCTGCAAGGAGTGAAGATGAACAAGGCCCCGCTAGGCTTATCAGTGTCAGCAAGCGTTCTAATAGCAAAAAGAATACCTTGTGCATCCTTCCCTTTTCAACTCAACCAACAAAGGTAGACAACTTTTTCCTTCACTTGGCCATATCAGACACTACCCTTAGCGCAGTCACAATCAAATAGGATTCCAAAATATAGAAGCTGATCTACTGCATCAACAAGGTCCTAAATGATCCATAAACTCATTGTACACTAATAGAAAATATTACCTTGACATTAGCACTCGCTAAGAAGCTCATGCCATATTCTCAAGTTTATAAGATAATTATTTTGATAGACTAATTTTTAAAAAGATCCTACAAAAGTCAAAAATTTTAGGGCTGATAATTAAATAGATCACTAAACTTGTGAGTTCGATATTGAGATCTTTATCTAGCCTGTCATAAAGAGATAGGATCTAGTATAATTTTAGATTTAACGTAATGGACTGCAATAATACTATTACTAAGTTGTCCTTGGAATATCCTAGATATTTCAAATATGATATTTGATTATTGCATATATGTTAGATATTTTTAGGTGTGGTAATTGCTATACTAGAAGTATTATTTTTGTTCATATGGACTTAAATAAATACTTGGTTAATAATGTTGTATTTCAAATTAATGAAGTAAAAGAGAAGCCCTAGTGAAGGATGCATGGCCAATTCAAGGAGGGTTATTTTTGTCACAGACGATGCTAAAATTAATTAGGTATGGAGCCCTATTTTGCACTCGCAGGGCTGGTTAACCTGGGGTAAAATAGTAAAATTCCAGTTTTCCTAATTATGCAAATAAGTGAGTTAAATTATTGTGGTGAGATGTAACCTTAATGGCATGTTAGATTATTGGAATGGAATAAGGTGAAAATAGAATAATTATTTTAGGAAATAGAAAAGGATGAGAATAAAGTTAAAATTATTATTTTCATATTTTATTGTTAGAATAGAATAAGGTGAAAATTAGTATTCCATTATTTGGTTTGTAGAATAGTATGAGGAATAAAGTGAGAATAGTAATTATAATAATAATAATAATAACAATAATAATGATAAATAAAATAATAACAATAACAACAATAACAATAATAATAATAATAATATGTAATAATAATAATTAAATAAAATAATAATAATAATAATAATAATAATAATAATAATAATAATATGTGGGAATAATAATTATCAGAAAATATTTATTTTTGATTAAATTTATAATTAAACGAAAAAATTTTTATTTTTAAAGAATAAAAATTTTATTTCCATCTTATTTTCTCAAACCAAATATGCCATAAGAGTGGTGATGTGGCATAGGATTCCTAGTATGAAGTGATGACTTGTAGTGGAATGAAGTAGAGGGATCAAGTGGTGTGGGTCACAAAAGAGGAAGGTGACCGGCTACACTTGTAGAAGATGAAGCATAGGATCGCTTTATTCACTTAATAGGGTGGTGGCTTAATGCAGTTAAGTATGGTGTTGAGAGAGGAGTCAAGTGAGAAGAGGTCACATTTGGAGAGGGTGGCCCAGTGGTGTGGTGAATGCGAACCTAACCAGGTCTGGATACATGATTGAGAGGTTATCGATAGGCTCGTGGTGTGGTGAAGGGGAAAAATATTTTACGATGGTTGACCACTTGAGACAAGTCATGAAGAGAGCTCGGCCGAGTCAAGGAAGGAGTCCAATTCCAAGGCTGCACGATCTGACATCTGCCAAGTCAAGGATGTGCAAGTGGGTTTCCCTTAATTCTTGAGGTTTTACCTTTCACGTCAAATGGACTATCTTTGTCTACATTACTTTTTGAAAAGAATTACAATGATGGAAAGCTGGGAAAATTCACCATTGGAAACATAATTTTAGAAAAAAAAATCATTTCTTTTAGATCTCGAAGGGAGTGCCTTTTGTTTCATAACAATAATAATGACAACATCGTTAATAATATTTTTGACAAAATTTAATAGGATGGAAGTTCTCACTGCATGAAAGGGTTCTGCTGTTCTGCTACATTGTTACGGAGGCTGGCTTTTTCATCTAGAAAACTCCAGTTAGAGGTAGAAAACACGAAACCCTGGGTTTGGTGGTCTTTAACGGTGCCATACTCCAATCGATTTATTCTCTCCGGTTAAAATGATGCCAGCTTAATATGAACCTCACTCATAAATATTATTTGGAGGTCATGAAGAACCCAATTAATGAGGTACGTGTCCGAGTTATTACATTAATATAGTGAACAAGTAACCATTATTCATATTCACTTTTTGGGCTGTATCAAAATGTGATGGGGCATGATGACCAAGGCTTGAGTCATTTTACTGAATAATTCCTCACATGGTAATGTCGTTATCATCGGTTTCAAAAGAAAGGCTTGAAAACTGCAGCAAAACATGATCAGTTAAATAAAATCATGGCTTTCCCTGAAGATTGCCATCGAGCTTGTGGTTTTCCTTTTTCAAGCTTCCGAGCAAAGAATGATGTTGATCCTGAAAAGCGTTTTCTATCACACATAAGATTTCTTTTTTCTTTTTTTTGGAAAAATTGGAAAAAAAATTGACGTCAAAGAAAGATATAAACTAATCAATGCAGGTAAAGTCCGACTAAGGGTGAAAAAAGAGAATCAGCCTCCCATTAGTAGATGAAAAGGGCTAATAATATAGAAAGAGACTGCCAGCATAAAGGAAAATGATAATAACGTAAAATTTTTTTAAATAAAAGACAGTCGGTACGTGTCATATACAGATGAAAGACAACACAGAATGGTTATCAAATGCATAACACACTACTGAAATAAGATGTCTGACTAGTTAGTAACATTAGCGTCAATCATATGACCAGAAACTATCGTATTTGCTATGATGATCCGAATTTGAAACATTAAATTAAATTCGGACTGCTCGTGCTAAAATTTCGAATTTTAAAAAATAATCAAATATCTATCATAAATTTAAATATTTAACAACACAAAATAATTAATATATAGCCTTGAGTAAATAATATTAAAAATATAAAAGTAGCAACAGCAATACAAACCCCAACGATAACCTCTATCCAAAACCCTACGACTCATCATAAGTGATTTAAAAATAACAGTAAAAATAGGTCTCACCATATTAGTATGTCACGAAAATAAAAAGATTCCATAGAATTCAGATTAATAATAGCCGGGATCCCTATAGTCCAACATCACAAGAAAGGTAGGGATTTTTTAGGTTTGAATATCAACACGAATGATCTGGATACTTCAAATCTGAATATAATAAAATACCATGAATTCAACGAAATTTGAATTTCACTGAATTCAACTCATGAATTCTATTGAATGCAACTCATGGATTCCATTGAATATAACTCATTGATTACACATGATCATGAACTTAAGAGGTATTAACAATAATGAGATATTACAAAAATCTTCTGAATCTTATTTTGCTACTGTCGTAAGGTATGGATCTCAAATCATCTTTTTAATTATAATTAATTAAATTAAATTGATACATTATCTAGGTAAATTAAAATGTTGGGTCAAATTAATTTTCTATTTGGAATATAAATTGAGTGAAGCCTAATTAGTGTTTGACCCACACATATATATATTTTGGATAGTAAGAACGAGCTAGGGAGACATCTTCGGGATGCTCGTGCATATTTTGGTAAATTGGTCGTGCCCGATATACACCTGATTTATAGATATATGTGTTTAATATAGAATGTTGGTACCTGATACATGTTCATGCGTCGTACTGATTATGCCTTAGTACCTGATTTGCAATTGACTGGCACAATTGCGCAAATTTTTTATAAATAGGATTATTGTCAAATTTCAGTCATTTTTGCACGATTTTTGAGAAAAAAAGAGAGAAAAAGAAAAGAAAAAGAGAGGGAGAAGGCATGGAAAGATGAAAACCAAATAAAATTTAAAAGAACTTTGCTAAATTTAAGTATACGGCAAGTGTATTCTAACCCTTTTTTTTATTGTTGATCCCTACTGATCCATTGATCATTTATTATTTCAAATGATTATGTATGTGCTATTTTTATACATAAAATATTATTACTTTAAACGGATGTGATTCTATTTTTATTTTATAAAAGTTTTAGAAAATATATGTCTTAAATATCTGCACGTCATGTTTATATATTAATTTTCTACAACAATATTATTACATGTTCTTACATTATATTACCACTCTTGATGCCTTCAATTTTGAGTTATATGATTATGCATGTTCTAAATTCACAAAACTATTACTGCATGTTTTATAATTGAAAAAAATTGATGAAATAATATTGATTATGTTGATTTCTTATAATAGTAGCTCCTATGTATAAATCATATAATATTGTTCCTACTTGTTTCAAATTATAAGTTATAGTTTTTGCATGGTTTATACTTTACTGCATCACATAAATTTAAAAAAAAAGAGAAAATGAAACTCTAAATAAGTTTGATGATAAGTATGTTTACTCTTATATAAAAAAATCAAAGAATATGTTCGTATGTAAATAGAGTTTATAGTTCATTATTATGAACTATTGTAAAGAATCAATGAAATATATTTAGACATGTTATAATATATTATTAGTAACTAGAATATCACATGTGTAATCCGTGAGTTAGAAAAGTAGCATTCGACCCCATTTATAGGATTATATGTAAACACTTTATCTTTGGATCGTGAATAATAGCGTATAATTCTTGGTTATTTAGAAACAATCATAACCTGAGCTTTAATATTTGCCTTTTATTGGTGAGATCATCACCAATCATTGATTCCTTATGTTTTTGCATAATTTTAGCATATTTTATACATTTATATAGTTTGGTATAATTAAGCATCAATTTTAAGATTATGCATAATAAGTTCATAAAATGATATTATTAGCTTTTCTGGTATTTGGTCATATTATATTTCAGCATGTCCTTTGATATATATATATATATATATATATATATATTTACATATAAAAATTATATATGTTTTATAAAACAATTTATTTACTCTTATTTTTATTTTTTTATTATTTTAAATTAGAGAGTTTGGTACTTATTTACAGATGATTTGAATTAAGGAATGACTATTTGAGAATTAGAATAAGATTCTCGAATCAATTATTAATATTAATAAAATAGTATTTTAAGTCGTTAATTTTTGCTTAAATTGCTAAATGTTATGATTTAGATAGTGATGTATGATGTTGACATTTTAGTATGATTTTGGATTTTCCTTTCATAGGTTCAATTGAGTTATAATTCTTGATTAATTTAATTTTAGTATAAATATTTATCATTATGTATAATTTAAAATCTTTTAATTGTTGATATTCGAAATGGCTTTTAGGTGTGGCATTTGAATCCTTTAATTTAAATCACTATTTTAACATGTGTAGTTAATCGGTATTTGAGTTTTACATTTACGTCTCAATGCTATTTTGGATTTTGGTTTGTGGGATGAATAATTGAATCTTGAATAATTAAATACTAAAATCTAATTTAAGCTAATTATGGATTAATAATTAAAATCAGACCTTGGTACCAGAGTGTGACAACTATGAAGCAAAAGTTGCATATGTCCACTCCTGTTAGTTGGGCATATACCATGAGTTAACTACTATTTGCAAGTTTGACATACAATCAAATGCATGGTCTATTGAGACTTTGACATACAAAGTACAAAAATCTTACCGACGTGCATTTTCTCCACTCATAAAGGGTATAGAAATAACCATGCTAGCTTTCCTCCACCCACAAAGGGTAAGCAAATAGTTTTAACATGTCCAACTCAGAATCCCTCACTATGATACCTCTCGATACTACATCATATGATGGTTATATGACTACAAGCATCCTTCTACATTAATTAATATGCCTCATCACCACCATGATATTAAAATCGGTATTGGACGATTATTGACTAAATGAAGGTTCCATATTTCTTTAAATCGTAGTGTTTTCAGATAATCACCTTTACCTTATCGTAAGAACTAATAACATACAATATCAAGTATAACGCAAAAGAAAACTTGCAACATGTAATAATAGAAGTATCGTTTAATATTGATAATAGCGAAACTCACACAATTAAAACTAACACGAAGAAAGTCACCATTGAGAGGAAGCTAGAAAAATTCATGTATATACTAAATATCTGACTACTGACATTTAATCAACTCACTATGGCCCACTTAGTCATCGGACTTATTAGATAATGCCACCTAAACATCAAGTCTAAAATTGGACCAAAACTAATTCAGATTCTTTGACGTTTGGGTGCCTGCTTGTAACTCGTCTTAAGACACTTTAACTATTTATCACCAAATTTATCACTTTGTTAATCTCATTTATAAAACTATAAATATATAAAATACACCATGCATTATCCCCACCATATATCTCGTAAAATATCACCACCGTCCAAGCCCAAACCAACTCTCGATTTCAGTGGAAATAAGGCTCTAGCAAAAACAATTTTCAGATTCTAAGTTCGGATTCTAAACAGCGAACGTTACCTATTCGTCTATCAATTATTATAACTTCAAGTAATTGAAATCCCGTTTTGCCAATGCAATATTAATTTAATATTAAATAGTCTAAATATAGGAGTTTAATATATAAATGATTAATACGATGTCCTCAACAGATTTAGCAAAGCATGCTAAGGCGGATTTTGTGGTTGTTATCACATTTTCGTCCATCAATTTCTACTATTTGAGGTAATCGAATGCATCTTCCAACAATGTAGTATCAAATTATACATTCGATAGAATAAGAATGATAATGTTATAATCATAAATACATTTATTTATCCCAAACATGAGTGGTCCAAACATAGCCTGAAACCATATCCCCTTTTAAACAGACCAAATTTTAGTGGTACTTAACTACTTTTGTCACTCAATTTCTATAATCTTGAGAAATCAATATTGGGACTTGTTAATGTAATATTAAGTTAGGCATTTTATATTATAAGAAAACCAATTTCAGTAGTACTCAACTACTTCCGGTCACTCGATTTTTACCAATTTGGAAAATTGTCTAGACGGATTAGTTAAATGTATAAACAGCTGGCCGAAAAATGACTTAGAAACTGAATTCCTTCCTCTTCTTGCACTACTTGTCTCCAAAAATTCTCTGGTACTGTTCATCAAACTTACGGGGCACGAAGATCATTCCTCAGCGAAGTTTTCTTAACAATTCATACCATTAATTTTATATAAGATTCAAGCAAATTCTAGTGAATTAAGAGACTCCTAGCTTGATTATTCAACAGGCCGTGAGCTACTCAAAGAATGAAAAATATATAATTACAGGAGGTATTTGGAAGTTCAATTGGGATAAGGAAATGAGAAAACCAAAGGAGATGAAAATATACTTACAAGAAGGTTGAATTCATTAGAAACGGGAAGTATCACATGAAATTATTGAACATATAAGAAATGAGAATTTCACTTGCCTGAAACACTCCATGGCGTAGGGAAATAAGGTGAGCAGCAATTGAGGCACAAATGTCAAACGCAGCAGTTCTACAATGGAGATCAAACCGAGCTTCAATGGAGAACAAGAACAGAACCTCATGTGCAGCAGCTCACAAGAGCTTTGGCTCTCTCTCCTTCCTTCTATTCTCTCCCTCTCTCTCTCTCTCTCTCTCTCCTGCTCTCTTCTCCTGAAACTGAATTCAGTTTCTTCTGCCAAACTGGAAGACAGAAGGGGCGGCCTCCAAATGAAGGGGAAGGCAGGCCTCAGTATATAGAGAGGTTAGGGAGGACAAGTTTGTTATTATATTTCTCCTAATACCCTCCAAGTTTGGTTTATTAATATCACCTATTGCAACCAGGGGCTCAGTTGGTGAGTTGAAGGAATGACTGCATGGCTGATTTCCAAGTATGACGCCTAATGGGTTGCTTTGCCTGCAATTTAGGGCTCGGTTAAACAGTGGTTTGAGGCAGTTGATGGTGTGAAGATGGGGGAAGTTGTATGAGATAAGCTATCCATTTAGTTTGATTATTTATTGATATAATTTAATTTGGAGGATTCACCAAAATTGTTCTAGTACATTTATTAAAATATCATATCCAAGTCACATTGAAATATAATAAATATGCTTAAACAAAATTTTCTAACTCATAATCAGATACTGAACAATAAATATACTTCATCTGTATATTAATTCTCTTACATTAAGGACCTCTATTAGTGACCGGTCCAAATAACACAAAATAAAAGACCGAGGTGCTGTATTTGTACTCAATTAGGTACATGTATTAATGGTATGTTTGGTTAGTAGGAATAGAAATTCTTTTCCTAGTTTATTACCAATAGAATATTTATTCTTATATTTGGTTTTCTTTTTACACAGAATAATTATTTCCGAAAAAATAAATATTCCTTTAACTAAAGGAATAAAAAATACTAACATTTCTTAGGTATTTTTTATTAATTGTATGTAAAAAATAACTATTTCTACAATTAGTATTGTTTTACCCCTCGTCCTTTTATCATTCGTTTAAAACCTTTGTTGCTACCTCCTTGGTCTTTTGTCTCTCAACCATTCGTTACTCTTTTCTTTTTTGATTCGACGCCGTCTTAATTCGAGACCGCCGCCTTCATGCAAGAATTCCTCTCGTACAATGGTGAGTCCGAATGTAGAGACAAGTTCAACCCAGATTGCGACTGCACTCCGACCAGTTTGGGATGTATGAGTTTAAAGTCCATCATTGTACCCGCAGCTACAATCATAATTGGACCAATTGCTCGTTCGCCACCCTGATGAGAAGGCTTATTCGTGGGACCCATGAAAATACCACTACTTCGGCACTGTGTGCTCAGAATACCGTCAAGGCGACTGTAGCAAGGGAGACTATTGCGAGTTTTTACATGGAGTTTTTGAATGCTGACTTTACCCAGCGTGGTACCACACGGAGGCACGTAAAGATGGGAAGAACTGTAAACGGAATGTTTATTTTTTTGCACATCCTTCTCGTGAGTTAAGGATTTTGCCTTCATAGCAAGGAGGTTTTGGAAGCTGTGGGAAGGGGAATAAGTATCATAATTACTATGCATAATATTAGCAGCCATTATTGTAGACGTTTATACTCTCTAGCCTTTAGAATCTTTTTTATTGAATAAGGATAAAAAAGTCATTAATACAAATTCCTATCATATTTTTCATACATTATTATATACTAAATATTAGAATCATAATTTTTTACTTATTTATAATTATTTTAAATAAATAATAAAACATAAGAATAGAATTTTTCAACTCTATTTCTATCTTATTTAATTTTTTAAAAATAATTATTCTATTTTTATTTTATTTTATTTCAATAAGCAAATATACTGTAAGGGTGAAAAATAAAGTATTAGCACTAATCATATTTCCAAAAAACATCATATTTATACTCAACTAGGTACAAGTATTAATGAAGTCTTGACAGAACAGGAAGGCAGAGGCATGGTTGAACACTGACAAATAAAAATGGCACCCTCGTTGCGCTCTAGAGTTGAATTAAAAATTTGTCAAATTAGCCTCAAATGATGCTTAATGGCTGTTATTTGCATTTTAAAGAAAATAATTGTACAATTTCTGACATGTATAGCTTTTTTTTTTTTTTTTTTTTTTTTGGCAGTTGGGGACGGTTGAAGCAAATAAGGACGTTATAAAGTCTGAAAAGTTGCCATGGAATCTCATCTGAATAATCTTTATTAAGGCCGAGTGGCTTGCAGCTGAATAGCATTATTTCGGCAATCCATAACATGATCCTTCTTTCTAGGGACGATTGAATTCTTTTTTCCGCTCTTTATTGATGGATATAAAACTCATTGAATGTGGCTCATAATTGAGCAACCTTAGTATGATGGTCCATTAAATTTTGCCGCTTGTGGAAGAACACAGCAATTGCCAGGCTGCGTCCAGCACAGCTCAAGGCCCTGTGACATGCTGCAACAGGATAAATAGTCCTGTGTCTGGCCCTCTGTGAATTCCATGGTGCCTTCAACAACATATATATATGTTGTGTGTGTGTTTGTAATAAAACAATGTATATGGAAATTGACTTCCCGGGAAAATGATACAGCATAATTCTACAGCTTGGTTCAAACAAAACATATTAATTTTATAAATGCAAATAAAGCCTTAACCTTATACATGAGATGAAAAAGCCGCGTGAAAAAACTCAGTCCCAAAAATGTATAAAAACCCAAGAACGGAGCTTCCATGAAGCATCTTGTATCACTTACAAGGTCCATCATGTCTAGTCAGTTCTTTATGGATGCTTGCTAGCTTTTAAAGGTGATACTAAGCTGTAAGTTCATGATTTTTTTGGGGGGCATACGCAAACACATGCTGCCATCCCAACGAACAAAGGGGATGGGGTTAAATGCTCTCTGAATCTGTGGCTCAAAATCACCTGTAGGGCTGTTTGCAGTTGCGGCAGGTGCTCTACTCTAATGAAACTCTTTAGCCTGGACAAATTTCGAGGAACTTACTTCCCTTACAGGGCCAACCTGAAACTTATTAAACTTTCTTCTCTGGCCGAGTTAAGGTGATTCAAATATGTTTCAGTGCTTAAATCAAATTAACTCAAATGAAGGAATGAAATTTAAGAATGTTGATTACAGCCTAATATAATAAACAATCATGGGAATGTTGATTACAGCCTAATATAATAAACAATCATGGCTATTGCAATATATAACTTTTATTGCAATACATGGCTGATGGCAACCAACAAAATGACCCTAAACTCTCTTCCTCCTAATAGAATCCAAAAATGGTAAATCACTTCCAATGCTAACAGGCTAATGAGGAAAATAATCATTTTGGATGATGGAATAGGCATTCACAGGTGCAATGAAGCACCATGTCTCTAAGAAACATCAAGTTCGCCTGCCTCAACAAGTTGGACAATCACAGGTCCCGTACCTTACCTCCTGGACAGCATCCTACTCATCTTATGTATGAAGTAGATGATCAGGAACTAAAAGGGTTAAAGAACACCACCAAATTCAGAGTGGGACTTATCTGAATCAGAAGAAAAGTTACTTTTCCATTCATCAGTTTGTATATTCTCTATGATAATGAAAAATTAAAACCAAAACAGCAACCCACTAATAAAGTTATTGATCTACGTACATGATACAATTGACTACCATAAAAAAGTATGAACTATGTACACACAGATTTTAAAATCGGACCCTTAACTAATCTCTACTCAGTCCCTTGATTTTTGCGTGACAAAGCTGAATGCAAGACTGATTTCTTAGACTTCACCCTCAACATGGGAATAGACGTTCAATGTATCCATCTAGGCCAATAGAGAATGAACAGTGGTGGCTGGTAAAGCCTTGGTAAACATACCAGCTATTTGATATTTTGTAGAGATATGAGCAGGTGTCAATACTCTAGCTAGAATTTTTTTCTCTCTGATAATGGTAGTCTGATTCTTTGTGCTTATTCTCTAATGAAAAACTGGATTCTTAATTATTGCAGACTGATTATCACAGTAGAGAATTGCTTCTTGTTTATACACTGTGTCGAGGTCCTCAAGCAACTTAATCAGCCAAACAAACAACTGGTGTAGGATTAGTGCTCTATATACAGCTTCATTAGAGGACTTAGACACTATGGGCTATCTCTTTAGATTTTCAATTGATTAGACATCCCCATTGAATATTCAAAAATCTGTGATAAAATTTCTAGTTTCTGGACAATGAGTAGTGTGTAGATGAGCTTCAGGTGGTCTGTCCACGAACCAAGTACACCAAAAGAGTATGATACATCAGGCTAGGAATTTTCCGGACAAATCAATTGTCCAATCAACCTCAAGTAATTTGTGAAACCAGTAAGCAAATCTTTTTTGAATGTGATAACTTGAGGTTTGGTTCAATTAGATTATTGACAGATCTCCATCCAAGCAGTCCAGCATCTTCAAGGATCTCTAGTGTGTACTTTGACATATATGAATGCCCTTAGATGATCTTGCAAACTCTAGACCCAGGAAATACTTGCACATTCCCAAATCTTTGATCTTCAACCGAGTATGCAAGTAGTGCTTAACTGATTCAACGATGTTAAGATTCTTACTTCTCACTATGATAACATCAACAGAAACAAGTACAGCTATAAAACCATGCTAATCATTTTTAATGAAAAAGAACAATCAGATCATGATTGGCTAAAACTAATGGCAACTTAATTTCATTGTCTAGATGCTTGTTTCAAACCATATAATGATTTGTGTAGTTTGCAAACAAGCTTACGCTATATCAATTGAGAATCTGCCTATGCTGGTTAACCTGGAGGCACTTTCATGTATAATTCTCCATCAAGATCACCATGGAGAAAGATATTGTGTACATCCAATTGGCTTAGATGCCAATTGTGTATGGTTGCTAATGACAAGAAGACTCTGGACAGTAATGAGCTTATCCACAGGACTGAAGGTTTCCTGATAATCAAGCCTTCCTTTACGTGTACCCCTTACCCACTATCGAGCCTTGTATTTATCAATGCTGTCAACAGATTTAACTGAGAGGTGTGAAAATATTTGCATCCTTTGGCTTGTTTACCAGTAGGCAAACGAGTAACTGTCCATGTTCGATTTGCATTCAATGTATCCGGTTCAGATTTCATAGCTTCTCTTCAATGTTTAGAATTAGGAATCATGGCTGGCTTCCTTATGACTTTGGTTCATGATTATGGAATAGATAACTGATCATAAGAGAGATTTCTGAAGTGGATGATCTGTATTTCTCATTTGCTGATTGCTGCTAGAAGTGACAGTGGCCAGCTTATGATGATAATCAGCTGCATAAGAGGGTGCATGTCTAATCCAGCCAGATGATAGGAGGGTGCATGTCTAATCCAGCCTAATCTCCTGAATATCCTCAATCTTTGTCTGTTGATTGAGCCTTTCTAGATGAGAGTTGGAGTGATCAGCTGAAACGGGAGGTAAGTCTTCCAGAGGTGGATTACAAGAACAAACATATCAGAATCCGGTGTAAAGCAGGAAATATTGTGGTAAGTCTGTCTGTGATGGAGATGAGTAGTCTGGTATTGATAATGGGACAACATTTTCATTCTGCTTGTGTGATGAAGAACACGGACTGTTAATGGATCCTTCAAAGGGAAAAGTTGACTCAAACAACTTGACATCTCTTTAGATGAAAGTTTTCTGATTATCTAGATCATTGACCATGTATCTCTTAATGCCAGTAGGATAAACAAGGAAGATCGAAGCCTTGGCTCTAGGATCAAATTTAGTCCTACCGTGTTTAAGTGTTGAAATACGGCATAAGCATCTGAACACTAGTTGATAATATGAAAGTGAAGAAACAAAAAGAATCTCATGTGGAATTTGGTTAAGAATTGGAGTTGGTGTTCTACTTATTGTGTTGCTGCTAAAATTGCATCTGCCCAGAACTTGATAGGAACTGAGGCTAGAAAAAGAAGGGTCAGGGCAATGGATGAGAGACGTTAATATTTTGTTTCAGCAATCCATTGTGTTGTTCTGAGGTATGAACACAGGTTTTCTGATGTAGGATCACATTGGAGTTGAAATAATCTAGCATTTGAAATTTCGATTGCATTATTGGATCTGATTTGCTTTGCCTTTGAATTAAATTGTGTGTGTGCCATATGAATGAAGGTTTGCAGAATGTGTTTGGTTTCAGATTTCAATTTCATGAATACTCAAGAAAAACTGCTATGATCATCAACAACAGAGAAATAGTAATGATATCAATGGATAGATGGTTGGAAGTAGGACCCCATATATCACAATATATCAAATCAAAAACAGAAGAAGTCGAAGATGTATTAGGAAGAAAAGAAGCAAATTTCTGTTTAGCTAAATGACAGATGCTGCCATGTAAATCTTCTTTACATTTTATATGAGGAAAATGTGATTCAATAAAACTTGGCCTTTGATTGGACAAAGGACCCAATCTAAAGTCCCAAAGATCAAACTCCTGACTGGCCTTCACAATGCAGACATGAGTATTTGGTTTGTCGTGCTGGTCTTTGGTGTTTGGAATCAGGTTGTAGAGTCCATGGTGAATGCTAGCAAGCCCAATCGTCATCCATGAGGAAAAGTCTTCTATGAAGCAGAAAGTTTCAAGAAAATGAGGTAGGGGGAGGGATTTTGTGTAAGCTCGCTGACAGAGATGAGATTAAAGGAAAAAGATGGGTCACATATAACATTAATGAAAATAATAAGGGCTGAGAGTTGAAGAGTCCCTATATGTGTAACACCAGCCTTGGTCCCAACAGGCAACAGAACATAGGCTTGATCGATACATGATATAGAAGCCAAGAGTGAAGGAGAACAGACCATCTGGGCCAAGGCTCCAGTGCATACAATCCAGGGTTTGTTTTCATAGCTTGGTGAGTTGGCCATATGAAGATGTGAATGAAAATGTTTGTGAACAACTGAGGTGAAAGTGCAATAGCAGATGCAGTATTGCTGAAATTAGAAAGTATACCTGTCATGTTGGTATGAGAAGACATGGTTGATGAAAATGGGTCAGATGGCTGACAAGGAGAGGCATCTTTTGGTTCTGACAGTGATAGCTGCAAGTCTATTAGTGCCATTAATTATTGTATTTGGCTCAAAGTCAGAGGTAACTGAGGATTCTCCTTCGAGTTTTTCCTTGGCCTAGAATTGTCACATGATTTGCTGAATATGTATTTCCAGTGGTGATTCTTTGCCTCAACCTTGTGAACTTAAAATTGGGGGAACATCAACTTAAATGTAACATTTCTCTCGGATGTGTCCACAGTGAAGGCAGATCACTTCATATTTCTCTTTCTTTTTGAATGCAGCAAGTGATGGAGATTCAGAAATTGGCAGGGTTAAACTTTTGGCTTCTCTTTGTCTTTCTTCTTGAAGAAGGGGAGAACACCTTGTCCAAGGAGGGCATGTGATCCAAGAGAATGATCTGTCCTCTTGTATTCTCAAAACAAATCATTTGACCGCATTAAAAATTTGAATATTCAGTCCATTTGTTGCATCTCTCCAGCAGCATTTAGTCCTTTATAGGTGCAAAATCCACAATAACAAAAGGCAGGGGGCCTATGGTTGTCCCACACTGAGACCCTTGCACATATGGCATTGAGCTAAGTGAAATACTGACTGAGTTCCTTGCACAACCGTGCTCAATTGCTGCTGCACATGATAAATTCTAATATTATCAAGTGGAGAGAATCATGTCTTGAATTTGTCCCACACTTCCTTGGCTAAACTGATGTAAATAATATTGGAAGCTATTTCTTTTGATACAGAATTAAGAATCTATGACAAAAATCATATTGTTGCATCTCTGCCAAGGTATGTAAAGATCACTACTTAGATCTGGTGCGGCAATGCTTCCATCAAGAAATGATAACTACTTAGATCCACTTCAAGAAAGATAATCTGATCCTGTGAGATAAGGGCTGATGATAACAGTGTTGGTCTTATCACTATGATGAAGATAGAAGGGGGTGTTGTCAGAAGGTGAAGTAATCAATAGTGTACAATTGATGGTGGGAGTCAGTCTTGAAGCCCATGTATTCTACCATTGAGTGAGGAAGCCACAAGAATTCTTTGGGAAGAGATGAAAGAAAAGATACTTGTTTAAGATCTTGACGAAGAAGCATGCGCAATATCTTAACAAGTTGGCAAAATGATTCTATATGCACTCTGATACCATCTTAAAATCCCTATGCACGAAGTAGATGAACAGAAACCGAAAGGGTTTGAAGAATGCCAACTAATTCAGAATGAGACTTATCTGAATCAGAAGAAGAGTTTCTTTTTTTATTCATCCTTTTGGAATCTGGATATTTTTCATGACATAGAAAAATGAAAACCAAAACAGCAACCCACTGATACAGTCATTCAACTATATGAAAAACATACATGTTACTGACTACCTAAAAGAAAGACTGAACTATGCACACAAAACTTATTTTCCAAAACAGAGTCTAACCAATCTCTGACCAATCCCTTGATTATTGCATGACAAAGCTGTTACCGGACTTGTTACCGATGGTCCAGCAGCTCCCGCACAGAGGCGAAGCGTCCGTGCAGTCCGTCCTCCCCAATGATTTCATGATTTCGCCTAAGGATTTCTATATTACACTAGTATAGGCACATTCATACATCACATATACACTACACATAGGAGAGATATATTTTACATTACACATGCCTAGTTTATAATTAGTTAAATGTTGGTAGAGCACATGTTAGTGCTCAGTAACTGTAGGAATCCCGTGCCCCACTTCCCGGTTGCATCCGGTTGCGCATTTCCCTTTCCCATATAACTACTATGCCAGAAAGGTAAAGGATATGATAGAGATTCTTCTGTTCCACTCTAATTTCGCATCTCTCTCTCTCTCTTCCTCTCTCTCTCTCTCTCCCTCTGTCTGCACACACCCTTCTCTGTTCAGGAACCAGATTTGAGCAATTGGTGAAGGAAGCCCCAAATCAGAGGCAATCAGCAGCCTGATAAGAGTCTGGTATCAGATAGGTGCTCTCATTGAGACCTGAAATGGCAGAGGGGATGACGACCAGATACCGGGCTCTCGAAGAATCCCTCGCGGGCATGGCCCAAGAACTGAGGGAAGTTGTGGGTACTGTCCACCAGCATGAAGGCCGCTTTGATACTCTTTTGACCGCCACCGAGCACTTCCAACAGTCCGTCACCGACGTCCGACAGTCAGTCACCGACGTCCAACACACCCTCTCCGAAATGCGACAAACTCTCGCTTGCATGGAGCGACAGACCATATTCTCATCAAATCCTCCGTTATTGCCTACACCCACTTCGTTTACACCAAACCCTACATCACACTCTCAATCCGTTACCCAAACCTTACCTCTCGTGTTATCATTGCCATCAGAGACAACGATGCGTCTACCCAAGTTGGAGATTCCATTTTTCTCCGGTGAAAACGTCATCGGATGGTTGTTTCAAGTAGAACAGTTCTTTTTGTACCACGGAACGCTGCCGGAGCAAAAACTTACTGTGGCCGCATTTTACATGACCGGAGCGGCATTACAGTGGTATCAGTGGATGCATGTAACACGCCAACTGCTAACTTGGGAGATTTTCGCTAGGGATCTGGAGCTTCGTTTCGGTCATTCGTCATACATGAATCCTGAAGCCACACTTTACAAACTGCGGCAGAGCACGAACGTCACCGCATATATGGCCGAATTTGAGTCATTATCTACACGAACGCCAGGTTTGTTGACCATGAATCTCTTAAACTGCTTTATATCGGGCCTCCGGGATAACATCCGGAGGGAGCTCCTCCTTCTAAAACCCATGACCCTACCCGATGCCATTGGTATGGCCAAGCTGGTAGAGGAGAAGTTGAACGCCAGTCGAACCAGTTTCACTCGACCAGCCCTTCCCAAACCTGCTGGGTCTGCGGTTCCACACATGGGTAAACAACCCCTTCCTGCTCTTCCACTAAAACGACCGACTCCGGCGGAAATGGCTGCTCGTTGTAGTCAGGGATTGTGTTTCAATTGTGATGAGAAGTTCACCCCAGGACACCGATGCAAACCCCCTCAGTTCTTGTGTCTGATCACGGAGGAGGAGGAAAGCCATTCTTTCCCTGTCACCAGTATGGAGGTGGAACCTGTGGAACTGGAGGAACCTTATAATCCTCCTCCAGAAGTTAAAACCTTAACCCCCTCACCAGACCAGACGCCCACAATCTCATTACATGCTCTGGAAGGTCATCTTGTGCCTACTACCCTGCGCCTGCAGGGACAAATAGCAGGCCAACCAGTAGTGATTCTAGTCGACAGTGGATCCACACAATTTTCTGCAAACTCGTATGGCAAAATATCTGGGTGTGGCCATCGAATCATCTCATCACCTCAATGTTACAGTGGGCAATGGGGATTCACTCAAATGTGAGGGGTTATGTAAAAGAGTCCAGATCATGTTGGCTGATTCCACTTTCAGCGTTGATCTCTACCTCCTTCCCATTTATGGTGCGGATATTGCATTCGGTGCCCAGTGGCTTGCATCACTTGGTCCGGTGCTGTTTGATTACCAATCATTGTGGATGAGTTTTACTCATGCCGACACCAAGATCACATTACACGGCATGCCTTCAGCTTCTGTGGCCACAATGACCCAGGGCCAACTGAGGAGGGGGAACACTACCCAATCGGTTGCTTCCTACTTCCAGTTGACTATCCTACTAGCTCAAGAAACGCCTTAGCCAAATCAGCCAGCCCTACCTGATCTAGCAAACCAGTCTTCTGGGGGCAATCCTCCCCAGTTCACTATATCCCTCAATAACCTCTTATCCTCCTACGCTGATGTTTTTGCCATTCCGCGGGAATTAGCTCCTCATCGCAATTCTGACCACAGGATACCCTTACAACCCAATAGCACACCAGTCAACGTCCGGCCATATCGATACCCCCATTTTCAAAAAGCCGAAATGGAGAAGCTCATAAAGGAAATGCTGGATGCTGGCATTATTCAAGCCAGCACTAGTCCTTTTTCCTCGCCCGTGCTGTTAGTTAAAAAAAAAGACGGCAACTGGAGGTTCTATGTCGATTATCGGGCTCTCAATGCTATTACCATTAAAGATCGCTTCCCCATTCCTATCATAGATGAATTATTTGATGAGCTACATGGAGCCTGTGTCTTTTCAAGGCTGGACTTGCGTTCGGGGTACCACCAACTACGAGTACATGCTGCTGATGTGCACAAAACAGCATTCCGGACACAAGAAGGTCATTACGAGTTTCTAGTAATGCCCTTCGGCCTCTCCAACGCTCCATCCACATTTCAGTCCGAAATGAACTCCATTTTTTGGCCGGTCCTACGGAAATATGTACTAGTCTTCTTTGATGATATTTTGGTGTACAACCCTTCTTGGGAACTTCACTGCCACCACCTTTCCTGCACACTGCAGATTCTAAGGGAGCAATCCCTCTTTGCCAAACAGTCTAAATGTGAATTTGGGAGAACTTCTATTGCATATCTGGGTCATATTGTATCAGCCAAGGGCATCACAGTCGACCCAACCAAGATTGAGGTAGTGCAAAACTGGCCGGCATCCACTACCATCACTCAGCTAAGGGGATTCTTGGGGATAGCAGGCTACTACCAGCGTTTTGTGGCCCGTTACGCCCAAATTGCAGCTCCGCTCACCAAACTCTTGCGCAAGGATACTTTCATGTGGACCCCTGAATCTGAGGGGGCTTTTCAGGCTTTAAAATCTGCGCTGGTGGCCACGCCTGTGTTGGCACTCCCAAATTTTACCCAACCCTTTGTGGTTCAGACTGATGCCTCAGGAGAAGCTATTGGGGCTGTTCTGATGCAAGATGGGCATCCACTTGCTTTCTTCAGCAAGCTGCTGTGCCCTCGAATGCAAACAGCGTCCACCTACGTCCGAGAACTCTGTGCAGTGGCCGAGGCGGTAAAAAAATGGCGACAATATCTGCTGGGCACACGGTTCACCATTTTAACAGATCATCAGCCCCTTCGCGCCCTGCTAAAACAGAACATCCACACCCCAGAGCAGCAAAAATGGATCACCAAACTACTCGGATACGATTTTGAAATAGAATACAAGCCTGGCAAGGAAAACCTACCAGCGGATGCTCTCTCACGGCTTCCTGCCGCTTCCTACCAGGCCATACGGGCAGTTTCTAAACCAATGTTGGCCTTATTAGAGGCTCTCCGCAGGTTTTACAGCACCCATGGCCCTTCTGTAGACCTGCTGACATCTATTCAGAAACGCCCGGAAGATTTTGAACACTAGACGGTGCGGGATGGTCTCGTATTATTCCGGAACAGGCTCCTAGTACCCAAGGACTCAACTCTAACCGAATTGATTCTACAGGAATTCCATGATTCCCCCATTGGGGGACATGCCGGAATTCAAAGAACCTATGCCCGCATCTCCACTAATTTCTATTGGCCGCGCATGCGTGAAGACATCCGGGATTACATTAAACGGTGTTCCATCTGTCAACAAGTGAAGCCCATCAACACCGCCCCTCAAGGGTTGTTGCAACCCCTGCCTATCCCTGGCAAGATTTGGGACTCACTGTCAATGGATTTCATTACCCATCTACCGGCATCCGGAGGAAAAACTGTTATCTTTGTAGTAGTTGACCGACTATCCAAATATGCCCACTTTGTGGCCCTCGGCACTCACTTCACTGCTGAGCAGTTGGCTGAAATCTTCGTGAAGGAAATCTGCCGGTTGCATGGGCTGCCCAGCGAAATCATATCTGACCGGGCTCCCCTTTTCATGAGTAAATTCTGGAAGGAATTATTCAAATTGCAAGGGATCGCCCTATTCCATAACAGCGCCTATCACCCTCAATCTGATGGGCAAACTGAGGCAGTCAACCGATGTTTGGAGGATTATTTGCGATGTTTTGCAGCTGAAAATCCAGCCACCTGGGTGCAATTCCTACCATGGGCCGAATGGAGCTACAATACCGCGTGGCACTCAACCATCCAAATGAGCCCGTTTGAGGCTGTGTACGGTAGGTCACCTCCGGCCCCAATAGATTATATTCAGGGCACCTCAACCATTGCCGCTGTGGATGAACTGCTCTCAACTAGAACCGGACTATTGAAACAGCTTAAAAATAATCTCCAACGCGCTCAACTCCGCATGAAAAATCAGGCTGATGCTCATCGGATGGATAGGGAGAATGGGTCTTTGTCAAATTGAAACCTTACCGGCAAACCTCACTCAAGCAGCGGCAGTCTAATAAACTTGCCAAGAGGTATTATGGCCCTTTTCAGATCACGGAGCGTGTGGGAATAGTGGCATACCGATTGCAACTACCCGAATACTCCCGTATCCACAATGTTTTCCACGTATCTCTGCTGAAGAAGAGCCATAACAGCCCTCCCAGCTCTCCAGGGACTCTGCCACATGATGCCTTAGGCTCCCAGCCTATTCTATTTCCTTCTCAGATTATTGGGTTTGGTAACATCATGCAGCGCGGCTGCATTGTGCCTCAACTCTTAGTACAGTGGCAGTGCCGAGCTGCCGAGGACGCCACTTGGGAGGCAGCAGCCGAATTCCTTCGAAATTTTCCTACCTTCAACCCTGAGGACAAGGTGGTATTTGATGGAGGGGGAAATGTTACCGGACTTGTTATCGATGGTCCAGCAGCTCCTGCACAGAGGCGAAGCGTCCGCGCAGTCCGTCCTCCCCAACGATTTCATGATTTCGTCTAAGGATTTCTATATTACACTAGTATAGGCACATTCATTCATCACATATACACTACACATAGGAGAGATATATTTTACATTACACATGCATAGTTTATAATTAGTTAAATGTTGGTAGAGCACATGTTAGTGCTCAGTAACTGTAGGAATCCCGTGCCCCACTTCCTGGTTGCATCCGGTTGCGCATTTCCCTTTCCCATATAACTACTGTGCCAGAAAGGTAAAGGATATGATAGAGATTCTGCTGTTCCACCCTAATTTTGCATCTCTCTCTCTCTCTTCCTCTCTCTCTCCCTCTGTCTGCACACACCCTTCTTTGTTCAGGAACCAGATCTGAGCAATTGGTGAAAGAAGCCCCAAATCAGAGGCAATCAGCAGCCTGATAAGAGTCTGGTATCAAAAGCTGAACCTGAGACTGATTTCTAAGACATCTGGCCTCACATGCAGCAAAGGCAACCATCAACCATGAAGCGTTCAGGGATTTTTTTTTTTTTTTTTTTTTGTAGTGAAGTTCTATGTCCCTGCTTAGTGAATTTAGGCCAAACTCTCCATAGCAGAGCACACAGCTAGGTTCACAATTTAATTTAATAATGTTGATATGGAGTAATGGCCATTCACCCGTGCATTGGCTATGATGAAAGGCTCCTCCTGTTTTGAATGAAGAAGGTGAACGCTTCTCCTTGGAATCATAGCCCTAAGCGTAGCAGATGAGATATGAGTAGCTTTTGCAGCTCTATATCCAATTTCTGCAGCAAGGATAAGAAATAAGGAAAGGGAAGGAGAGAACAACTAGCAAAAGTAATACCATAACTCGTAACACAGAAAGCTAAAATACTGAGAAAGAAATAGGCAGTCTATTGATTCAAGGGCTAGCCAAATAACTTAGCTGTAAGTGACATATGTGAACAGCCAATTTGTCAGTCTAAGTTGTTGGTGGGCAAATACAGGGACTATCTCTAAAGCAGCCCTGTCTGCATTTATCCCTTCCATTGAGACATCAGGGAAATTTTTTTAATGATGTCAAAAATTTAATTATGATACTTTTCTTACATGAAAGTTGTATCTGTCAATGTTGTTTCATTAATAAGCACAGTTTACCATAAATTCATAAGGACAATAAAATTCATTAAAAAATCTAGGCTGCTCCTAAGTTAGGTACACACACACACACACACACACACACACACACACACAAGCTAGCTAGACATTATAGACTTAAATGCCAAGCTCTTGAGATGACTTAAGCCGTCGTCCACACATGGCTTCGTCGCCTCAGACATGTTAGAGGGTATCAGAACTCTAGTATGTCTAACTTAAGTTTTTTGGACTATGGTCAACTAACAAGATTATTTTATTTAACTAGAGGTCTTTGCATTCGTGTTTTAAGGAAGCCCCCTAAGTTTTTAGCCTTCAGCCTCATGAGGGATGCTTGGTACCATGACCAAGTTTTATAATTCGACCTCATGTTCGAGGCGAGAAACACGCTCCTCCTAGGCCAAAAACTTCTCTTTTTTAATGTAACTGTGAAACAGACAGTCGGCAATGGAGACAAGACGATGAGCCAGTCCTTAAAGCGGTAAGAAAATAACAACTTAGAAACTATAAAACAAATAATAAATGAACCAAGGAGAGGCTCGGCCAATACCTCAGAGAAGCATAAGCTCCCTGATGGAGCATCACTCATGGGAACTTCCAAAGCTTCTTGGACCTTTGGCTCTAAGGGTTATGCGGCGGCCACCTCAACTGCCTCACTGATTCCTTCAGTAAAAACATCCTCCTGGGCCTCAAGCGCTTGGGGTTTGGAACCAGATGATCCAACTGCTGTCTCGGATGCTGCTTTTCCCTCAATCTTGGACGTGGGGTCCTCCAAGTATGGCACGTCAGCCACCTCGACTCGTCCTTCAGCCTCGTCTTCATCTCTGGCCTTGGACACTAGGGGGTTGGAAGGTGCCTCGGCAACCTCAGCACGAAGTTTTGGGACGACCACCTTTGAGATGCTGGCTTCTAGAACATCGACTTGAGGCACCTCCTCGACCTCTATAGACTGACTCTCATTGATCCAAGAAGTACTATCTGCAAAGCTGGTAGGAAGATCAGGCAGGGGCTCTTCGGATAGAGATGGCAAAACGACCGGCATCCCATATGAGGAAAGGGTCGGAGTTGGGATAGGAATGTCTTCAACTTTAGCCTCAATATCACCCATTGCAGCAGACCCCAAGGGCTCGTAGCCTTCATCTGGTTCGACGGTCCCAGACGTTTGGGCCGAGGAAGAAGCAGGAATTGGGTCCATTCTCACCGACGGCCTCTTTCTCTTTACAAATTAATCAATAGTGACTTCATCGTCAGCGGAGGACCCAGGCAAGGCCTCTTTGCGCTCGAACGCTAGGGCCGAAGGCTCGCTTATTTGTAGAGGCCTTTGCTTTCTTTTCAGCTCCCTATTAGGAACCGATGGTGCTCGAGGAATGTTTGACCCCTCCAAAAGAGGCTCCCATTTGGCCTAAGCAAGAGACTCGGCCAGCAGCCATTGGTTCTTCTTATTTTCGTTGAAGTAGCTGGCTTTTTTCTTAATAAGATTGGTCAATACTTCGACTAACTCCTTTCATGCTCTAGCACCTTAGTATTGAAAGACGCAGAAATTTGGCCCTATTCATTGGAGAGCTCCCGTCCAGAGGGAGTCATCAAAAAGAAGAACCGGTTTTTCTATCTTTTGGTTGAGTTAGGGTTTCCTCCACTCAACACAAACTCATGATAGGAAGAGATTGAGATCCAATCTGCTCCATGATGAAATCTAAAAATTACTTTTACGGCTTTGGTGTCTAAAACCAGGCCATGAATATGAGCAAAAATATACATAGATACTAAATACCTAATAGAGTTAGGTTGTAGTCTTGCAATCAGGATAGAGAGAGCTGTCATAACTCTATATAGCTCTGGCACCATTGGAAATCTAAGCCCTCATTTGAGATGAGTCTCATAAACAGTAATATATCCCTTTGGTGGAGAACAAGTTCTACCACTCCAGGCAAGAGATATATCAACGAGCTCGGAATCTTGTACCCAGCACGAAGTAGTCGACGTTGTCCGATGTGAGAACCGACTGGATGTCGTTAACTCCAAGAGCTATTAGGGAAGATTGCGAAACTTTGAAAGGAGGAAGAAGATGAAAGGGTTACGAGGAGAGCAAAGAACGGAAGGCTTTCAAAAAAGTGTGGGAATAAAGGGATTCAAACTATTTAAAGCAAAGTCTTTTGAGTCGAAACAATGCCGTAGGAGGAAAATTTAAAAAGACGCGCTTCATCATGACGGCGATACGTGTCAGCACCCTATAGGTTGTGCAGCACATCAATCATCTGAAGTCAGTAATGATGATTGGTACAATTCCAAGAATGGCATGAGACTCGAAGAAGCTCACATTTAATGCTGCTGCTAGTGGCATAGATGAAATCCATCGGACTAGGAGCCTTCATCTGGACATCTAATCAAGCACGTCAAACTGAGAGTCCTCATTCAGCCAGTTAATGAAATCCTTCGGACTAAGAACATGGGTTCGGACAACTGACTATCCTCGGACATCATATCGAAAAGCTGAACTTCAAGTCTCGCAGTATGGGAGCTAGTGATGGGTATGGTTGCTAACGGTTTGAGAGAAAAATCCAAAATGGAGACCCAATCGGCCCATATAGTCCAAAATTGATGGATGAGCCTTTTGGTCTTATCCGGGAAGTTTACTTCTTGAAGGAAGACAGAACCGACTTCAACCGACCAGAACCGATAGCTTCCTTCTCTTATCTAGTTCAACGAACTCGGTTGTCAGTTAGGAACTGCCAGCTGAACAACATCATCTTATCCATACGGACGGTTCCTCAAGCGGTTAGCTGGAAAGGTCAACTTCCCCTAATCTATACATAAACCCCTCCTTTCCAACAGGAAGGGGGGACAACGACGCTCAACTAAAAAGTCTAAAAAGCTAACAAAAGACAATCTGTATAGCATTTTTATAAGCACTCTCACTATTTTTATAAGTGTACATCACAACAAATAAGGGCACATCAAGCCTAAAAATACTATACAATCTGTGTAGTATTTTTTTAAGCCTAAAAATCCGATGCTCAACTAAGGCACTTTAAGCGTACACACTCTCTCTCATTAAGATACTTTTTGCTAAGCGCACATCACAAAACTATTTTTATAAGCATTCTCCTTTACATACTCATTTTTCTTTTCACAAAGAACAATTAAAGATTTGAATGTCGAATGATATACTGGGGAGCGAGTCCTACCAATCATTTGATCGTATATTTGTTGTGTTGCATAAGATCCAGATTCAGAGCATATAGAGATCGGATCCGTATCAGACAGATTGGATAGCGTGAATTAGTTCTTGGCTCCCTAATTTGTATAGTAATTCAGATCCAAGGACGCATATCAGGAAATGAGTCTTTGCATTCGTGCTTTAAGAAAGTCCCATAAGTTTTTAGCCTTCAGTCTCATAAGGACCGCTAGGTATTGTGACCAAGTTTTATAATTTGACCTCGTTAAAGGCGGCCGATGACATGATCGAATATTATTGACCACCAAGTGGTGGTTCGAGGGGTAGGTGAATGAACATCACCTGATTTAAGACAGTTTAGGTCGTACAATTTTATGAAATAATAAACAAGCATTCACATGAATAACAAATAATGATTTTTTTAATAAAATGTAACATATTTTGCAAGCATTCCAGATGATACAAACTAATCTTACCTAGTTACATGTACATTTATTGATAATATTTTTTGAGGTGAGAGGCATTCCAAGTCCTAGGGACAAGTTTTCCATTCTGGATGTGTAACTTGTACGCATTGTTTTTGAGAATGGTTGAGGCAAGGAAAGGCCCTTCCCAGTTAGGTGAGAATTTGTTCGGTCGGCAATTTTTGCTGGTAGCTTCAATACTTCGTAGGAGTAAGTCTTTTACTTTAAATTGGTACGCTTTCACCTTCTTGTTATAATATTGGGCAATTTATTGCTGATAAGTTGCTATTCACAATCATGACGTGTCCCGAGTTTCTTCAAGTAGGTTAAGGTTTTTCTGGAGTTTTTGAGAATTGTTGAGTGAATCAAAACATTCAACCCGAAGACTGGGCAGTCCGACCCTTATTGGGATGAAATAATACAGATGCAGCTTGTTCACCCATGAGCCCCCAGCATTTTCAAACTTCATTTTTAAACCATGTAGCAGTATGCAGTTGGTAACCTCTACTTGTCTGTTGTTTTGCGGGTAAGCAACGGAGGTATAAACCAACATTATCTTCAAATTAGTACAATATTTTGTGAACCGCTTACTAGTAAATTGGGTCTCATTGTCGGTTATTACGACTTCTGGCACACCAAATCTACATACAATACTCTGACGGACGAACTCCGTTGCATTCTGCTTAGTGATCTGAGCCAGTGGGACGACCTTTACCCATTTCGTGAAATAGTCGATCCTGATGATCACGAACTTCCTTTGTCTGGACGCAACAGGAAGGGGTCCGAGGATATCGAGCTCCCATTGTGCAAATGGCCAAGGAGACTGTAAGGCTCGAAGCTCTGTATGTGGCTGATGGGTGAGGTTTCCATGGATATGACAATTCTTATATTTTCGTACAAAATCCATGGCGTCGTGCTTGTCACTTTAGGTTAGAATTTTCATTATTTACAGGCTTCAATGGACTAATTCTAGAGACATTTATCATTTAATGTTCACATTATTTTTAAATCTAGTATAATATGTAATCTCCTTTATTCAAACAATTTTAGCTGCAATTTTTTTTTTTTGTTAAAAATCATCATCAAATGCATATTTTATTATCATTATAGTCTCCATCAATTCTTCTAATGGGTTATTCATTATTTTAATCAATTACAATTTTACAAGTACTAAGTTCATATTAAAAGCAATAATTAAATATAATAACTAATTTAATAAAGAAAAATATAATATATTTGTTTTAGAAAAAACTATAAGGCGCACTAGGCATATACCTTAATCCTCGACAAAAAGTGCGTGCAATCAAAATGAGTCTCGCTTAGATATGTTGGGAAATCAGGCATTGATCCCTAAGCTTAGGTGTGCCTTTAACACTGCTGTCTGTACATAAAACCACATATTGTTTATCACAATGTCGAACTCTAATTACTACCTAAAAACAGACAGTAAATTCTAATCCATAATTGAGAATGCACTTTGCTATCCATTAGCAAGAGTGCAGCGAGTAGGTGCCCATAGTAAATAGAAAATCAAGTTTCAACATTTCAGTGTACCAGCAATCAATGTGAATTGGCTGCGGTGAACGTCTCATAGAGTTATGTCATAAAAGTTATCCAATGGTTCAGGATCACCATAAAATGTCAGAGGCTCTGCCATATAACTAAAACTGAATAATTTCAAAGCATTTCAAATGGGCTAGTAGACTGATTCACACCTCAATTTAAAGTCAGATAATCTAAAAGTTCTGACCTGAATGCCCAATTTGATAGATGATTCAGCAAATTACTTCAGCAGGTTTGATACAGTAAATACGGGATCCAAGATGCTGCACTTTCAGGCCATTATCCTCGCAACCCTTGAAGAAGATCAATTCATCCCCTTTACCAATTCTGCGTCTCCAACACATTAAAAATGCTGGACAGGGCAATCCTGCCAGTTGTGTTTAAAGAGAACAAATCAACATGAATCTGCCATGGGATCTTGTTAATTAAAATTACAAAGAAAATCGGATGTACCAACACTCTCTTCATACTCAGAAGAAATCCCTGAACTCCATTTCGACTTGAAAGACTTGAGCAGAAAGGAGATGGTCTTTATCAAGTTCAAATATTGTTTCACATCTAAAAACCATAAAGAGTATGAGGAGTTAATCCTTGATGTGCCCAGGAAACAACATTTCAACCGCAATGTAAGCTTAAAATCTTACATACAACTCCATGCTCAAAACTAGAAAAGAAGGGAAAACAAAAAAAAAAAAAAAAAGGAAGTAAAGGTGAAAATGTTCAACCAGGCAGTGGGCAGTTGGATAAACTGCAAACTACATGCACACATAGGTGCCATCTCCATAAGCAATATTGCTAAGTAAGCCAACCATATTTTCAGAGGATCAGTAACATGAAACTGCTTCATTTTCTGTTTGTGTCAGAATTCGATAAACAGCGAAAAAAAAAAAGAGCATGGTGCAGTTACTGATACTGATAAAAAGAGAAACTGGTTGCAACAGAACCTGAAATTTGAGAAGTTACTTTCATTTTGTGTCCAGTTGCCACTTCAAAATATGGAAATGCATATTTTTTCAAGAAAGCAAAAGTTTGCAATTCTCTCAAATGACAGCAAAGTTTCCAGACGAAAAAATATGCCCTTGGGTACTCCCAAGGACAATTCAGCACAGAAAATTTCAGAAGCAATAACTGACTGAACAACCTGCCATAACATCAAAAGTATCTCTAACCATTATAGATTCTGTATATTCCTATATGCAGTCTCTCAAAGGATATTTTGGACAAAATAATCAGTATGCATGCTTTCAATCCTTAATTATATAAAGTTCCTGCCCTTGTAAATATTCTAGATTGTTACTGTGAATCGTTGGGCCATCTAAACTAGAGTAGAATATTATAGAAAACTCTGGAGGAGTCTAGAGATTTCTTTCTTTGTAAAAATCTAGATATTCTGGTAGAATATACTGTTAATGAGGAAGATAGTGGAGAATTCTAGAAAAGCATTTAGGAGGATTATTCTAAGAGAAATCTAAAAGCTTAATCCTGACCATCTATGTGGGATGATCTTGGCCATTGATTAAGGAGGTGGATGGGAGAAGCTCTACTATGAAAAGGGGAGTGGGCTTCATTTGTAACAAGCCAAGCAAAGAATTTTCAAGCAATACAATCTCTATATTCTTCTACACTCTCTTCTGTGTTTTTGAATTTGCTCCTTAGCACTTTTTACTTCTGGGTCACTTAGCTTATGCTTAAGTGTGAGGATTCGATTATTTTAGTAGATCCAAGGTGGTAGTAACGCTAAGTGCTGTGCGGGTGAACTAGTTGAAAGTATCATCTCGTGACACGTGGAATTAAAGCCAAGTTACGAGAAGAATTGTAAACATGTTTGGTGACAAAAGAAGGGTCGTAATCACTTCTGATGTTATTGATGAGCACGGTCGAGACCATGCTGAGAGACGAAGGACTTGAACAAGGGGAGAACACTCTCGAAGGACATTCTAGCTAGCCTCAATGCAATGGTAGCTAAAGTGGAGATTACAGTAAGCAACATTCATGAGCGCCTCGACACCCTCGACTCTAATGTGGAGGAGCATGAAGATGCCGAAGGCTTGGCCAATATGTTCCAAGGAGCAATCAACTTCTTGGCCGACTCTTTAAAGGAGCAGATAGAGGACTTTCATGGCCTGATAATGGGGGAACTCCACTCTTTACGGGAGAAGGTCCACATGGTAGAGGCAGATCTACCCGTGTACACGGTGGCAATGGCCAATGGTGCAAAGGAGAGTAGCATTCCTAAAGTGAAGGTCTTGGAATCCCTGAAGTATACCGGTAAGTGTGACGCTAAAGAACTCGATGATTTTATTTGGTGCATGGAACGTTATTTAGATGCAATCCACATTAATGATGACGCCACAAAATTAAGTACTTGTACTCTATATCTTGAGCACGATGCCATGCTATGGTGGAGGAGGTGCCATGGTGACACTAAACAAGGTGTCTACAACCCTAGACACATGGAACGAGTCCAAAAGGGTACTCAAACGTCAGTTCTATTCGAAGAAAGTTGAGGAGATGGCCATGAAAAAGTTGCATGGCCATCAACACACCAGACCCATCAAAGACTACATCAATGAGTATTCCACTTTGATGCTAGAGATCCCCTACATGACAAAAAAGAATCGCCTACTCTATTTTATGGACAACTTAAAATAAGCACCCACGGGATCAATGCGGTTCTTAAACTCGATCTCTAGTAGGGCCAATGTGGAGACAAAGGCCAACGAAGCCTTTAAGGTGCAGGACAAGCTAGGGAAAGGTTTGATGTTTACAGATGCCAAGGTGAATGGAGTGATCACCAAGGCATTGGTCGACATAGGAGCTTCACATAACTATGTGGCCATAAGTGAAGCCACGAGGCTGGGACTACAATACACCAATGGGCTAGGCTGGATGAAGGTTGTCAACTCTTCTTCATAGCCTATCCTAGGTGTTACATGTGGTATTTCCATTTGCTTGGGAGAGTGGAAGGCCACGGTGGGCTTAATGGTAATGACCAAATGGTGCTAGGCATGGAATTTATGAGTATGACGATACCTCTATCCTTTCCGGGCAACAATACTATGCAGATCTCGATGGCGCATCAATCTTATGTCATGCCCATCAAACAGGAGAAGGTAGGAGCTCGAATACTTTTGGCTCTCTAGTTCTCAAAGGGATTAGGAGGGGCAAAAAGTCATACTTGGTGGCAATAGAGGAGGAACGAAACATGTAAAGCTCTCTTGAAGTATATAAAGGCATTGCTAGAGTGCTCGAAGAATTAAAGGAGGTGATGATAAACTTCTTTTGTTGCTTAGGACTTAACTGCTTTTTGTAGCTGGAACTAGTCACCACATTGTCCGTCCAAATGATAAACTCACTTTCAAGCAAATATTGTCTCCAAACCTACAAGCAATGCATGATGGCAGTCCTTTCCTTATTGTGTATGGGGTACTGCCTCTTAGTGTTATTCAACATGCAACTCTTATAGACAATAGGATATTCACTTTATATAAGCACCCCGTTGATGGCAAAGTCAGGAACATCCGGATGAAATTCGAAAGATTTGGAGTAGTTGGGCAACGCAAGGATCGACTCCTCTATTGCGGCATGCTTCAAGTCCTCAAATGCACCCTGATAGGCTTGCTTCCACTCCCAGGTTATCTTCTTTTTCAATAGATTTGTCAAAGGAGTGGCCCTTGCTAAATAGCCACAGATGAAACGCCTGTAGTAGTTCACCAAGCCAAGGAATGACCATAGCTTGGAGATATTCTTAAGTGGCTCCCACTCTTGGATAGCCTAAACCTTGTCCTTGTCCATGTAGATCTTTCCTCCCCGTATTTGATGTCCTAAGAACATCACCTTATCCTATACAAAAGAGCACTTCTTCGGTTTAACATAGAGCTTGTTGTCACATAACACCTGGAAGACCTTCCTCAAATGCTCTACATGGTATAAAAGAGATTTGCTATACACCACGATGTCATATAAGTATACCACAACAAATTTGTCCAAGAATGGGTTGGAAGAATTTGTTCATTAATGAATAGAAAGTAGCCAGGGCATTAGTCAAGTCAAAAGCATGACTAAGAACTTGAAAGATCCATACCTCGTGATGCATATTGTCTTCAGCTCATCTCCCTTTGCAATTACCAGTACCCCAATTGCAAGTCTAGCTTGGAGAACTAGTGGATTCTCCCAAGTCAATAGAAAAAATCCTCCACCAATGGGATCGGGTACTTATTTTTTACAGTCACATTGTTGAGTGCTTGATAGTCGATACACATACGAAGACTTCCATCATTCTTCTTTTGGAATAATGCTGGTGCATCAAAGGGGGCCTTAGAAGGCCAAATAAATCCTACGTCTAGCAACTTTTTAAGTTGTCTTCTCAACTCCTCCAACTCTGGTGGAACCCTACGATAGGTCCCCATAGCTGGAGGCTTGGCTCCAGCTCAATCAGATGGTCGACTTGGAGAATGTCACCGATGGGCTGCTCCCAAGTACGAACTTGGAGGTTAGCTCATAATTGTACCCAGACCGTATATTTAACAACTCCAAATTTGTACAGTACTGTGAAATTGTTACTGTGAATAACTAAGTAATCTAAAATAGGTGGAATATTCTAGAAAAACTTTGGATAAGTGTAGAGATGTCCCCCTTTGTAAATATCTAGATATTATAGTAGAATATAGTAGAGTGAGAAAGATAGTGAAAAATTCTAAAGAGGACATTTAGGCGGAATATTTTAAGAGATTTAAAAGCTCAATCCTAATCATCCATGTAGATAATCTTAGTTATTTATTAAGGGGATGGATGAGAGAAGCTCCATTATAAAAAGGGGAGGTGACTTCATTTGTCACCAGCCAAGCAATAAGTTCTCAAGCAATATAATCTATACATTCTTCTGCACTTTCTTCTTTGTATTTTCAAGTTTGTTCCTTGGCACTCTTATCACACTGTCACTTAACTTGTTCCTAAGTATGAAAGTTCAGCTGACTTAGTAGATCTAAGGTAGCGGTGACATTAAGTGTCACATGGGTGAACTAATCGAAAGTGTCATCTCATGACATTCCGCTTCTTAGTAAGTTCCTTGTACAAGGGACCACATCATGGCCAAGAATCATAACAGATACTAGTTTGCAGAACATAAATCTTTTCTACTTGTAATTCATCTGCTTTGACTCTAAGTTTCAGCATCATCCTCCATAATGCAGAAGTGTTAATGATAATCGTACTCCCAAAAAAACTTCCTTCAGCATGGACCATTTAACCCAGAGTCCATCTTAACCAGAGGTAAGTTTGCAAAAATGCTTGACCATGGCAGCTTCATTCATTTCAAAACAATCTTAAAGCCCAAGCCACCCTCATTAACGGAAGCATTAGGCAATTCAAGAACCTTTACCTTCCTTCTTTTCCTTCCAATAACAAATTCCTGGCATGACCACTCTATGTCCTTGATTGCTTCCTTGAGAACAATAAAGATACTGAACCAATACACCAAAAGGAAGCAAACAACAGCTTGGATAAAGCCGTATTCTGCCAGGATAAGTCAGTATTCATACCTGCCAACATGAAATTCTGCTACTAATTCTACAAGATGTAATCAGCATAATTGCACAAGTCAGCTCAGATAGAACAATGCCTCAATTAATCTGGACCTTTTTTTTATGGCAAGATTTGATTTCTTGTTCCTGATTTTGGATGAACAGCCCTATTTATGTTGGCCATAAGGTTGATAAAGACATAATGATCACAATCTTTCTTTTTACTTAATTTTAGAACTAAAATCGATATATTACCCCAAGTGCATTTCCTACAAATTTTGGACACATAAAGGCAACGAGTATTACGTCCCTGCCTTACACTTGTGTAACACTGTTAGGTTTACTTTCCTCTTTTCCCTATTACTGAAAATTATACTAAAATCCAAACCAAAACTCCACCCATACCCCAGAACTTCCCTAATCACAACCAGACAGACGGTGGTGGCATAGTCGTCAACAAACACCCCAATGATGGGGACTTCCCTCACTTAGTGAAGCCCTTAATTCTGTCCATCCCACCGCCACCCTTCTCTTTCTCTCTCCTGATCTCTCCCCCTTGCATCTTTCTTGCCAGCAAGGGGCTCTATGTTGGGACAGGGATGAAAAGGGTGCAAGGAAGAGGTGGATTATTGGCCTTGCGACTAGATCTTATGTCACCGGTGATGGCAGGCGGTTGCAGTGGTGGTGGTTCCAGCAGCAGTGGTGACAATGTAATGCAGGAGGTGGTGGTTGGTGGTGGTGTCTCCCTAATCTCTACTTTCTTTTTCTCTTCTTTTTAGCAGTGATGGGAACAGAATGAAACCCTAGGGGCTTGGCTTTCATCCATTACGTCTCATGTAATATCACATTTGTATCATTTTTCAAACAAACATCAACAAAGGGAATTGTTGATTATGTTTTTCAGTCACATCAGTGCCCCTACAGAATCACCTTCAAACCAAAACCAACACATTTGGTAATCATTCAAGTCATATCAACTCATTACTAAATTATGCTACTTGGCCCATATTTGTGTTTGGGTTTTTAAACTTTAAATATATAATACAATGTAGAACACAAAAAAAACATTATACATTTTCATATTGTGAACTTATTGAATATATAAATAGTTTCATTATCATTGTGTCATCTACAAGCCTAGAAAATTAAAGTAATGCATGTACCAATAAGGTAATTCAAATATTAATATCTGTAATGTACTCTAATTGATGCCAGATATGTGGGCTTAAATCATGCCAACCTGCTCATTAAATTCAACAAATTGTGCCAACCGGTTTGATAGTTCCCTGTTGACCCACAGTAACTCATATAAGGTTCAATTCAAATTATCAGTGTGTTAAAATTTGCCACTGTAAATAATTAGTAGATTTTGGTGACTGCGTGAAAGGATGATCAGCTGTAGATATAAAGTCTAAAAATTGCCACCAAAAAAATTGTTGCCAATCTTCAGTTTTCAGTTTCTGCATTCAGTTCAACGTTCTTCAGTTTCATTCTTCAAAAAATAAAAAAAAATTTTAAGAAATAAAATCAGTATTCAGAAGAAGTTTGACATTATATCAAAACTCTCACTACTCACCCATTCGTCCTTCCCTGGGACAACTACAACAAACAATCACAGAAATGGAACAGGTAAAAATCTGGAAAACAAAGTGAGAAGGCATAAGAAAAAAAGGTGAGGCACAAGCAGAAAGAAGAAAAACAGTGCAAATGAACACATTAATGATAAAAGAGCAGCAATGCAGCTAAAATATTTGTTCCTGCTTAGAGAAAAGAAGTTTCAGAATTCAGTAAGTTTGGTTCCTACTTGGAGAAAATAGTGCAAAAATTCACTATGTACCCCATGTAACTCACACGATATTGTTTGTGGCTAATCATTCACAGCACTCTAAACTATTTCAAATCATCCTTACATTGCACTGTTAGTTAACAGCTCCCATCAATAACAATTCATAACACAGATTTCACCGAGAAAATAAAATGTTGAGTCAATAAGAAATATCTCAATCGTATGGTAAAATTTATCATGATAGCCTCTCAAGAAAGAGCATATAAAGGCACAGATCAATAGGTTGTAAGCTCTTTGGGTAATCGGTCTGTCTTTGTAATAGACATATTGAAGACAAGCTCTTGTAATCTATGTTATTCGAGGACAATAATGCCTTTGTAGATCAATCTACAGGAGGAATAATGTCACATGAAAGATTTGTAAAAAGACTGGAATCTAGAGGTTTCAAAATATGGAGCAAATCAGTTTTATAGTAATAAACAATTTAGAAGTCACTGCGAAGAAATCCCTCAAGGCAATACAAACCGTTATGTTGCATAATAGGGAAACTAAAGACAATACATAACATTAAGGCCGATTTGTTAAAATGGAGAAATTAAAAAGATCAAAATTAAAAGCTAGAAATTGAAAGGAAAATTAAGGCTAATTAGTTAAAGCCAATAAAAGGGAAAGTAAAGACAATATATGACATTAAGGCTAATTAGTTAAAACAGAGAAATTAAAAAGATTGAAATTAAAACCTTGAAATTAAAAGGAAAATTTTAGACGACATTTGAATCAATATGTTTGGAAAAAGATGAACACACAAAGATTAATAGTAGCAGAAATTACAATCACAAGGTGGATGAGGGTATAGTTCTAAATGAAAAAAAAAAAGAGTAGAAAATTAACACATTCTTATTAAGCAAGGGGTTGCTCATACAAAAGACGGTAAAATGCACAAGGGCATTCAAAAAATATGCCAAATAATGCACAAGAAAGGCAGAAAGATTTGATTAAGGTTAGTGGCGATAGCTTAAGTTGACAAAGGAATGATGGGATTGAAATAAATAAATCTGAAATGAGAAGGATATAATAGCCATTCAATTCTCTATGGATATTGAAATAGATTAAGCAAAATGGAGGAATCTGAAAAATTAGAAATCCGACTAAATGTTTATGACCCAAATAACAGTGGAAACTTCAAGATCGGCTAAATTATTGGCAAAGCCTCACTTTAGGTTCAGGTTATAATAACAAACGAAAAATACTTACTTTCTATAACCCAAATATGCTATGTTTTGAATAATTAGGGAGAAAACAACTATGCCCACACAAAATTCTCTCATGCCTGTTCACAGTTTTGCATTGCCCCTAGTATAGATTTCCATATCTATTATGACTAAAGTATGCACAACCATGTACATCCTTATTCTCTGCAGAAGAAGAAATTGATCCTTCTTATTGTCTTTTTCACTCTACAAAAAGAGAGTAATATCCTCTCAATATAATCTGCAAAAAAGGCAGTCTCTTCTTCTAGTTCAAAAACAAGAAAACAGTAGCTTTCCTCATGATGGGAAGATAGAGAGGTTAAACTAAAGGAGAATAAGTTAGTCAACATGGAGGAGAAGTGGAGTGGGAAGTTTATGATTTGACTAAAAGTCAAAATAAAGAAACTTTCGTCTAATGATGATAGATTACAGGTCAGGTCAGTTTGCCCCATTATGAGCAGGCTCAATCTATCCAAGTAGTCCAACACAATCCAGTATACTATTCAACTTCCTCAATGATCATCCATGATGGGTATATGAGATTAAGTACTTACACAACAAAATATCACTAGCAATGACCAAGTCCCAGTTAGGGTCATAGTTTGCGAGAAGAGTGTTGCCCCATGAATCTGCAAATGTAAGCATCTTTAGTATTACAAAGAACTTCAAATTGGAAGCTCATATATAAACTGAAATATAAGTAGTATCAATTAACATGTTGAAAAATTAAAAAAAAAAAAAGACAATAAACATAAACTACTCATAATCCAAAAAAAGCTTGATATAGAGACTTCAGGAAATGTCATCTCAAGAAAGAATAGTGTGCATCAAGGAAATCAGTAAGAACTAGGAAGCTAACACAGCAATACAAAGGATAATCACTGACCACCAATATTTTAATAAGCATTGTGCATATTCAGCAATAAAAGAACTTAAGACAAAGAGTCATAAACTACACAAAGAAAAATAAGAAAAAATTATGATATTTTGTGAATAACTCAAAAACAATTGCAGGATTAGAGCAGCAATTGAATAACAGATACTTGCAAGTGCCACATTGTGACTGGACATTGCTTTCCCACTCATCAGATCCATCACCTACTGCCTACTTAACAAAAAATTTTGGGCATTTTCATCGGAAAATAGTAAAATGATGGACCATGTTAGTAATGCAGTGTTGTGGATCTCATAGCTTAATAATTTGCCTGAAACAGCAGGACAAAGAGGAGAAAATAGTAACAGCATGCAAAATTCATGAAGAGATGAAGGTTGAGGATAGCTCACGCCTAATGTGTGGAAGAGCTGGCACAATTCCGTTAATTTGGCAATTATAAGATATGTTCTCTTCAATTTCTTGATCATCATAGTCCGATGTTGTGATGTCAAGCTGTAATGACTTTCTCAGGAAAATAGCAAGAGCACCAGTGCCACTATGAAAGATAGAAAGGATACACATCAGATGAAAATATTTTAAGGGTAAATTATTACCCACAACAAAAACAAGTAATTACTCAAGAAATTGGAGATTTTTCATGTTTCCTTTCCATAAAAGGAAAATGCTTTGCTTGAGTGGAGTGCAAAAGAGAGGGAAAAAGATGAGGAGGAAACTGCTCAGAGCTAGAAAGATAACTAGCTTTTAAGATTCTCCCTTATAATTAGAGCGCGGGCGGGCTGGCGGGCAGGGCAGGGGAGGCAGGACATAGGGAACTGCTTAAACAACTACCTCTTTCTGGAAGCACCCAGTATCTCATCATATTAACTATTTCTAAAGTTATTCTATTCCCAAGTATCTCATCAAATTTTCTTCTTCTAAAGTTGCCTTATAGTTTATAAATCGTTTGAATTTGAAAGAAACAACCACAATGAAAGCTTGGGTTGTAGAAACACCTGAATGCTCAGAATCATTTTTATGATCCTTGCAAACCAAAAACAAGTAGCAATTTTATTCTACACAAAATAATTGATGATTCATTATTCTAGGTCATCTACCTAGAATAAATATAATGAATAAACCTTATATTTATTCTAGGTCCAACAATTGATGATTTTTTCAAAATAATTAACTAATGTGCACACAAAAATTTTTTTAAAAATATTATAAATAAATAGAAATTTTATTAAAATATCATTGTCCACACAATAAAAATCACATAATAAATTTAATCCCATTCTAGTTATATGATCCTTGAATCTCAATAGTGGTATGCCTTTCATCAAAGGATCAGCGATTATCAACTTAATGTTAATGTGCTCAATGACCACTTCCTTTTCTTTAATGCGATTCTTTATAGCTAAAAACTCAAGGTCGATATATTTACTTTGATTGCTATTTTTATTATTTTTAATTACGAAAATAGCAGCTGAATTGTCGTAATATATTTTCAATGGCCTAGAGATGAAATCCACCACTCTAAGCCCAGATATGAAATTCCTCATTTATATATCATACTTTATAGTCTTAAAATAAGAAATGAACTCAGCTTCCATAGTGAAAGTAGTAATCTGGGTCTGCTTTACACTTCTCCATGATACAGGTTCGCCAGCAACCACAAATATATATCTAGATGTTAATTTACGTGAATCAACATATTCAGCGAAATCTAAATCGGAGTAACTCAATACTTCCAGATTGTCAGTCATTCTATACACAAGCATGTAATTCTTGGTACATTGTAGGTACTTAAGCACTTTTTTAGCTAACTCTTCAGTGATCCATACTTGGATTACTCTGAAATCTTCTCAACATTTTCAAGAGGAGAATTTTGTTCAAATATTTTAGGCAAACCTTGAACATCATGATCTATTAGATTTGTATCAGCAGCTTATGAAACCACATCAATTGGTTGTTTAATACCAATTTGAACTCGAGGGGTGTAGTTTACAACAATCAATTTTCCATATGAAGTGGAAGGTTGAAAATCTAAATATCATTATTGGAACCTATGTTTCAGGATTGATTACTTTTACTCATTAAGTCATTCTTAAGAAATTTTACATTTCTTGATTTCACAATTCTAGTATCTTAAAATGGTCAGTAAAATATGTATCATTTAAATAGTTTAATATATCCAATAAAATACCCACTTATAATCCTTGAATCCAGCTTCTTTTCTTGTGGATTGTAAACTCTTACTTCATACGGGTATCCCCAAATGCGTATATGTCACAAACTCAGTTTCTAACCTTTCCATAACTCAAAAGGAGTTTTTAGAACAGTTTTTGTCTGAACACGGTTTAATATATACACTACTATTTTAAGAGTTTAATTCCACAATGATATTGGAATATTTGAGTTGCTAAGCATACTCCGCACCATATCCAACAATGTTTAATTTCTTCTTTTTGCCACACTGTTTTGGTTCAGAGAACCAAACATAGTATAATAGGCAACTATCCCATACTCTAAAAGAAACTTTATAAATGGATTAGGTATTTGTCCATCCTCAGTATATCTACCACAATATTGTCCACCTTTATCTAATATCGCGATTTTAATTTATTTTTCACACTATTTCTCTACTTTTAATTTAAATATTTTAAAAATATCTAATACTTCACTTTTATTATAAAGCAATTACAGATACATATATTGTGAATAATCATTAATAAATGTGATGAAATATTATGAACCATATGAGTCAATGTCTGGATTATAAGTATCTATATGTATGATTTCTAATATATTCAAACTTCTCTTAGTATCTTTCTTTGTCTTGTTGGTCAGCTTTCATTTATATAATCCATACAAGTCTCAAAATTAATAAAATTTAGTCTTAAGTATTCCGTCATTTATTAATTTTCAATTCTTTCTATGGAAATATATCCTAATTTTCGACACTACAATATAGAGGAATATTCTTTCACAACTCATCGCCTAATGCCAGCGTCAATATGCACAGTATTGTAGAAGGCATTATTTTGTAAGTTTATGCAATAAAGATTATCAGATAATGTATCATTTTTAATAATATCAGACTTATAAAATAAACTAAAAGATGAATTCAAAAATATAATATAATATTCAAAAGGTACGAGTTTTAAAATTGATATCAAATTTCTAGAGAAATTTAAAATATAAAGGTCTTTTACAAATTTAAAACAAAGCAACTATTCAAAATTAAATTGTACGTCCCGATTGCTTCCACATGTGAACGCATATTGTATCCAGAGAAGATACCTTATTCACTTTCCACCGGATTTCGTAGGTTTTGCAAATCCTACAAGGAATTTGTAATGTGGATTGTAGAACCAAAATCAATCCACAATATGTAATGAGAAACATTAACCATATTAGATTCATAACAAATGAGAATAGATTACCTTTTCTTTCAAGCTAATTTTAAAACTTGACATAATCTTTCTTGACATCTCCCTTCCTTTTGTAAAAAAAGCACTTAGATTCCTTATTTTACTATAAATACACTTTTCCCTAATTCTATTACAAGCTTTCTGTCCTCTTGAACACATATGATCATAAGTTTATTTATTGATCATTCATCTTTATGTGTGTTGCAAGAGATTTTAAAGGGTCTATATTGTAATGGAAGTGTGTTCAGAATATAACTAAAATATATTCACCTCAAGATTTTTTAATTGAGCCGCTATATCTCTCATTTGCATAATGTGCTCATACACACCTGTAACACTAATGAGCCTCAAAGATAAAAACTTCATAATTAGAGTGCTGACTAGCATTTTATCTGAAGTCTTGAATTGTTTATCAATAGCATGCAGTAAGTCGGGATCATTATTATACTGATCAACAGAATTATGAATACCAACAGATATTTTAGTCTTTATGAATATCAAATTAAGTTTATTAGATTGCTCCTATCGCTCATAAAGAGCAACATCAACTGAAGTGCTGATTTTGGTAAGGATGACAGACTCCTCTTCCACGGATTTGGATTAGTGATAAGGGACCTAACTAGTTCTCGAATACCGTCTTGTATACCAACAGCTTCTCAAACAGCGGATGAATTAAGACCTCGGGCAATAAGTGCTTTTTATTCATATTCATGTGCCGCGGATTCTCAAATAAGAACAACATATTCAATGCCATTCTCTTCTACTATTAATTAATGTGTGAAAACAGCCTCTTCCTAGGCACAAAAAGAGGAAGCATAATCAATGTCGGTATAATCAATGTCCATCTATCCTAAATGAAAAAAAATTTTCTCATTCCAAACTTTATAATTATTACCTTTTAATTAAAAAATATCACATCTAATATCGAAAAGATTTATAGATTGTACAGCTGTATAAAATAAAATTACATATTTAACAAATAATAAATGAGACTAATAAATACAAAATATGTTTTACTAATGTAAAACATACGTTATCAATCAAATGACATATAAATTGCCAATGAATTAAATTTTTAATTTAAGTAGATTCATGTTAAATTTTCATGATAAAACTATCAAATTATATTTTAATTCTTAATTCCTATTGGCAAATTAAGAAAAATAATTTAATATTTTATCATAATTAATCAATTTAATATAATAAAACTTTCTGTAAAATAAATTTTATTATATTAAATATGATTAGTACAATTAATATCTTTATACTATATGTGATCATAATATATAATTTTATTAATTAAGGACGCTATGGCTAATCCCTAATTAATTAAATTATATTAAATACTAGATATTACATATATATATATATATATATATATATATTAATCATTATACAATAAACATAATATATAACAATAAATATAATTATATATATTCAAACATATACGCATATTATAAAAATAATACGCAAATATTACATAAATAAATTAAGTGGCCTCTATTATTAACGAAGGTGCGAGGCAGCGCAGCAGCTGCCAAAGCTTCTGCCATGCTAGAGGTCGCACGTTCGACTCCTCTCTATTGCAATGTGCTTGTGATGTTGCGATTTTTTAAGTAGGCCAACCGAAGTGGGTCGCGCCAAGCTCACTGCTCGCTCGGCTTTGAATGCAAGGCCAAGATGCTTGGGATAGAGGTCGACAAGAGCAAAAAATAGGCCAAATGAACAAGCCCATTTTTTTAAATCTTACTGTAGCAATGATCAAAACCACATCTTTTTGATCGTCTTCAACCTCTAGTCGAGTTAGTTTCAACCTGTTTAATCTAATTTGAAACCTGATGAAAACTATGCCATTTTCACGTAAAAATTATAAAAATGTTAGAAATCTAATTTCCTACTGATTTCCAACATTAGTTTTTATCAAAACTTTATAAAACTTCAAACTTCTAAAAATTTTGAAAAATTAGGCAAGTGGAAAAAATGGCAAAATTGTTCTAGGCCGGTATTTTAACTATCTCTGATACCAAATATTAGAATAAAATCGATCTTTCATGCTCAAATATCACTACATGAAAACCGAATGTGGAAATAAAATAAAATTAATGATCGAAAACTAACCTCTGCCATTAAAGTCAACTGTAATTGCTCGAATTTCTGCAAAATTACCCACTTGTTTGGATCTTTCAAACCCTAACACTCTCAGTGATGGTATACAATTATAGTATTAGACTTGGGGGAACCAGACAAAAGCACCTTACATATATAGATATTTTTTTATCAAAATATCTATGGTGGTTACCATGTAAGTGGGAAAGCTGGGCAAGCAATTACAAGAGAAACATGGGCCATAACAGTTGATTATTATTATTATTATTGTTGCGCTGAAAACTGAAAATCAACACAAAAAAGATTACTCGGATTCCCATCTGAGCGAATCTCTAGGAAATCCTGAAGCATAAAAATGGAACAGTACTTCATGAGTTGGTTACTTCTTTATCACATTTTACTTCAGATTTTCCTTGACCCTCAAATTTTCTGTAGCCCAAATAGAGTAATCTTTCAGGTCTAACTATAATTGAAAACAAAATAAAATGTTCAATAAACAAAATCAGAGTACATGCCTCCCCAATTCTAAAACTCGTCGACCCTCAATCCATGACTTGTGTTGGACTAACCATTCTGCAAAGGCAAATGAACCTGGCCATAGCAGATTAGCATTCAGCTGGTGGAAAGAGAATTCACGGATGATCAACTCCTGCACACGCACAAAAACATACGCTTTGAGAAATACAAAATTGCAAAAATAAATAAAACTAATCAAACCGACTTAATTATTTTGCGAACTCCTCCAGTTCAATTGAAACAGAAGCAACTCCAAAAACATTGATTACAGTTGACCTAAGAAGCCATTACTTAGACCAGTAAATCCAATACTCCAATTTACTATTATGAAGGGCACAAGAAACAGCTAGAGAGTTTCTGAAAAAGGAAAAGTAACACGAACGATTAAACTAACCACTCCAGGAAACTTATGGCTTCGTTCAACATAGTTTTCATTCGCTTCCTTCGAGTCCCCATCTGCAAGTAACAGCACTATTGTCCCCTGAACGAATCAACGGAGATAGGGCGAAAGCGAGAGAGAGAAAGAGCGAGCGCTAGAGAGAGGGGAGGGGGGAAGGTACCGGACGAGTTGCCGTCATTATCGGCGAAGATGGAAGACGGAGAAAAAAGGGCTATGTCCATCTTCTTACGAAGCTGATGGAAATGAGATCAGCAAATAAGGCAGAACCTGGATGAGTCTACTGCATACGGTGGTAAAAATATTTTTTGGATTATCGTATTGGATAATTAAATAATATTTGATAAAATTATATATTATAAAAATGAGAATTACAAGATATATAAATAGAGTTATAATAAAAAATAAACTAAAAAATAATATTTTTAAAAGTTTAGAAATTATATTTATAAAAGATAATATGAGGAATGAATATTTAAGTTAGTTTAAGTCTTAAAAATATTGAAAGAAACATATGTGAAAAAATATAATTATTTATATTAAAAAAAAATAAAAAATATAAATAGGAAAACATGGAGTATTATGATAAATAATAATTTAAAATAATTTATATTTTAAAAATATATATTTTTAAATTGAGTAAAATTATAAAAATAAATTTATATAGGTGAATTTATTTGGTGGAACATAATTTTTGTCACTATTACTGTCTCATGATCTAACCTAATTCGCAAGTATTCAGATTCTACTATAGCGTTGTCCAACCCATCCATATCTCACAATTGAAATTATAGTTTTAGAGTTTGACAAAAGCCTATAAAATGGGGTCATACAACATTTGGTAACAAAGAAAAACATAATTAACTGGACAGCCATACCAGAAACAATTGCCCAACAAGCAGGACTGGCGGTGTCCGAGAAGCCTAAGCAGACGCCAAAATAGCAGCAACAGCCAGGACAGGGATTTCGAACGAAAACATTGGCTTTCTTCAGGCACAAATCAACAGGGCAGTCATCCATCAAGCATTCAAAAGAAACAACTTCCTTTCGTCTTTTTTTTTTAATCCCTTCATCTTCCACATTGTTAAGGCTCCTTGCTGGTGGCGGAGATGGTCGAGGACTACTACTACTCCGACACTGGCACACCAGCAAAGATTTGATTATTCACCTTAGACTTTTCAAAAATTCCTATGCGCCGTTGCACTTCCCTTCCTTCACCTTGTAGTCTCTCCGAGCCGCGCTCCTCTGCTTCCATAAAAACACTCCTCAACTTATGCAAGACTCTCCGAACGCTCGAGCAAATCCATGCTCAAATAATCCAGAAGGGCCTCGAAGATGACAACTCCATCGTCTGCAGCTTTGTCTCTCTCTGCAACTCTCTCTCCGTCCTCCGCTACGCCACCTCCGTCTTCCATCGCGTTTCCAACCCCAGTCTAGTTCCTCTCTGGAACTCTATCCTTAAAGGACATTGTGATCACTCTTCTCTAGCTCTCTCTCTTACCCTCTTCTCACGCATGCGATTGCACCCTGTTGCTCCTGATAATTATACACTCCCTGCATTGATTAAATGCTGCTCCCATGAATCAGCCATTTGTGTTGGGAAAGGGATTCACGGGTTAACGATTAAGTATGGAGTTGTAGATGAGGTGGCCGTGGGTTCAAGTTTGATCGGTTTGTATGGGAAGTGTGGCAAAATTTGTCATGCCCGGAATGTGTTTGATGAAATGTCGGTTAAAAATGAGGTTTCTTGGAATGTCATGATTGTCGCGTATGTGAATTTTGGGGACATGGTGGAAGCTCGGAGGGTTTTCGACATAATGCCTGTAAGAAACGTAGTGTCATGGAATGCGATGATTGATCGGTATGCTAAGTTTGGTAATTTAAAGAATGCTAGAAAATTGTTCGATGAAATGCCTGAGAAAAATGTAATTTCGTACACTTCTATGATTGATGGGTATGCGAAACGTGGTGACATGGCCTCAGCGAGGTTTTTGTTTGAACATTGCCAGCAGAGGGATGTTATTCTATGGTCTGCATTGATTTCAGGATACACCCAAAATGGGCTGCCCAATGAAGCTGTGAAAATGTTTTTCGAAATGAAGTCGACTAACGTTAGGCCTGATGAATTTATAATGGTGAGCCTAATGTCAGCATGTTCACATATAGGCCATTTACAACTTGCTAAATGGACTGATTCTTATATGAATATGAGCTGTTTTGACCTGCACAATACGCATGTTGCTGCAGCTTTAGTAGACATGAATGCTAAATGTGGTAACATGGAGAGAGCAATAAGATTGTTCAATAATATGCCTAAACGGGATTTAGTCTCTTATTGTTCAATGATTCAAGGCCTGTCTGTTCATGGCCAAGGAGAGAAGGCTGTGGGGCTGTTTTATAAGATGCTTAGTGAAGGATTGACCCCAGATGACGTGGCGTTCACAGTCATCTTGACAACTTGTAGCCGTGCAGGTCTTGTGGAGGAGGGTTACGGTTTATTTGATTTGATGAGGAAGGGGTATTCCATTGTTCCCTCTCCTGATCATTATGCATGCATGGTTGATCTTCTTGGCCGTTCTGGGCAGTTAAAAGCAGCCTATGATCTTATAAAGTCAATGCCTATTGAGCCTCATGCTGGAACTTGGGGAGCACTTCTTGGGGCATGTAAATTACACTATGATATTGAGTTTGGTGAAATAGTAGCTGCTCGTTTGAAGGAGTTAGAGCCTTGCAATTCTGGTACTTATGTTTTGCTGTCTAACATCTATGCTGCTGCAAATCGTTGGTTCGATGTCTCTATTGTGAGAAACCAGATGGCAGATAAGGGCCTTAGAAAGATACCTGGTCGCAGTTGGGTCTAGGTTAAAAATTGCAGTTTCTTGGTAGCTTTGGCTCCTACATTTTGAGCTCTATCACGACAAAATGGCACTGGGTCAGCCCATTTTCCCTACTAGACGATTATCATGCTTCCGAGGATGATGACCTGGAGCTTAGCTCATTATACCATGCAACGTGGATAGTGCCCTCTATTATGCACGAGGTTCATGCCTGGTAGGCTTTTCTTTTTTGCTTCCCTCTTCGAAGTTTTTTTTTTTTTTTTCAACTGTCTAAATTAAATTCTAAACACGTCATGGTTTTTTGTTTTCCCTTGTTTAATTCTTTGATTTTTTTCTATCTTATAAACTTTGGGATTCCTAGGGAATAGGACTGGCAGGTGGCCTATTTTCTCCAACCGCCATTATGACTGGTTTATTAATGGATATTGGAAATGAATGAATCACCAGAAGTTCTTTTTTACCCTTGTTATAAAAAACCAAACTAGTGTCATAAAACAGATAAATAACTCTGAGAAACTAACTGCATGTGTCTTTTAGTTGCTCGTTTGGCCCAGCTTTTCAAATTGCTTCTCTAAGCTAGAAGCCAAAGGTGGACTTCAAAGGAGTTTCAAAAAGAGTTTAAGCCTTCGAAAGTACTTAAAAGAGCTTCTTTAAGAAGTTAGGTTAAAGAGACCCTTAATAGGCATCCATATGCTTTTCCTTTTCGAGGGATTAGCATGCTCGAGGATGACTTTGGGTGTTTTGACTCTTTAGAATATTGTATTATCAACATGGGCAAACCTATGAAATCCTAAAGTGTTGTTTTCAAGTTCTTTTGTCTAGATATGAAATACAATAATAATAAAGTCTTATGTCCCATCAAATGGAGTTATCGATAAGAATCCATTTTTCTACATACTTCTTGATTTAGTATAATATCCTCCTAGGGTACAAATAATTATGAATTATTTTTCATTATATCAATCTATGTTTTCTTAGATTCATATTTTTCTTTATTTGTACCAACCATAAGTAATTCACTTTTCCTCGTAGCTTCTTCATTTGGCCTAAGAATTATGTATTCGAACTACGTTAAATATTATTTCCTTATCTTATTTTCTATAAATGTAACATAAAAACATTTATAGATGTTGTCTTATCTTTAATATAACTTCACTTATATATTTTAACATTCTTATCTTTATAACACTTAATTTTTGTACCTACTGTTGCTTGATTGTCCAACCTTATGATCTATAAATTATAATGAATCTAAGAGACGTTTTATAAAATTTTCCTTTTACTTTCGGAGTTATATTTCAATCACAGAGCACATCCAATGCAGTTTTTCATTGGAACTAACCTATATTAATCCTATATGTCTTATCATCATTAATATCTCCAATTTCTTGTATTATAGATCCAAGGTAATAAAAAATTATTATATTTAGGAATATGTTGATAATTGATTTTGATTTATTCATTATTATATTTAGATTTACTAAAATTATAATTTTTGTATTCCGTTTTACTTGTATATATTTTATTTCCTTTATACTAGAAGGTATCAGTTCAATATGTTAATTTTATTTCCATACCTTTTTTAATTTCATCTAATAATACAATATTTTGAACATTATTGTTAGTTCAGCCATATTTAAGGTAGAGCTTAATGTAGACCACCTTTAATCACTCCTATCCTAACAAGAAAATTCTTAGTTTTTTCTCATATAATTTTGACATTAGTCATTTCCCCTGCATACATTTCTTTAATTATATCCATATATTTTTACTAATTTTTTCTTATCTAACACTCACCATAAGGGTGATGTTGTGTTGATATCTTACTATTTTATTAATTGGATGTCATCTGTTATTCTTCAATGGGAGATTTCTCATCACGTGTCATTTTTAGCAAGCTATTACATTTTCTTCCCACAAAGATTTTTGGTTGTGTATGTTCGTGGTCATCATCAGGTATTTGGTTCATCTTTTAAAGTCAATCTTAAACCGACCACTATCAAGCCTTTTATTCCAACTATTGATAATATTATTCCTGATCAGGGAGCCGATTTCAACATTTAGATTTGTTACAAAAGGGTCATTACAGTTGTGCTTGACATTCATTGTCTGCTACATTATCTTATACTAGCATAATATCTTTTCAATGGGTTTCGATGTTCACCTCGGAGACTCTATTGATATGCCTTGATTTGTATTTGTAATTATTTCTCAACCTAGGTGGCAAGCATCTATGGAGAAAGAGATGGCAACACTTGAGCAAATCACTCATGGGAGCTAGTCTCCTTGCATCCAAGGAAGAAACTCATTAGATTTAAATCGGTATATACAATGAAAGTCAATTCTGATAATTTTTTAGTTAAGTAGAAATTCATTTAGCATCTAAAGGGTATGTTCAAGCATATGGTGTGTATTACACTAATACTTTTTCTCCCGTCGCCAAGTTGACTTTTGTTAGGCTTCTCATTCCATTGGCCTCTATTAATCGCTAGTCTTTACATTAATTAGATATTAATAATGTATTCTTACATAGTGATTTTTACGAGGATATTTATTTGGATTAATCTCCACAGTTTGTTACAAAAGGGGAGTTTGGATTTGTTGTTGGCTGAAGAAATCTTTGTATGGTTTGAAACAATCATCGTGAGTACAGTTTGGCAAATTTGGTGAAGCTGTATTTGAGTTTGAGCTCTCCCATTATGACAATGATTATTTTATGCTGCATTGTCATTATAATGTTATGTGTATTCTTCTTGTTGTGCATATAGATGATATTATGATTATTGACAATAATAGTACTGACATTATAAATGTAAAATTATTCCTTTAAAATTAATTTTATATCAAACATCTTGAAAGTTTGTGTTATTTATTTGACAGTGAGGTTGCTAGATGTCTTCATGGCATCTTTCTTTTGCAAAGGAAGTATACAGTAAATTTCCTTAGAGAAACTACTATTTTGAATTCAAAATCTTGTGATTCTCTCATGAATCTAAGAATTAAATTATCACCAGATAATGAGGAGATCTTTGCTGAACCAGAAATGTATCGATAACTATTTAGTAAACTGAATTATATTGTTATGACTCGTCTAGATATTGATTTGTCAACTAGTGTTGTAAGCCAATCGTTGTCCTCCTTTTGTTTCTAGTTAATAGATTGTAATGCATATTTTGAAATATCTCAAGGATACACTAAGTTCAGACTTGCTATAAAGTGATCATGGTTTTTCTAATGCTAATTGAGTTGGGTCGTCGTATGATTAAAAATCTATTATTGGATATTGTGTTATTATTGGAGGCAATCTTGTGTCATAAGGAGTAAGAAACAAAATGTGAAAATCAGGTCAAGTAAAAAATCAGAATATCGTGTGTTAAAGCATATTACTTGTAAAGTAATGTGACTTTAATAATTACTTGATTCTCTTGGATGTAAGAATTCTGAGTCTTCTAAACTATGTTGTGATAATCAAGCAATCATTTATATTAGACCTAATTTAGTATTTTACGAGCACACAAAGCATATTAATATAGACTGTTACTTATTTCGTGGGAAACTCCTATGAGCACACAAAAGATCAGTTTGTCGACATTTTTACCAAGCCTTTAGCTAGAGCTCGTGCTACGTATATTTGAAATAGGTCGAGCATGATTAAAATTTATACTCAAGTTTGAGGAGGAATGTTAGAATATTTGTTAATATCATAATACTTAAGGATATTGAAGAATGTATTATAACCTTATAATGAACAGATAATAACAATAATAATAACATTCAAACATTAATTATCCACAAATTATTAAATTCTAAATAACCCAAGTGGGTCAGACATTCATACCAATTTAAAAAACAATATAATAAACAATAAACTCAATAGCGGACATAACTGATTAAAGTAAAACCCTATTTGGCCTCTATAAATAATATAAATGCCTATTCAAACCTAAAATCTTTGTAAGAAAAAAACATCCGAGTAAATATCCAAAATATCACAAATTAAAGTTGTAAATCATCCCGAAATAGCAAATTGCAGATAATTCAAATATACATGAATCAAATACATAAATTTTCAAATATTTCTCAGCATATAAATACAACTAAATAAAAATTCTTTAAAGATCCATGGCTGGTTATTCTGGAAGGGTCAAAAACATTGCAAATTATAAGCCTAATGCTCAATAGTTATATATATATGATATCCAAATACATGTTGACAAAATAGGTAGAAGGATGAAAAGACTGTAAATCACTTGCGAAATTTGATATGTCAAGCTTTCCATTAAATATATTTCAAATGATGATTTTGTACAAACAAATCCGTACGTATTCAAATCACTCAAACCAGACGATATTATCAAAAGTCCAAAATGTATTATGCATTCATGAAATTGATGCAATCTAAAAAGCATATCAAAACTTACAAAACTTAAATCTCGAGAACCAAGGACTGATAACTCGTACACCGATTAATCAAAATGCTAACTTTGAAAAACGGGTTATTCATATTCCCGATAAACTTAAATCGATATGATACTATGTATAACCTGTAGGCAGATCGTTTACATACTCCTCCTTATAGACGGGATCATATATTGTTTTTTTTCATCTATGGATGATAGGTGCGTTCCTCTAGTATGCCTAATATATTTAGACATATTCAAATATATGTCATTAATTCCTCATAATGTTCTTCAATAAAAACAAATGGGAAATTCTATAGCAAATATATAAAACTTTTTTAATTTGTGGGAAAAGTCCAGACTCAAATCAAATAATAAAATAGAGTGTCCATCGAATATTTGTATGGAATGTTACATGCAAGGTCATATACACAATGTTTCATGACTTTTAAATGTTCACTTGTTCGGTGAAAAACAAATGAAATCTTTAAATATTCATTAAAATCAAACAAAATTTTAAAATGTTTGATGAAATACATATGTATGCAACAAAATTTAAAAAAAAAAATAAGTATAAAGGGTGACATATATGTATGGTAAAACAAATATCATGAGTAAAATCGAATGATATTGAAAATAGACCAAAGAATAGGTTGAGATATATTTATCTTTAACATCAGATTTAGTAGGTGTGACATAAAACAACTCTAAAATCTCTTCTTTTTTTCTTTTTGTAAGGTATGAATCCCAAAAAATTATTTTAAATGATGATTAAATTAATTAAAATTGATGAAATTTTGAGGTCAATTGAAATTTTCGGTCAAAAAATAAGTTTCAGACCAGTATAGGTTAGGCCGAGTGGCGCTTGACCGGTGTTTGACCCACACTCATACATATATTAGACAATAAGGACGCACCTAATATGCCCTTGGGACACTTATGCATATTTTAGCATAGTGTCCAAACTTGATGTGTGCTCGGGTGGTGCATTTATCTGTTTAGGATAAAATGTTGGCGCTTAATGTGCACTTGAGAGGAGTTTATGCGTGTTGTGGATTGTACATCAATGCATGATCTATGCATGGCAGGTGCACATGTGCTACTTTTATTTTCGTACATGCCTTTAAATTTTGTTTAATGATCTTGCATATCTTTAATTTATAAATATATATTTCTATATGTCTTCAATTATCACATAATTGTTCGTACATGTTTTATATTTTCAAGGAATGAATGAAATTATTTGAATTATGTTAATTTTCTATAATTTTCTGTGCATAACAGTTTATGAAATTTTACTAATCATGCATTTAAGCTACCACATGTCATATATTTAAAGAAATATGGATGAAAACTTTACATAAGTTTTCATAAAGAAATATTTTCCTCCAGTATAAGGAAAATTAAGAAATATTTATATTTGAGTAAAGTTTTTTATTTGACTAAATATAGGCTATTGTAAAGAATTGACAAAATATATTCAGATATATTCTAATATATTATTAATAAATTAAAAGTTGAACCTATTATTCGCGGATTTGAAAAGTTATATTTGGTATCGTCTATAGAGTTATATGTCGACGATTCATCTATAGGTTTTAAATAATAGCGTATAGCATTTAGTTATATGAAAGTAATCATAAACCGAGCTTTGATATTTTCCATTTGTTAGTGAAGTCATCTCTGATTTTTGGTCTTTTCTGTATGTTGTCATAATTTGAGAATTTTTTATGCATTTGCACATTTTTAGCATGGTTTATGATATTGTACGATTTTAGACACAATATAATTATGAGTATACGACTTTTGTATGAATTATCTAAAAATAATGTTATTGACATTTTAAATTTTCTATTATGGCATAAGTCCAGCATATTTTATTGATATATATCAACATATAAAATTATATATATACCTAGCTGAGTGATTGGCTCATTTTTGCATTTGTTTTTCTATTATGGCATGCTCGGATTTACTTACAGGATTGGATAGAGAATGTTTGAAGATTTTATTTAGTTATAATTTGTATTTGGATTTGTATTTGATTTATTTTGGGATTATTATTTATTTCAGTTTATATTGTATCAAGCTGATAATGATGATGATGAAATTATAACAACTTAAATAGTATTTTTGGTTGAGCGTATGATTTTGATACTTTGATATTAGTTAATATGATTTTCCTCACATATGATTCTATGTCAAATAACTATTGATATTTGGAGCAACTTTTAGGTATGGTATTTGGGTCTTATGGTTTAATTTTTATAATATTTTCGATTATTTAACGGTATTTGATTTGCAAGCTCATGTCTCGATATTTGTTTTTGATTTTTAAATTGGAAAATAAACAATTACACTTTTGAGTTTTAAGGATGAATAAATTTGATTTAAGTTAGATATGGATTATGGAATTAATAAATTCTATTACGAGATTGAGGATGTGACACAGTCTCCTTTTCTTCTTCCTCCCTTCTCTCTCTTTTTTCTCTTTTCTTGCGTGAAATGACTGACTTGGGCTAAAGAATCTATTTGTACTCAAGTCAGCGTATGAGCACCACCTAAAACACACAAAAATGCATGAGTGTTACATTAGACGTATCTTAAGTACCAATCGGCATAGCTTCTATTGGAGATAGGCATAGCTTCTGCCTATAGTACGCGTGAGCATGGAGATAGGTATCATTTAAGTGCTAGACATGATTTTCCTCAATTTTAAATTTTTATCAAATTTTTATTGTATAAATATTTTTTAAATTGACCTAATGCATATTAATAATGATATCATAAATGTGAATGAAACATATTGGGTGTTATAGAATATTCCTTTGATAGTTTAATATTTTTGATATATATAAATAACCCTATCTATACATTTGAATAGAACTAATCTAAGTACGGAATTTTCTCATCTCTTCTTATTTCATAAATTTAATTGTTGCTCATATGTGAATAAAAGAAGAGAGGTAAAGAAGATTCCTTTAGATGTGCATCACTAGAGAGACTAGAGCACTATACTTCTCTAGCGTTCTTTAACTGATGTGTTCGGGCCATCAGCGTCGTCGTCTGCAAGGAAGGACAGGGGAGGAAGACATTCTGGGTGAGGGAGAAAACAAGAAGAGAAGGGGAGATACTTGGGGAAAGGAGGGAAAGGAGGAGGATTAGACAAAGACAGAGGAGGCAGAGAAAAGAAAACAGAATAGAGTAGTAATTAGTCTACTTCTCTCATTAGTTCCCAACCTCTATATTCTGAGTACATGGCATGAATAAGGAAAACAAAATGGCACGTGTGAATGCTGTAACAGAATAAGAATAATGGAATGAGGGCTTACAGCCCATATGCTCCTATAACCAACTACATACCCATTAATATGACAGTAACCATATATAGCTATATACTAGTCTGATAACTCAAAAAATAACTATACGTAGTCACGGTATTTTCGAGGGACTTGTACTGAACGAGAGGTTCTTCGGGTTCTCGGTTGGGGTGGCGTTGGTGCCATCAAATCCGTTGCTATGGGACCCTTAACATTACCGGCCCCATCGAATACAACCTTGTCCTCAAGGTTGAAAGCGGGGAAGTCTTGCATAAATTCTGTGGTCGATTCCCACGTAGCTTCTTCTGTGGTTTGCGACTGCCACTGGACGAGGAATTGAGGAATGAAAACACCATGCTGTAGCACTTTGCGGAAGCCGATTATTTTGGATGGAGATAGGAGTGGCTGGAAACCCTGAGCTTCGTGTGGAAGGGGAAAGTGCTGACTGGGTGCGGTAGCAGAGCCACGCTTCAGCAAGGAGACGTGGAAGACATTGTGAATGCGAGAATAATCGGGAAGATCTAAACGATATGCGACTGGCACGATGCATTCCACAATGCAGAAAGGGCCATAATACCTTTTGGCTAGTTTGTTGGATTGCCGATGAACTACTGTAGATTGGCGGTAGGGCTGAAGTTTGACATAAACCCAATCTCCTAGTTGAAATTCCTTGTCGGATCGATGAGCGTCAGCTTGATTTTTCATGTGCAGCTGAGCTCGTTGAAGATTTTCCTTAAGCCGAGCAAGTAGGGACTCACGGGAGGTGATCAGGTCATCCACAGCAGCAACTGGGGAAGTGCCATGAATGTAATCAATTAGGGAAGGTGGAGGAATGCCATACACTGCTTCGAAGGGACTGATTTTTGTGGAGTGCTTCGCGGTGTTATAACTCCATTTTGTCCAAGGTAAAAATCGTACCTAGGTAGCCGGATTGTCAGACACAAAACAACGGAGATAGTCTTCTAAACAGCGGTTGACAACCTCAGTTTGACTATCCGTTTGAGGATGATAGGAGCTGCTGTGGCATAGGGTGGTGCCTTGCAATCTGAAAAACTCCTTCCAAAATTTACTCATGAAGAGAGGATCACGGTCAGAGATAATCTTGGTAGGCATACCGTGCAATCGGCAGATTTCTTGAACAAAAACAGCGGCCAGGTCTTCTGCCATGAACTGGGAGTGTAGGGCTGTGAAATGGGCATACTTCGAAAGTCTATCCACGACCACAAATATGGTAGTCTTGCCATTAGAAAGTGACAAGTGTGTGATGAAATTCATGGAGAGTGAATCCCAAATCTTTCCAGGAATGGGAAGGGGTTGCAGCTTACCGGGAGAGGCCGTGTTAAGGGGCTTGACCTGTTGACAGGTGGAGTAGTAGGAAATATACTCGCGGATGTCATTGCGTACGTGTGGCCAATAGAAATTAGTTGCTATGCGGGCTAGAGTGCGCTGAAAACCCGCATGGCCCCCAACTGGTGAGTCATGATACTCATGTAGAATGAGGTCCTATAAGGCTGAATTAGGGGGTACAAAGAGGCGGCCCTTGAAGAAAATGAGGCCATCCCGCACCGTATAGTGCTCGAAGTCATCCTGTTTATCTTGTATGGTAGCCAGCATTTGGGAGGAAGTTGGATTGCTGGTGCAAAATTTGCGGAGGGCAGAAATTAAAGCCACCACAGGGCATGAGGAAGCGCACAGAGCATGATAGGAGCCGTCTGGTAACCGAGACAGGGCATCAGCAGGACTGATTTAGACCCGAATCACTCAACACAGCCCAAACCATCCATGCAAAAGAACTCAAACTATAAATAATCCTTATAAAAATACTATAGATTAAAAATATTATAGATTAAATATTTATAATAAATATCAAACTCCTCGAAATATGAGACATCGAAAATTCTTGAGATTGCAATCCCGATAAAATATTCAAAAACTAATACAATAATAAAGAAGTATCATAGCCTTTCATCATGAAACTTTTAGATTTAGAGATAGTGTCTACCTAAAATCTCAATAGCAAATGCATGACCTCCTTTAGATCGCTGTCGACCTCCTCTACTTTGGAGCCAAGAAAATATACGGGTGAGCCACCTCCGTTCATCTTCTTCCCCAACAGATTGCACTGTTCCTGTGAGTTGCAGACTTTTTTTTTACACAATGCAAGAACATGTTGAGAGGTGCCAAATTTCTATATAAGAAGTTATCCTAAGATTTAAATAATAACTTAGTAATAAAAAGATGTAAAACTTATGGAGAAAGGAGATAATTTTCACTTGCCTCAATTTATCTCACTTCGCTCGACAACACAGCAACACCACCTCCGTTCTTCCTTTTGTACAACAGTAACAACAGCCATAGCGATGGCAGCGGTAGTTGGCACGGCAACGAAATTTCTTCACATGGCAACAATAGCATTTCTAATTCCCTCCTCTCATTTATCTCCCACGGCAGCAGGAAGAGGAGAGGCCGACTAGATGAATGAGGATGAAGTGGGACAACTGACGGTGCACAGTCAGATTCTTTGCATGGTGATGAGAGGAGATGAGAAGGGGGGCTAAATTCAGGTATGGCAGTTAAGGGCCGAAGCAAGAGAAGGAACTGTTTGGGGGTGGTAAATTTGAATATATTCTCTTTTTTTACATGATTAATATTAATTTAATTAATTTTTATAATATTAATTACACCCACTTAAATGGTTTGCACGTATTATTATCATAATAAATCCTAATTATTTTTCTAGTAATTACCAATTATCAGTAAGAGATTACCAAGATATCCTTCTGGTACTCTTGAGAACTCGACACATCTGGTTCCAATAAAAAAGTAACATAAACTTATCTACAATTAATAACACATTAATTATCTTTATTAATGACAATCTCGGGTCAAAAGTCCAATAAATTTGAGTCGAAATATTGGGGTGTTATAATTTGGTCATTTGCTTGAGGATGATAGGTCATATCAACTCAATGTGAAACCATGTTCTTTCAAAAGTGTGGCAAATTGATTATTCAGAGAGTGTGTACCTCCATCATTTATGATTGCTTGCGGTGTGCAAATCTTGTCAGTATGTGTTTCTTAATTAACTTCACCGCAAATTTGGCATCATTGGGAGGCGAGGGCACAACATCCACCCATTTAAAAACATAGTTTACTGCTATTGAGATTTATCGGTTTCCATCGGGTGTGGGAATGATCCCACAAAATTAATGCTCAAAACATCAAATAAATCCACTTCCAAAATGGTTTGAAGCGGTATCTCATTCAATCAAAAGATGCTATGACTCCTCTGTCTTCAATCGCTTCCAGATACAAAGGTATATGCATCTTTGAGAGGGTAGGCCAAAAACCATATTGTAATACCTTAGTTATAGCCTTTGTGGCTCTAAGTGACCGCCATAATTGGATGAGTGGTAATGTTGAGGATTATATTCCATCACCTTCTCAGGCACATAATTCTAATCATTTAATCTGCATAACACTTTATAAGAATGGTTTTCTCTCAGAAATAATGTATAACATTGTACATAAGCTTCTTTGTTCAAGAGAGAAATCAGGATGGACTTAGTAAAAAGCTTACAAGATCGGGATACCAGGATTCTTTAGCTGTGACAAGTCCATATAGGTGCTCATAAGGAAACTTTTGATTTATGGACTTCTCTTCATTCCTCATATCATTAATTTAAAGTTTTGATTGGTGGTTGGCTATGACATTTTCAAAACCCTTTTTTCCTCTAATCACCAAGTCAAGTTCTTGTATAAGAAGGATCCATTTAATAAGTCTTGGTTTGCCCTGCTTTTCAAGTAAGTATTTAATGGCAAAATGATCCGTGTACATAATTATCTTAGACCTAATATCTTAATAATGAAATTTGTCAAAAGCATGCACCACTGCAAGAAGCTCCTTCTTTGTTGTGGCATAATTTAATCATATACCTTTAAGAGTCTAGATAACATAATAGATAATGCATATCATCTTATTGTTTCTTTATCTTAAACAACTTTGATGGAATAGTTGCTTGAATCACTGCTCAATTCAAATGGTAGAGTCCAATCAGGCACAACAATAATAGGGGCAGAAACTAGCCTCTTTGTCATGATGTTGAAGGCCTTCAGACATTCATTTGTAAAATGAAAAGTAGTGTCCTTAACTAGTGAAGTACAATGATTTGGTGATTTTACAAGTTTTTGATAATTCTTCAATAAAACCCTAGAAATCCTAAAAATTTCTAATGTCCTTCACTGAGTGTGGTGGAGGTAACTTCTTAATGATCTCCACCTTGGCTTTGTCCACTCCAATCGTCTAGCCAAACTCCTATGCCCAATCACCATCTTCAACCATGAAGAGGAATTTCTCTGATTTGAAACTAAGTCCACATGCTCTTATCTTTTTAAAACCAACTTTAAATTGTTCAGTCACCATCAAACACGAGCCAAAAACGAAGTTACCATGAATATCTCTAAGAAACGCTCTACCATATCCAAAAATATTGCGATCATTCACTTGTAAAGAGTGGCCAGTGTATTGCAAATCCGAAAAGCATTCTTCAAAATGCAAAAGTACCATGAGGACATGTGTAGGCACACCTACTAATTTTGCATTTTTCATCTTTTTATGTGCATATTCAACTTCTTAAATTCTAATTTTGTGGTTTCTTTGGAGTTTTTATTAATTTGCTCCAAACTAACTTCCATATCTAGGTCTTCTATTATATTTCTGATGAATAGTTTATTAAAATAGTTCTGCTATTTTTTTATGTCTTATTCTTTTCTTGATTTTCAATTATCTTCATCTTTTATACATCAAACAGCACCTAGATCCCTAATTGATCTAGCTAATTTGCATGTCTTTCTCTTCCTCTATGGATTCTAACTTAGTGTGTAACTCATTAAATGATATAAACTTAGCCTCACTCATTATTTTTTGGCCAGGTTTTTTGTTTCTTTATATATTTTAAAACTAGTTCTATAAAGTTGTCCAATCTTATAACATTCTCTTTCATTTTTATTGTCGTTTGGACATCTTTGTCCCATCACCAACCTTCCCTAGTGCTAATCTTTTTTTCATTAGATTTTCCTAAGACTTCTTTTGTTATGCTATTACCATGATTTGCCATATTGTGCCATAAAATTCTCTTTCTCTTTCATTTCTAATACTTTCATTCGGAACTAGGAGTCTATGTTGTGTAATTAGACTCTCACGGGAATGATTTGATATTCAAAACACTCATGTGCTCATTCAAAATCCTTATCATGTTACCATTTAAATCACCTCCTATAAAAACCTTCTCATCTCAACCCATCTTCATTCATCTCACTATCCAAATCTTCCCAAAATTTGCTTTTAATGTTTTCTAATAAATATCATTTATAGTTTCTGTTAGAGACATTTGTCTTATTGGCATATTCCGTGACCATATGTATTATTTTATTGATGTCGGGTTGTGGGTTGTCAGTTTAAAATTCATTAAAATTCATTGGTCCGCCCTCCACGCGCTCGAGCCTGGCCCAAGGACCGCCGCTACTGGTGCCCCGCTTGCCGCTCGAGCACATAATCCGTAATGGGGGCCTCACGCCGCCCCATGCCCACTGCCCGCGCGCCAACGGGCAGATTTTTCAAACGAAATTTTGGCTCCACTATAAATATTGGACTTATATTTCTCAACCTTAAGGATTCTCGAGAGCAATTTCGTGCCCCCTTGAGAAGAAAAGGCTCTTATGCTCCATTGTGATTGTTCCTTTTGAGAAAACCAAAAGCTACAACTTTGAGCTCCATGTTCCAAAGGTTTTCTCATTACTTTTTCTATTTCTTTCACCATTAAAGCTTTCATCCTTCTACCTTCGTTGGAGACGTTGGTGCGTTGAAGAAGGAGACTCGCTCGTGATTGGCAATTCAACCGGCACGAGAGGGAAGAGTGGCTTCAAGACCGAAGGTGTCGGCCCGTTGCCATGGCAAATCCAAGGAGTTCCTTGGTAGGGATCACGTGTCGGAAGTAAGTCGGCTAGGTTAGCGCGTCGTTACCACCCGGGCTGTAAGTTGATTTTCATAGTGCATTGCTTCCCTGGCCGTTGAAGCCCGGAGTGTTTTTCTCGATACGGTGGGTATCGAGTTTTCACTTCGTCACCAAAAATCGGGTCTTTATTATTGTTGTTCATTATTATATACATATTGTGCATGCTTATTAGTTGCTTATACATCTAGAGTTAAATATCTTTTACGTGTATTAGATATTTAATATTTATTGTTGCTTCCGCTATATATTTAACGGGGTCGAAACACGTTAGCACGAAACGTGCTTTTTCAATTGGTATCAGAGACTCACCCAGATCCACGACCCCGATCTAGATGCATTCTAGTCAATCATTGTCCGTTCCTCCCTATTTTGATGGGAGCAATTATGCGTACTGGAAAGTACGGATGAGAGCATTTTTGAAGTCAATGGATGAACGTGTTTGGGTTAGTACCCAAATTGGGTGGACGCCACCCACAAGTTTCGTTGATAACCAACCAAAAGTTGTGTCATTGTGGACTAAAGAGGAACTTGATGCATGCAACTGGAATAGTAAGGGGTTACATGCTATATTTATGGCTGTTTCCCCAGAAGAATTTAAACGTATTTCTATGTGTGAAAAATCTAAAGAAGCGTGGGACATTTTAGAAATTACTCATGAAGATACGAAACTAGTCAAAAATTCAAAATTGCAAATGCTCACCACTAAGTTTGAAGAAATACGCATGAAAGATGATGAGTCTTTTGATGAATTCTATGCTAAATTGAATGACATTGTGAATTCTACTTTCAATTTAGGAGAACAAATTCCTGAGAATAAAATTGTTAGAAAAGTTCTTAGTTCTCTTCCTGAACGATTTAGACCTAAGGTCACGGCTATCGAAGAAAGCAAGGACCTTGATAAAATGAAGATTGAAGAACTTGTAGGATCCCTACAAACTTATGAGCACACCTTGCCACAGTCAAGGAAAAACAAATCACTTGCTCTAAAATCAAGTGGGGAAGAGCGAAATCGGGATTCCGATGTAGAATCATGTAGCGATGATGATTTTGCACTATTTGTTAAGAATTTTAAAAAATTCTTAAAGAAAAATAACTCATCATCAGAAAAATTGGATGTGGACTTAAAACGATCACATCAATTTGAGAAGAAGGACCGCCGTGAGAGTAAGGACTCCAAATCGAAATCTACCCAAGGCGTCCAATGTCATGAGTGTAAAGGCTTTGACCACTATCGGGCTGAATGCCCAAACTTTAAACGCCAACAAGGCCAATCCTTCAAAGCTAATGTGACCCTTAGCGATGACGAAGAAGAAGAGGGTGAAAATTGTTCTGCAAATGACCGTCAAGTACATGGCTTTATGACCTCAATGTGTGGAAATTCAAGAGACAATATTGATCAATCGATGACTCGAGGCCGAGTCGAAGCTGAATTTGTTTGACCTTCAAGAAGCTTACGATAAATTATTTAGGAATGTTTGAAAGTTAAGAAATTAAATAGAACCCTAAATAATAAGGTCATTGAGCTGGAACAAGAAAGATTAGCTCTTCAATCCGAATTAGGTTCTAAAACTCAAGAAATTGAGAATCTGAAAGTCTCATGTACTAAACAAATAACAACTTTAGAATCTGATCTTGAGGCCTCTCGAAAAGATTTGAAACAATTCATAAATGGGTCCACAAAATTAGATCACATGCTCGGATTGGGAAAAAGTGGTGGAAATAAACAAGGTTTGGGGTATGCTGCAAATATTGTTCGTAATGACATAAAACCTAAAACTGTTTTTGTTCCCGCCAAGAAAATTTCACATAATCATGCTCACACACCCAAAGTCATCAAGGCCGTGCCTCAACGTGTGAATAACAGATTCAGGTCATCTAATCTAGGTAATCACAAGGCTATGAATATTTTTTCCACCCCTAAATTTGTGCCTACCTGTCATGCTTGTGAAAAAGTTGGCCACATTCGTCCTCAATGCTACACTATAAATCATTGGTACAACCAACAAAAAGGGCTAAACATGAATCAACTTGTTGGTCACATTTTGTAGTTGAATAAACAAGTTAAAATGTTAAATCAAAAAGTAGCATCGGGGAGACAAGTTTGGGTTAAGAAGAGTGAGCTACATGACCCCTTGGCCATTCGTGACAAAAAGGGGGAGACTTGATTCTCTTTGATAGGGGGAGCTTAGGGGAGACGGAGAGGAGCCTACTTATTTTGGGGGTATTCTTGTTATTTCAGTTGATTATTTTTGTTAGGGGGTGTATTGATTATTTTCGTTAGGGGGAGAATTGGTGTATGTTCTATTGTTGTAGCTGCTTCTCATACTTATGTACCATGCACGCTGTTTTGTGTTTATTATTATTTTTGCCTTGCTGGTACTAACCTTCTTGATCAGGAAACTAGAGTGACACAGGCAATCAAGCAAGTCTTCATCACATCACATCGCCTCAGCAGCTCTTGTTTAGCTATTTAATTTTTTTTGTATTTTTGTGTATCACTAGGCGTAGGTTTTCATATACACGGGTTCTATCTCGGTGGTGTCTGAACCCGTGATTCACTTGTATTTATTTATTTTCTGAGTTTTGTCACGGAATTGCCAAAGGGGGAGATTGTTATAGACATTTGTCTTATTGGCATATTTTGTGACCATATGTATTATTTTATTGATGTCGGGTTGTGGGTTGTCAGTTTAAAATTCATTAAAATTCATTGGTCCGCCCTCCACGCGCCGAGCCCCGTCCAAGGACCGCCCGCTCGCCTGGTGCCCGCTTGCCGCTCGAGCACATAATCCAGAATGGGGGCCGCTCGCTGCTCGCCCCATGCCCACTCGAGCGCGCGCCCAACGGGCAGATTTTTCAAACGAAATTTTGGCTCCACTATAAATATTGGACTTATATTTCTCAACCTTAAGGATTCTGGACAGAGCAATTTCGTGCCCCCTTGAGAAGAAAAGGCTCTTATGCTCCATTGTGATTGTTCCTTTTGAGAAAACCAAAAAGCTACAACTTTGAGCTCCATGTTCCAAAGGTTTTCTCATTACTTTTTCTATTTCTTTCACCATTAAAGCTTTCATCCTTCTACCTTCGTTGGAGACGTTGGTGCGTTGAAGAAGGAGACTCGTTCGTGATTGGCAATTCAACCGCACGAGAGGGAAGAGGCTTCAAGACCGAAGGTGTCGATCGGGTCATGCGGGCAAATCCAAGGAGTTCCTTGGTAGGGATCACGTGTCGGAAGTAAGTCGGCTAGGTTAGCGGGTCGTTACCACCCTACTGTAAGTTGATTTTCATAGTGCATTGCTTCCCCGGCCGTTGGCCCGGAGTGTTTTTCTCGATACGGTGCAGATCGAGTTTTCACTAAATCACCAAAATCGGGTCTTTATTATCATTGTTCATTATTATATACATATGTGTGCGACTTTATTAGTTTCTTTATTATACATCTGAGTTAAATATCTTTTACGTGTATTAGATATTTAATATTTATTATTGCTTCCGTATATATTTAACGAGCCGAACACGTTAAAGACGAAACGTGCTTTTTCAGTTTCTAACCCTAAGACTTGTTCAATGTATGTTACTCTATCTCCAATCGGGACAATACCTTACTCTATCTCCAATTTGGACAATATCTACTACATTACATTTTAAAACACTATATGCTACAGTACCTACCTCATTTTTTTGTGCCATTTTTTATTTATCATAGTTTATAAGCTGTCTTTTCGACTTATATTGATTTTCCTCCCACCATACAGTTTCTCGTAAACAAATTATATTAATTCTTCTCTTAATCATGGTTTTTAAAATCTCCATATATTTATTGGTAAGGTTTCTTATATTTCAGATGACTAGTCTAATTTTACTTTCTTAGACATTATTAGGTTGCTCACTCTTCCATATTTCCCACTTGATTGAGCTGGGGCATGGCGCATTGCAGAATGATGATGATAAAAAATAGGTTCATCCATAGAAAATCTGACTATATTCTATGCTGGCTATTTACTACCTGAGGAAATCCTCCTCTTATAATGGAGTTGGGGAAGAAAAGAAGTGGAATATAAGTAATGAATACAACTATATAATATATAATTGTATATATACCAAAATAAGTGGACAACAAAATATATAAAATTAGTTTGTAACTGGAGAAAGAACCTCAGATCTTGGACAGGGGGGCTTACAATTTTGGAAATCTTCAACTTTGCTTCTTCCACAATTTTTCAGAATAGCAAATTTCATTGATTAAAAAAAAAGAAAAAAAAAAAGAACTGTTAGTTGAAATTTATGGATTAGAGAACTGGAAGGTGAGATTGTTCCACACCCACACCTGCAAGGAAGATCACCTAGAACTTTTTACAATTACCCAACAAAACTCAGAAAAATCTGGGTGTATCTCTCAAGAAATTTCAAAATCAGAGACGTTGAGACTCGAGAGAGGTAGTTTCTCAAGAAAATTCAAACCCTAACTTGACTCTCTCAAAACCCCCAGGTTTCCGATTGCTTGAAAGCAAAGTGATCCAAGCTAGAGTTCTGGACTGAAACTGACAACTAGAATAAAAATTCAAAACCGATCTGATAAATTGGGGAATATAAAAAAAAAAAAAGAAGAAAAAAACAGTAAGGATGGAGAAATGATAGAGAGAGCTAGAATCTGATCCGTGGGGGATGGAAGGAACCAAGATGACATTGCAGAGGACATGACTTAAGAAGTCTAGATGACAGCAACGCATTATAAAGATGGTGATTTTATCAATAGAAAATGAAATATTAGGATGGAGGACAAAATATCTCCCAAAAGTTTAAACAGTACAAAGAAAGTAAATATAAGGGCTTATGAAATCCCACCATGGATTTCTTTAAGGGACAACAATACTATTGATGTAGCAAGGATTCACTTGATTGAATGAAATGTAAGGCAGTGCCTTTTTCAGATCCCCATAATTGTAGTCCTTTCCTTCACTCTATTTAGTTTGAAACTTTGAGGCCTTAGGCTGCCATATTTTAAAATGTTATAAGATTGAATAGGAATTCTTGATTATTATTTTCTATCCTCGCCTGGGGTTCCTCTTATTAGATTTGCCACGCAACATGGTCCACACAATTCACAATTGGCAACATTCAACCCATGGGCTACTTATAGCATTTTCTCTTTGTTGTGCTTTAGCCATAACTCATAGGAGTGGAGGGGTCCTGGGCAAAGAGCATGCAGCACTCTGGGCAGTCCGTCCCAGGATAAGAGAGCCTTTTTTTTAGAGGAGTGGCCAAATTTTGGTGGACATCTATATCGAATTTCACATATTGGGCTGCTTTGTTTTATTAGTTGTTGGTGCTGGGTCTAATGCAATCTTTACAAGAAGCAAGAAACTTCTGATTCTAATCCTCTAAGCTGGACAACTTCAATCCTAGGGCATGGAGGCTTGATCTGGGTGAACTTGGATTTAGCTTCAATCCGAGGGCGTGGAAACTAGATCCCAGACTGAAAAAAAAAAAAGAATTCTCACTGTTTGAATCACTTTCTAACGGCATGTTCCACGTTCAAACAAAGTCAGGAAAACCTCTGAATAACTCACTCATCGGTTTTTGATCTTTAAATACAGATGACAAAGTAGAGGCAGCATTTGTGCTTTCAGAGCTCTCCCATCCCAGAATGTCTGACATTGGCTGGAAGTCTCGCCTATTTATAGTAGCGAGGGTCGAAGAGTTTGACTCAATCTATATGCCTTTCTGATTGGTAGAAAATATGTTCATTATTATCTCTTCGTTTATTGTAGCAGCAATTTCAATTTTGTGTCGCCACCCCACTTAGATTGTGGAACAGAGCATTCAATGACACGTGGCTTTTTTTTTTTTTGGATAATTTTACTGTCCTCTTTTAAGCAATAATTTAATGCCCTGCCAACTTCAATAAATTAAGAGTTTTGCGTTGAAAAAGTAATTTGTAATTACTCATGAGAAGTTTGAAGGGCTTGAATCAAGAAAGTTATTGGCATGGGAAGTTATTATTGATGACTTGTCTTTTGATGTACTGTCATTATTAAACTTGTCTCATCATTTATTCTTCTATATATTGTAATACATTACCTTTCAATGAAGTATGAAAAACAAAACTACCTCTATTCTATTAGCTCATTTGTCCTCAGTAACTTAATTTGCTCCTTGTCCTCAACATTTTGTTTCTCATGCACATTTGCGACTAGATTGGAAATGTCATTTTCCTGCTGGTGTTGGGTGTTACAGTTTTGGTTTTAATGTTTTGGGGGTTTATGAGGACAGATTTTAGAAATGAGGTGTATATTTTTATTTTTTGCTGGGCATGTATATTTTTGGTTTGTTTACTGAGATGATATGTAATGTGTGTTGAGATTTGTGTTTTAATGTTGTGTGCCTTCAAGCCGCTGGCGGGAATTGAGCAAGAGTCAGCTATCCAAGGGAAGATTGAAGCAATTCAGGAGCCGGATTTCCCTATCAGCGAGCTAAGCAGCGCCTCAGTTAGTGAGAAAAAGGAAAAAAGAGACAGAGAGAGAGAGTCAGAAGGAAAGGATCAGAGAAACAGGATAGGAGAGAAGACTTCGAGAAAAGGGAAAATATCTCCTTTACTGTAGCAACTAGTTTCATTTTATAACCAAACCAACGAAATGTTGGAATCAAACGAGCCTAACTACCTGCAGAACAATTAACAGAAAGGCAAATAATAGAAAGAGACAATTAATAGCATAATAATTTTCTATAATAGCATCTATAATGGAAATGCAAAAATAAAAATGTAGTATAGCTAAATATAATCTTGGAATTTGCATGGTGGCTGAATTTTCTGAGCACTTAGTGTTGTAGTCAGTGGAATTAGAACTGTTTCCCCTACCATATCAATTAGGTTGGTGACATTACCGTCCCCATCGAAACAAACCTTGCCCTCAAGGTTAAATAAGAAAAAATCTAAAAAAAATTTAGCTACAGTCTCCCAAGTATAATCTTCTGGGGACTAAAACTGCCACTGCACTAACACTTGGGGGGTAATGCGTCCATTGACAATGAGCTTTCTGAAACCTAGCAGCGTATGTGGAAAAAGAAGGGGTTGGGACTCCCAGGCCTTAGCAGGCAATTCAGAATACTGAGAAGATAAATCACCATGGTATTGTTTTAGTAAGGAAACATGGAACACATTGTGAATTCTGGAATGCACTGGCAATTCCAATCGATAGGCTACCGAGCTAATACGTTCAAGGATCTGGAAAGGCTCATAATAATGCTTGGCTAACTTATTGGACTGCCGGTGAGCCACAGAAGTTTGCCGATATGGATGTAGCTTTACATATACCAAATCACCTACTTGAAACTCCTAATTGGTTCGGTGAGCATCGAACTAGTTCTTCATGCGGAGTTGTGCTCGCTGGAGATGAGATTTAAGATCTTGGAGGATATCGAAACGGTTAGTAGTTCGTCTGCAGTTGCCACAGATGACGAGCCTCGAACATTGTCTAGCATTGACGGAGGGGGCCTGCCATACATAGCCTCAAAGGGACTTATTTTGATTGAAAATGCCACGCTGTATTGTAACTTCATTCAACCCATGGCAAATATTGAACCCAAGTGGAGGGTTGTCCTGCAGTAAAACAGCGTAAGTGATCCTTAAGATAGCGATTAATGATTTTCATTTGCCCATCCGATTGTGGATAATACAAATTGCTAGTGGATAATTTTGTGCCTTGGGATTTGAACAACTCTTTCTAGAATTGACTCATAAAGACAGGGTTTCGATCCGTGACAACGTTAATCGGAAAGCCATGTAATAGGCATATGTCTTTGACAAATACTTCAGCAACAGTAATAGCCATGAAGTGTGTGTTCAATGGTGAAAAGTGTACATACTTAGACAATCGATCGACTACCACAAGGATCATGGTCTCTGCATTTGAAGGAGGTAGGTGCGTAATGAAATCCATAGAGAGACATTCCCAAATCTGTCATGGAATTGGAAGTGGCTGAAACAAACCTTGTGGCGGGGTGTTGACGGATTTAACCTGTTGGCAAGTTGTACAAGCTGAAACATAGTCACGGATTTCCTTACGCATTTGAGGCCAATAGAAAGTAGCAGCTATTTGCGCATAAGTGCGTTGAACTCCAACATGCCCCCTAGTGGAGAATTGTGGAACTCTTGTAGTATCAAGTCTTGCAGCGCTGAGTCAGAGGGAACAAGAATTCAGTTTTTATAAAAAAATTAATCCATCTCGGCAAGAAAAATTCGCATGATCACTTGGCTAGTCCTGAATGGACTTGGCAAACTCGACAGAGGGGGGGTGCTGCGCATAAAATTTGCGTAATGCTGACAGTAAAGCAATGACTAGCTAAGATATGGCTTGTAGAGCATGACAAGAGGCTTCCGAAACTTGAGACAATGCATTGGCAGGACCATTTTCTTTTCCTGCCCGATACACAATATCAAAATCATACCCCATGAGTTTTGTGATCCAACGCTGCTGATCCGGAGTATGAATAGTTTGATTCAATAAGGCCTTAAGGGGTTAGTGGTCACTCTAAATAGTAAATTTAGCACCTAGGAGGTACTGCCGCCACCTTTTGATCACTTCCGTGACAGCACAAAGTTCCTTAATGTACGTTAAGGCTGTTTGCAGTTTGGGGTAGAGTTGTTTAGTGAAAAAGGCTCTAGGGTGGCCGGCTTGGAGGAAGATAGCTCCAACGCCATTCCCCGAAGCATCTGTTTATACTATAAAGGGCTTGGAAAAATCTGATAGAGCCAGGACCGGGGTGGAGGTTAGCGTAGCTTTGAGGGAGTTGAAAGTGATCTCAGCTTCACCGGTTCACAGGAAGGCATTCTTCTGCAATAATTGTGTAAGTGGTGCTGATATTTGGGCATATCATGCTACAAATTGTCGATAGTAGCCAGCCACGCCCAGGAACCCACACAATTGGCTGACATTAGTGGGTATAGGCCAACGCTGGACGGCCTCAATCTGTTGGATCCACTACCACCCCTGCTGTCGGCACAATGTGTCCCAGATAAGACAACGTGGATTGACCGAACTCACACTTTGCTTGTTTGGCAAGGAAGGAATTATCACGCAAAATCTGGAGTGCTTGAGAAAGGTATTGGAAATGTTGTTCCCAAGAGGAACTATAAACCAATACATCATCAAAAAACACCAAGATAAACTTCTGTAATATGATTCGAAAAATAGCGTTCATCTCAGATTGAAATGTAGATGGAGCATTAGACGGACTGAAAGGCATGACTCGGAATTCGTAATACCCCTCATAAGTTCGGAATGTCGTCTTATGGACGTCCTCGGCGTGGACGCGTATCTGATGGTAACCTGCGCCCAAATCCATCTTAGAAAAAATCCGGGCACCATGTAACTCGTCTAGTAACTCATCCATTGTTGGAATTGGAAAGCTATCTTTAACTGTGATGGCATTGACCGCCATGTAGTCAACACAGAACAGCCAACTTCCATCTTTCTTTTTAACCAGTAATATCGGCGAGGAGAAGGGACTAGTGCTGGGGCATATAACTCCATCGAGCATCTTACTATTAGCCTCTCCGTTTCAGCATTCTGGAAATGAGGGTAGTCGTAAGGCTTGACATTCATGGGTGAAGTGTTTGATTTCAAAAGAATGCGGTGGTCCATGATATGATGTGGGGGCAGACCATGTGGAATGTGAAACGTTAGCAAAGGTGGAAAGGATATTGCAGAGGGTTGTGGTTATGGCAAGATCAACATTAGAAGGTAAACAAGTTGGGGAAACTGACTTATCGTCTAGCACCGGAGTAATGGTCAACTGAAAATAGGAGGCAGCAAAGTGAGTCACACCATTGTGTTTCAACTGGCCTAGGGTCATAGTATATACATGGAAGGCTTTTGGAGACCGTGGAGAGTAAGGGATTTTCCTTCATAATCAATGCTCATCCATAATGCCTTGTCATTGAACAAGAAAGGGCCAATAGAAGCCAGCCACTGTATGCTAAACATAATATCCACCCCATATATAGGTAATAATTGGTTGTCCACACTGAAGTTGGATTGTCCCATAGTAACAAGGACATTAGAGCGCAAGCCTTCACACTGTAGAGAATCCCTGTTCCCTATTGAAAGAACCATTTCGGTCCAAATTGCACAATAATGTTTTGACCCCCACAATAAATTAGTGGAAGCAGTGTAAAATCAAATATTTTATACACGTAAAGAATATTTGTGTATAGATGATAAGAGTGATACGAGTATAAAAATAAAGTAACAATAATAATAAAAAAATAAGTTTTTTGATGATGAAGGAAAAATTTGATACCTACGGTAATCGAGAAAAACCCTCCGAGTTTCAACGGCCAGGGAAGAAATGCACTATGAAAATAAACTTACAGATCGGGTGGTAACGACGCGCTAACCTAGCCGATTTACTCCCGTCTTGTGATCCCTACCAAGGAACTCCTTGGATTTGCTCACGGTAACGGCATCGGACGTTTTTCGATTTTCACGTCAATCTTCCCTGTCGTACCACTTGAATTACCACACACGATTGGATTTCCTTCTTCAATGTACCGACGTCACCAACGAAGGTAAAAGGGTAGAGATGATGGATTGATAAAGAGAAAGTGGTGAGAGAATCGCTAGCACATGAAGCACAATGAGAAAAGATCAGTTTTCTCAATTAGAACATGTTTAATGGAGTGGAAAATGATTTTTTTCTCAAGTGGGATGGCTCCAAAAATATCAATAAAAGGTTAGGGCAAGTGATTATAGGTGTATATTTATAGAGGGTTTGAAAAAAGCATTCAAAAAAGTTGCCCGTTGCCGTAGCGCTGGAGCGCATGTAGGGTTTCTCGTAGGGTTTCATGAGAAACCCTATGTGCGCTCGAGCTCATGGCGAGCTCACGGCAAGCGCAGGGTTTCGGGATTTTGGGCTCGAGCTCGTGGCGAGCTCACGGTGAGTATAGAGCTTCTGGATTTTAGGCTTGAGCTCACAGCGAGCTCATGGCAAGCGCAGTATTCTTGGAAGTCAGAACGAACAGGTACGAAAATATATTTTAACGAAACACAACCCTACATCGACATACGATTACATAGGGTCACAGAATATACTAATCATAAAAATTACCCTAACACCTACAGTGACCCTAAGATGTTGAGAAGGAACGATGGGAAGCCTCAGATGCTTGGCCAAGTGCGACTGTCGGAAATTATGAGTGGAATCGCTATCCACTAATACAACCACGGGCTGGCCGGTAATCATCCCTTGCAGTCTCAGAGTGAAAGGAACAAAGTATCCTTCCAACGCATGTAAAGAGATTGTTGGGGCAGCTTCAGTGACAGTAGGCACCAGCTCTATTCCTTGAGGAGGTTCTGTTGGTGGTTTTTAATCAATTAAGTCCTCAGAATTCTATGGCCCTGGATGGATCGTGCCGTCGTCCTCCGCAATCATACATAGAAGTTGTGGTGGTTTATACCGATGGCCTAGGGTGAAACGTTCATCACAATTGAAACACAGGCCATTCTCACGACGAGCTGCCATCTCCGCAGGAGTGAATCTCCGTATGGGCAATTTTGGAGGAGGGTTTTGGCAGAGTTGCCGAAGTATTTATGGGTTGCTTAGAAAGTAATGGACGCTGAGGATGTGGTCATCTAGCTTTCAGTTTTTCCTCTCCCAATTTAGCCATGCCAATGTCTTTTGGCTACAAAAAAGTTTTAGCCATAACAATGATTGCCTGATATCATCACGAAGCCAGAAATAAAAGCAGTTCAAAAGATTAATAGTAGAGAGCCAAGAAGTATGGCTGGAGAGGGACTCGAACTCTGTCATATAAGTCGCTATAGTGCTGGTTTGACGGAGCTTATGGAGAGCTGCTTCACGGTTCAAATATGTTGATGGCCCAAATTGAAGCTCCAAATCTCGAGAAAAAAAATTCCCATGTCGACAGCTGCTGAGTTGTATGCATCCATCGATACCATTGAAGGGATGCGCCGGTCATATAGAATGCTGCAATAGTTAATTTTTGCTCTGGCAAAGTGTTGTGGTACAGGAAGAACCGATCAATTTGAAAGAGCCATCTGAGCACGTTTTCATTGGAGAGAAATAAAATTTCGAGTTTCGGTAATCGTAGATGGTTAGTAAGTTGGCTATCCGGTTGTGTCTGTGGTAGGAGATTTAGGTTTTGAAGGGGCTGAGCCAAAATCGAAGTTGAAGAAGTCGAAATTGAAGGGGGAGTTGGAAGTAAGGGTGGTAGCGAAGGTGGCTTCTCGGGGTGGCTTAAAGAATGAAGGATTTCAGCTAAAGATTTTTGGATGTGATCGGTGGCGGTAGTATTAGAAGCTATATCTTCTATATCTTCGCTAGTCCTGCGATGGAGTCCTCCAAAGCTTCGTAGCGAGTAGTCATCCCCTCTGCCATCTCTCTCTTAACGAGAGCACCAAAATGTTGTGTGCATTCAAGCCCCTGGCGGGAATTGAGCTGGAGTCAGCTATTTAAGGGAAGATTGAAGCAATTCAGGAGCCGGATTTCCCTGTAAGCGAGCTAAGCAGTGCCTCAGTTAGTGAGGAAAAGGAAAAAAGAAACAGAGAGAGAGAGAGAGAGAGTCAGAGGGGAAGGATTAGAGAAACAGGATATGAGAGAAGACTTCGAGAAAAGGGAAAATATCTCCTCCTTTACTATAGCAACTAGTTACATTTTATAACCAAACCACCGAAATGCAGTTGGAATCAAACGAGCCTAACTACCTGCAGAATAATTAACAGAAAGGCAAATAATAGAAAGAGACAATTAAAAGCATAATAATTTCCTATAACAACATCTATAACAGAAATGCAAAAATACCGATGTAGTATAGCTAAATATAATCCTGAAATTTGCACGGTGGCTGAATTTTCTGAGCACTTTGTCTTGTAGTCGGTGGAACCGGAATTGTTTCCCCTACCGTATCAATCAGGCCAGTGACATTTAATGTGTGAGAAATTGGCAGATATGGTGTTGTCTGATTGTGGCCTATGCTTTAGGGGTGCTTCTGCTGTCTGGTTATGAAATTTGCGTTTGCCGCAACTTGATTATTAGTATTATGATCTCATTTTGGCTGAATAATTTTGGGGCATAGGTTTATAAAAATGATGAACGAATATTTTGTGTCGGTAAATCTTATCAGATCAATGTCAAATGCGTCATTTTCTTTTTCCTGATAAGTGATGAATTAAGTTGTAGTGTGCAGCACATTTTGTTGATTTCAGATCCTCTTTTTTTTTTTTTTTTCTTCCTCTGCTGCTCTTGGTTTGATTCACGATTGGGTGGATACCTATCTAATTCCCATTTGTTGTCTGTGTTTTCTGGGGTGTAATAACGTTTGTAATCTCCTTTTTCCTTGCGTATGATTGTCCCGTGAACATGTGCTGAGGTTTTTTTTTTTTGTTTTTTTAAATAATGGGGTAGCGATGTTTGGGGTGTAGCACATGTTTTGATGATGAAGAAAAACAAAGGAAATAGTTTAGAATCTTGTTCACAACCTATGGTTTATTTTTATTTTATTTTTAACAAATTATCACAAACTGAAGTTCTTAGTTTGTACAAGTATGAACTAGATGTTGATAAATTTGAAAATTTAGAAATTTATTTTAGACAATGAACCTTTGTAAGATTTTTTATTTTACTTTAATAAAATTATAAATCGGGTTAATATTGAGAAAATAAATGTATTTCTTGGATCATATTTTTTAGACAAGTATTCTTGTTTTGTTTTTTCATAACATAATTCATTTTCTCGGGAACTAATAAAATCAAAAGAAATGATTAATCCTTTTCTTTTTAACAAAAAGCTATAATTTTCTAAAGCAATGCTAATGCTTCAATTTTCTTATGCTAGAATTCTGTGCTGCATCTCAAATTCTTGGCGAAGTAAAGAGACTACGTATGCCATGCTTTGGGACAATGTAATGTTGGATTTTCTGATGATATAATTATGCACCTCAGTTCCAATGCCTTCCTATTTGCTATTCTTTTTCTGATGCATAATGGTTCTTCTTCATTTGTTTGCTTGAATTACGCAGTAAAGAGCCTGCGGAAGGAGAGTTTGGTTGGTGATATAGTGGTAAAAGAAATGATCCAGAATTTTCTGACTCAGGTTTATGATGGAATTATTGTTCACTGATAATAATTAAGCCAATGGTGCAGGATAACCGGATTAGTATCATCATCTGATATTCTTAGTTGGGTTGGTTTGATAAGAATGTTGTTCTTACAGACGAGATGACCACCCCTTTTCATGTTGCCCCACAATTTTTTGAATCTGAAGAAAGATTGTGGCAACTGAACCCAAATCACCTATCTTGGTCCAAATTACTTGAGCAGAAATTTTAAACAATATAAACCATAAAGTATCCATCATAAATTTAAAGATTTATCAATATAAAATTAACTTCTTATCAAAGCAATGTAAAAGATAACCATCATAAAAAAAAATATTTAGTACCAAGATATGCAACATTGAAAATAATTGCCGGGTTTTTATAACAGTAATTTCTATTCATCTTTAAAGAAATAAGAGCTATTAGCCTCCAAAATTCTCATAACTTGTAAGTCCTGCAACAAATAAAAGATGTTCCGCTATTATTAGGTATTTATTCTGAATATGGAGTTAACAAATATAAAGAGAGCAAAATGTTTAAAAAATGACTAATTAATAACACATAATAATCAATAAATATTTTAGATAAATAATATCAATATATGTAAAAGTAATAATAGTAATATAAGGCTTAATAATAAACTATCTAACGCTTTACAACTTGATATAATTACGACTTAAAAGTAATAATAAGAATGAGTTCTGTTGAACATATATGTCACGAAAATAAAATGATTTTATAAAATTCAAATCTTATTAATAATAGACAGGGATCCCCCTGACTCTAAGTAGTACAAGAAAAAAAAGGATTTTTTGGGATCGAATATCAAAACGAATGATCGGGATACTTCAAATTCATATAACAATATAATATTATAGATTTTATAAAATTCAAATCTTACTAAATTTAACTAATGGATTCTATTAAATATGACTCATGGATTTTATTAAATTCTAAACTTTAGAGATATTAACAATAACAAAAAATCATAAAGGATCTTATTTTATCATTATTAACCAAAAATTGCATATGTTCACTCCTGTTAATTGGGTATATACAATGAAGTAACCAATATTCGTAAGTTTAATATATAATTAAATCCATAATCTATTTAGACCGTACCATACTAAGTACTGACATCTCATGGGCGCTTCTTTTCTCCACCCATGGGGTATATGGGAATAACTATGTCTAACTTTTCTTTATCTACAAAGGATACAGAAATATTATCGCTAAATTTTTCTCTGCCCACAAAGAATGTAGAGCATATATCACCACTCATATTTTCTCCACCTATAAAAAGGTATGAGAATATCACACTTAAATTTCCTTCAGTTATAAATGATATGGGAATGTCGCTACTTAGAGTCCATCCGCCTATAAAGGATATACGAAGATCACCACTCAAATTTTCTCCACCAATAAAAGGAACGGAGATCATCACAACATATTAAACCCAACATCATTTATTGTGATATTCCTCAATACCATACAGTGGTCACGTGACAATAAATATCCTTTCACACTAAATAATATACCTTATCACCACTATAATATAAAAATTAATATCGAATGATTATTTACCATACTAAAATTTTATAAATTTTATATTTTTTAGTATTATAATGTTTTCATATAATCTCTTTTATCTTATTGTAAGAAGCCAATAACATATTTATACAATAGAGTAATACAAAAGATCCCACAACATGTAATAATAGAAGTATCGTTTGGTATTGATAAATATATAATTATGTGGTTGAAAGTTAGGCTGAATAGACAATCTAATTTTTTTTGCAATTTTGCATAGTACATAATGTAATTTTCACAAAAGTCATCGCACGTTCTTGAATTTGTCTCCTTTGCAACTACATTGCCCCATGGGTCATAAATGATCATATCATATTTATAATGCCAAAATTATAATACCATAATTATATAAAATAGACCTCTATTGTTGCTACCAAACAACTTATGAAAATGTTATTGCCGTCCGAACCTGACCAAATACTTGAACACTAAATCATCACCTTAGTTGATCAAGTATATGCCCATAGCAACAACAACATACTTAAGGGCAAATTCAAAGACTTAAATCTTAAAAATTATACATTGTCATTATTGGAATAGTAGGCCGAAACTAGCGTTTGCAATAGCAGGAGTGAGACTAATACATGATCATCGCTCGTCCTTTATCACTTTATTGCTACATCTTTGAGTGATTGGAATCATATTTTTTCACTATAATATTACTCTACACATATCATTGTATAAAAACAGTAATTATATATACATATATGTATGGGTTTAACCTATAAAAGATTAACTCAAAATTTACAATAGTTTCAGTAAATAAGAGTTGAGACAGATATAGTGATCATTATCGCATCTTCATCCCTTGATTTTTACCACTTCCAATAATCGAATGAAACTTCGGACAACATAGTATTCAATTATACATTTTATAGAGGAAGAATGGCAATGTTACAATCACAAAAACATTGATTTACCATACGGATGATCAACTCGAATATGGCCTAAAACCACAGCCCACTAAAAACAACTAAATTTTAGTGGTTTTCAACTTTCCTTCGTTACTTGATTTCTATAACTTATAGGCCGAAACCAAAATTCGTCAATGAAATATTAAATTATACATTTTATATTATAAAAATACTAATTTAAAAATGATAAACGCATTCATTAAAAGTATAAACTGATGATTTAAAATTATTTTGGAATCATAATTTTTCTCGAAAATGGTAAAATAAGATAGATTTCAGTGTTTATCAATCTACATTCGTCACTTAATTTCTACGACTTTGAGGAATTGAAATTGATATTCATTAATGTAATATTAAATTAGAGATTTCATATTATAAGAATACCAATTTAAAAGACCCGAACAGATGGACTAAATGTATAAAATGTTCACTTGAAAATAGTTTGAAAACTGATTTTACCTCCCTGTCACCATCTTCTCCTACAGATGGCTGTAACTGTTCAAAATTTGGAGGGTGCAAAATTTACTTCAAAACTCATCAAACGAAGGTTAACCGAATGCAAATTACTGTTTTCTTCCATATTTGAACAATTACCAATGTTAATGGTGTTGTTAATTTGATTTTAAAATAATGAAACTTAAATCGGAAGGATGAGAATCAGCTTGAATTACATTGGAAATTACTTAGAACAAGTTATACATGAACAAAAGGATGAAAAATACTTGCAAGAGAATTGAACTGAAGGGAAATGTGGAGTACTTGCCTAATTCTTCCTCCACAGCGCAGAGCAGTAATGGTGTAACAGCAACAATAACACGGCAACGTCAACAGTTGAAGCATCACAATGGAAATCAACCCAGCTTCAATGGAGAAAAGAACAGAGCCTCACGTGCAGTATTATAGCATAAATAACCGCAACAGTAGCTCACAAGAGCTTCAACCCACTCATCTCTCTACTCTCTCTTCTCCTTTCTCTCATTGATCGGTTTCTTTTTTCCTTAATAGAATTTTGTTGCCTTGCAACAGAATGAAAACCAAAAGGAGGTGAGATGCCTATGGGTTGCGAGGGAGGCAACATCAAATAGAATTTTTTAGGGAGAAAACGGCTTGCTAAGGTTGACATTAGGGTGTTAATGGTTTTGTTTTGCTTCAAGAATTTAGGGCTTGGTGATGGTTTGAGGCAGTCGATGGTGAGGAAATTTATTATTATTATTATTTCTTAGTGATCAAAACATCTTTTAAAAAATCGTGCAATCTAATACGTCTAGTCCCTCTAGAAAATTAGTCTAAACTGAATTATATAATATAAGATTTAGAAACAACTTAGATGTTTATCTATAACAGGATATGCTTTTTATGACTCAAATATCTTCACCACTTTTACCCCAACGACTTTGCCTCTCCCACTTCTTAGTGAACCGGATCAATCGCTTAGGTAGGGTTTACTTCTATTGGTATTGAATTCTCCCTACATAAGTAGTTGATCTTAACGTGTTAGTCGCTGTCTCATTTTGTATAGTAATAACGTTATTTTCTCTTTCTTAGCGCTATGCTCTTCTTGTATAGTAATAGAAATTTTGGTATGCATAATTTAAATATACAATTAATAACTTATACTAATAACTAAGTCTAAAATATCTAAGTTAAAATATCAGGTATCATAGAGATTTTATAATGTTTTGGATAAAAAAGCATGGAGGAATGAAAAATAGTAAGAAAAAATAAAATAAAAAATAAAAAAGATTATTTTCTTTATTTTGTTTGAAATTTATAAAAATTGTTATGGATGATAAAATAATTCTAAAAAAATATCATCATTATTTAGTTACTAAGGAAAAGTTAAAAAAATGAAAAATATATGCCCTTAAGAATTTAATAAGTTTATTTTAATTATTTCCTATGCTAATTTAAGCCATTTTTTTGTGAAATGATATTTAGACCTATCAATGTTGGGGTCACTCTCTCGTGACACTTATGTCCGCAGACTCCATTAGAAAAAATAGACATGTACTTTCTTGAGTGATCCGAAAAGTCTGTCATGAGGACGAGGACTCATCAGATGCGTCATATCCGAGAGGTTGCTGAGGATATGGACGAGGACCCTAAAAGTGTAGGCATTGACTCTCTCTCCGTAGGCCTATTGTAGCCGCGTTTTGTAGGTGGGCAGTTGACCAACTTTTGTTAGTGGCGGCTACAACTTCCAAGGGTGTCAGACCTGCCATTCTGGCACGCCAGGCATGCGCCTATCATGACAGGCCTAGGCGGCGTGGTCCTGCCACCCTAATACCAGTAGGGTGGCCGGGTGTTCATTAGGTCCCTTGTGTATATAAAGGCTTGTGTGCCATTACTCGGATTATGCATCAAGTGCTGTGAAGAGTCTTGGAGAGCTTGTGTCGTGTCTTTGAGAGTAAACTTGGAGTGAGCCTTGAGAGAGCTGTGGGTAAGCCTTTGTTGATGGAGTGAGAAATATTTTTAGAGAGAGATTGTGAGATATACACTTGAGATTATTTTTTTTTATTTGAGCTTGTGTAATTAACATACTTGTAAACAATTCATTTTTATAGTGTATTCTTTCGTAGTTTTTCTTTTGATTAAAGAAGGGTTTTTTACGTTAAAACTCTCATGCGTATTCCTCTCGTTTTTCTATTTCTATTTTTGGCCGTCCGTCCTGAAGCTCTACTCTGTGTTGCTGTCCAAATGTTTTGTCTACTCGATCACCGTATTTTCCGTGTTTGCACCAACAACCCATACATAGTTTTAAACTCAAATAAATATCAAAAGTAACCGACATTGAGACACAGGAAGATATTATGTTGAAAATGTTCCACCAGAGTTTTTATATTTACGTTGTCAAAAAGATGCCACCAGCCCTTTATTACGAGCCATTGTAGGATTTCCATGGGAACCTGTTTTAGGAATTGGACAACAGCTGGACGCCACGAGGCTTGGCAAATTAGGAAAGAGAGAAATGAGGAGAGGCCTTGTCACATGAGATAAGAAGACGTGAGACGATAGAAATTTTAGTAAGAGTAGATGTCCCTGACTACAAGTTAGGTTTTGGATTATTTTTTTTATGGGCATTATAATAAATGATAGTAACGGGGAAGAGGTGCTATATTTGTGTCTGGTATACTTGGTCAAAGATATTAAATAAGGATCGTATAATATTTGTATAAGAATTGACCAAAGGTTAGTTGAGGATTGTTAAATGAACAAAAGATATTAAATAGTCCTGTAAAATTTGTACGATGATCGATAAAAAGTCAATCGAATAATGTATGATAAACGCCTAAGCAATGCATTAGCGTGGCTATGTTGATATATACCTAATGGGAGCTCATGTGCTATTATTCTAAGAAGGATGTACTTGATACGAGTTTGATCGATACTTGTGTATTGACACTTATATAAAATCACACCAAATGTAATTTTAGACCATTCAAAATTATTTTCCTGTGTAATGAGTACCGTGCAGAGAGAGAGAGAGAATAGAAAAAAAGAGAATAGGAAGATATTTGACATCTGATTGAAATATAATTTGAATTCTATTTTTCGTCAAAATTAGATATGTTATTCTAGTATTATTTTTAAAAATGTATTATTGTTTAATTAATCTTATTTATATGTATATTTTCTCTTATTAATTCCTAAGTTGTTTAGATGATTGACATTTAATCGTTTTTTATTTTAATTATAGTAAATAGATTTTAGATATAATTATTTTATAACCAACACTATTTTATAATTAATTTATTTAAAATTTATTTCATAATTCCTTATTAGTTGAAATTTTTTTTTATATTAAAAATTATTGTATATCTGTTATTTTTTTATATTTATAAATTTAATAGTTGATATTTAATAAAATATTTAAATTTATTTTACCACACTGAATATGCATGCTTTGGCCAAATTTCAAATATAGATGAGGAGGTAACGAGGAGAGGAGGATGTGCAACAAGGAGAGGACTGAGGAACAACACCAAATGAGCTGTAGTTGTGAGATGTGGGTTTTGTAGGGCAAGGTACCAAATTTTATTTTCTTTTTTCTTTTCACAGGTTTTCAATTTTCTTAAAATTTTCTATATAATTCAAATAAAAAAACATTTCTTTTTAACCTTTTATTAATATCCTTCCAATTTTATTTAATCAAAGCATAAAATTAGAGCAAGTTTACAATGAAAAAAAAACTTGAAGGAAATGACAAAAAAAATTGGAAGGATATTTTTTTTTCCCTTTGGGATTAGATAGAAAATGCTAGTAAAAAATTGTAGGAGAAATATTTGTAAATATATTAGGGTTTTATGAAAAGTTATTTTCTATTTTGAGGTAAGAAAAAAATAAAAAAACAAAAGTGAAAAAAAAAATCGGGTCTCATGTCCCAATGCTCAATTCACTGTGAGTATCCTTCATTTTTCCCCCGGAGGTAGTATCTGTTAGGATCTGAATCGCTTATTTAAATTATAAGAAAATAAGTAATAATTTATAATAAAAACACAATAATTATCAATAATAAAATAAAATATAATTTTTACGTAAAAAATCCTCTTAAAAATGTGAGAAAAAAATTATGGGATAATACGTCTAAAAATATCTCCATCATACAATCAATTTAATTATACAAATCTTACAAATATAAGGACTAGACACATTGTAACAAATAGACGGAATAATAATGAGAATAAGATGAAAGAGTAAAAAATATAATTGATCAAATATTCTTCTCAATTTCAAGAATAGTGTACCCAAGGTCGACAAAAAGTGAAACAAGATTCGAAATCCAACCGGATTAACGAATCTTCATCTTCTCCCCTTTTTTCTGTTTTTTTTTTTTTTCCCATTCAATTCATCAATGATATATTTAATATTAGAGTTAGGATATTTATATAAAACATTTATCCTAAATTAATTAAAAAATAAATATAATCTCAAAATTAAAAAAATAATATGACACACATTTCTAATAAAATAAAATTTTATCAAATTAAAATTTTTAAATAAAATTAAAATAAAATCTTTCCTAATTGAAGAAAATTAAATCTATTCTAATTTAAAAAGTCTATGATATATGTACAATACCCTTGTGACCTTGTCCAAACCACTATACGATATGTTAAATTGGTATGAGTTTATACGAGAGTGACTCATAACCTAATAAACTTTTCTTTACGACTGTGTGGGGGCAATCATAATCATCTCGACAATGATTCGTCGAGTTTTAAGTTTTCTTTCCTGTAACATTTTAGTCATCATATATGATCCATTTTTCTCGGTTCTAACATTATCAAGAGTCAATAGCTTTGATAAGGTCTCAATAATACCTCACATCAATGTGTTTTAATGTAGAATGAAATGATGAGTTTTCGAATTGCGTTTTAATTGTTACAAAGTAGCACATATCGCTCCTACTTGAAGCCGAGTTTTTAGATAAACTTCATCTACTGCATCTTTTTACTTGCCTCAATCACAGCAATAAATTTCACATCAGTGGTCAAGAGAGTAACACACTTTTACAATTTTGATTGCCAAAAAATAGTCCTTTCGCAAACATGACTAAATATCCCGATGTGGACTTTCGAGAATTGATATTGCCTACCATGTCTACATCGGTATACCCATCCAGAAGTGACTTGTCGCTTCTGAAACACAAGCACAATTTGTAAGTTCTTTGGAGATACCTCAATATCTATTTCATTGTGGACCAATACTTTTTACTTAGATTTGATAGAAAATGATTGACCAGACCTGTAATACTTGAATCCCAATTTAAATTATTTTAGATATATTTAATATTTTAGGTTTATTAAATATGTCGAATTAATGATATTTTATAAAATTTTGAAGAATTTCGATTCGGTGTTTGGTGCTCAAGGCTCACAAGCCATGCGCCCTAGGCGTGAAAACCAATAGGTGTGTGCCCGAGTAGCGTTAGAGTGGCACTTGAGCGCGAGGTTGGGTATAAAAGTGCGCGTGAGTTAGGGTTTGGCCACTCACGCAGCAGAGCAGGAGAAGGAGAGAGAAAGAGTCGGGAGGGGAAGGAGAGCAAGTGGCGATTGGGTGTTTCGGAGTATCTTTTTGTCAAATTTGTAGAGTATAAGATTGAGATAAGTATTCATAAGCGAAATTCTTGGTCTATTTTCATATCCAGCAATGTTTGTTTATATTTTAGAGATTTTCTTTACATAATGTTATTTTTATGTATCCCATCTATTTATTGTATACATGCATATATGTTTTATCGGTTATTCGGTGGTTTTATGCGGGTATTTGTTATTTTGGAGGATTTTGTTATTTATGAAAATTCGAAATAATATATATGTATATTTGTGTATCAATGTGGTACAGAAGCAAGAATCAAGCCTTGCATCAATCCACATGCATACTGCCAGGGGCGAGGTCACCACGTGGACCATGGTGGTCTGAGACTCGAGGGGTCGATATATATAATTAGAAATATGTGGCCCTTGATACCATTTCTGATGGAGAGGTTTAGTCCTGACGGGAACATAAGTGATATGTTGTCTCTATTCCATCTGTAAGAAGGTTGAGGCATGTTGTAGTTAACCTATCACACTGTATGTTTTAAATGAGAACCATCGTAATGAATTAACAAAAATTAATATATTCGGATGCCTTAATATATAACTAAAATTGAGGTTATATCCAAAATTATGAATGACAAAATATAGTGAGTAAGTTCTGAATCTATAGGAGACAATGTACATAGATGGTTTTGAACTACCGACCTAAAATATAGTTGGGCCTTGAGTTGTCAATCCAAAATGCAGCCGATATAACCAAGGTGACCGGACGGGTAGAACCATTTCTCAAGTTGGTCAAATAATTTTTGGTTCTTCGATTTCGTGAATACTTTATATTTTTGAATGAATTTGCATTGGACTGTGATTTTAGATGTGTGGATTGGCCAATCAATTGGATAATAGAAATGACTCGTATATATGGATATGTGTTAAGGCCGAAACACATTTTGATTATATGTTTTCGTTCTGATTTTCTTTAATTTTTGCATATTATAAGATTATAAGATTTGAATCGGGATGATCGCATGTGTCCCACACAAATGTGGTGATAGTTATGGCTTATGCAATACGATGTTGGATCACGATATACTATAATACAATATGATATCGTCTATGAGATTTGATTGGATTATGATTTATAAAAATTATTGATACGAATGATAATCTAGTACAAGATTATTTCTTAATTTTTCAGGATTTTATGGATATTGTGTTTTGTTTTACATGATTGTGATATGATATTCATTTTCTCTGATTTATATATATTATTTTACATATACGATGATATTTGTTGGGTTTTAGGCTCACATTTTTATATTTTATCTATTCAGACTAGTGGCTTAAATACGATTATAGGTGTTCGGAGTCAATTTGGTGCAATATTATTTTCCCTGGTGAACATGGATGTATATGCCTGTTAGGCTCTTGATAAAGGGGTATATTTGGATATTGTGGGCCTTGGACTTTGTATTAAGAATTATGGGATATTTATATTTTGTAGATGAGTTGTTGTTTATTAGATATTTTCTTTTTGACTTATGGATAGCAGATCATGTATTTTATTATCCGAATTATATCCGATGAGGTCTTTTGTGGGTTGTATTGTATTGTGTCTTGCGTATTATGTCCTGGAAACATGGCAATACCAACAGTATGAATAATATCCTATATCGTATACACAATAGTGTACATTAAACTACCTATGACCGAAGAGTAGGGAATGTCTTTCATACTTTTCTTTTTATCATCTGTGGAAGGATATTGTCGATTGCTCAGTTTAAAGTGATTGGCCAACAGATTGCTCACCCATTTAGATTTCTTTATGTTGAAACATTAAAGCACCTTCTTAGCATACCTTTTCTGGGATATCTATAGTTTTTTTTGCCTTACGGCTGTAAAATATTTGTATATCAAGAATTTGCTTCGTCGACCCCAAATTCTTCATGTGAAAGGAGTTCCTGAGCTATTGCTTCAATTCATTGATCCGTGAGGTATTTCACCCAACAATAAGCAAACCATCAATATAAAGGAGGAGAATAACAAAATCGTCGTTGAATAACCTTTGAATAAAGATACAATAGTTTAAAATAGTCTTATGGTAGTCTTAATTCACCATTATATATTTGAATGTTTTATACCACTATCTCGGAACTTGCTTCAACTTATATAGACTTTTTTCCAGACGACATACCAAACATTCCTTCCCCTTAGTACAGAATCCCTTTAGCTGCTCTATATAGATTTCCTTCTCAAGGTCACAATGAAGAAACGCCATCCGCATATCCAATTGTTCCACTTCCAAATCAAGAAGCGTGGCCAATCTAAGCACCACCCGAATTGAAAGCATCTTTACAACTAGGGTAAAAATTTTGTCAAAATCAACATCCTTCTACTTATTAAAACCTTTCATAACCAGTACCACCTTATATCTTGGTTATGGGTTGTTCTTATCAACATTCAAATGGAAGACTCACTTATTTTTCAATGCTCGTTTGTCCTTCGGTAGTTTTATCAGCTCGAACGCATGATTTTGCTGTAAAGATCTTATTTCATATTGCATAACTTTCATCGACTCCATTTTGTACTCATCCTCTATATCCTAATCAAAGCTTTTGGGCTCCCCTCCATCGATAACACATACTCACTAGTTGATAGACAAATAGAGGGCTTTCAATCTCTCGTGGATCATCGCAATGGAATGGTCTCAGTTGGCTCGGCAACATCATGAGGAACAATATTATCCTCATCATCAAGAGTAGGAGTCTTATACTCTTCTTCCCCTTTGGGATTGCCTTGATCACCGTGTTCATTATGAATAGGCATCGCTATGAAAGACAGATTTGTTTCACAAATTCGGCTACTGTTGTTGTTGGAAATGACCTTTGCCTATTTGCTGATATCTTTAAGTGTCTCATCTTCGACGAATACCATATCCTTCGATTGAATAAACTTCTTCTCTTTTAGATCGTAGAACTGATAGCCTAGATCATCTTTCCTATAACTAAGAAAGATGCATTCTCTTGTTTTTTACTCCAACTTGGACCTGTTGTCTTTAGGGATGTGAACAAAGGCCATACATCTGAACACGCGCAAGTGGTTGTAGGATACATCCTTTTTGAACCACACCTTCTTTGGTACATCTTCATTCAGTGGATTGCTCGGTGATAGGTTGATAATATAAGCTATGACATTCAATACTTTCCCTCCAAAATGAATTGGAGAGCTTCGCCTCCAAAAGCAAATATCGAATTCTTTCCATCAGCATCCTATTCATCCGTTCGACTATACCATTTAGTTACGGTATTTTCAGTAAAGTACTTTAGTGTGAAAATTTGTGGGTCTGATAATACGTATCAAATGCTCTGATGTACTCATCACTATTGTTAATTCAGATACACTTCAACTTCTCCCCTGTTTACCTCTCTACCAAGGCATGAAATTATTCGAAGATGTCAAGGGTTTAATCTTTTAGTTTAAGCGGATACACTCACAGTTTTCTTTAACAATTATCAATAAATGTGATAAAGTACAGTGCGTATTCGAGTGTTTTTACCTTGAGAAGGTCACATATGTTAGTGTAAACCAACTTAAGAAGACCGGCCTTCTTTGTGGACAAGTTTTTATAGAATGAAACTTGTAGTTGCTTCCCTACCATGCAATGTGGACAAGTCTTTAGTTTGGTTTCCTTCACACGCCAAAGAAAGTCATTCTTGGTTAACCAGTTTAGTCCCTTCTCGCTCATGTAATTTAGCCATCAATATCACAAATCTAAGGACTCATCACTTCTAATAACATGCACATCTCCAACTAAAATAGAGGCTTGTGATAAATACAAGTTGGAAACTTTCTTTTCTCGAGCAACTATTAGAGATCTTCTAGTTAATTTCTACGCTTCTTTATAGAAAGTGTTACAAAAGTCTTTTTTGTCAGGTTTTCCTAGTGAAATTAGGTTCATTTGAATATTCGGGATGTGTCATACATCCTTGTCAAGTTTTCCCAGTGAAATTAGGTTCAGTCGAATATCCGGGATGTGTCATATATCCTTCCACAGTAATTTGGTCCCATTGTTGGTGATGAGGCACATGTCACCATAACCAACAATTTAAGACGTGTTTTCCTTACCCATCTTTAACACTCCAAAATTACTGAAAGTGTAAGATGTGAAGAATTTTTTTTATGACGTGACATGGAGTGAGGCATTACTGTCCACCACTGAATTCGTTTCATGTTTTGTTAGATTGATCACATTATTTTCTTTACACACTAACCAAAGGCTACCCTTAGTAACAATTGAGGCTTTTTCCTCATTTCGAGTTTTGTCAGCTTTTTCTCATTGCTGTCGATATTCTAACGCTTTTACTTGTAACAATATTTCTTGATGTGTTCCTTTTTTTCACGGTAATGGCACTCGAGGTTTTAATACCTCGATGTGGACTTATTTCATCTCTTCTCACCAGATTTAGGGCCACACCCTTTATTCATTCCCTGTAACTTAGAGAGTAGTACTTCATAGTATGACGAATAAGAGCCCTGTGATTAGCATCTCATCTTTTCATTTAGTACAGCTCAATTTGTTATTTTCAGAGTTACCACGTTATTTGAAATTGTTTTGGCAATAGTAATCTATATATCACTTCCTAAGAGTCTGGTAAGGTAGTCAACAACTACAAGTCCAATAATTCATCATCAACTTTGATGCCTAAGCCACTCAACTAATCCACACATCTTTGAAACTCATTCAAGTGATCAATAATAGATGTGCCCTCTTTGTACATCATTGGCATCAATTTCATCCAATGGTATAATTTGTTGTTACCGATTTTTTAAGTATAAAGCGTCTCCAATTTCTCTCACAAAATCTTTACATTCGTCCCATTCCAAATGTAATTGTACATGTTATCATTTATAAATTATCGAATATAGTTACAAATTTGTTCATATTCAAAAGTCTATTCCTCATTAAATTTTGACTTGAGTTTTTGTGTAGCAAATACCGAAAGATGCATCATTTTCACAAATAATAAATCTTTGTTTCGCCTTCCATCGATTCAAATAAGGCTCAATACATGATATAAATAACAATATCTTTGATACCACTTGTTGAGACCCAAATTATTTATTTGAATCACAAGTAACAAGTAATAATTCATAATAAGTATACAATACTCACCAATAATAAAATAAGATATAATTTTTACGTAAAAAATTATCTTAAGAATGAAAGAAAAAAATTATGGAACAATACATCCAAAAATATCTCAACTATTCAATCAGTTTAATTATATAAACTTCACAAATATAAGGATTAGACACATTGTAATAAATAGAGAAAGTGACAATGAGTATAATATGAAAGAGTAGAAAATATAATCGATAAAATATTCTTTTTAATTTTTAAAATAGTGTATCCAATATCAGTAAAGATTGAAATACGATCCGAAATTTAACTAAATTCATGAATATTTTTCTTTTTCCTTTTCTCTTTTTTTCATTTAATTTATCAATGACGTATCCAATATAAGAGTTATGATCTTTATATAGAACCTCTATTCTAGGTTAATTAGAAAATAAATATAATTTTCTAGTTAACAATATTTTAAAATTAAAAAAATAATATGTCATATTTTTTTAATAAAATAAAATTTTACTAAATAAAATTTTTTTAATAAAATCAAAATAAAATCTTTCCTGATCGAAAAAAATCAAATCGTTTTCAATTTTGAAAATTCATGATATTCGTATAATATTCATGTGATATCTTTTGAACCATGAAATGGTACATCAAGTAAGTATGGGTTTACACGAGAGTGATATATAATTCAATACCAATTTCATCACAAATAGATATGGAGAAGGCGGGAATCCTTTGAAGTTCAAGGAGATGGAGTGAGAAGAGTTATATAGATGGCGACGGTAATAGGGTTTTCAAATGTTATAGTGATGACGATTTAAAGGGGGATGGTGTTGGAAAATTAATACCACACACAGGTGCTAGAACGCATGATGATGAATCTGCTGAGAGGGAGAAATGAAGAGAGGGAGGGTTTCGAAGGTGATGTTCGGTGGCACAGCCCCTCTGCCTTGGCTTTGTCCTTTGGATTAAATCCAACGGGCAAGGGTTTTCTCTATCTGTTTTTTCTTTTTGTTCTTTGTTTAATTTGTTTTTTTATTTTAAAAATTTATTTTTATTGTGCTTTTTTACTTTTAAATTTTTTATAAAATAAGAAAATATTTTTTTATAATTTTTTAGATCCTATTAATATAATAATGTTTTAAAATACCTTATTATAAAATTATTATTTTATAAGTTTATAAAATATAATTCTCCTTATATAATAATATTTTAACAATTTATGATTATGAATTATTTTTTTTATAAATTTATAAAATATAATTCTACTTGTATACTAATATTTTAATAATATATAATTATAAATTATTATTTTATAATTTTATAAAATATAATATGATGGGTATGGCAAAAAATGGACCAATCTAATACTCAGTTAGATAAGCGGCCAAATGCTCAATTTGATGAGATGCCCAAATACCAACGGCCCAATAGAAAAATTCAAATGCTTGTTAGGCCCAAACAAATGAAGTAAGGGGTATGACATGAATCGCCAGACATTAAAGGATTATAATGAGTTACTTAATGGCCAAATATAGATGACGGCTAAATTGATCCAATAGCAAGTAGCCAGACGGTCTTACTATTGAATTGAGGTGGTTGTTACACATGTAAGTAACATCCATCACCATTGATCCGAAGCGACAACATGCACACGTATTGATTCAAAATATCCACCAACCAAACGACGTTTCTTACTATAAATAAACTCTCTCTCCCAAGGAAGTGCGGACAACAACGAGAGGAGAAGAAAATGCCACTCAAATAGATGATTACACAAATATAAAAACTACTCAACCAGATGAGTGTACAAAAAAAATTTTTACCATGCAAACAAACATTCATCCCATCATCTCTAAATTTTCGCATCTATTTTCTTATATCTTTTATATCTAAATAAAAAAGATCACTAATTTAAGTATCGAAGGATATGTTGAATAGCGAATCCCGTATACTTCTTATCTATAATTTATTTTATTATGGTACGTAAAATTCAGATTTTGGATTACAAAGATCAGACCCGTTATTATTCAAATGTTCAAGAATTACAATGTGGCTTCCTAATTTGTATATCAATTCGGATTTTAGAGATGCTTCATAATCCTACTTGTATAATAATATTTTAATAATATATGATTATAAATTATAAATTTATAAAATAGAATCCTATTTGTATAATAATATTTAAGATGTATAATTATAAAATTATTATTTTATAAATTTATAAAATTTAAATATAAATATAAGTATTTAATAAATAATAAAAATTTAATCTAATTTATAAAAAAAATTATTTATATATTTAATTTTTTATGTGTTTGTGTTTTATAAGAGTAATTAATATAATATAAATTAAAATTATAAAAAGAAAAAAGAAAAAAAGAGAGTTAAACAAATTTAAAAGAAGGGAAAAAGAAAAAAAAGAAAAAAAGGGAGGGGGAGTAAACCTCTACCCGTTGAATTTAATTCGATGGCTGTGTAGCGACATAGCGCCCCCATCCTCAACAACTCAGCAAGGAGCGGGCAAAATTACCATTAGTTTAAACCTTGGCCAGCACAAGTCAATTTGATTGAGGAAGAAAAGCGAGCCGAGTTCTAATGCGGCAGGTGGCTGAAATAAAACTCAAAATAAATCTCAATGTTTTGCTAAATTTTCATTTTAATGTTATTCACCGTTATACATATTATAGAAGATAAGTTGATTCTCAATGCGATCATTCGTAGAGTTCATTAATTTAACTAAAAGGAAAATAAAAAAATTCTAAAATTTAGAGGATCTTTGAATCAATTATCTTATTAATGGTGTTCAGTGTGGAGATACAAGAATTGCATAAAAAAAACTTTGAAAAAGACTATTTTAAATAAACAACTGTATATAAATTATATAAATTTGTCTTTTAAAACTTAAAGTTCCTAAATTTATCAGTTTCCTAATGAATGATCTAAGTGAATCTCAAGTTCTCAATTTTATTTTATTTCTAATAGCATTTTCTATTGAGGTCTAATAGTTCTTGAGGCCTCAGAATATAAATCAATAACTCAACATATTTTTTGCATGTTCATCCAATGTGGCAAAATACACACCAAAAAAAAAAAAAAGTTAAATAAATCATAAGACCTCCATTATTTTCTTTTGGCATAAGAGTTTAAATGGTCCGGGGACCCATCAATTACTTGATATTATTTTTATACAATTGATGCAATGTTACAAAAATGCAAGGGGAAAAAGTTTAAATGAATCATAGGATTTTGGACTCATTTTACACGGAAGCTTTCATCAATAAGGTATTAGATTTCATTTGGTCACCCGATAAGTCAATTGCTCAACTTATTTTTGCAAGATTCACACATTATGATAAAATACTTAAAAAAGCTCCGAATAAATGATAGAATATTTATTTTATTTACTATTGAGATATAAAAAAGTTCGTGTTGTATCAAAACTAGTCGCTTGATTAATTACATTATTTACATGGTTCAATTATTTGGATAAGCACATTGCAATACCTATATAATGTGATAAAATGCTTGAAGTTGTAAAAGAAAGTTGTAAAATCATTTTCTTATTATTGGCATGAGGTATGAAAGTTCACGTCGTCCCAGAACTAGTTAGTTGCTCAACTTTCTTTTTTATGAGGTTCGTGTAATATGATAAGACTGATTTTAAGTTTTAAATTAATCATAGAATATTGGATATATATTCTTTTCAATGGTGGACACCAAATAAAAACTCTACATGAATTGTAGAACATTGGGTTCATTTTATTTTGAAGGCATTCACTATTGAGAAATAAAAATTCATTTCAAAAAGTTAATTGCTTAACGCAATTTTTTGTACGGATTGTACAATGCAACAAAAATCATGATCATTATAAAATAAATACTGCAAACCAAATTTTATTTTTTAGCGGCTTGAACTACTGACTTAGTTTAATTTTGGAATGAGCCAAAATCCTAGATCATTGGATCTATATTCTTTTTGGGACATTCATCATCAAGGTAGAAGTGATCATAAGACATTTCAAATGAGCTTAGGCAAGCCAAGTAACCACGCATCCAAGACACTGCATGACCCGAGTAAAGAAATAAAAACAGTATTTGGTTTTGCACGTCAACAAACAGACAGAGGTGAGTTAGTAGGAGAGAACAAGGGAAGCTTAGCCTCGGAGTTAAATAGCTCAGTGAGACCATGTAAAATTGAACGGACGTTAATCAGATCTTACCGAGTGATACAAACCCAAATCTATGCATCGTAAGAAAGCACAATTTGCTAATTCTAATACATGCTATGCTACATCAGACCCCAAAAACAGACTTCCTATGTAAATCACTTGCAAAGCAGTCCTAGTGACTATTACGACCTTCTCTTCATGCTGCACGATGGGCATTTGTACTGTTTGATGCTCTCAGCCTTTGCTGGTGTTATCTTCACACACTTCCCATGGAACCACTTTTCACAAATGTCACAGCAGATCCAAAACTCATCAGCGCTGTAATTTCCACCACAGCTGCCACATAGTGTTTCACCTTGCTCATCTTCATCAGCTTCGTAACTCTCATCTTCCATCTTAGAGGAGATCCTCTTCACTTGTCCCTCACTTGTCCTCTACCAAGAAATGAAAAAACATCGAAGAGACAACAAAATCAAGCAAAAAAATCCATCTATAACCAATATCTAGCCTAAAACCCGCTCAAACCAAGAGGCTTCAGTTAGAGGTTGCTTTACTTGGATGGTGGATATAGGCTAGGAGCCTAGGAATATTAACACACAAACCTCATTACTAGCCAATCGAACATTTTGTTTATTGATTCTGAAAAATTGTTTGCATTTATCAAGAATCAGAATTATTTCAAAGCCGTTTTCTTTTTTAAAAAATAAAATAAAATAATAGTTGCAGATAGTTGAATGGATCTAGCTCGTCAACCCTCTTGAATTAATAATGCATAGAATGACATTTTTTAACTAGATTTATAAATGAGTACGGGGTCATGTGGAATAAACACTCAAGCCCAATTATGGCATGCCCGAAACGACTTCAAATGACAACCTTACTAGTAGTATGCTTTCGTCTACAATAACTGAATATTGAAGTAATTACCCAAAAAAAAAAAAAAAAACTGAAGATTGAAGAAAAGTGGAAGTACACCAAAAAAGGAAGAGACAAAGCTTGAAGAAAATACTAATTTTTTATTAGTTAACAAAAAAACACTTCTTTTCCATTGAATCATGAGTGTTATTGTCACCATACACTCTATACACAAGCTTTTTTGATAATATATCCTGAAATGCTTCACACAGTACTTTATTTTTTGAAAACTGACATTGTAGTACATGATAGAGGAAACTGATTTTAATCATCTCACCTTGGCACTGCCACGGAATTTGCTTCCACTATCCACACTGGGCATGTCTTTCCCTGGCTTCCTTTCCGTTATAATTTCAAAAACAGTTGGTAATTCATTGATCAGACTGAACAGCCGCTTCCTGTCATGCAAAAAAAAAAAAAAAAAAAAAAAAAAAAGCTGAACAAAAGATGTAATGGAACGCAATAAAATAGAAATGACATTTCATATTGGAACAATACAAGAAAACAGTAGTGAATATTATCAAGAAAAACTTTAAAAGTCTCATCTACCTCTGTTTGAAAACATATTAAACTTCCAAAATTAAACTATATATGTATCATGTCATGTACATACTGCAGATGCCTATTGAAGCTGAAGAAGTCTGTAGCACGACAAGAAAAATATAATTATTTTTTTCCCTTTGAATTTTCCCACCATCCCTTTCCGATAAGCTTTAATTTTTGGTTGGGAGAGGGGGGGAGGGTGGGGGCCACAAAGAGATGCATACAACAAAACAAAACTTCTCAACCATATTATCAGCAACCAAGGTGGGATAATGGATTCATACCACATCTTTGCAAGAAAGGACATTTCACATTGGGACAATACTTTCCAAGAAAACACTAGTGAATATTATAAAAAAAAAACTGTCAAATTCTCATCTACCTCTATTCGAAAACATATTAAACTTCCAAAATCAAGCTACAAATGCATCATGTTATGTACATATTGCAGATGCCTATTGAAGCTGAATAAGTCTGTAGCACGACAAGAAGAATATAATTATTTTCTTCCCTTTGAATTTTCCCACCATCCCTTTCCAATAAGTTTTAATTTCTGGTTGGGAGAGTGGGGAAGGGTGGGGGCCACAAAGAGATGCATACAACAAAACAAAACTTCTCGACCATTGTATCAGCAACCAAGGTAGGATAGTGGATTCATACCACATCTTTATAAGAAAGGACATTTCACACTGGGACAATACTTTACAAGAAAACAATAGTGAATATTATCAAGAAAAACTATCAAATTCTCATCTACCTTTGTTCGAAAACATACTAAACTTCCAAAATCAAGATATAAATACATCATGTTATGTACCTACAGCAGATGCCTATTAAAGCTGAAGAAGTCTGTAGCACGACAAGAAGAATATAATTAGTTTCTTCCCTTTGAATTTTCCCACCATCCCTTTCCGATAAGCTATAATTTTTGGTTGGGAGAACGAGGGAGGGTGGGGGGCCACAAAGAGATGCATACAACAAAACAAAACTTCTCAACCATATTACCAGCAACCAAGGTGGGATAGTGGATTCATACCACATCTTTGCAGAACTTCAAATATTAAAGACAGTAAAACAATTGTAATGAAATCCAAAATCGAGGTGCCAAATTAGAATCTGCTCTGCTGCAGTATCTCATTAAAAAATTCAAATCAAAGACACAAAATTCTATAAACCACTAGTAACTGCTTGTGTTTAGTTTAAAATCATTATCCAAACTGGAATGAGCTCTGTGGAATTTTAATTAAAAAACAAATAGACATGAATTACATAAACTATGTGTAACACCTCGGTGTTTTGTACTTGGGTCAATGGGGCACATGAACACAAATTGATCATTAATTGAAGTAATTTATGGGGCAAATGATATTTTTTGGAGTTGATAATTGATATCTGCATTAAATCTAATATTTTGGTAGGTTTGGACTTAACAGTTTCAAGAAGATGGCCCAAGGGCATTTTGGTGATCTCTCACTCACTTGAAACTCTAATCATCTACTCGGAGTTAGTTTCTTGTTATTTGGAAAGGGGAAAACCACGCGGTTGGTTTCAGTTTTAGGCAGTTATATTACCGATTTTGGGGATAGGTATTGAAGTTTAAAGATTTGGAGGGAGAATTGAACAAAACCCTAGTTTCCTTGAAAATCCTAATGCCCCCATTGCATTATAACCTGGCTGCCACTTGCAGTCTGTGAACCCTAAAATATTAAGTTGTTTGTCAGCGATTTTAATTGAGAAAAATGGCAGATTTAGGGGAGGAGAAATTCAGTTTTACAAAATTAAAATGAGAGGAAAATTTTAAACCAAACCCTACTTTCTTTTACTGAAACCAAGCCATCACCTATAGATATTAGTTGTTAAGGGATTAGAGATTTCTGAGGAGGAGAAATGGCAACCTAAGGAGGAGATAAATCAGTTTGTTACTTCCTAATTTCGAATTAAAGAGAGGGGGAAATCATAGAATTAAAACTAGCTCCCCCTATCTCATAAGAACCCCTGAATTAAGGAAAGAGGTAAGGTAGTGCCTACTAGAGCAGAAAGTAGCCTTTTAAACCCCCATTTGGTGGCCTCCTTCCTTTGTAAGAGATTGCGACAACTCCCTTCTTCTTGAACTCTAAAACCTTCTCTAGATTTAGGAGTAAAATAACCTAATATTCTCTAATCAAATGGAAAAAAAATGATAACTAGTCTTTACCTTTAATATTTTTATCCTTTAATATTGATACCTTACTATGAAATTCAGTTTTACAAAATTAAAATGACGGGGAAATTTTAAACCAAACCCTTCTTCGTTTTCTGGAAACCTAGCCATCACCTATAGTTATTATTTGTTAAGGGATTAGATATTTCTAAGGGGGAGAAATAGCAGCCTATGGAGGAGAATAATCAGTTTGTTACTTCTAATTTCGAATTAAAGAGAGGGGAAAATCATAGAATTAAACCTAACTCCCCTTATCTCATAATAACCCCAGAAAGCCTCTCCTATTTTTTCATTCTTTGCCATTTCATTTTGTGATAAGAGAGAAAGACAAATGATGTGGGGTAGAAGTTGATGAAGGATCCATGAAATGAGAAGAGGGTGATCCCTATGGACAATAAGGTTGGAGGAAACAAAAGATCATCCATTCAAGGTAAGTAATTGACTCCTTTCATTGGAAATATCTTTGACTATTCTTTTGATTTTTAATGTACTTTCTTTTATATTGTTGTTTTCTGTCAATTGTGAGGAATTATAGAATAAAGAAAGAAGATTAGATTCATGTATATAAGAATTATTTTTGAGAGAATTTAATCTTATTTGATGCAATGTTTGATTAGTGTAAGAGCTAGCATTTGAATATCACTATAGTAGGGCATAGATTTGTGAGGCATGCTTCATATTGATAGTAGACAGATCTATAATGTTTGGATTGTACAACACATTTTAGATATGTAATTTTGTAATATCAATGTATGATTGCAATATACTCTTGATTATGCACGGATTTATGCTTGAGAAGTGAAATGGTGGACGACGTTGGAAGTAAGCTTTGAATACCAAGTAGTGTGTGGTGTAGATCCAAAGATTGGCGAGTTTCCTTCATTATTTTACAAACGTAATGAAATTCATATATGGTATAAGGCTTGAGTAGTATATAGTATGGTTCATATGCAATTATATTTCATAGTTGTCTTGGCATTGAGTGCCATGAGAGGTGGAGTTCGAACGCCAAGAGTTATTCTAGAGAACTTTGGGGATATTGTGCAGTCTGTGGTGTTGTAATATTATCAGCTTGTTTTATACCTATTTTGAGTCCTTAGTGATGTAGGGAGGGGGGTGAAAGTAGAAAGAAGAAGAATAGAGGGGTAGGGATAAGAAGTTAGACTAGAGGGGTAGGGACAAGAAAGGGATCAAACCAAAGGGGGAGAGAGAAAGGGAAGCACAATTGCTCAATTGCAACTCAAATACTCATTCATTCATCAATCATCAATCATCTTAAACAATAGAAATGGCGGTCTTATATAAAGAACCCGCTATCTAAGAAAATTGGAAACAAATAACTTCCTAAAATTAAAAACAAATCATAATCAAATAACTTCCTAAAATAATAGGCCTACGATAATTTGGTAACAAATTATCTATTACTAAAAATAAGAATATTTGGAAGACAAATAAATAAAAATAAAATCACAACTAATTTGGAAGACAAAAAGTGAATCTTCATATTTAGAAGGCAAATAAAAATGAATATTTGTCTTCGATGTCCGCATCACTTAGCAATAAAGATCGTAGTCCTGATGTACTTGGTGTTAATTTCGGGATTAGTGTTGACGTTCAAATGAACCGTGAGAGCTCCCATTCGAATGCTAGAATTGTAGTTTTGTGAGTATTGGATAGATCATAGGTGTGAGACCTAGGGGGATGGTTTTCCGAGTTGAGATAAGTTTAGAGGACTTTGGTGGGCCTAGTCAGAGGTGGCCACATGAAGATACCTAGGATGTTTGATTGGTTCCCCTTCTTTTATTCTGTTGATAGTCGGTTGATCTCGTTATTCATTTTTATCAATTAGTTATTTTGTGCTATTTTTGATTGCGTGAGTATGGTTTTATTAGCATCTTATGACTAAGTAAAGAAAAGTATATAAACACCCTAAAGTATCTAGGATAATTGAAGTCTATGAGATCTTATGGTAGTCTACACTTTTTTAATATCTAATTCATTTTTTAATGATTAAGATTGATTAATTTTGAGGTGGGGTACTAATAGCACTATGATCATTGTATAATGTGATATCTGAAATATCACGGGCAAGGGAAGCATCATAGGTTGGTATGTGGGATACTACAGTTATAGCTTCTAGGAGGACTTTAAGAGCAGTTGCATACCATGGATGTCCGCAACCTCATGGTACTTACCTAATCTATAGGGATGTAAATACATGTGGCCTTTAGTTCGCAGTGATAAAACAAAATCCACAAAAATTTATTGTTATCTTATATTATTGTGACCTCATGTTAAGCTAGATTTCCAAGAAATTCAATTAAGGACAAAAAAATTTGGAATACTTTGAAACCTCATGTTAATAGTGGGATTCATTAGAATCCGATAGATGTCCTTCGGGATATCAAGATTATTCATTAAGTTGATATCAAGGATGTTATTATTGACATCATTTCTTGAGTTTGATCTTCTTGATATCCGAATTCAATAAAATCCATATTGTTCTTATAGTATTCAGATTCATAGAATCTATATTTTTGTTAATTTTCGGATTCAGGGAATCTACTTGCTAATCCATCAAGATCGTGATTGGGTCATATTATGACCGCGTTGCAAAGTCTTGGATAGTATTTATTATTGAGCATTGATATTGCTTTTATTGTTTTTATAGTTGTTGACATTAACTAACTTGAGATTTTTATTGTTATTGTTATCTTTGTTATCAGATATAATTACTTATTGAGTGTTTAACTCGCTCATTACATTTTCTTAGCTCTAGATTAGTGTAGAATAGATAGAGTTAATCGATAATTGAGCTAGCTGGGTTGCTTATAGGTTGAGGATCCTAGAGCCTATATATCCTTTTCGGAGTTGAAGATTCGTTATGATTTAGGTATGGATTTTGCGATGCTATTTCAGGGGCTGCGTCCCCCGATTTTATGATGATGTATGAGAGACATCAGTTTTATCTCAGTGTTTCTAATAAGTATTTATGATATTTAAGAATGTTTTATTATATTGAGATGATGACTTTTGGAGACAACATGATAGTTCAATCCACAGTCGCTAACAGTGTTGGGGTTGCCACACCATAAGCAATTGCTAATGCCTAATTTGTTCAGTCTCTATGCTTCGATGTGCCTTATCAATTTTAATGATGACAACACAGAGCTAAGGTGTTTTAATATCATGTGTTTCAATGATAAAAACAGTTCCAAACATTCAAATGAATTTTGCTGGTGGTTGTTGAAATTATTTAAAAGCCTACTTATAGTTGCCTTTCCAATGGTGCTTATACATTTTTTTTTTCTATCTTATGTGCAACTTAGCAACAATTTTTATGTCTCAAATAGCGTCTTCAAAATATATACTGCATATTTTCACTGTGTGGCATAAAATATTTTCTAGATATTGTCTTTATTTTTCGTTGGAAGAACATATATCGTTATCACAGCAAATATTTGACCTTGATAGGAAATATTCTTCCTCCCTTGTGTAGATGATTGTGCTTTTTATTTTTTCTCATTCAAACTTTTTGGCCTAAAACTGGTCTGATTTCTATTCAAAATACTATATAACAAGTTATCCAACATATATTACTTGCTTGTTCTTAAGACATTTGAATTTAAATCACAAAGACATATTTGGCAATAGCCATATCATTGATTTGATTACAGTATGGCTTTTGTGCAGGTCTTACTAAAATTCTAGAAGCACAAATAGGATAGCCCGCATTGTTTAAATACTTCATGAAAGAAGACCTTTTGAATTAAAATTATTGTAATCTTCATTTTAAGTATGCCAAGGGTTGTATAAATGTTTCGTATGAGTATAATTTGCTTTGATAGCACAAACAATTCTTTGGCATTAACCATAAGCCAAAGTGAATTCCTGCATTAGTAGATTCCAAGCCTTAACCTCAAAATCATTAAGTGATCAGCTCATTTCAGCTATTCATATGCTTCTATTCAAATTCATGATTTTCTAGCCGCTAAATCAATTCATTCCTTAAGAGAAAGAATTCAAAATTATTCTTCAAAGCTTGTATACACTTTCTGGATGGACCATCTCATTCTTCGACTAGTCCCAAATTGAATCTGAATTATTATTTGAAAAATCAAGATTGCATCTTGTTTAAGGAAACCTGGTTGGCTTACACCTTTTAAAATTGAATTCAGATTGCATATTTTTCTGCCCAAGTCGATTGTTGATGGTTTTTTCTATTCATAGTGAATATTATCATTGATTACCGAAATTACCTTTATCCTCTCTTGGAAATAAGATCGACTCTAAGGATGAAAGACTACTCTTTTGACCATTAGAAGTTCTACTTCAAACTCTCATCCTTCTTCTCTTGTGACATACCGAGACAAAGATTATGAAATTCTATCAAGCAAATTGACCTATTCCTTGTGAGAATTGAGGGAGATTCTGTACTGTAATTTCTTATCTTTTGAGAAAACTCTTAAGAGATATGTTGGACCCTCTCTAATATCGATATTTTTCGATACAACAATTACATCGTAATATGTCGTTATATCGTTCAATATGTCACGGTATATTGGCCAATATTACCTTGTCAGGTTTTTATTCATAAAAAAACCTATTGCAGTCCATATATTTGATACTGATACGTATATCTTGTTATGACAAATATTAATTTCACTACAACCAATGCCAATATTTTCGTTTATGGTTTAAACCGATTATCTCCATTCTTATTCTCTTGAGAGAAGCTTGTTGGTCTGTTACTGCAAATCTAATATAATCAATAGGTATTTTGTCAGGATTTGTTATTCTGAAATCATGTGGTGATACATTGTGATACACAATTGATTAAAAGATTTTCATATATGAGATGTCATGTTTTTATCTTCACCTTCCATTTGGGAAAAGATGATATTTTATAGTGAATTTGAAGCCTCAAAGTTCTTAGGGGCGAACCAAAGAGAGAGACTCCAAGCCACCTTAAATCATTGTATCCGATACTCTCGCTTTATTTACTGCTTTGCATATATCTGTAATTTATTCATCTATGCATTAATCAAGATAAAATCGGTTTATCTCTCCACATTAGTAGTACTAACAAATTAATTTGGCTCATCAATTTGTTGGTCTTTCATTTCCCTGTCAATTGATTTTCTTTAGTTGGTGTATTTTGGACATACTTGTTAACTTAGCACAATTGCCCTATTATTCACCTCTAAGGGAGCTACCTGGGCATTTCACAATCCCATGTTCCTAGAAAATTTGATCTGTTGGACTTCCCTCCTCAAACCTTGTTGTCCTTCAAGTTACAAGCTAACCAAGATAGAAAATAAGTGTCCTACATTAACCACTTGAAAACTGTAATGAAATATCAACCATGTGTCACATGCTCGGAGTTCACCTACTCTTTTGAGTTGTGTTGTGCTGATGAAAATTATACAGAATCACTATGCACAGTCTTAGTATTTTGACTCCCAATTTGCTTTCAGTCCTCTCAATTCAAATGTAAGCCATAAATTGTACTACAACATTTAAATAATTGGCACTCTAGAAAAGAGCGAGTACCAAGTATTTCTTCCAATATTATAAAGCTAAAATTAGTTGATGTTTCTCCAAATAAAGAAATTGAATCAACGTTAAACCAAAATCTTTCTAGAGAGAGAGCAGCTCTCCCTTCACTCTATCAATTACTCCAAACTTTGAAGCCTTCCCAATTCCCATCTTCGCTCTCCTCTGTCTGCCTTCTTCTTTCCTTGCTTCCTCTACCACTAATACTGATATTGTTGGTGTTCTTGCTGATATCCTTTCTAATTTCTTGGCGAGTAATTAGATCCACAAAAAGGAGAAGAATGAATGTACAAAATTGAAGTCTAGGAAAACCTTGTCAAAGGCATATCTCAAAACTATACAAGAGAGCTAAGATATTGGGACATCCCCCAAGCAACAATGAAAAAATAGGGTCATCCAAGAAAGAGTTTATTTCATGGTAGTAACCTTTGCGCTTACAAACACAAGGGGACAGTCAACAGAAACAAGAAGGCAAAAAATTCCAGACACAAAGGCATCCGAATTGAAGGGGCTCAGGGGGTGTGGTCAGGCCAATCCATTTCCATTTCCTTATTCACACATCCAAAACCTGTACCGAGTGCAGTAATCATAGCAAAACAGAGCAGCATGTCATCACTGGAATCAGCAAAGGAATAACAATGAAATTAAAAGGACTTGAAAGACACAAGCACTGCTTGGAGAGAGAAGCTCTCCTTCTCTCAAGTTCCCTAGCACTCCCTTTGCCTTCCTGACTGTTGAGAGGCCATCTCCTCCTGCAGCATCCCCTCTTGCCCCTCCTGTAAACCTACAGATTCTGTCCTCTCTACCCACCTTCTCATTACTTGTCTCTTACCAGTCATCGTGTAATGCCCTGGGTTTCACACCCCCACCTGGCTCTTGCCTCCCTTCCCTCACCTTAAGTTGGAGCCCCAATGATGTTCCCTGAACCTCCTGTTGGAGCTAGCAGTTCTGCCTCAGTAACCCTAGTGGTGTTCCCATTGCTAACTGTGTTATCACCTACCATTTATCTTCCCTTTCCTCTCCATGCAGGTATCCCTGCCCTTTTGGCATTCCACTCCACCTTGCAAATTACGGCGCCTCTGTTCCTTTTGTTGCTGCCACTGATGATGCAGCATCTCCTTACTGGCTTGCTGGAATATTCTACAAATCATTGTCTCATCTGGAGGTGCAACAGTAGTCTTGGCCTACAGGAAGATTCATCAGTTCTATGTTAAAATGGTCAAACTCCTCATTTTGAGCCCCATACCCTCAAGGGCAGGCCCAAACAGCTGTGGTTAGTAGTCAAGCAAACATGTTATCACCATTGATCCCTCACTCAAAGCCTCAGTCAATGGAGGAGATAACAAAGGGGTAACAAGCCAGTAAGGTCAGGGCCTGGGAAGAGATCTGATCATCTTATGGTTCAGAGATTTTGCCTTTTTGAACATTGCTTGAGGTAATCCTTTCATGCTTCAGCTGGAAGTCAAGCCTAAAAGACAACTGGTATGTTAGCAGAAAAGGGAATGGAGCTGAGGGTATCCGTGGCTTGCAGTTAAAATGCAGGGAAGAGTTAGACCAAGGGAGACCAGGCCATGAGAACACCATCCACTCCTCACAATCTGGGACCATCTGGGATTGAAGTGATCAGTAGTGGATCATTTGCTGAATTATCTTCAGATGCTAGTGAGAGAATAACACAATTTCCCAGAATGCAGCAGCCTTGTCCCCTCCTTGCAGCTGATCGGCTGTTGTCACTGATGCACTAACATTCAAATTTACCTGCCACCCTCCCATTAAATAGAGTTCCAAAACAGTTAACAAGCCTCCTGCAGGGATTGCCCAAGTGGGTGTCAGTGCTAGAGCAGGTAGCAAGAAATTATGGACCAGGTTTGGATTGAATCAAGCTCAAGTCGATCCAGGGAGTTTCTTCTTCATATTTTCAAACAAAGATAACATTCCAGTTGCTTTGAAGGGGTCCTTGGAGCTTTAGTGGTATACCCGTAAAGTGTGGAAACCAGGTATGGTACTTCATAAAGAGGCCAATGAGGTGAAGCGCCCTGAGCGAGTGGACCGGCCCCCGGAAGCCACCAGACTTACCGGCAGACGGAAGAGGGATAGCGACAGCCACCGCTTCCCGAAGCGCCGCAAGCAGCCGAGGCCTCCGCCAGGACCTAGGAAGGACCACGGGCGGACATCCCTGACTCCCTTGAACGACACTCGTACCAACATCCTGATGCAGATCCAGGACGAAAAGTTCTTCAAGTGGCTGAAAACGCCGAAAGGTCCCAGCGGCAATGATCAGACCAAATACTGCCAATACCACCGCTGCTTGGGACACTCGACGGAGAACTGCCGGACCCTGTAACAGGAGATAGAGGACCTGATCCGCCGCGGACACCTTAAGCGGTTCGTAAAGAGTTCAGGGCAAGGCCCCGTAACCTCGAACGGTGAGGTCAGCGAGCCACCGAGGGGCCGCACAGCCGTCGGGGTGGTCAACATGATCTCTGCCGCAGCCGCCGGACAAAGGGAGCCGAAGCCAACTTCCAGCAACAAGCGAGCAAGGATAGGGGATGGGAGTGATGTCATTAGCTTTAGTAGCGACGATATGGCTCATATAACCTCCCCCTATATTAATCCCCTCGTTGTATCCACCCTCGTTTCGGTTGGTGAGATTGACTACCAGCTAAAACGAGTTTTTATTGATAATGGGAGTTTGCAGAATTTACTGTATCTTAGCACTTTCTTTAAACTTGGATTGAGACAGAGCCAGATGAAAGCCGCCGGCGGACCCTTGTACGGTGTGGACAACAAACCGGTCCCTGTACAGGGAATAGTCCGGCTGGAGGTCACTATGGGGACCCACCCTCGCTCTGTGACGCGGGAGCTGGCGTTCCTTGTCGTCGACCTATCATCTGTCTACAACGCCATATTAGGTAGACCTTTCCTCACGACCTTTGGAGCCGTGACATTGATCCCGTACCTAAAGGTAAAGTTCCCCACCTCGTGGGGTGTGGGAGAAGTTCTCAGAGACCAGGAGATGGAACGAACGTGTTACCTGTCCCAGATCAGTCCCGTAGCACCATATTGCCCGGACGAAGATCTTGACCTCCGCGACGAAACCCTGCTACAATAGGCCCAATCGGGAGAAGCTACCGAAGCGGTCCCTTTAAATCTTTCCGAGCCGGAAAGGTGCGTCAACGTGGGCAGATCCCTCCAGCCCACGGAATGCGACCGGCTAATTACCTTCCTTAGGGCTAACTCTGACGTGTTCGCCTGGGTTCCTGCTGACATGCCCGGGATACCGGCCGAAGTAATCGTCCACAAGCTGGGCCTTGACTTGAGCCGAAAGCCCGTCCGGCAGAAGCGTAGGAACCACTCTGTCAAGAAGTTGGCCGCCATAAGGGAAGAGGTGAGGAGACTCCTGGACGCTGGGTTCATCCGAGAGGTCCAATATCCGGAGTGGTTATCCAACGTCGTGCTAGTGAAGAAGAGCAGCGGCAAGTGACGAATGTGTGTCGACTTCACCGACATAAATAAGGCTTGCCCCAAAGACAGTTTTCTTCTCCCCAGGATCGATCAACTCGTGGACTTCACGTCCGGACAAGAGCTCCTGAGTTTCATGGACGCGTATTCTGGCTACAACCAGATTCGGATGCATCCAGAGGACGAGGAACATACCTCCTTTATGACTGACCAGGGGACATAATGTTACAAGGTGATGCCATTTGGCCTCAAGAATGCTAGCGCGACCTATCAGCGCCTGGTGAACAAGATGTTTGAGGCCCAGATTGGACGAAACGTAGAGGTGTACGTCGACGATATGCTCGTAAAGAGCAAAGTCGCCCACGACCACATCAGGGACCTGGAGGAGACATTTCAGGTCCTCAGGCGGCACGGGATGAAACTCAATCCCGCCAAATGTGCATTCGGAGTAACCTCAGGAAAGTTTCTGGGCTTTATTGTGTCCCAGCGCGGCATTGAAGCTAACCCAGAAAAGATCAAGGCCATCCTCGACCTGAACCCCCCGCGGACGATGAAAGAAATACAAAAATTCACCGGGCAAATAGCGGCCCTTTCACGATTCCTCGCCAAGTCAGCAAAGAAGTATTTGCCTTTTTTCAAGGCATTAAGGGGCACTAAATCACTGGGGTTCCGGTGGACCGAGGAATGTGACAAGGCCTTCAAAGAGTTGAAGACGTACCTCGCCAGCCCACCACTCCTGGGCTCGCCGCGCGAGAGCGAGGACCTTTATCTCTACTTGGCTACGTCAGCGGCGGCCCTCAACTCCGTGCCGGTCGGGGAGCACGAGGGAGTGCAGCGGCCAGTGTACTACGTGAGCCGAGTGTTGATGGATGTGGAGGCCTGCTATCCGCACGCCGAGAAGATGGCGCTCGCCCTCATCTATTCAGTGCGAAAGCTGCGACCCTACTTCCAGTCACACCAGATTGTCGTATTGACAGATCAGCCGCTGAAGTTGATCTTGCAGAAGTCGGAAACGTCCGGGCGGTTAGTCAAGTGGGCCGTCGAGCTAGGGGAGTTCGATGTGGAATTCCGGCCCCGGCTAGCCGTGAAGGGACAGGACCTGGCCGATTTCATTGTTGAGGCAACGACCCCAGCTCCGGAAGATGCTGGCAACCTTGGAAACGTGGAAGACCACGGCCCTCCAGTATGGACCCTGAATGTGGATGGATCGTCCACCCAGGCGGGCAGCAGAGCCGGAGTCGTGCTAAAGACACCGGAGGGTACGGAGATTGTGTACTCTGTCGCACTGGCCTTCCCGGCCACCAACAACGTGGCAGAGTACAAGGCCCTCCTCGCTGGCCTGCGCCTAGCTAAGGAATGTTCTGCAAAGTCATTGGTCGTGCACAGCGACTCCGAGCTTGTGGTCAACCAAGTACAGGGTAACTTCGACGTGTCAAACCCACAACTTGTGAAGTACTTGGTGAAGGCGAAGACCCTGATCCTCGAATTCGACCGATTCGTGATCAAGCATATCCCCAGGTCCGATAAAGAGCGGGCTGACCGACTGGCCTGGGGCGCGGCTACCGGATCCCTGGAACAGTGCGCCAGGGAACCAAGGGAAGTCCTGACTGCGCCTAGTATCGACGCCGAAGATCAAGAAATGCTACGGATCGACGCAGGGGGCAATTGGATGACCCTGTATGTGAAGTACCTGATCGAGGGAACCCTCCTCGAGGATGCTACCGAGGCCAAGCGGATTAAGAAGACAGCAGGTTGGTACATGCTTCTTGGTGGAAGGCTATATAGGCGGGGGTACTCCACTCCTCTCCTGAAATGCCTTACTCTAGAGGAAGTCGAGTACGCCCTGAGCGAGGTACACCTGGGATTGTGCGGCTCGCACATCGGGGGTAAGAATCTCGCGTTCAAGGTCATGCGGCAAGGGTTTTATTGGCCGACTATGAAACGGGATGCTATGGAGTTCGTTCGAAAGTGCGAGAGTTGCCAGGTCTACGGCTCCATGACGCATCAGCCGCACACGGAGTTGCACTGCCTCCAGTCCCTGTAGCCATTTGCGCAATGGGGACTCGACATCCTCGGACCGCTACCTTTGGCTTCTGGACAGAGGAAATTCCTAATCGTTGGTATTGATTACTTCACCAAATGGGTAAAAACTGTCCCTCTGGCTAAGATCATTGAGCAGAACGCGACGAAATTCCTCCGTCAGAGTATCGTTTGCCGCTTCGGGATTCCTGAGGTCGTAGTAACTGACAACGGAACCCAGTTCACCGGCAAGCGAGTCGCGAAGTACTGCCGTGATCTCCGCATCAAGCTGATCCACACGTTCGTGGTCCATCCCCAGGCCAACGGGCAGGTTGAGGTCACCAACCGCACGTTGCTACATGGATTAAAGACCAAGCTGGAAGACGCAGGGAGTTCCTAGGTCGAAGAGCTGCCGTCCGTACTCTGGTCGTATCGGACGACCCGGCGGGAGCCGACTAGAGAGACGCCCTTCAACCTCTGTTTTGGGGCTGAGGCTGTAGTCCCCGTGGAGGTGGGAATGTCAAGCCTGCGGGTCGAGTGCTTCGACCCAGCCTCCAACTCACAGAGGCTCCGGGAAAGCCTAGACCTGCTCTCCGAGGTTTGAAATGCGGCACAACTGCGGATCGCGGCCTATCAGCAGCGCGTCGCGCGGTACTACAACAAGCGGGTGAAGGCGCGCCCCCCCGAAGTTAGAGATCTAGTCCTCCGGAGCGTAGAGGTGGCGGGAAAGACCGTGAATAGGAATAAGCTCTCCCTTGGGTGGGAGGGTCCATTCCTCGCCTCCGCAATCCTCCGGAGCGGAGTGTACAAGTTGCGTGCCCAGAACGGCAAACTGGTCCCCCAGACCTAAAACGCTGCCAACTTAAGGAAGTATTATCAGTGACGCCATGATAGACCAGGTAAGACACGCACGTGCACCATGGTGAATGCTTGTACATGTGTTATGCTTTTTGTTAATAAAATTACTTTTCCTGTTATTCTGCATCTCGATTTGTGTGAAGTATTGACATGCATGACATTCTTAAATTGAAACAACCTAGATTGCCCCTAAGTCGGCAGGACAAGCGTCCGTCCGTAAAGCAAACCCTTGGCCATACGCCAAGTGGCCATCAAAAACCTCGCCCGCACAGCGGGCAAGTCCGAAAGGGCACACATCTTTCATGGCTCTATGCCAATCGACCCAGGCGGTCAAAATATTAGGCCTAGGGGCTTTGGAAGCCACCCAATTCTTGGCCAACAAAAACCTTAGGGGGCAAGTATCGCAGGCGTGTGGCGACCTTCTCACGCAGAAGAGAGCACCCTTAGTCTACAATGGTCGAGGGCTAGGACCTTAAACACGGTGATTACGACGCCTTGAGCAGGGGCCACACACCTCCCGCGGACACCATGCAACTAAGGCCTAGACCCGGAGCCCGGTGGCCGTGGCCTGAAAACCCGGCCGACCCTTGTTGTGGTTCCACGGGACATGCGACGACATCCGCATTACCAGATCGAGCTTCCCACCAACCGCGCCAGATGCAGCGACATCCTCTGACGAAGGACGAGCACAGCGCAAGAAGGTGCCTGATTGGAGCCTTAACGACGGTAGCTATCCAAGCGCAGCATACCAGTACAGAGCACCACTCCGCAGATCACATCTAAGGAAAGGTGCGGATAATGTTCCACATCGGAAGAGAATAAATACGAAAAAGAAAGAAATCACCCTTTATTCATTTGCCAAAAGCGAGAGTAATACTGAAGCAAAAGGTAATTACAAGAGGCGACCAAGCAACCTATACAAACAAAGACTACTTGGGAGGACAAGACGGACCGGCCCCCTCGAGGAAGTTCCTCAGGCGGATGCGTCCCTGATCCAGGCGTTTTCAGGATGAAAAACCCCTTCGGGTACGTCAGGAGCCACTAGGGAAGCGATCCTACGGCACAGACGAATACCGTCCCAATATTGAGTCTCCAGCATGCGCTCTGACTCCGATGGTGTAAGTCGACCAACCATATCTCTAGACAAGCGTGCATGGTTGTCCTCCAGAGCAACGAGCGAGGCTTTCAGTTACGCCACTTTCTGCTACAGGCGCCTGACCTCCTCTTGCGCCTGTTTGCTGTCCCCTCGAAGGGAGGCGACCTGGGCTCTTGAGTGATGAATGGCCTGTAGCCCGCGATGGAAGCCCCGTGGAGGAGGGCAACCAGCTCGTCGAAACGATCAGTACCCCCTAGAAATCTACAGGAAAAGAAGACATCAGAGGAATTCCCGAAACATGTAGCAGTAGGGAAGTACCAGATCGAGGCGACTGTACCTGAGTGGGAGCGGCGCTCGGGGAATGTGCAAAATCGCCCGGCGGAGGGCCTCCCTGGGGCTCCTCTCCTTCGGCCGCCGGGGCCAAGCTAGCCCGACGGGTGGCAGAAGTAGGTGCACTCGGAGGCTCCAACCCCGATGACGTCCCGATTGCCTCCGCTCCAGCTCCCGACAAACCAGCGACCAGTACAACTTCGGCCTTTGATGCTGCTGGGATGTCCTCGAGGATCCCGCCCTCCGAAATGGGCTCCACGAAAATAATAGTCAGCTCCAAAGATCCCCCTGTCTCCGACGTTGGTGCGGGCGCAGCTGAGTGTGACCCCTCATGTCATCAAGGTCCAAAACACCGCCCGTCATTATCGGAGCTGCGTCCACGAATACATCAGCGACAAAATGCGCGAGAGGCCCCCCAGCAGGTTGAGACTCCGCCTCGTAGACTTCGAGCATGGCTAGCCCCGTGGCCGGAGTCGGCGATGGTCCGACGGTCTCCCCTTGCTGCCCTACGCTCGTAGCCGCCTTAGGGACCGGGCCCCGAACCTCAACAGCAGAACCAATGGATTGCCTCTGGGACCTCCGCGTCGAAGTCCCTCCGGCTTCCCTCAGCCCCTTCAGGGAAGCCTCAACCTCCTCTCCTTCCGAGGATGACTCCAACAACGAGCAGCTTTCCTCCTTGTCCCCTCCGGAAGATCGGGAAGCAATAACTCCCCTAGGTTCCCTCTTACCAGGGCCAGTGATGCTCCATCCCGACGAAGGCCCCCACTTGGCGGCCTCGAATGTGATGGACGTCAAAAAGTAGCCCTTGACGGAGAACTTCGCCACCTGGGACTGGATGGCAGTAATGAACTCCTCTGCCTCCGCAGCATCTTCCGTCGACGGTTTCTCGAGGAAGAACCTTGAAATCGGGCCCCACACACGAGAAAGCTCTGAATCAGAGGGCTCTTGTAGAAAAAAGTATCGATCCTTCCAGTTCTTAACAGAGTCTGGATTGGTCCCTCGAAAATAGAAGCCCGTCTTGGGCGACATCGACACCCAGTCCTCCGACTCCGTAAAGCGAAAAATCAGTCTGGCGGCCTTGGCGTCGAAAGAGCAGCCATGAAGGCGAGCGAAGATGCACAGGGACACCAGATAACGCAAAGCGTTAGGGTGGAGCCTCACCACTGGAACCCCTAATGCCTCCACCAGCGCGTGCAGCGTGCACGACATGGGATAACAGAGCCCCCCCTCTCAGATGGTGCTTGTAGACCGTGACGTAGCCCATTGGGGGGGCGCTGGCTCTATCTGTGGCACCAGGAACGCGATGGCCCCAATCGCTGAGGATGTCATAATCAACCACAAGGGCGGCAATAGCGCTCGTCGTCAGGACAGACCTCGTATTATGAACACCATGGCGACTCGCCTTAGGAGCCTGAGAAGAAGAAGAACTCTCTCTCTTTTTTGCCATATCTGTCTCACGATACGGGTCAGGAACAGGAAAAATCTCAGTACGAAGGAAAGCAGTCCCAGTTGGTTTAAATAAGCAACGGAAGGCCAGTAGGCGGAAAACCTAAGCGACGCCCACCACGGGTGACTGGGACACGTGCCAGCTCTGTAGCGCATCGCAGGGCCCGAAGTCACCCGCAATCATGGCCATGCGCCAGTCTGATGAGCGCGTCATCTCAGCTGCCTGACAGAAGTCCACGCTGGCACCGTCGCATTAAATGCAGGCTTACAATAGTGAAGCCCACTATAAGGGCGCACGGGTATATAAAAAGAAAAACGAAAATCCAGAAACGCAGGCTACGGGAGACGAAACAGGATGACAAAACGACGAGTTTTATTGCAGCGATAGATCCTGTTACAATGGCTGTCAAAAAAACAAAAAAAAATAACAATAATGGTGGCAGCAGCCTGCCGCGGTAGCTACCCGCTAACGACCCTTACAATCTGTAGAAGAACTCGAAGCAGGGTAATCGACCAGCTGCGCGCGTGTACGAGCACTGGAGTTACGGGAGTCCAAAATGCCGACGCGGAAGTTTGGATCCTCCAGCGAGGCTAACCTCCGGCTGAGCTGGATCCCATCTTGGTAATTCCTCTCCAGTGCAGGGCCGACTTTCTTCGGCAGGAACCTCGCCCTCAGCTCTGTCCGCAACATCGCGACCTCTGTCCCATGCTGTTGCAGCAGCTGCCCGTTCTCCTCTTCAAGGGCCCGTATGCGGGCCTGAGCCGTCATGTTGGCGCCGGTGAGACGAGAAGCCCTGGCTTCCAATTCAGTCCATGCGTCCTCCAAATGCGCCGCACGAGCCCTCAGCTGCTCCACCTCGGCATTGCGGCTTGCGCACGTGCTTCAGCATTCTTGAGCCTCCTGGAGACCTGTTCGAACGAGAGGTCCCTCCTCCCTGGAGCGCGCTCCCGAGAGGAACCAGAGCCCTCCACCCTTTCGAAGCCTGGATGCACCCGCAGGAATGGAACAAGGCCCACGACAGTGGCTTCGGAACGAGCCCCTCCTGGTGCATCGGCGCCCAAAGCCCTGAGAACGTGAGAACCAGACTCTAACTCACTAGAAGAGCGCTCCGATTCGTATGACGACGCCTCCATCGAAATTGTGGTAAGAACACACACGGGAAGAATGAGCAGCTATCGAGTACGCAAGCGCAGGAAAATGCAAAACCCCAGAGTGAAATGACGCATTTAAATAGGCAAATTTTTCTCTTGAAAACGGCGGCGCTATAAAGACAAAGGCCGCCAGAGCATAGTCGACGGGCGCCCTCCACGTGGAAAGTCCCTGAGGCCTCGCACGTTTCCAAGGCAGGTCATCATGGCGCGGCGCCTCTTGACCTCATCAGTATCTAATACGCCAGACAAGCCAAGGGACATGACCGCCAACAGTGGTCTATCCGTCCCCACAGGACGGGATGCAGGCCGCCGAAAGAAAGCACTCAACAAAGGAAAGAAGCATGCACAGTGAGAAGAGGAAAATGAAGGCAAAAGGGCTACTTCTTTTATTAATCAATACTTTCTTATAAAGTACAAAATCTACTGCGACAAAAAAGACGAAGGAAGATGACGGTGCGAGGCCCCGGGGCCCCCCAGTGACTACCCCAGGCACGCTTGAAGAACGTGATCTACATGAGATCAACGTGCCCAGGAGCCGCTGGTTACTCAACGAGCGAGCGGAGGCGGCCACAAGGGACTCCCCCCCGAAGTGGAGGCGGCCGCAGCGCAATCCACTAGGGGGGATCCGCACCATGCCGGAGCACCCAGGGGAAGTAAAGGGAATAACCCTCCAATTCCTTCACCAGGGCTCCAGCCTCTCCCCCCTCCACGGTCTGCGCTCGAACTCAGTGAGGTGGAGACCATGAGCAGCGCCCTCCGCCAGCGGGAAGCATCCCCGCGGAGGTTACGCCACAGTCCCACCACACTCCAGGAGAGCCACACCCCGGAGGGAGGGCACATGACAGCAACAGAGTGGCCGAACCACCTTCATTAGCGTGAGGGACGGACCGCGGCACGGGAGTTAGAACGGTCTTCATCAAGGATTTCGGGCATCCAGCTAATCCATCCAACTCCTTCTCGGACCCCCGCTAATGGCGGGGTGAGCCAGAATCTCCTCATTACTTCTCCAAAGGTAGCCAAGGGATGTGCTCCACTCGTTAAGGAGCCTTCCTATTTATGGGCAAGATGGGAGCCATTTTCTTGCCCAACGCGGCACGTTTCCCAGCAGACGTCTTTCACAGGATAGGAAAGACTCCTAATCAGACGCAACCTTGAGCGCGCAAATCCTGCCAATCAGAGCAATGAATCACGACAGCGTCAGAAAAGCCTGCGCAGTCTCTTGGGGAAGGCGCGAGTCCAGCAAGCGACGAACAGTGGCGCGACACGAGAAAGGTTGTGGGGCCACAGAGTGGACCCAAAGGACATGCCAAGCCCGACCACCGGCCGGCCTAGGCATGGGGGGCTAGTGTTGGGTCCCGTGCTAAGGCCCACGAACGATATCGAGCCCAACCCAACTGCACAGGGAACATACGTGGCGTCCAACTGGCGGAAGACGACGAACGCCCTGCAGCGCATTAATGGGCTGCCGGAAAGCAAACAGGAGAGAGAAAAAATCAGCCAATGGAGAAGCGGCTAGCGCTGCAACAACGGCTCAGGCAGCTGCTCGCAGGCAGCCAGCCAATCCCAGCTCAAAGGGAGATCAGGAGTGGTTGACAGCGCTCAGGAGACTGCTTGCCACCGCAAAACGACAGCCGACATGACCGGCGGTCAGCAACAGTGACCAGAGGCCAGGGAACCCTAGCAACGGGCATTCTTGCGCCCAGAGTCCATTGGGATGGAGCCTATAAGAGCTCCCTTTCCCCACAGAGAAGAGGATCCGAATCCTAATCCTTCTTCCTCTTCCTAGATCACGAGAGAGAAAACAATCGAACTGAGATAAAACTCAAGTCCTGTGGCCACGAACAAGCTGCTTCTCTCACGATCACAATCCCCAAGCCCGTTCAGGCAACAGGAAGTTAGCCACCCACTGCGGTGCATTAAGGAAGCCAAGCCTTCCGCAACCTGCTCATTGCATCCCCCACGCTAAAACATATACATCACTCACGTTTCATCAGCATCCATCCGCCCCCACCCATCGCGTGCGCCATTTCCGTTTATTGCGGGAATTTGCTGACTTGAGCGTCGGAGTGGCCGTGGTGGGAGAAATCCTGCCAGACCTCTGACCTCTCGTTCGTTATTTGTGTTATGCAAGTCCAGGTTAGGAGCTACGAAGACCGGACCCTCAGCCTGACGCTACCGCGTGCTTGGGAATTCGAAGGCTCCCTAATTCGTACAGCAACAGCGGACTCGGCATGCAACTATTTTTTGTTTCTAATTAACATAAGAGCATGGTGTCTCCATATAAGGACAATAATTTTATTAGTTTAATAGCTAGCAATGAATGATATAATGAATATAGTTGTTACCTAATTATCTCTCTTTCCACTTGCTCCTTCCTCCCCCTCCTCTCTCATCTGCCTCTTCTCCCTCCCCCATTGTTGTCCTTGCTTTTTTTTTCTTCTCCCCCTCCTTTCTTTTTCCCTACATCAAATTTAATATTAGGACTGACTTCTTGATTTTTTTTTTTTAAAACTTTCTAGTCTCTTAATTCCTACACCAACTTATTGCCCACAGTCCATAAAACCAAGCTGCTGCCCACCATTGTCATCCCCTATAATGAGTTGACGATGACAACTATTGCCAATGACATTGCCGTTTCTACCAAACAAAGAGCCCAATCATATTGTCAGAGAAAACTCGAGAGTACCACAATAAGAATATTGATTACATAAGCTTCAAGAATCTTACTCAATAGGGTCAAGCTTCTACCATTCTAGGAAAGTCGATGTGAACATATTGGGATTAGAGATTTGATACTATTTGTTTCTATGTTTTGTCAAATCTTAAGGATTTCTAAAATTTTATAATTTTAGTTCCTTATATTAGGTCGTTGTTAATTATGAAATTATATTTAATTTTTAATTAATTTAAGAGTAAACTGTCTCTATATAGGGATTCTAATTTTATTATTCTAATAGATATGGATGAATAATATAATGAGTATGGTTATTGCCTGCTTATCTTTCTCTTCCCCATTGCCTTTTCTTCCTCCTCCCCTCTTGCTTATCTCTTCTCCCTCCCCCGTTGTACTTCTTTTTTTCTCCCTCTTCTCTTTTCTTCCCTCTCCTTCCCACATTAGAAATATTCTAAAGTAGATAAATGGACAACTATTTTGCAACATACCACAGGACGTAAATCTTTTTCGGACAGTTTATACCAAAAGACTGCTTTTGGCAGTCTTGAGATTGGTACATTACCTAATTTCAAATCACTGATCCATACCACTGGCTGATAAATGCAAATTCAACAGTTAAACAGATAATCACTGATGAGAATTTTTGTTGCAATTTTCAAAGATATGCTAAATTGTGTAACCCTGAGTTCTAGGTTCAGCATATGATATTAATTTGTTATTAATTAGCCCATATTAATAACTAGACAGTGTTGGACCAGAAGATGTTACCCACTATCTGTTATCACATGAATCTAATAAAAAAACAGTGCAACTTGCACTTCCATATATTAAAACAAAAAAAATAAAAAATGAAAGTACCTTTCATTGCGGTTAAGACGTGCCCCAAAATAGAAAGCCACAGATAACAACCAGCAATCACTATGCACAGCAACCAGAGAAAGCCAGTCTCTCTGGTTCATTCCATCTCTTGCGAAATTGATCCCTAGAGCTGGCTCCGGAAGCTCTGGTGGAACCTCCTCCGCTGGAAGATTAACTTCCCAGATTTCATTTGGATGCCCATACAAGCACAGATTCTCCTTCTCTGATTGCCAACGCACATGATAAACCAAGTAAGAAAAGAGAAAGAATATGAACTAGCCAGCCACAATTAAATAGAACACATTTTCACTTCTGAATTTGAGTATTGATCCAACATAATGAGCATTAACTTGTTAGCTGTCATTTTATTTGGCCACCCAAAAGGGGACAAAAGTTAGCTGTCCATCAAACAGAACCCAGTTTGACTTCAAAAAATAAGGGCTAATTAAATGAACGGATATAAGAAGCAAGAAGTCACTATAATATAGAATAAGTTTCTTCCTTCTGGAATGAAAACAAAATCAATTTTGCTCCCAGAGCCAAGCAAGTACTTTGAAAAAATGTTGATCAAACATAAAGAAAAAAAAATCATTAACACGCTACATTTCATATTATGCTATATGCCAAAAAATTATGTATAATTAGTTAATGCATTAAGATATGAGCTAGTCCACCACAAGGCCTCAATGCAATTGACTTTCCTATAAGAGCTACCTATGTAATTGAGGAATATGGAATGAAACACTGAAATCTCTCTCTCTCTCTCTCTCTGACCATAAAAAGAAAACCCTATCACTAGGCACCATCTTCAATTTCCTGGGTCACATATTTTCTCCAGCTGAAGCTTCTGACTTGAACATTCTTCTCACAATTTGGCACATAACATTGGTATCATATTGGTAGCAATCAATTCTAGCACCAGTTATCACGAATCGACTCTGTTTGCTGTATTCCATATGACCATCTGCACCAGCAATTCAGCCATTGTATTCACCTTGAGTACTGCCACAGAAAACTAACACCCCGGCAAAATTTTATCCGCAGGCCCACAAGCACCATGAACAACCAAATTCACAACCTTGGCCCCAGCAGTGGAAAAGGAAAAAAAATCCGAATATCTACTGCCAGTTTATCTTGCAAAATCAAACACTGCATCATTACCATACCTTCTTCAACCCAACTCCATGGCTTACACCACAGACCCAACAGATTTTAAGCTGCCACATTTTGATTAAATTCCAAAGGGGGGACTACTGAGGCAAGCAATAGCAGAACTAGATCTCCAGCGCTGCTTGTTTCCATGCTGCAGTGCAATTATGTGGTGATATTAGCGGATTTGTTGGAGTCACGATCATACGCTTGATATTCCATCATCATAGCGGATAATTTTTCCTCTGTAGACATGGATGAAAATATTAATATCGGTATTAGTCACGGCCATATCGGTATGGACAATATATATCGTTATCAAGATATATTGGAAAAAATTCCGAGAATTGTAAACTAATAGTGAAATATAGGCAAATAATAGATATATGGGCTGATATATCGCAATATGTTACTGATACAACAACATATCATGATTTTGTCATTCTTTTAGGAAATATCATTATTGTGTAACCCAATATTTTTATCTATGTTTGCAGCTCTTGAATGGTTGCTGACTGCACCGGTTTCAATGTGACCCCATTCTCATGTATATGATTTGTGAATTTCTTTGTACCACTACATGATTTGGGGTGGGCTTTGCAAATTGACTTGCTTGGAGATTCCTTCAAGTTAAAAAATGAAGAAATATAAATATAGTCATTCAGCATATAGTCTTGAATACATTTCAGTAAGGATAAACAGAACCTTAAAATGATTGTTAATATGCCTATTTCAGATCCACTTCAAATTTTTATGGAATTCAAGGAAATACTTGATTGGATTGAAAATGCTGCACTGAAGACTTCATCGTGAGTTCAATCCAATAGATTAGTGAAAATACTAAATGTCATGAAATTTGCAGAATTTGGCTCACTAGAATATAACTTGAAGCGTAACTGTTGAAGAACCAACTTCAGGAGATGTGCCTGATGTGCTCCTTATACCTCTGAAAACAGAATTTCAAAGAAAATGCAGAAGGTGAACAAGTAGAATAGCATAAGCGTTGCCAACTAAATTATGTAGCTGATATGTTGGTGGTATTTTTCTAAAATTTGGTGAAAGGAGCTGAATTTTTCGGACAAGAGCCAATCTTTGATTCCAATCATTATGGCTTTACTAGGAAGACAATCACTAGGGAGCTAAGACGATGACATAAAGAGAGAAACAAAAAATGAAGGGAGAATCAGTGGAAAATGAGAAGAGACAGAGTATAAAGTTGAACAGCTTCTATATTTATGTTTTGCATACTGATTACTATAGTTCTTTAGCCACTCATAGTATAACACAGACTTTAAATTTTGTTAAAGTGTATATAGTACTCACAACGGATCCACATAGCCGAGCTGAAGTAAACAGATTCATCAACATAACGTAAATTTGTGTAGAAGTGATCCAAATGTTGTGTTAACTCACCAAACCTATGCAGTTTTTTTAATGTAATGTCCATAAATATACCCCCCAGGGGGGGGGGGGGCGCTGTAACACAAGTATTAGTGGGATTAGTGGTTGTAATAGACTCAAGAGTCTACATTCTCAAAATATATGTGGTAGTCTCAATAAATCCATATACCCAAGCTGCAGCAAACACCAGTGATAGGGCAAAAATCAGGGGCAAGGACAAGATTCATCAACATGCCAGGTTCCACTGCAAGAAAGAAGGAAAAATGGAAGTGGACTGGGAGATTGTCATATGTTTTAGGTAGGGTTTTCTGTCACTATCATATACCAGAATACTACTGTCACAGCCATTCACCACAGTTGTGATATCAGAATTTTTATGAAGAAAATATCACAGTCCAAGTGCAGAAGTTCAGATACAGATTCAGTCTTGATTCAAGTGAACCAACACATGAGTTGCATTCATCATTTCTGTCACAACAACAGCATTAGCAGCAGTGCAACAGATTAGTTATCATCAGTAATCATTAGTTGGATCTCAGCTATGTGCCAGCGGTTATTCAGTAAACTGATTACTGAATCTGTCATTCGGTTGAAATCCAAGCATACAAAGGTTCCAAGCATACACAAGCTTCCGATTGGCCAACACACAAAGATGTGGATCACTTATATACAAATTCAGTTTGTGTTTCCTATCTATCAGAAAATGCAACTCAGTTTCTGTTGTATTTTTACTTCAGAATTCAAAATTTATATGGATAAGATTATAATTCTGTAATCAGTAGATCAATGGATGTAATACAAGTAGAACTAGTATAGCCTTTACACAATGTATTCATTATGTTCCTGAAATCAATCATACAAACAGCTCACAGTGAGCTCCTTAATTTACTAATGGTGCATTCCATTTGTCCTCTTTTCAATCTGCTCTCTTTTTGTTCTACAAACTGCAAGGACTTCAACACCTCAGTTCAGTTCTTGATGCAACGATACAATCATCAGGAGCTCATCATGTCAGATGGAGCCATCCTCTCTTAACATTTACTTCCACACTCAAAGATTTGGGCACAATCCCAAATTCTAACACATTTGTGTAACAACCTCTAATAGATCACAATCCAATCTAATAGAAAACATATGGAGTTAATAGTGACTACCTACCTACATGAACCTAAAATTCTAGTTACTACAGTCTTTGATCTTCAACTCCCTTGCTCGCTTGTTGATTCCCCAGTTTTCTGTGACAGATCAATTCCTGGCTCAGTAGATTTTCTGCTGATGCTTCTGATGTTGATGCTGCCAAGCTGCTGTTGTGTACTGGTGCTGATATGTGCTCATATGCCATTGTGTTGACAAGATATCTAAAATAGAATTTTCACAAGCACTGATCACTACTCAATAACTGTGTTTTTTTTTTCTTTTTTGGTTATTTCCAGATGGGCTTGGTCCAACACAACATCATTTGATGGCTTGGTTATTTCTTCAAGAGGAACTCCACTCATTCCCACTCATCATGAGATTACATAAAGTTGGTTATGTCTTCTGACCCTGTGTTTCTTCTTCCTTGTCCATGCAAAGACCATGGAATAAATCCTGGCCAACCACAACGGCTAAGGATGTCAAATCATCACCAGTAACCGAGAGTTGCTGTACTTGAAAGTCAAAGCCCAAAATATTTTGTTGTGCCTAAACATCTTTGCTCTGTCCATGGGTTATCGACAAATGCGACCATTGCTTAGTTTCCCACAGGGCTAGACCTTACACAAATTGTTTTTCGCAATTTGTTCATATGCCTACCTATTGATTGCTCCTTTCCATCTTTCAATTCGATTTTATGAAGTCCATGAAAAAAAGGAAAGTTGAGGACTACACTTGATCAACAAACTCGAGCTTCATTCCCAGCTGGTTGTCGTGAGCAGTGTCTTCACTCTTCAGTTCCTCGCTTCTATTTTCACTCTTGAGGACAAGAGCATTCTGATGAGGAAAAATTGTTAAGTGCCAAACTTTTGTTAGGCTGCACTGCAAGCAACAAGCAAAAATAACTGAAAACCCTTAGTGCGCCAAATTGCAGTTTATGAGCATAGTAGGCGTCTCAGACATCAAAAGGCACCTAGTTTTTTTAGATTTCCGGAACCTATATCTTACTAAAAATATAAGGCATACATTTTTCAAATTCATTGCACTGCCACATAAACAATAGATCCGTTAGGCTGGATGAGCAACCTTATATATGGCCTCTATATCAATAGTGGAATGGCTTGTTATTCAATCAAAAAAGGAATATTGAGAGAGGTAAGGTAGAAAGAAGGAGTTCCTTCTTCTCAAGTAACCCGTTGCCAGTCATATGGAGTGTTTTATCCACCACCGCGTATGTAGAATAAGAGGAAATGGGAAAGGAAGAACATCCTTTTGACTTGGGCACATGAGGTTATGAGTTTGGCTAGGTATCATGATGAAAATGTATCAGATTGCAAATCATGGAGTAATGGTTCGACCTCACCCTTAGCCTAGGAGGGTGGCATGCAACACAAAACTTGAATCAATCAAATGGCTCAGTAGAAGGGGCTCTCCTTTGTCAAAAAACCATGGACAACATTTTGAAACTACCAAACAATAAAAATGCAAGATGAGAAGGAGCTTTTTATATTATGCTTCAATAGAATGCATCTGGTAAGGATAGAGTATGCTGCATGGTCGATCAAAGGTCATGTAGAACAATTGGAACATGCCGTGTTAGGGGATGTTAGGCTGCATGCAAGTCCACCATAAGAACCATATGCCACACTTTCAATGTTTATAGGCTACCTATATAATTGATGATTATAGAATGAAATACTGAATTCTATCTATACCCTACTATTTCTCTCACTATATCTTAAAGCATAACCTGAAATCCCTACCATCGGCCACCATCTTCAATCTCCCGAGCGTCATGCTTTCTCCAATTGAAGACTCAATCCTTCTCCCAAATTCGCATGTAACACCTTTGGTCTTTAAAGCAGTGATGAAAACATTTTCTTCTCCAAATCTAGTTTGTGCGCATTACTGTCACTTATCGAATCCACCGTATATAGCAGAATCTCTATCCAATTCTTCTTAAATCTGGGAACTTCGGTACATTGGAAAGCGAATTAACAGATTATATATGGATGAAGTAATACCTGGATCACAGAGTCCATAGAATTCGTCAACATCTGAGAGAGAAACGACCCAATTTCCAATAATTACGAAATTCTCCGAAATTAAAATTAAAAACTAAAACCCGGAGTAAGCGGAGGACGGTTACCAGAAGTGAGAGCACGAATGATGGCAGCACGACGAGCGCTGAAATCCTTGAAGATCTCTTCTACGGTTCGCGGATTTGACGCTGCTGACATTTTTGCTATCTATTGTGTCTCTCTTTCTTACATATAGATATATCAGATTAAAGATGTCAAATCTAAAACTAGTATAAATAACGAGTTGGATTGGGTGAATTAGACGGCCATCGAATGCAGAACGAGAGCTCGGGATGGTATCGATGGCTAGCTTAAGCGGCTACATGTTTTTTGTTTGTGTAAGTACAGCGGCTTGACGTTTAGGACCATCTTATGCGTGTAACGTGACAAGCAATACAGAGAGAAGACCAAAATGTGTTTTGTTTTCCAGGAAAAGCTCGAATAAAATTGTGAAAAAAGAAATTAAGTGAGTTAGAAAATGTATTATATTTGATTAGAATAATAAAAATTTTAGAAATTGAAATGTCAAAAAATTGTGGAGAACTCTCAGAATCTCTGATTATATTTTGCCTAATTTATTTTTTTATAATATTACTTTCAAAATGATAAAAAAAACTTAAAAAAAGGTATGGGAATCACTTTATAATCAAATTAAAATGAAATAAAAAATTTAAGTTTTTCAAATTACCTTCACTTTTGGTTTTGGTAACAAATTTAGCTATTTTTCTTCCCACTCCTTCACCCTAATCTTGTTCATTACTCAACCGATTATCTCAAAGCCCAAACTTATTTCTTTTTATCAATGTATATTTTGTAACGATACAAATTTATAACTTGTTTTTCTCCTCACCCATTCAATCGAATTTTATTTTGTTGCAGAACCAACTACCTCAATGTCTGAAGCTTCGTTTTCTCTTTTGTCTATTATATGTTTTGTCATGCTCTTTAAAGGGTCTGATAATTCATAAGCTGATTCAAAGTCAGGCCAACAGAGAAAATACCCCAATAGTAGTAGTCCAAGAAGAGCTTCCAGTGGCCCAAGGGCTAAAAAGTGCCATGGAAGGCCCAAAGGACATGGTAGCGACCAACTCAACTCGCTGAAGAAATAGAAGTTCAGAGGGCGGCGGCCCATCTCATGACCTGTCGAGTTCAAGGTCTAGATAGCAGTAAGGTTGGCCCAAGTGGGTCAACTGGAACTGCTCGGTAGGGAGTGAGCGATTAATGTTACATGCAGTGTCGCTCTCGTGGTTGCCCCTCTTGCACGGCTATCGACTGCCTAGCAAATATTCGCAGAATATCCATCAGTACGGCGTATCACTCCAAGATGGCAAGTACAACTCAGTAAATATTTTCAAAATACAGCCTATGATCGCGCATCACCCTAGGATGATAGTTACGACTAAGCAAATTTCTCTGGAAAGCAATTACCATGCAACGACCTCCAGGATTGTACTAAAAAAAAGAAAGAATGTCCCCCGATTGCCACAATTACCATATCGTTTATCACACGATCATTGAGACAGTTCAGCGAATCTATCAGAGCAGCCAACGTCAATTGTGAGGCCTAAGGAAGGCCGCACCGGTTTTAATTTTATAAATACCTCTTCATCCTTACGGGAAGGGGGACCAAACAATTTTTTCTTTTGAGCACTCCTGAAGGATCAAAAAGATCTTTCTCTTTCTCTCTCTCAAGCCACTTAGCCCATGAGTGCACTCTCTCTCACTCAAAATTACTCTTAAGCCGAGCGTACTTATTAGAACTTGATTCTTCATCTCAAAGCCGCTTTCTAATAGAGCGCACTCATCGAAATTCAGTCATCTATCTCTAAGATGCCCCCAATGAGCATACTTATAGGAGCTCGGTCCTCCATTTCCAAGTCGCCTCCAGTGAGTGTACTCATCGGAGCTTGATCCTTTATTTCCAAGCTACCTTTTAGTCGGGCATACCCATCAGAGCCTAATTGTAATATTCCGGATCTCATTTGGATTATTTTAATATTAATTGTAATTTTTGGGTATTTCGGACGTGGTAAAAATAAATTATAATATTAAAAAATTTTTGGGAATGATCGGAGGTGCGGAGTGGGGCCCGGTGTGTGCCCGTAATGTTGTTCGGTGGCCAAATTGGATTTAAAAATAAAAGAAAGTTATATATATATATATATATATAATAATAATAATAATAATAATAATAATAATAATAATAATAATAATAATAATAATAATAATAATATAATAATAATAATAATAATAATATAAAAGTTAAAAGAAAACAAAAAGAGAAAAGAAAACATGGAAAAAGAAGGGAGAAAAGAGTCGGGGAGAGAGAAGTGAGGGAGAAGGGAAACTAGGGTTTGCGCGGGGAAGAAGAAGGAGGAGGAGGGCGGCGACGACGGCGGCGTCGCAGGTGAATCGGCGGTCGATGGTGGTTGTGGATGTGGCCGTGATTGCTGCGGTAGTTGTGGGTTGAGGCGGCGACGGCGTTGGGTGAGAAAATCGGTGTCGGGAGAGTCGACGGCGGCCGTTCGAGGTGGTAGCGGCGAAATCGATGGTCTTAGTGGTGAGCGGAGGCTGCGGCACAGGCAACGATGGTGTGGGCTGAGGCGATTGTTGGTGCGGTGCGGGTTGGACGAGGACGGCGACGACAAAGTCGCGTGAGGAGAGAGACGGCCGTTTAATGGCGTCGACGGTGGCTGGGTGAGGCGGAGGAGGCCGGCGACGGCCACGTGAGGTGGTGCGGTGGTCGGCGCGGCAATGAGCGGCTTGGCCAGTTGGCGAGGAGGCACGCGCAGAGGAGAGAGGAAGTGGCGTGCGAGGAGAGAGAGAGGACGCGGGAGGCAGGAGAGAAAAGGCTCAATTGGGGTGCTTCGGGACATCATTTCTTTAGATTTGCAGAGTATAATGTTAAGGCAAGTATCCTCTAGCCCTATTCTTGGTCTGATTTAATTTTCGATGCATTTTGACTATTGTAGGAGATTTTACTAACATGCATGTATTTTTAAATACATTCAATTTATCAATTGTGTACATGCATGTATATTTTTTATCCCGGTTGTCGGTGGTTTTTTGTACTAATATTTTATGATTTGGGGATTTTGGACACCAGACGATACATATATGTATATTTGTGTATCCAGTATATTGTGAAACCATGAACCAGAGCCTTGTACTAACCATGCATCTTTGCGGGGTGGGATCACCGGGACCGTGGTGGTCCGAGACCCTAGGGGGCGATTTGTGATCCGAGGCATTGGCTATTTGTGGCGCCGCTCCCGACGAGGAGGTTGTCCGACGGGGGCGTATATGATTAGCTACTTCCGCCGTAAGGAAGGTTGAGGCTACTTAGCCGTAAGGAAGATATTTTTATGGTGACGCCCCCTTGCTGTGTATTTAATTGAGAACCATCGTAAAGGTGTGAAAAACTAATATATTCGGACGTCCTAATATATAACTAAAACTTGAGGTTGCACCCAAAGCGCGGGTGGTAAAACATAGTGAGCAAGTTCCTAATCTATGGGAGACAGTACATGGATGGCCTTGAATTTCTGCAGCTAATTAAATGGCCGATATAAGCCGTGGTTCTGGACGAGGGTAACCCTTCCTCAAGTTGGTATCATTGATCTTTGGTTCTCCGATTTCGTGCATTTTTATATTACTGCACGTATTTTGGGTGCACTTGTGATTTGAGATACGTGGTTTGGCCCATGGATGGGCGATAGGAATGTCTCAAAGACGTCTTGATGTGATAAACCGGAACGTGTTTTTGATTTAAGTTTTAGTTTGGGTTTTCTCTTGATTTACGCATTATGAGTTTTAGATCCGGACGGCCGGTATGTGTCCCCACGTGGATGTGGTGGCGGTTTGACGTATGTGACCTCGGATAATATCATATGATATCGTCTCGATTTTTACGGATCGTGATTTATATGATTTTGTCCTGGAGGGACGAGTTATTACGGACGATGATTTAGTACAAGACATCTCCTCGGTTTTCAAGGATTTCACGGACATTGTGTTTTTTTTTACGTGATTTCTATGTGATATCCCTACTTCTGGTTTATGTGTACCGTTTTATACGATGATGCTTGCTGAGCTCTAGGCTCACGTTTTCATATTTTATCCGCCGGACTAGTGGCATGGATACGCTGCGGGGGCTCGGGCGTGATCGGGCTCGGATATTCCTTTTGGCTAGTGGAGATGTTATATTTGGTATATTTCGGTCTCGAGGATATGTTATGGTTATTATTTGCAGTCGGATGATAGCCTTGATCATTGTATGCAAAATATTGAAGTTATAGTATTATGTGGATGAGTTATTTGTAAATTTGGATACCTCCTTACGATTATGGATAGCGGGTGTATTATTTGTCGGATTCATATCGATGTGAGATCTTGTGTCGGTTTTTATTTATATTGGGTCCTGCATGTGTATGATTGTCACACCCGGGTTGGGTTATTATGGTTGATGAAAATATTATTATTGATTTTATTTTTGACCTGCGAATATTGTGTTCCTGGGTCGTGATACTAATTTTCTGCTAAACTCAATTTCTCAAAACATGTATCAGTGCATCATTTAATCATCATATCTTTTTATCTTTTAGAAATTTTTTTTTAATTTGAGCGCCGAATGATATACCGGATAGCGAGTCTTGTCATTTTCTAACCTCTTGTTTGTTAATTATGGTGCGCAGGATCCAAATTTAAAGTAATAAGAATTGGACTCACTTTAACTTGACCTTTTGAGAAAATCAAGTAACTCTCTAACTCGTTCAACAATTTAAATTTAGGGACGTATCAGTCTTAAATATTAAAATATAAAATCATTATGATAAATTTTGGTATAAAAATAATTAGAATACAAATAAAAAAACACAATTTAAATATTTTTATTTAAAAATTCTTAGATCTAGTAGTGGCTAGGCTCTTGTTTAAACACGAGGACCCAATGAGAGCCTCAATTGCAAGTGACCTGACTAGATTCTCATGTCCCCAAAACTTGAGGTTTTTCTTAAGTTTGTATTACTTGAAGTGATCCTTAAATATTATTTTTCTGAATTCTTTTCCTCCGTCTCTATTCCAAGGTTTATCGGGTATGGCATATTTTGCACTGCTTTTGTAAATAGTTCTAACCTAAGGATTTCTATCGGCTGTGCAACCAATTGTTGCATTCAAGTATCTTTAGGGTTCAGGGTTTGAGATTTTAGGTTTTAAGTTGTGGGTTTAGGGTTTGTGGTTTGGGGTTTAGAGTTTCGGGTTTTAGATTTTGGCCTGGGGG